>OY986439.1:1510833-2146666 GCA_963920525.1 Dichetophora obliterata
ATAATTAAATCAATTTAACTTCATCCTATTATACCTAGCGCAGTTTTATAACAATGTAATATTGGTAATTGAGATTGTTCTGTTTCTCTTTTTTGTGTCGATATTATTTTTTATAAAGTAAGCACCATCAAATATAAATCGTTTTTAAAACTTACTTTTTAATTATTCAATATTTTAATTTTTAATCGAATTGGGATTTACGTGCTCACGTGGTTTCCTGATTTGAAATTAGACTGAACTCACACTATCACCTGGATTGGTGTGTCAGAGTATATCTCTTTTCCACACAAGTTTATGCCTGCGTTGGCCCAAATGCATATCCAACTAATTGGGATTTTGATTTGGCGGATATGAGATTTATCTCATTTCCACGTAGGTCCTTGGGTTGGACAATGGCCGCAAACCAGTTAAAATGAGTTTAGTGTTTTGGATTGTTTTTCGGGTACCTTAAATTGATAATTACTATTATTTAATTCGATGTTGCTTATTTATATAGAATCAAGTATATTTAAATAAGCGTTTTATATATATTCAATTCTTAAATTCCGCTGAAAAGCCAATTAATGTGCTAAGTGGAAAATCATAATTGCCAATAGGGGGTATGTTTTAGTACGTAGGTGCATTTTGTCTGTCCCGGCTGATTCGGGTAGATTCTAGAATGTAAATCGTGCATGCGTATAGGACGGGTATTCGTATCTTTGAAAGATTTCATACCTCCGGGCGAATATAACAAAAAAAAAAAAAATAAAGCAATGAAATAGAAATGAAATGAAATAGAAATAAACATACCATGGGTTTTTTGTATCTTTTTTTTAATTTTTGCATTATTACATTATATAAAAGGTTGTTTTCCTAACCTGAAAAACGTATTTGTAAATTCAATTTTTCCTAAAAGTAATAATGAACAAGTGGTGTACTATTTAAACTTCTTTTAATAGTTAAGGCGATCATATTATATGTTCTATATTGTTTTAAAATGTGTCCCAGTAGTCACAGTGAACAGCTTGATTCTATTTAAATGACGTTGCGTACATCTTAATTTATTTTTGTGACCCATAATGAAATAGTTAATGCTTCTTTATGCCTAACTTGAGTGTTAAATGGTTATAAAAGCCCACATTTACAGAGACATCACTATTTTAAATCCCAAGGAGATAAATGTATTAATCATGCCCTTTGACTGTTACCCAGGAGTCCTGGCTTCGAATCCTACCCGGATCATGCTTCTGCGCTTTAACCTTCCTTTCCTTGCTTCTAACCAAAAGAACTGTAAATCAAATTAATTTACGAAAAGAAAAAGTGTAGTTGGTAGTTGTAGGAAAGTTAGTAGAGAGGATTGCTTAGTTACTTGATTTGACTGAAGCAAACTGCCTCAGATTCAATATCAAATTGTAACACTGCTTGCTCCCACACTATGAACATTCTACACAAAAAGTTTCACTCTATGAGTTTCTATCCATCCTTTAAGGGGTAGTCAAATACATGAAAAAATGAGAATTTTCAATAAATTTTTTTGGCAGTTAATCATTTCATTTTATAAAAGTAATAGTATGACGTCATTGCATAATGTTTTGACTTGACTTCACGAAAATTAAAAAAAAAGAAATAATAATTTTAAAAGTTATGGCTGTTTGTGTTAACCCAGTTCCAACAGAAGTTCCTTGCGGTGACCATCACAAATTCTTGGAAATTCATCTAAAATCAATCGGACAAAAAAAATTAGTTTTATTAATAGATAATCTCGTGCCTGATCGAAGCTTTTAAAAAAGGCATAGTTTCGATAGTATAGACGTAGAATTCCTTTTTATACAAGAATAGAGAAAAATGCTGATTTTTTCATATTTTTTTTAAAAACTATTTTGAAGCATTTCATCTTCTAAATAAAAATTATTCAAAAGCAAATTTGTTGTTGTTGCCTTTTTCAAACTTACTTGATTTAAAAAGTCCACAATTAAATTCATGTAAAAATTTGTTTTGTTATAAAAAGTTTTCGTTTAATATTTTTGGTTATGTTTAATAAATAGAAACAAATGAAATATTTTAATTATTTATTTTTCCTGCAGTAAAAAGCATATACATATATACATGTTTTAAAAGTAATTTAAAATTACAATTTTAGTTAAGAAAATATATTTTTAGTATGGAAAAAATATAATGCATAACAGAAATAATTCGAATTTGTTATGGTATTTCCAAAATAAATAGATTTTCAAAGAACAACGCATTCTTAGTAACGCATGCGCAAACCTGCGTACTTAGTAATAATACATACTGGCTCTGTAGCCTCATGCATCTGTATTCTCTATTGTATTTATCTTTTAAGAGAAAATAAGCAAAACCAATAACAAACTAAATGTATATTTATGTATGTACATTTTATATATACAGTGATGTGCAGAGAAATGGGGACACTTGTATTTTTATATTTAAAGCTACATGAATTATATACAAGGTGCCCCAGATATAGCATTAGTTCCCTCGGGTGTTGATTCTCCTTGATAAGGCGAGTAAGAAAATACAAGGATGATGGTGACCCCCCTTCAGGAGCTAGAGAAGAAAAACTTTAAATAGGTGTCACTACATTTTACTCCATATTTAATGCAAGTCTTAACCGATCTCCAAAGTCAATAGAATCTTGAAAAAGAGACTGCATGACCTTCAAACCAATGATACAAAAGCCGTTTTCTAATCGTACCACACTAAAAGCTAACTGTTTTACGTGTGGTAGTTTAAAATAAAAAAGTAGTTATGTTTGCATTGAGTACTAAAGTACTATGACAAGATCAAAAACCAAGTCAGTAGAAAGCTTTATCATAAAAAGAAATTACATCACAAAAATTATCAAAACATGTATTTAAAATGCGAGATATTTATTACCAAAGTTTAATTCAAAACTATTTTTTAATTTAGTTGCTCATAACTTTCTTAATTGTAACTTAATGCAAAACGTTTAATAAAAATCTTAATGTCAATTTGATTTTCTTCTCAAGAAGTTGAAAACTTTGGAAATCGGCTGAGAGATACATTAAATATGGAGTAAAATGTGATAACACCTATTTTTAAGTTTTTCCTATCTAGCTTCCAGAAGGGGGTGGGGTCACCCTCAGTCTTGCATTTCCTTACTCGCCTTATCAAGGAAAATCACTACCCGAGGGAATCAATGCTATATCTGGGGCAGCTTGTATATAATTCATGCAGCTTTGAATATAAAAATACAGGTGTCCCTATTTCTTTGCACACCACTGTATATTAATAAAAACAACCAAAACAAAAGCAGCAACAACAAACGACACGATTGCGAACCAATTGAACAACAACAACAACAGCATAAGCCGCTACTGAAGATGCTACTCAAGTAGCTTGTGTTTTTCTCATACGAATATATGAATTTTTTTTTCGTCTTATATTTTGCTGTTTTGTGACTTTATTAAATAAGTGGCAAAATCCAAAATTAAATATTCGTTTTATTCGTACTCTAGCCGATATTTTGGCATATATTTGTTCTTTGTACGATGAATATAAAAGGTTGTAGGTATACCCCCAAGTGTCAACTAAACTTCCTGAATGTGTTTGAAATTGTGAATTTGTGAAAATGACCCCCATACAAACCACATTGTAAGACGTAAAAAAATAACAAAATGGCGGCCTCAGAAAATTTTCTTCCAGATTTTCGGAAAAAAGCCCACAGTTAATTGCTAATCTAAATTTAAAAAAGTTATTCGATCATGCACTAGATTGTTTTATTTTCCAAAAGCTGTATAAATTTCATTGAAATCTACTGAGCGGTTTTCGAGTTACAGTGGTCACCAGTTCAAAATACATAGTTTTGAGAAAAACGCATTTAAAGTGCTACTCTCGATTTATGTAGAGTAATACGAATTATTAAATTACTTACATCAATTCATCTATTCCTGGGCCATATAATAGTTCTTCAGCCGTGGTAAAAGCTTCCAAAATATTGATTTGCTGTTGTCTCCGTAGCACTCTAGCTTCTCGAGTGTTATCGTTAGCGCGCTTATCTGCCACTTTCACAAGTGCAGCATCCGTTTTTTCGGCACACCGATGAGAATTAGGCCCACAATTGAGTCATTATGAACACTTTCATCATGTTGTTTTCGGATTGAATACAGTTTTTCTTTTCACTGAACGCGACTTACGAATATTTTGAGAACTCCGAAGTTCTCTTGAAACTTTTCTGGAATCACGTCCCATGGAAAATTACTTGAAAAATAATTTTTTTTTTTAATAATACACACAACTACCGATTGCTCAGTGTAAATGCCACAGACATACTGGCGACAAACAAATAATGAACCAGTTGCTTGCAGCTAGCAGCAGCTGCTCTTAAGCGTTCTGGAGTGCCGAGGGCCCTTTGTTAATTGTCTGCCAAAAGTATTTGTCGGATTCACTTCAAATTTTCAGAGAATATTTTAATAATATTATTCTTTAAGACAATGTAAAAAAATAAATTTTGATGTGTTAAAAATTCTGACTACCCCTAACCCCTTAACAAACCATCACAGATCTTCCGAGTCCACACAATGCTTATACTTTTATAGGGCACATCTCCTGAGTGTTGGTTCAACCTAAAAAAAAAAACAATCGCAACATCTTATAAATTCGAAAATCTTTTATGGATACGAGAGGGAAATTTAAACTACTCTGATTTATACTCAAGAGACAGCGAACAGGAATTGAATGTTTAACATAAACATATGGTTGGGACAAGTATAAGCGCAAAAGCCAATTCAGGCACTGCAAGTTACGAGTTCGGGCAATGAAGGAGAGTTTTTCGCCACATGGGAGATAGATGTCTCGTCTTATGGCCTATTTTAAAACTGTTGAGAGGTAATATTTTACAAAATTAACATAAAAGTCAACATACTCTTTAAATAATAGAGATAAAGGTAATTTTTTTTTCGTAGCTTCTGATTTGATTTTTATGTTTTACAGAAAAATATGCAAATAAGTACATTATTTGAGTTTCAAACAATAATAAAACTGATTAAAATAACTTAATATTTTAACATATTTTTACTTGTCCTGCAAGTAACAAAGACATGTCCCAGTAGTCACAATTCTTAATATTTTATCAACAAAGGTAAGCATACTAATTATCTATAAAAATAGAAGCATATATGTTGTACAACACAAAAAAGCTGACTTGAATATAAATTTTAATAGTTTTGCTAAAATTCTTTCTTGCTAAAATTCTTTTTTGAGTATTCAAAGTTAGATGAGTGGGATTTTTCAGTGCCCCAGTAGTCACGTTCATTCAAATAATATTAACACAAAATATAGAAACTATTAGGCTTTTCTTTTAAAAGAATATAACACAATAGTTATTTTTCTCTGTTTTAAAATATATTTCACTGTTTTATAAGCTATAATGACATCGTTATAACTCATAGTTGGTCAAATTCTGGAGTCAAATGTCCCAGTAGTTACAATGGAATGCCCCATAAGCAAGGTTTTTATTTTTTAAGCTTACAAAAACTGAATGGCTTTACATATGGACAACAAAGAGTAACGGAAAAAATTTTACTGCATGCATACCACCCATAAAAATTTACTATTGGCCTACGCTCTTTCTAGTGGTTAATAAAAACATCATGTTTACTAATTCGTAAATGCAATTACATTTGTTCGAGCACGCTGATGACACCAACTTTACTCAGTAAGTGTTCATTGGAGTAGATATGATGTTTACGACGTACGGAAAAAATTTCCGTTCATGGCAACAACAAACCGAAAACGAAAGAGAACACATATATATGTAGAAATGAAAAAAGCGAATAACACGTAACTTTAAAGAAGGTAATTACAATCAGGTAAGTTTTCGTTGCGATTTGAAGAATTGCAAAAGATCATGTGCAGATCAATTAATTAAATTGCTATAATTCCTAATTTTTGGTTTCTCGTTTCGGACTCGATTTGAAACGGTCTAATTAGTATCTCCAACTGTCTGCTTATAAAAAATGTCGAACATCTTGCAGTAATTCCGAACATTTCCGCTTCTTTTCCAATGCTGCTGCCATTGCTTCAACTGATGTTGTCATGTTCGGCTGCTGTATGTGTGATTTATTCAACCAAAGTAAGCACTGAAGCATTCCCAGCAATATCAGCAGAATGTGCGGCGTCCACATAGAAGCAACTTCGTGTGATGCAGCTGCAAAAAGGGGTTTCTTGTTCCGCTGTCTGAGGTTGAGGGTGGAAATGTGTCAACACATCATCAAAATTACCATCATATGGCAAACTAGTGCCTTCCGCGACGCAGTAAGGCCATCAGACAGAGACATGCAGTATCTGTTCAAAGGACTGAAGTTAGATGGCTGACTTTCTTCTGCCACTCCGAGTTTTAATCCGACATGGCATTTTAAGTGTTTTCTTTATTATTTTGATTAAAATTAAAATCCGATTTAAATTTGCTCCATGAAATTTACATTTTCATTTTCATGTGGCTTGAATTATTTCTTGTCGTGTTGTGTTTGGGTGTAACGCATACAAGAAGCGGGCGCGTTGTTTTATGAATAGCGCGAGGATTATGTGCTCATTTTTTATTGAAAGGGCTTGGATGTGTTTTGGGTAGCAATCGAAATAATGAAAAGAAAAAAGTTTCATCTGTGGCATAAGACGATAATTGGTCCAAAGATTATAAATTTCATCTGCCACTGTGAATCGGAAACATCGTTAATCATGAGCAGATTAGAACAAGCAGTTGTAGTCAGTCTTGGGTTTGATGAGCTTCGGTTGTTCAAGTGTTATGCAAGGAAGAGACGTTACAACCGTTGGTACAACTCAGTTGGTAATCAAGT
The DNA here is from genome assembly GCA_963920525.1 of Dichetophora obliterata. Classification (NCBI taxonomy): domain Eukaryota; kingdom Metazoa; phylum Arthropoda; class Insecta; order Diptera; family Sciomyzidae; genus Dichetophora; species Dichetophora obliterata. The sequence continues at coordinate 1,517,649 of OY986439.1, forward strand.
TGGGCATTTTGCCCACAGACAATCTCATTACAACAACTTGCCAAAAAATCAAAACGTTTTGCTTTTTCGTGCAACCTGAGTTGTACCAACGGTCGCAACGTCTATTCCTTGTATTAGTAAGATCAAAATTATTAAAACGAGAGTTAAAAAATGCACTGCACATGTGCCAGCGAAGAGAAAATATGCAATTAATGCACACATTTTGAATATTTTCCATGTGATGTGAATGGTCATCATCAGGGCCCGGAATTTGGTTGACTTTGCCTTTTTATTGTTTGTCAGTATATCAAATCAAGGATGTAAGATTTACACGTTTTGAGGCTTTCTGATTCCAAATACCTTTATTGCCTTTTTCAACACATTTTGGCTCTTTTTTGCCATTTGTGCATATTTCAAATTACTTTAATATTTTACCTAAGGTTTTTAATTATTTTTAAAGAATTCATTCATTTATATTTTGAAATTTAATAGAGTCTATTTTCCAATTTGTAGCAATAAATAATGTGTTAGAAGGAGATAGCTATTAGGCCATTGCATGAACATGGGAAAATTTTTTTATTTTATTTTCGTGAAGCACCAAATGTTGTTCCAAATATGAAGGGAATAGTTTTTACAATTTTTTATGTTATTTGGTCGTGTTTTGACCTCCACGTACACCCTTTTTATAAGCTTTTATTTAACTTGCTTCGTTCGTATGTACGTCCTCAAAACTTGCAAGCCATTTTTCTACAACTTGTTGGTATCCGATAGAGCTGAAATTTAGCATACATATGTAAGTCCGGTGACAATGCAATATTATGATAAAATTTTTTGCCACACCCCCTTTTAACGCCCACAAATCAATAAAAATGCTATATCTCTAAAACTACTGGGCCGATTCAGCTGAAAATTTGGAAGTAAATTTTCTTCGAGTAGAGAATAATTAAGGAAAATGTTTTGCCTTTTATGGTGAGTAGATAGATTCTAGATCAATATTACTAAACACGTACCAAAACCGTAAAACACCCTGTATCTTGAAAGTTTTACAATGTAGGAGGAAACTGAGTACGGAGTTGGAACGGGTGTTGAAAGTACATATAGGAATGAAAATGGACTTACCGGATCCGAAATTTGTAGACTAGTATTATTTATCCAAACATGTCTGAATATAAGGGCACTGCTATTATTTAGACCGCAGCTGTATGTATGTTTGTATGTATGCATGTATGTATGTATATCCGTCAAAGTTTGCAAACCATTTTTCGCAATTTTGGAAAATTGTTAGTATCCGATTAAGCTGAAATTTAACATACATATGAAAGTCCAGTGACAATGCAATATTATAATATAATTTTTTGCCACACCTCTTTTTACTGCCCACATTCAGTAAATAGTGAATTCACAATCATTAAAAATGCTATATCTCCATAATTTTTGAAAATAAAAGATGTTAATAATAAACCTTTAAAACTAAAAAGTAAAAAATAAATAAAAGTAAAAATTTTTTTTAAAAAATAAGCTTTTCTTTAAAAAAGACGTGAACTAAAAAGAAAAAATAAATTAAAGTGACATTTGTCATATATATATATTAGGGCGGGTCAAATTCTGGCTCAGCGAAATTCGTAAAATACATGTAATTTCAAGACATTTTCTCCACTACAGCATATACAAATTCTGAAAAAAGCTGTGCGGACTTTCGTAAATAGATTCATACACATACATTCATACATTCATATTTTATAATTGAGAACAAAATCTATTTACGAAAGTCCGCACAGCTTTTTTTCAGAATTTGTATATGCTGTAGTGGAGAAAAAGTCTTGAAATTACATGTATTTTACGAATTTCGCTGAGCCAGACCTCCAAAAAATTCGTCCATAGTACGTATATTCTAGGTGCAGAAGAACCCCCTTTCTTGGTTACTCATCATCATAATATAAGCGTACGTAAATTGGTAAGTTCTAAGGATTTATATAAATTTAGAATTTTTCAAAAACATTTATATTTAAAAGCTTTAGGCACCGATATCTGCGATCCGTTATACAGGCTTACTACACATTATCAGTGGCATTGCATCTTTTAGTAAGCTTACCTGTATATAAACTGCGATCCATTATACAGGCTTACTACACAATATCAGTGCCTTAAGCTTTTAAAAATAAATGTATTTGAAAAATTCTAAATTTATATAAGTCATTAGAACTTACCAATTTACGTACGCTTATACTATGATGATGAGTTACCAAGAGAGGGGTTCTTCTGCACCAAGAATATACCTTATATATTCATATATGACAAATGTCACTTAAATTTATTTTTTTCTTTTTAGCTCACGTCTTTTTGAAATAAAAGATTATTTTTTAAAAATTTTTTTTACTTTTACTTTTAATAATAGAGCTCTTTTTATACTTTTATATAGAAAACAAAGTTGTGAAATGTGTTACTTATTCCATAACTCAAGAACAGTGTCTGATTAAGCTTAAATTTTGGCAGTATATTGTTTCCGAGTACGAGAAAGTTTATGGAAAAATTGCCACATCCCCTTTTACCGCCCCCAAATCAATAAAAATTCTATATTTCAGTCGGTTTGGGTCGCATAAGAGTAAAATTTGGTAATTTAGTTTGTATGGTTTCCGTCGGCAACTGTACTAAAAATGGGTATCCACGCCCCCTTTTACCACCCACAAATCAGTGATAATGCTATATTTCAGACGGTTTCGATCGTATATGACTAAAATTGGATAATTTAGTTCGTGTGGTTACTTTCGGCAGGGGATAAGCGTGAAGTGAAGTAAGGTGTGCTGGTATAAACTAAATTAAGCTGAAATTTTGGCAACCGATTTTTTTCGAGTACGAGATGATTTGGAAGAAAAAAGTTTCCCACACCCCCCTTTTACTGCCAACAAATCAATAAAAATTGCCTACAAAAAATGGCCTACTTCTATAAAATTATCGAAATTAAATCTAAAGTATTTTAAATTTAAAGTATTAAAACGGTTTGCAAGAATCTGTTTCGTTGCGTTTTATATGAAAGTATTATTGTTATACGCGGGGGTCAAAATTTGACCTACATTCCTCATTTTTTGTAATGCAGTTTGTTTTAACAAAAGACACCAGATATGGACCAGCTTATCAAATAAATAAAATTTTTTTTTGCAATGGTTTAATTGCTGTAGTCAAGTGATAAACTTAACTGTAATGTTTGTCTTGACATATTTAAAAAAAGATTTTTCAATTCTTCAGAATTCAGTATATTTTATTAAAGTTTTGGAAAAGTTGTGCATTCAAAACCAAAAATGCCTAAATTCGCTCCAAGTAAATCATGTAACTATCTAAGAAATCTCGTAGAAAAGTCTGGAAACGATTCATTTTCCAAAAATAAATAATAAAAAATAAAAAAATAAAAAGTATATGAACAGCTAAAAAAAAAAATATATTTTTGAAGCAACACATTCAAAGAAGGAAACACCAAAAAGTCGCAGAACTAGTTAAAAAAAGGGCAAAAACAATAACCATATATACGGCATTGCACAAGCTAAATCGTACAGAGTAAAAAACATTCTTATAAAAATTTAACAAGGTTTTTTCTGTGAATAGAGGTCTACAAAAAATACGTCAAAAAACGAAGTGACCATAGGGTCAAACAATTTTTCTTTGCCCAAAAATGTGCGAATATGCGACGTAGAGTCGACATTGGTCGCCATTAGTGTCCGCGGATGTCGAACGCTCGTTTAGCACATTCAAGCCACTGGTAAAGCCTGGTTTTCTAATGGAAACGTATTGTCATTTACATTTGTTGTCATATATGACCACTGAGTGTCATATAAAATCACAAACAAGTGAGAACAGATAGAATTTGGCTTGTCAATCAAATTATCGTTGTATGACAAGAAAAATTAAAATGCCAACATGTTGGCATTTTGTGTCAGTTGTTGCCTGCAAAAAAAATTTGTTTTAATTTTTTTGTTTCACTGCTGGCAAAGTTTTTTAAATATTGTTATTTTAATTGGTTTAAAAGGAAAAGTGCACTTAAATAAGGATTATCGCAGTGGCCGGTGTTGCTTCCAAGGGATTTGTTGCAGGACGCATTTTCGGGATTCACGTTGTTGCGGTCGCTTTGCCAGGAATTTGTCATTTGCGCGAATCTTGAAGACGTATCTTGCGATAGAACGTGGCGATGGTGCCTTTTGAACCAACACCGGCCACTGTGATAATCTTTGTTTAAGTGCACTTTTGCTATTAATCTAATAAAATTAACAGTATTTTATAAATTTCACCAAAAAGAAACATTTTCTAGCAATCTCAAATATAAAACATCAGCTGTTGTTGATGAAAAAAGCACAACTGAACAAACCAATGACATTTCACAAATAACATCGAAAGTGAAAACAGTATGGCAATCAATTGATACATAAAATCAACGTCAGTCTTTGACATTCGATTTTATGTCAGTTTTTGGGTTTCAATGAAAACGAATTTGAAACAGTGATTGTTGTCATTGAAACTGACTTAGTGAAAACCAGGCTTAAGGCAGAATCCGGGCCCTGATCCCCATCATCATAGAATGATTTCTATGTTTTTATGTTAGTTAAAAAGTACTTTGCAGTCTATTGTTTTTATCTAGATTGTCGTAACAGCGAATTTAAATTTTAGCAGTTCTCAAACTTTACTTATTAATAATTTTACTACTTATTAGCATTGAAACTGTTGTTGACATTGTTAAGGTTAAGGTTTAGGTAAACCTCACTTTTGTCTGTATCTTCACATTCCTTTAAATATTTTTTAGAAATCCTCACTAATTCTTTGTTCAACTTTAACAGGTCAGTCTTTTTAGGTTCTAGATACTCTTGGATATAATTTGAGAGCATTTAGATTCAGATTCGATTCAAGTTTAAAGCTGTTTATTGACTTGGAGTCACTGATCGAGTGTCATCACCTATGCGTCCTTGCCATAGCTGTTCACTGCATTGCGTGTCAACGGTTCATTAGTTATGCTCATGACTCCAGCATTTCTCACTTATTCCGCTGATTTCGGTTGTTGTTTAGTTAAGCTTGATCACTGGCAAGTAACACGCTAGAGCAGAATTAATCTGCGCCTACGAGCTTATTGTGTTGCCAGTTCGTTTTTTATTTTTGTTTTGGTAATGCAACAGAAACATGTTGCAAAGAGAGAAAAAGTTGTACCTGCAGAGCAATGAAGATCTTTATCAGGTGTTCAAGTCCTCGAGGTTCGATGATGATTCGTCGTTGAGGAGGTGTACTCATTATGCGCTACACGCGGGCAGTTGGCCCGTTGCTGCTTAGTAAACAGATGGATATAATCGCCACGTTGCAGTTGATCGCTTGTAGAGTGCGATCAGGATTGGAGAACTGAGCGTACGTTTTTTCTGTGACGCTTAGTTGCAATGGTCTCAATGTGCTTCTGTTTATTGTTGTTCAACGCTTAAATTCAGGCGATGGAGAATAAGTTTTGTTTCCTCACCGATTTAGCTTACACGGTCTGAGTATATTTCTTCAGATGGTTTATTTTTTTTAGCTGTTCTTTTTCGTAAGAACAGAATCAATGCCTGACTCTTAATGTTTACTAAAGTTGTGATAATGTTGAGGCTGTTTGTTTGTCTGTCTGTGAGCAGAATGTCCACTCGTTTCGTCGTTTGGGGAGTAAATTTTTTTTCGTTTTTTGCATTTAGATCTTTAGTTGCTTCGGATCTTGACTTGGTGTTGGATCTTGATTTAGTGCTGGCTGGAGACTCTAATTAAAATAAATGCAAAACTCTGAATCATTTAGTTTTTCTTGTGTTTTGCTATTTTTACACTCCGCGCTGACCAGAGCTTTTGCCGGGCTTGTTTTCAGGTTATTTCAGCTGCTGTTGGATTTTGTCGCTCTTTGTGATATCTTGTTTCTTTTAATGCGAATTTCAGCAATTTTAATTTAATTCTTGCTCGACCTCTGAATGTGTAGCTGCTGCGGACCCTCGTTGATCGTGTTACTCGTGTGTTTCTCCACTTCAACGTGGGAGACTAGTTTGTTTTTGATTAAAGAGTCAAATTTTGGTTTCTGAGAACTTTAAGGAGGTCAGAGCATACAATGTGTTTTGGGTCTATTGCTTAATTTGAGGCAATAAATCAATTGTTGCTAAAACTTGCGAAGACTGTAAACTATTTAGTCTGGCGACATGTTGATTTATATAAAATGATACATAGCTAGTACAAGATTGAAATAAAGCGATCGAATTTTGAGTTGAGCCAACCAATCTAACTGTTGGTCGATTCAGAAACTGTTTGCTGAAATTTAGATGCGATCGCTTCAAGTCGGGTTGCAATAAGGTCATAAAAGCACTAAAAATTCCATACCAATGGAATCGTATGCACAACGCTCTGCTATGTTCGCAAAACTCATTAATCGCCAATTTGAACTCTTGGGTCACAATTGTGCACCGATTCTCTCATTGATCTAGAGTTTTTTCCCAAATAAATACTTGGATCACACCCAGCTTCTACTACAGAAATTCGTGTTTCGAATTAGTCGTCGTGGCTGAAGTGTCTTCATTACATGAGGAGAGCAACGGACTCTATTTAAGTTGCTGGCAGAAACAGTTAAATTGCATTATTATGCATTAATTCAGACAGTTCAGGCGAACGACTGTGCCAAAAATATGCTCGGCACCAGCGAATCCCCAGAGATTGATGTTGCACAGCCGCCGCCATCTTTGTGTTTGTTGTCATGCTGTTGTGTCTCTTGATATTTGCTTCTTTCCCGAAATAATGTTTTGTTCGCCGAGAGTCGCAGACAGACAGCAAAGCGCGTGGATGTGTTGGGGTTGGCGGGGTGATGTTCAGGGGACTTTTTTGGTCTTGTTGAAGGGTAAACAACGCACAGTTGCGATTCTTTGCATGAGATTAAGACATTTAAAATTTTAATGAATGAAATTATTTCGCATTCTGCCAACCCCCTGTTAAATAGGAATAACAACGAAAACAAATAAGAAAAGACACATTTTTTGCAAATGTGCTCCAACAGTGCTGCCTGCGTGCCTTCTGGGACCTGACAAGGAGCACAGCACAGCACAGCACAGCATAGCACAAAACACAGCACAGCATCGCAACGCGTCAGTTCCAATTGTAACCAATTTGTACGAAATGGAATGTGATTATTTTGCATAATTTAGGAGCATCGAAAGAAGAACTATGTGTGCATGGTTTACATATAAAAAATTCAGACAGGGTGACTTGCAAGATTTTATAAAATTGACAAAAAATGCATATACACAATTACTAGTTAATATAAACAAATCAGTGTCTAAAAAACTTTCTTGAAGTATTCACCTTCGACCGACAGCTCATGATAGTTAGAGTGAGTATGAATCAAATATCGTATCATTTTCTGGCAAAAACAAAAAAAAAATAAAATAATTTGAACAAATAAATTCAACATTTCTGTTGAGCTTCTCTGTGAGACCCACAAAGGGGGCAACACGTTGTTGTTGCTATAAATTTGAATGTTCCAAACCGTTTCTCTGTTTTCAAGTTTTCAAATTCTTCATTCATTTGGATGAAAGCAACAAAAACAGTTGTCGCAACTCTGATTTCCCGTTTTATCTCACCTCAAACATACTCTCACACGCACACACGTACACACACACACGCTGAATTTATATCATCATATGACATTTTGCGCCCGAGACTTCTATCACTGAAGATGTTGCAGTTGTTGTTGTTAGAACGCCTCCTTCATATGTTTGCTTTCTAAATGAGGTAAATTTTAATTGAATAAATTATTTACTTTCGTACCATAAGAGACTCAAAGTATTTTGGTTTGTATGTGGTTTGTGTTGTTGTTGTTCTTGCCAAATGCATTTTACATCTGAATAGCGCACAAAAACTTTATGGAAGGAGGTAATGGCAGCCTTTTGGTACCGAAATTTAAATAAAAAAAAATATGTTTGGAACTTGCTGAAAAGTTCAAAGATATCAGCCTCGTCATTCCTGAACAAAACACACGCGTATCATGGTACAGATAAAGGTCCTGTCTGACTAATTTATATGCTGCACGTTAAACGATTTCAAGGTGAGATGGGGCCAGCACGCGGACCTGAATAAGAAAGAGACAGCAGATAAGAAGTGTTAGGAAGCCAGTTAATTGAATGAAAATACCTTGGGTCTGGAATAAAATCCCTTCCCCTCAAGAGCTCAAAGCTTTGACTGACAACTTGTCAGCACTCTGAACAAAGAATATAAGTGATATGCGTTTACTATGCAGGTTCCTTTTATGTCGACGTTGATGAAATCAGCAGTGCCATTCTCAATGCTACAACAAAAAAGCCAGAGCAAACCAAAACAAAAGAAAAAGTAAGAACTTACGACTTAACTTGAGTTAATAAATTGATAATTAATAAAACAAGTATTGGCAACACTTGGCCAGGCGGATGCAACACGCATACCTAACAAGTGCGCTGAGTTGCGCATGTGCGCCGCCATCAATGCTGTTTCGCGCATGCCGTTTCCAGAGGCAGAATGCTGCTAGGCCTGAGAAACGTTGAGGTGGCCACGAGTGTCATTGTGTCGCCGCCGCGTGTTCGCTCTGTTGTTGCTGTCCATTTAAACAGTGGTAATGAGCAATGACAGTAACGACTTTAGATGCCGCTGCATGTCCTGTTGGACAGCAGCACCAATGAGAACATTAAAAAAACCAATAATAACAACGATGTATACATAATAATTGCATTTGTGGCAATTCATCTTCACCTTGATGTTTATGTCTGTGCTGATGATTATTGTGCCCATATTTGTTGCTGTTGTAGTGGTGAGAAAAGAGTTTTGAATTTGTTAAATGAGCACTTGTGCTAATTTTGTCCACTTTTTGTAGACATGCTTTAAATGAACGAAGAATTAAACACTTGGATTAATCACAGAAAAGTTCTGCTTCCCAACGTGATGTTGGGTGCTTTTATGTAAGCTTGAATTACTGCTGCCTATGGAATTATAGAATTCTCAGAAAAAATAAAATAAATAACAATCCTCCTTCTTCTTCTCTAAAGAACCTAATACCTAGCAGTTGAATGACTCTAAACGAGAGTAAGTGCATTTATGAGTGCTATGTAAAGAATATTTGTAGGGGAAGACGGGGTACATTTGACACTTTCATTTAAAAGTCCTTAGTTTTCTGCAAAATATAATATAATTTTAAAAGAGTTATATTTTAAGAAGCGGCGGATTAACAATATTCATAAATGAAAATAACAAGTAAAAAAAAGACAATGCTCATTGTTATTTATATTTAAAAAAAATTTAAATTATGACAATGCATAATTTGTCAAATGTTCCCCAGTGTAGGAGATTTTGGTGTTTTCTTGGTACACTGTAAAAACTAAGTGTTATTTTAAACACTGCCTTAAAATCATCAATAGCCTTACATTAATTTGACGTATGGTCTACTTTTTACAAATAATAAGGGCTGGAATTCAGCGAAGCTTTTGCTGCTTTTACAATTTAACTACTTTCAAATAAGACATTATTGGATGCTGGTTTCCAGAAAATAATAGCGAGTGTAATTTCAACGAAAGCTTTCTTAAAACTGTTGTAGCTTACTTTAAGACAGTTTTTTCACCTAATAATAAGATTTATTTTTTACAGTGTATACTTCTCTGTTAGTACTTCTTTTTTTCGTTCAGATTCTCATGATCATAACGCACGTAGAAAAAAATACTGTTTTATTTTATTTTAGTATAATTTCATTTATTTATTAGTTACAAAGTTTTCCCTTCTAATCGCAGCTAGCGTTGCCATCATATCTCTTTTAAGGAGGACATGTTCTCTTTTTTTCTCGAGATCTTTTTTATCCTTATTTTAAAATGAAATGTCCTCTTTTTTTGTGTTGGAGACAAAATATATCTCAATAAAAAATTTACTAAAAATGCACACAAAGAAATTTGCATGAAAAGTATCAACACTGATTTGCAAGTCAAAAGCTATATGGCAATGCTGAACGCCATCCCTGAACAAACGTAATTTAGCCCTAGCTGTGACCACTATTTTTTTGCATACGATATGTTTCCACTATAACAATTTCATCCTAGCTATTTTTTCACCTCTTTAGAGACGTTGGTTACCCCTAAATTTGTTTTGAAGGTTTAGTTTTAGGCTTAAATGAAAGAAAAAATAAGGTTTTGTTAAAAATATTTTTAAAGTATTGCGCAATTAATTTTGGAACAGTCAAAAACGAGCATCTTTTTACATTTTAATAAAAAATTTATATCTGTGGCCCTAACGAATCTAAGAAAAAACATTTCAGGGATTTTTTACTTGCTATATAGATCTTTAAAAAAAAACCTGTCCAAACCTGCACAAAATATCCTATGATTATTTAAAAGCATGGTCCAAAGCAATAAAAAATTGTTTAGTTTTTGAATGGATAAATTTAAATAAAATACTTAACTGTATCGAATTTATTAACATATGGAAAACAGGTTGCGTAAATGACGCTTATTAATATATTAATTTAATTTGCTAAAATTTAAATTTAATTAAACTTTCAAAGTTTAAGAAATTTAAAAATTTAAAACTTAAAAAAAATGGAAATTTTTTTGTTGCCTGCACAAAATGCTGACGTCGAAAGAATTTTTTCACCAATGGGCTTTAACTGGTCAAATTAAAAAACAGACTGAAAATATCAACGGTTCGAGCTTTTTTAACAATAAATTATATTTTCAAAAACGTATCGTGTTTGGAGTTTTTCGACGCATGTCAAAAACAGAAACGGTTATTAAAACAAGCTAAAGAAAGCTTTCAGAAAAATTATGAGGAAGCTTGATAAGTTAAACATAATTTGATCTCGTTTGTTACTTCAGTTTAAAAGACTTTATAAATAAAACTCTAATATGATTATTTATTTGGTTTCATTTTGTTTAACTTTTTGAAATAATAAGTGTAAAATGATTTTTAATTACATTTATATTTATGTATTTATTTTATAACAAATGTTTTTAAAACTAAAAAACTGAAAAAATAATGTGAAAAATGTTTATTTGTTTTTTGTCAAAAGTTCTCTTATTTTGCCCTAGACTTTTGGCAACCCTAGTCACAGCAAACTCAACAAAACGAATGAATCTTAGTTGCTGTGACAAGTAATATAAAAAGTAGACCATCGACTGATATCGCCGTTGTTTTCTATATACATACATATATATGCAGGAAAATGAAAGCAGATGAGTGTCATGATACAAAGAACTACAGATAAAGTATTGCGCATGTCCGCCATCTCTGTTGTGACGTAGTTCGAGCTTGTCAAAGTGGATAAGTAAAATCGTAGTCACAATATATTTAAAGGGGATAATTTATTTATAGCGATGAAAGATATCGACATTTTCTTATTGAAGCTTGGTTTATTGACATGAAATAAATTACATTATAAATATATTTACAAATAAATTTAAGCAAATATTTTTTTCAGTACTGTTATTGGAAAAAAAAATTATTTATATAATAGGGGTGTTTTCTACCATTTGTTCTCTTCCACAAAAAATATAGTGGAAGTTTATAATAGTTACGTTACTTGATGTGTTTGACAGTACTTTGATTGCTTCTTTGTTTTCATTTTGTTGTTCTTCTCGTTTGTTGGAAAAAATTTTGAGTTCATTTTATGGCTCGAATTAAAATCGTTGTTATTCTCATCAAAAGCATCTGAAACTTTAGTACTAATTTTAATTACATAAATTATAATTGAAAATTATAATTAACACATACTATAAATAAGTGCACAAAATTAGAAATTGAACTAAATGAATGCAATATTTCTTAAATGCTTGCAATTGTGCTGCTTGCCGCTTGTGTTTTCTTTTTGCTTTTTCACATTTTCTTGTGTATGTATGTATGCACCGCGTGTTACAGCTATCAAACTCGAGTGACGTAGGCGCAGAAGATTTAAATTTTTGCGCACGGAGTATGCTATCTGTATATCTTTGTTTCATGGATGAGTGTACTAAAAGTGCGCATGAACGCACTTAGCAACGCATATGGAAATTTATTCTTATTGAAAATTGGTACACAACTTGCGCTAGCAAAGAATAAAAAACTAGTTTTTCCAATTTATGTATGTGTATACACCCGAACACCCAGTGTGGGGCACATTTGACTTTTTCGGGGGCACATTTGATTACCATATTTTTGTGCAATTGTACCTTCATAGATTATTCGACCTTCAGTCAAACTGAAAGACTCGATCTTAATTTTAGTTTTTTTTTTTGTTAAGGACAATTTATAAAACAAAAAAACTTGCCCATACAAGTAGATTTTTACCCAAAGAAGGCCCTTTTTAAAAAAAAAAATTCCTGCTACCCTGTCCAAACACATCGCGAAATCCTTTCGTGGAGGGTACTACAATGAGCCAAGGAATATTTTAAACCGAGTATATCAAACACTTTTTTATGGAGGCCGACTCGGCCTAATATTTAAATCATATATATCAAATATTTTCTATCAAACAAATACTTCGTGCGGCTGCGCGATGTTGAGGCCAGGTTATTTGAACACGGAAGTTCAAGCTCAATTTCGCCGCTCAGAGTTAAAGAGATATGTTCTACATCCGGTTTTATAAAGAGCTAGTTGTATGGTCTTAGTCTTCGCAGATAATTTATATTATTGGTAGAAATACCAAATATCTCCATGATTTCGCCAATGTAAAAAAAACGTTTTTTTTCTGCTTAAGCCTTATTTTTCTGCTGCTCTATCCTGATTATGCTTTTTCGTCGCCTGAGTGCTCTGCTGCTCTAGACGCTATGGAACAACATTGCGATTGGAGCAACGTAGCATTCAGGTGACGTTATGTCCACAGGGGTTTTTTTATGTCATTTCTATTTATTCCGCACCGATTGGTTTTTTCTTATAATTACGAACCATTTCTAAGGCAATAATTGACATAAGAAAACATCATTATTTTAAGATGGCAACCCTTGATAGAGTTGATGGCGCTGATCTATAAATAGCCTACTGCTTTGAAATGTCATATGATTAGCAGCCATACAATTCATAAGAATGAATTCCAGAATCTGCACATTCATATGCTAGTTTAAACAGTGAGTTGATCACAGCTTAATCACTCAAAGACTACTGAAGAGGAATATGTAGCGATTTCCGAAACAGACTGTCTTATCAGCTAAGTGATTGACTCTATACAGAGTTGTTGTTGTTGTTGTTGCCTTCTTGAAAACTTACTTGATCTAAAGCTCACAATCTTAAATCATGTAATTATTCAATAGATCATAAAAACTAATTAACTTATTTTATTTCACTTATATGCCTTAAGAACGACAATGTTAAATTTGCAAAAGTCAAATGTGTCCCCAAACGACTAACTGTTTTTTCTTTAAATGTAATTAATTGTGCTAAGCTTGTAGTAAATCAGTTTTTATTTGCTAACACATGTCAACTATTTGAGAAAAGGCTTACGTTACTCCAGCTAAAAATTACATGAACAATCGCAAAAATTCAAAAATACGTGTTGCTCTGCTTTGCGTCGAGATAGAACTGTCAAATTTGTGACATTTCCTTAAATCAAATATGGGTTGGTTCTGCATACTTACATTTTCGATATAAGACCCTGTTCGCACATAGTGAAGTCAAATGTGCCCCGTCTTACCCTATTTGGCAATACATAAATGACATGACTAATTTCAATGACTTTACAGCGGTGTTGTGGCGGGCGTAGCCTAGTGGGTAGAGTGCGTGGCCTCTAAGCTTAAGAACCGCGGTAGCCCGGGTTCAATTCCAGCTCACACAGAAAGTTTATTCAATTGAATTAATTTTTCTGTTCGGTCGTCACCTCTCTGCAGACAATGGCAAACCTCAGAGAGTAAAAATTGCCATGTAAAGCTTCTTGAGAACATAAGCCGTTCGGAGTCGGCATAAAACACGTAGGTCCAGTTCTCGGTCATTTGTGATCAAACATTTAATAACACGCACAACACAATTGATCAATAGAAGCTAGGTCAAAGTCCTTCCAAGGGCTGAAATGGCCAGTTTTTTTTTTGTTTTTTTTTTTTACAGCGGTGTTAGCCCTTAAGGCATTCAAGTCTTTAAATACACAGCTAAAGCTTAATTAGACACAGCCGATCTAGTCGAAAATAATTTCTTACCAGTTGAAATAAATAATTTTAAACTGTCAAAATTTTACTTTTTTCGAGTACTTAAATTTATAGTAAGAGTAATATATCTGAAATTTTTCATTTGTGTTTTGTGTTGTTATCTCCATTTTCGGAGTGGTATGCAAAATATTTATTCTTATATGTCAACAATATTTGTTCAATAAACAATATACATACTAAGGGTCTGCAGCGAACCATCCGTTTTACTTGTACAAACAGATATAACAAGTAAAAACCTGATAATATTGGTACAAATACAACAAGGAGTAGAACTGAACATATGCTTATATGCTTTGGAATGAGCAGAGAGCTTATCATCTCTTTCTCTGGCTCTCATTGTAGTGTAAGCTTTTTTTCTCTTTATCTGTTCCACTAAGTGGAGTATCTGTTTTAACTCTTTTTTAAATGGATATATCCATTCAATATGGATATTCCAGATGGTTCTCTTTGTATTGATGTTGTGTTTTTCTATTTCTATTCTACTAAAAAAAAATAATTTTGAGTGTCTTTCTGTGAATGGACGTATTTCGCATTTTTGGCAAAATTTAAAACATAAAAAAGTACTTAAATGCATTGTACTTATATAAACTGTTTCTTTTTTTGTTGTTTATTGCGCTCTTTATTCTTTATGCTTGCTATGTCACATACTCCAGATGTTCCAAATAAAGATAACAGTATTATCGATATATCTGTTTGTTCTGTATGTGCTCAAACTAGTATTTTTGATACTTGGTAATTTTACTCTCTCATACCTATTCCATTGTTATCTAAAAGAGAAATATTCCATGCATACTCAATGCTTAGAGAGCGAAACAGATACAAGTAGATATAAGAAAAAATAACAACACACAACTGGTGTACTTGGATGGTTCTTTGCAGAGCTTTAATACATACTTCAATAAACTAAAAAGGTTTATCCCAGTGCACTCAGAAAAAATGTCCAGAAGATAGAGAAAAATAGCAGCCAATCGTAAAAAATCGGTCTTAATTTCGCGCCCTGGCCGATTTTCTAAAAATTAAGAATACATTTTTCGTTAAATTGGTATCAGAAGTGTGAAATAGTTTAGGAAAATTATCCAACTATTTACGCACTATTTCGTTAAATTGAAGAAACTTAGCGCAATTGTGTTTAAATCTTATTACATTTCAGTAAGTTTTTCTACCGTTTATTTATCATCGACTATGACTAAGAGAAACATTTTCTCTTAAAATAAGAAATTTAATTATCGGCTAAAGCTAAAAGTAAAATTTTCTCTGAAAATAAGAAATTTTTCATCGAATCCATGGAGAAATTTTAAAATTTTTGGAAACGTTAAGATTTTAAACAGCATCCTGTGAGAGTTATGATTTTTATACTGACGAAAAACTGCAAACATTATTATTTTTATTATTCTTAACATTAAATTAAATTGATAAATTACCACTATCCGGAGACTTGAATCTCGGTCGCGTTAGTGTGAGTGCATCAGCTTATCCATTCGACCATAGCAGTTGTTAAACAATCGTTGATTAATTTGATTTAAAATTAATTTGAGAATCGTTCGGTTTGTAATTAATTTTTAAGACTTTTTCTAGAAATATAAGAAAAGCATCTTTAAACTAAATCTTTTGTGGTGTACAAAAAAAGAAAAACTTACATTTATTTCTATGAAGTATCCAAGTATTTTAATTTATATTTCTCTAAATTTTAGAAACCATGCTGTAGAATGTTGCAAACGGACTTGATATCAATACAGTTTTTCTTCAAATTATTTCTGTTTTTATACAATTTTTGGAAATTTAACTTTTATCATACCTTCGTCATCTTTATTTAAGTAAAAACTTGTCTTCAAAACTAAGAAGCTGTTTTGATAACGTTGCAACGACATCAAGACGTGAGGTTGTTACATCATGTAAAAATTCTCTAAACTAAGGAGAAACCTCTTTAGAATATAAAAAAACCCATGCCTAAGAATTGGAGCTACAGTTTCTAAATTTAAGGGAAGCAGATTTTTTTGAGTGTTGGGAAATGAAAAGTCTTTACTCCCATAACTAGCTCAGTAAGTAGTTAAACCGTAATCACATGTCCTTACGCCTTCGCTTAAAATTTTTTTAATAAATAATCTCAAACAAAATGCCCCGTCGAAACAATCGTGAATCTATCCGATCAACTTAAAACCTTACGTCCTCGCTCACGATTTGAAAATAACCTGAGATGTAATATCTAATAATACAACATTAATTATAAGTAATGCTAGATGTAACCACACATTACCGCCTCTGACATGCCCATGTTAAAATAATGCCTTATTTCTGTGTATTTCGTAATACATCTGGGAACTACCTCCCATTACCAAGAAATCATTTACCCCTATCATAAATAATTTCCCACGAGGAATCGGAAAAGAGAGTTTTTATTTTTATTATAAAGCTCAAGAACAGATGTTGTATTACGGATTTTGCAAAGGCTTTTGATAGAGTACAGCACTCTGTATTACTTAATAAGTTAGTTGCAATGGGTTTTCATTCATCATATTTTAATTGGCTGTCCAATTACTTGATTGCCCGTCAGCAATTTGTGAAAATCGGCAGCAGGATTTCAAAAACTGGTTTTAACTTTTCATGGGTCCCTTAAGGTAGTCATCTCGGACCTCTACTTTTTCTTTTTCTTGTAAATGATTTGCCAAACTGTATCCATCATTCCCAATGTTAAATGTATGCGAATGATATGAAAGTTGCAAAATCCATCGGTTCTATAGCTGATTGTCAACTTTTGCAAGAGGATTATGTAACCGGTTACAAGGGTGGTGTCAGGAAAATAAACTTAATCTCAATATTGGCAAATGTAATGTTATGCCTTTTAATATTGCTGAGCAAGATTGCTTCTAATTACACTAGAGCAACTAAAACAAGCTTGGATAGAGTAACTACAAAATTGGATCTCGTCGTCTTAATTGATGAAAAGCTTAATTTTACTAAGCATTTTGATTGGATAAAATCTAAATAAAATGCTATGGTGAGATTTTTAATGCGAAATACACATGATTTTAAATATTTTTATAAATAATCTTATATTTTACACTTTAAAGTCTATCTTTATTTCAGTAGTTCGGTCTATTCTGGAATATTGTTGTATAATTTGGGATCTCTAATAAAACTCCAATATTAAAAGGATAAAAGGAAAATGTTCAATAAAGGTTTACACGGATTTGCTCCTATGAGCTAAACTGAAATTTTGCACTGGCTTATCTCGATCGGTGCGCACTTTTTGGGTTGAAGACACTTCAAATTAGAAGAAAATATTATCTCATAATGATGGTCAGAGATGTCATTATGAGCCATATTGATTGTGCTCCAATTCTTTTCTTTTAGGTCTTTTTATACCTGAGAGAAATATAAGGCAAAGAGGGCTATTTAATATTTGATATCATAGAACAAATTATGGAGGCAATGATGTCATCAATAGTTCGTGTGCTGCATTTAACTCTGTTTGTGATTTAATTGATTTCAGTCAAGACAGGAATACTTTTAAAACAAATATGTTATTTATTCTTAAATAATTATTTATAAATTTAAAGAATTTTTGTGTATATAAGGCATGAGCGAATTTCATAACTTTTTTCTATTTGATATTTTTTCTAAAATTTTGTATACGTATTCTTAAGACCTTATAGAGTTTTAATTTTTTACACACTGTAATAGTACCTTAATGCAAATTTGGTCATCAACGTTTTATCAACATATTTACATTAAAAGTTTCCAAAAATTTTTTAAGCTTTACCTTAAAGATCTGGCTTTTCCTCTCTGATTCCACGTGAAAAATTATTTATGATACAGCTGATTATATAACTAGTTCAGTAGCTCGTTTCTGTAACTTCTCTCACCGTAGTTCTCACCAGATTTTCTCACTTTGACGTCTCTGTAATAAAATGAGAAAAATCGGTGACTCGTCTCGCTTCTGTTAATTCTACTTTCAAAGGAACTCGATACACGAAGTGTTTCTGTAAACTAAAATATGCGACTCGAATCAATTGCAGTTCTCACTATGTTCTAACTTGGTGAGAAAAATGTTTGCTTGTTTATGCAACAGTTCTATTCAATGAAGTTTTGGAAATAAGTGTATCAACGTTACAAATACTTCTACCGGGTACAAGGTATCAACTCAAATTTTTTATGTAGTTTATAAATATATTATTAACGCAATATTATATGTACTACAATGTATAAATTATTCAAGCCATAAACTGAAATATTTCATAAATTACATTTATTCCATGATAATATTTGTGTCATTGCATTAAGCAACCGCATGAAAATAATACTAGGATTGCAATTTGTGGATAAGGTTTGTGTATTTAATATCAGCATCACTAAGTGTTAAAGTGTTTAACATCAAAACGAGTAATTGTCAGCATAAATAATATAAACCTGTATATCCGCCATTTTCATAAATAAAGCACTTATAATATTTATATTTGTTTTTTATTTATAAAAGAACCTCATCAAATTTCACACAAAGTTGTCTGTCACTTGTTGAAATTTCATATATTTCCTTTTGCTTGCGTATCTTTTCGCGCTTATCAGTTACAGAAACACTAGTTTACGCTAAAGTGAGTATTTTGGAATGAACCACTGTGACGAAATGACTAATTGGTGCAATAGTTACAGAACCGAGCTACAGTAATGAATACTTCCCCTACTGGAATGCTTATATTATGGTTGCACGATTTTAAAAACAAGAAAAATTTTATTTTATCTCCACGCCATTGTTTATTTCAACATAATTGTTATCATTGCCAATTAAGACCGTTTTAGAAAATTACTGATTTTAGAGCATTTTATTAAACTATACGGCACGCAATAATTTTTTTTTATGATTCCCTTATTTTTTCGGCTGCCATCAATACTGTGGCAAGCATAAAAAGAAGCACAACATACAAAATTATTAAAACTTCGAACAAGTTTCTAGGAAACAAAAGCGAAAAAAGGGCCACTCAAAGTCTTAATAACAATTTTTTGAAGAATATCATAAATGTTTTTGACAAGTTCTCGATCTCGTGAACCCACCTAAAAGCGATCGCGTAGCAATTTGTGCCTGCGATGTGGATATAAATTTAAAACACTGCCATGAGGCACTTAAAACTTAAACTGGGTTGCATTTAGCAAGAAAAGACATCAACTGAGACATTGTTGTTGTGGCGGCTGTTCCACCGACCAATCCTTATGTCGAAACTGCTTTATTCTCAGTTTGCTTGTAATTATTTAAAAAAAGTCTTATGTTGAGCTCCTCAAATTGAAAAGAAACTCTATACAAGCGAAATAAAAGTCAATCAAAATAATATGAGCTGGAATAACTCGGTCACTTCGACTAGTAGATGCGCTAAACTGCGAAAATGACTTCCCAGACAATAATATTTAGTAAGTCTCGGGTTGCGGCTTCTCACGCTATTCTCGCAATTTATACAAAACATATATGAAGAGCTTATTTAATGTAGGGTAAAACACAAAAAACAACGATGTTACCAGAAACACAGCAAATTTTGATAGATGATCGTTTATTTTAATTATGCGCTTGAAGTTGAAATTGGATTAGTTTGCCAGACGGATGCTTTTTTATTATTGTAGGTAAAGTGACCATTGTGGGTAGTAATAAAACGCTTCACTCGAAGGCTAAACACACTTGCACTTGGACGAGAATGCTTCTCGTAAAAAAGCAGACGAAGCACAGAGTGTGACTCACAGGGGAAAAATGGGCCCTTAAGAGCACAGTTTCGATGTGAGAGAAACGCATTTAGCATTCTTCAAACTGAGCTGTTTTTGCTTACTAGCAGATATGGAATGAGATTCTTCATTTTATTTGAAATAATATTTATGTCGTTTCAAGCTAAACAACGAAGCGAACAAGGTATTTAACAACAAAATACACTTTAATAGGGTACTTTGTGTGGATTTTATGGTAATCCCCTCATGTTTGACAGATAGCTTGGCGATTTATTATGTCTGCTGATGTAAGTGTACATAAAGACATGCTAATTCTGGGAAATTTAATTAAATAACAATAATTTATAAAAGTTAAAAACGCATGTCAATAATCGACTCTCTTGCAGTAAAGGGATATATTTTGTATAACCTATTGGAGTTGGTCAGAATTAACTCACGGTAAAGGTGTTAAAGTAGATTCTATCAAAATTGACAAACTTATATGTTGCTAAGAGTGTCATTTGTTTTATTTAGGCTCTAAAATAAATAACTTTAACATATCATAAACAAAAAATTTTTCGCGGTAAAGGTTTGCCATTTTTCAACCGGTAATTTTTTAAGTGATGTGGTTATTTTAAAGCTCTATATATACTAGAGAGTTCAATTCAAGAAGCTTATAATGATACCGGCATTATCAGATTATAAAATAATGTGTTAAGACAAATCTTTCTTTCAAACAAAGCAAAAAAATTGTATTTATTCTTAGAGTGTAATTATTTAAAAAGTGTATGATAATATTGTTTCTCTTTTGATGAGATTCGAAGGACTGCATTTTCAATAATATTTTCATAAATTTCTGTAATATTTTAATCCCAGAATACCGAAAGAGTTGCCAATACGTTTTTGGTGCCTAAGGAAATGCCATTACATCCTATAAAAGTGAGGAGCTGTTGCACATTTTGTCCTGATATAGTGTTACCATACGTCCCGGTTTTGAGATCGGTGTCCCTGTGTCCCTGTGTCCCGGTGCACAGTAAAAAATGTCCCGGTTAAAAATATTGAAGAAAAATGAAAAGTGTGTTAGTAAAAACTGAACAAATTTTTTGCAAATGCAAATGAATGAAAATGGCATTATTTTTTCTACAAAATTCTGAATTTCGAGAACGAAAATAAACTTGTTGAAAATAGTACAATTTTTATTCGTTATTCTAGGGCACAAGGGAAATGGAGCGAGTATTTTCACTGGTCTTCTCGCTATTTAGTAAGCAATGAAACTATTTCAACATAACCATCTTGGAATACATTATGTAATGCAATTTTTATTATTCTATGACGTTCACAGAATTTTACAAAAATATTAAAACACAAAAGCATGTTCTTGATGAATTAAAAAATTCTGCAAAATATGATCGGGCCAAACTTTTATTTTGAATACAAAGAGTACAAAGAATATTTTTTTTAAATTAATTAGTTTTTATGATCTATTGAATAATTACATGAATTCAGATTGAGAGCTTTAGATCAAGTAAGTTTTCAAGAAGGCAACAACAACAACAACAACTCTGTATAGAGTCAATCACTTAGCTGACTAGACAGTCTGTTTCGGAAATCGCTACATTTTCCTCTTCAGTAGTCTTTGAGTGATTAAGCTGTGATCAACTCACTGTTTAAACTAGCATATGAATGTGCAGATTCTGGAATTCATTCTTATGAATTGTATGGCTGCTAATGATATGACATTTCAAAGCAGTAGGCTATTTATAGATCAGCGCCATCAACTCTATCAAGGGTTGCCATCTGTTCTAGTTGCTTCTTCATTTATTTCAATATTCATTGGTGTTCGATTGTTTGTCGAAATGCACCATAGAAATTAAACGAGTTTTTGCTTCGCCAGAAGCTAGTTATTTCGCCAGAAGCTAGAATATTTTTTTACCTAAATGACTGAATTGATGTTTCTTGTGTTTTTGTTATAAGATTTATAAATTATGTATGTATACTACGTGTGCCTGTGAGTTATTTTGATTTGTTTTTTTTATAAACGGTAATTTATAATATTAAAATTGCGTATTTGTTTTTTTGTGGAATATAAAAGAGAAATGTGCAAAGTTGTCCCGGTCAAGTGCTGTATGGCAGCCCTATCTTGATAGAGACTAAGGCCCGTTCCAAATAACGTCACGATTCTTATCGCTTATGCTTGGGCCAAATTACGCGGTTTTGCGGTGATCGCGATACCGCTCTCACGCTCTTTTTCTCAAATGCAAAAAGGAGCTTGAGAGCTTACACAGAGAAAACAACATTTTCAAAAGTGGAAGAAACGAGCTACTTTCAAAAACGTTTAACCCAAATTTTGCACTTCTAACATTTATTTTAATTTAAAAAACGAACATTTTAAAATGAAATAGTAAAACGCTAATTATCATTTTAAAAATGAAAATTTTAAAATGAGTTTCTAAAATGCTCCTTTGATTTTTAACAATAGACATTTTAAAATGCTATAGTAAAACGTTTATTTTCATTTTAAAAACGAAAATTTTAAAATGAGATTCTAAAATATTCGTTTGATTTTTAACAATAAATCTTATCAAATGCAACAGTAAAACGTTTATTTTTATTTTAAAAACGAGAATTTTAAAATTAAATACTCAAATGTTCGTTCGATTTTTAACAATAAACATGTTAGAATGCAATTATCTATATATTAAAAACGAAAATTTTTATTATTTCCTATTATATAAAAATTTTTTTCAGAAATTCCCATTTCTTTTATTAATTAAAACCCGTTAAAATTTTTAAGATGATGATACTGTATTTCAGCGTCTTTAAAAAATAGAATTTTGTCAGATATTAATAATTTTTTTTTTAAATACTTACCTTTTAATTCATTCTTTCATTATTTTCTTGCAGGCAGTTTGAGTGATGAAATCGAGAATGAAAAATATTCTATTTTCTGAATAAATATCAAATATATAAGTCAATGAAACATATATAACAAAAAATTCGTTATTAACAAGTGTTTTGAAACAAAGTATGTGAAACCAACACTCATCACTTGAATTTATATATTTATATATTAATTTTACTATGTCATGGTAAAACGTTCGTAGTTGTTTTCAAAACGTTTCATTTCACTTTTCTCTTTAAAACTGTGCGTTTTAATTTTTGTATTGCGTAAAATGTTTTTAAAAATATTTATTTTAACCTACTATATTATAGTTAAACATTCGTAGTTGTTTTAAAAACGTTTCGTTTTACTTTTCTATTTTAAAATGTGCGTTTTCATTTTTGTATGGCGTAAAATGTTTTTAAAAATATTAATTTTATCCTATTTTGTCATAGTAAAGCATTCGTAGTTATTTGAAAAACGTTCCGTTTTACTTTTCTTTTTAAAAATATGCGTTTTAGTTTTTGTGTGGCGTAAAATACTTTTAAAAATATTAATTTTGCTGAACGTTTTTAAAATGTGCGTTTTTAATTTTTTGTTTTCTCAGTGTAAGCCTAAAACTATTTTGGTCTGAATTCAAAAAAATTGGTTTGAACAATATGCAGTTTCAAGAAGAAGCCACACAATGCAACTTATTTCAGCTGGATTGAAAAATAACTTCTGATGACGTGCTATTTCAAGATTCCGGTCAATTCATGGTCCCACACTCTGACCTTCTTTTTCTAATTTTTTATCAAAAAAACTTCAAAACACACCATTACTTATGACGTTTAGTCATAATTGGTGGTAAGAAAGTTGGTGAAGCAGGATCGATTTCCTACTAGATTTTATAGAGAACAACTACTTAACTTTAGAAACTTTTATTTTAATGACCCCTATTTCTAAAGGTATCGCAATTTGTAGAGCTAGTATCAATCAGTCTGAATGAAGAAAGTCTGTGATGGGGAACGAACGCAGTTGAAGATTAGCGTTCCACTTATATACCACCCTATTTCGCACCAAGGCAGACTAGACTGAGAAGGTTTAATACGTATATAGCACATGCCTACATGCCTGAATTCATTGTTCACAGCTATAAAAACTGAAATCACCAGAAGTTTTTTTGTGACCTTAGTTATGATAAAATTCACATACCTTTTCTGTCCCACATATCTTAAACCTGTCCCAAAATCTAAACTTGTGATTCTTGATTTTAGATTTAAGACTGTGTATTTAGCGCTATTCAGTGGAGTGAGTCTGAATTGCTTTTGGGCTTAGAAGCCTTATTTATCGATACAATTTTTTTTTTTAGAAAAATCTTTCTTGAATGATTGATTTTTGCGACTATTGCAATAAAAACAACACTATTAAAAACAACAACATATGTTGAACTTTTGTTTTTTGCACTGATTCGCAAATAAATGTAAACACATAAAAATTAGATGCTGACAAGGCACGAATGGCAACCAAAACACAACGAATTGCAAACGCGGCAGAACGATAGACAGACTAATGGACGGACAAGAAAAAAAGACAGTCTGACTAACTGACTGATTGGAAGAAGCAGACGCTGAATCCGAGGAATAAACACAAATCAAACAAGTAAACAAACCAACAATCGCATCAAAGCAAACAACCAAACAGCAACAACAACAAACTATTGTAATAAGCACAACAACAGGCATTGTAGGAGTAAGGATAACAACACCAAATCAACAACAACAACAACAATAGAAACGCAATATTGCATTTCAACATCCTCGCTTCTGCAATTTATTTCTTCTACTTCTGCACTCATGTCATGACGAAGGAGGGCAAGTCGAAGGGATGACGGAGGAATCATACCCTGCTTTTGATTCCGATACAGTCCCATGCCACCCCATCCCCATTCCATTTCAGTGTTCATGGACAAAACTACAGCAGTTGTTGATGATTTTGTTGTTATATTACAACAACAGCAAAGACATGCATCCATGTACCGCCTTGCTTGTGAATTGTTTCCTTATTTTTGTCCCTTTATTTTTTTTAAATTACAACTTTTCGCAACATTTTGTATTTGTTGTTATTGACTGTGTCTTTGTTGTTGTTGTTGTTGTTGTTGTTGTTGTTGTTGTTGTTGTTGTAAAAATATAAGAAAATGAAGAAAAACCCTCGCAGGCTCTTTTGATAACGACACATTTTTGTGCAAACAAGAAACAAACAGACAACAAGCAAGAATTGAAGGAAGATGATGATGCTGTTGCTGCCGCCACCACCGCTGCCGCCTTTGCATCCCTTAAGTAAATAAGAGTGTCCTGTACAGAAGGGCACCAACAACAGGGACAACAACTATTTTATGTCAGGTGTAGAGCCAGTATCGCGTTCAGCTCAAACTGTCGAAAGCAAATAAACTGACGAGAGTTCGTTCTTTAGTTCCCCGAAGAATAAGAAACAAACATAAAACACAAATAAGACGTGGCAGAAGAGGTAGAATTATATCATGGATCTGCATTGAATGTTTACTGAACCCAGTCGTATCAGGACCGTAGACAGGAATTTCCGTGAGGGGGGTTGATATTGTGTGATTAAAAGTATTGGTACCAATGTGATATGGAGTTTTTATTTGAAAAAGTAATTAGATTATTATTATTATTATTGTTATTGAACGTGACTTTGTATTATAAAATCTTAAGATAAAAAGGTTAGATGGCTACTAACCTATTCATTATATGGAGCAAATTTTTAAAAAAAGGTTATATTTTATACCTATAATTTCCTATAAAATGATCCAAATTGAAGATTTTTTAAGACTGTTAAAAAAAGGAACTGTAAGATATTATATCAAGATAACTTTTAAAATTTATTTTTTATCTCAAAAAGATCCTATAATTCTATTTTCTTAAACAATAATGGGGTAAAGGAAAAAAAAATCACTGAAAAACAAAAGCCGAATTACAAATTTGAAAACAAATTTTGTTATTCTTGGATTCTAATTGCAATTACAATTTTACCGAATTTTCCAAAATTAATAAAAACAGTTGCTCTTCTTACTATTAGTTTTGATTACATTTGAGAAAATTAAAAAAACTTTTCATGGCTAATCCCTTTTTTTTTGTAAACTACGAAATATTTCTTAGAGAAAAACTTTTCTTAGACAACAAAACATTTTTTTTTATAATATTTTCATAATTTTTAAATTTTAAAATAATTTTTGGTTTAAATAAAATCTATTTCTGTATTTTTTGTTGTATACCTTCGGACCTTATGGTCCCCTTCGATCTCCTTGGACCCCAAAAGTATTTCCCTTGGCTACTACGCCTGTGTCGGATCATACATAGTAAATGGAATAAAAAACGCATTCATTCAACTATCAACTCATTCACAGGCAAACTTAAGCAAAATTTAAAAACTTTAAGGATCAAATATTTAACATAAGTAGAAATGATGGACGTAAATAACTACACTTCAGCGTAAGTTCCTTTATAATCAGCCTAGTATGTTTCGGCACCCTTTCATCTTTTTTTCTTTATCTCAAATGAGAGACACGCTGTTGTGCTTATTTGAAAAAAGGATTTTAATACTGAAACCAACCTTACGGCATTTCAGTATGTGACATTGCTGCTGTTGTTGCTATTGTGATTTCTTTAATCTGTAGATGTGTCACAAAAAGTCCTGACAAGTTTAGGTAGGTTCATGACAGCATCGCAATGTAGGAAATAAGTTACCCTCATGGCATCTTTCCAATTATAATTCCACATGTTGAATTGCGATCATATCAAAACAATCTTAGAGTGAAATATGAGATATTGAAAAATATTTCTTTTTTGTCTTCTGCCTACAGTTATTTGAGTTTAAAATGTATGAAATGTAAAGTAGAACAACGACAAGAATAGAAAACAGAAAAAAAAAAATTGAGAATATGAAAACAAGCAAGATTTCTAGATTATGAAATCCAAAATGAGTTGAAAAGAAATTTAATAGCACATTAAGAGAACCCAGTTACTTCATTCCAATATTATGTATTCGCAAAACAACAGGGGAAAAATTTTTTTAACTCTCAAATAATAAGACACAAACTGGGGCAGTTAAGGATTCAAATGAGTTTTTTAACTAAGTGGACAAAGTTAATATCCTTGTTAACCTCAAATGGAAAGTAATCATAAAGATGAGTTGTATACGATTATAAAGAAACGTTTGTTCATATAAAATAAAAAGTAGCAGCAAAAGTAGTTTTCAAGAAGCAAAATTAATTTCGAATTTTAAATTTTAATCTGATTTACATGAATTTGGTATTAATTGATTAGTAAAGAATTTTTGCTGTTGCGTTGCTTTTTGAAGTGAAGCCTTTAGCAGATCACAATGAATCTATATTTATAAAAAGCAAAACACTCTCTGTCTGTGTGATGGCTGTAGACTTCAAAACTACTGGGCCGATTGAGCTAAAATTTTGGAAGTCGATTTGTTTCGAGTATCAAATTATTTAGGATATTTGCCACACGATTTGGTTCGTATTAGACCAGTGGTCGAATGCTTTTCGTACCAAAGCTCTTTTTGTTGTTTATGCAAAAAGCATCCATATTCCACGTAAAAACAAAAAGAGCTTTGGTGGGAAAGCTTTCGGGGCAAAGCCACCAATCACTGTATTAGTCTAAAATTTGGTAAGTTAGTACGTGTGGTTACTGTCGATAACTGTACTAAAAATCGGCGTGGCCTCCTATAGCTACGCCAACTTTTGAGGAGATAAGCTTGGAGCGAAGCAGAGAGTGCCGGTTATAAACTAGTAATTAAATCAGTGGTTCTCAATCGTTTTTGGTAATGGCCCCCTTTCCACGTTCACGTCAAACGTGGTCGAAAACCTCCACAACATATTAAAATAAAATATTTATAATATGGACTAGGTTTACCTAGTCTTGACCTATTTTTTGTTTTTATACATAATAAAGATGAGGAGTTTGACTCAAATAAATATGTGAAGGAAAATTGAACTAAAAGACGTAATGTAACTGCACTGAGCAGAGGGTAAAATTAGCGGTATTTTAACCAAAACTCTTCACAATTTTTAAGAGCAAAGTGATCTTTGGCACATTATTCACACTTCAGCTCTAATGCCTCATCTTGAATGCTTTCAGGAAGTAGCATAATTTCAACAATAAAGGGGTCGCGAACTAACTTAGATCTCCAGTTTTTTTTCGAAATATCTTTTGAATTCCTCATAAAGGGAGTTAAAATTAGAAATCAGAATATTTTTTGTGGAAATTTTCTGGCAAGGGGAAATGACACACGTCACCTCTAGGGAGGCGCGCCCTACCAGTTAAGAACCACTGAATTAAATAAACCGAAAAGCAAATTGGTATGCTGAGCACATCAGAAAAATTTCATAACTAGGTGGCGTTGTGAAAATATGAATAGCTGGATTTTGTTTTTAATGCAAACTGGATTTGGATTAGATAAATAGACTTAAAATCTATTTGACCTGAGTTCAGAAGTTTAGAATAACATGTGAGTTTTTTTATGATATATTATTAAATTATAAGATATCTATCAATAGCGTATTTAGTGATGCAGATACGCATCATCAAGGTATTTAAATGTTTTAAAATTTGTATTATTTACTTAAGCATATAGGTGTCGTTTCTCCATTTATCTAAGCGTCAAATCTTATTCAGACTCACGTAGCTCCACAGAAAATTGTCTAGCGCGGCCAAATCGCATGATCTTGTAGGCCAATGGCTAATTACTTATTTAATAAGTTACAGTTTTGTAGATCGACCAGAAATATGAACCTTGTAATCCCTGTATACAATTTTTTGAATTCTAACAGACTCTTTTTTGTGAACGCTATCAGAATGTGGAATTCGCTACCTTCAAGAATCAAAAGTATCCGAAATAAGCACAACTTTAAGCATGCAATATTCCAACACTTTTCTTGATACTATCTTTCTTCTTTCTTCTATTTTCTATTCTATTAATGTTATCTTCTTAATTTTTTGATAAAGTTCCTTAAAGGTAATTTATACATAAGTCTAAATTCAATTCAATTATAATTTATTGTTAAAATTGAAGCTTATAACTAAATTTAATTTCTTGAGTCAAATGCATTTGTTTGTTGATTATAACTTAAATTTAAAATTTAAAGTTAAATTTAGTCGTGTTTACAATTTTTTCTTTTTTTTTTAATTTAAAATAAGTAAATTAAAATTTTTTTTGTTTTTATTTATTTGTTGGTTATAACTTGTTGTTATTCTTTGATTTCTTACTGCATTTAAAAGACTTTGTCTTATATGTGAACATGATAATTAAATTAAATTAAATAAATGGACTGCTCCAAGCCGTGAGATTAATTGTTCACCAAACTCGCCTCGCAATAGGTCCATAGAATTGCGTGCCGTGTTGCATGTTGAAACCACATGTCAACTAAGTCCAATTCTTCTATTTTGGGAAAAAAGTCTTTAATCATAGCACGGTACCTTGCTCCATTGACTGTAACGTTGCGATTTTCATTATTTTTTTAAAAAGTACGGTCCAATGATTCCGCCGGCCCACAAAACGCACCAAACAGTACATTTTTCAGGGTATATTGGCAGTTTTTGAACTGCCTCTGGCTGCTCTTCAGACTAAATCTGGCAATTGTGTTTGTTGCCATACCCATTGAGCCAAAAATGAGCTTCGTCGCTGAAGACAATTTTTCGATAAGAAGTGGATCTTCATCCAACTTTTGTAAGGCTCATTCACCAAACAAACTACATTGCGGTAGGCCGCCTGGCTTCAGTTTTTGCACCAGCTGTATGGTTTGTATGGTTTCTATGGTTTCATACCGAAGTCCTTTTACTTCGACCAAAGAAGATTTTACTTCCAGGTGGTCGAATAACATAAGCCCAATTTTTGACAAAGGCAAAAAATTAGCATACCGAGATCTTCATTGAAACTGGCCGATACAACAGCAATATTCTCTTCGGTACACACTCTCCGCATAGGGGTTGCTGAATTAATGTCCAATAAAATGAAACTGGTGCGAAATTTCGATTGGTTCGGAGGGTCGATTATAGGTCTCTACCCACTTACGGCACGTAACGAAACGACTGTAAAACGGCGACGAAATTTTAAGTAGCTTTGCTATAAGATGAAGAAGATGGAAAAATTTAATAAAATTGTCGATTTCGGATTCATCCTATGCTTTTGGAATGACCTATCGATGGCGAATTTTTTACTTTGCACACTAAACTGTTGGAGTCCATTGTAATTTTTGTAAACAAAGCGAACGACAAGCCTGTCAGAATTCTTTGCAACGTTCACCATAGGATTTTTTGTCGGCGTCAACAGTCGTTGTCGTTTCGTCGCCGCTTAGTGAACATGTATACATAAGAACACATATCAGTTATATTTTTTAGTTTCGTGTCGTTTCGTTACGTGCCGCAAGTGGGCAAAGAACTAATGTATAATGACCTTAAATGGACGTAATTTGCGAAACACATTTCTCCCAGAGCACGATTTTTGATAATAAAATGAATTATAAAATTCAATGATTTCTAAGCGCTGTTCGTTTGTTAGTCTATTTATGGTAAAATAGCAAACCTTACTCAGCATTTTTGGCTTTGCCACATGTTACGAATCGAACGTGAGGTGCCAAAAAATTGTTTCTGAAAAAACAACTTTACATGTTATTATTACATCCTTATAGTAGTAAAACCATTATAAACTCCAAAAAATTAATTTTTAAACTGGATTTTGTGCACATAAGCTTTAATAAATAAAGAGGACTTTAAGTTTCTAATTTGAAATATTTTGATAAAACAATGCTCTATAAAAGTAACGTCATCAAAATAACACAACATTCAAGACTTAGAATAAACTAAAATACGCATCTGGGGGTATTTTAACTTCGGTCCAGTTCAAGATATTTCCTTACTTGTTAAAAATACCATTCAGAAGTTGCTCAAACAATTTAGAAGTTGCTCAAAATTAAACAACAGATAAGCCAACACAAAATCATTGCGTAGGGCAAAATTTTTTGAGTTCAAGTCAAGTTTCTCATGATACACATGCGTTAATTATGTACCAAAAGAGCAGAATTTTCCAAAAGAAAAGAAAAACAAGTGTCTCTTTTGAGAAAAACACTTTATAAGTATATGATTGTGTTTTTATCAGAAAATGGATCATGTGACTAAATATTCTAATTTTGGTAAATTTGCACCAAAGTGACAACCGTGGCTGCAGCCTTCATCCGACATAGTTATCGAGTCATAATCGCCAAAAAAAGTGTAAGCGCCCAGAACAAAATTTTACAGGAGAAGCAATTTTCTAGTTTTGTCTGCACCAGCAGTTCATGTAAACTCCATTTTGTGATGGGTATAACTTATGAACGCTTAAACTTAGAGATCTGAAAATTTTGAAAGTTAATGGCTTTGTGATAGTACTATCTCGTTTTTTATTCAAAAGTGAATTTTAGATTTCATGGTCTTTACACTTTTTGGCGATTATGTCTCGATATGATGACTAGAGTTTAGTCTTTGAGACAAACGACTGCCTTTCATGCGATATCTTTTAATTTTAATTCAAATCCAATCTATTTAATAATAGCTTAAGCTCATATTGTGGCAACACTCAAAAAATTTATTAGTGAAATTTCTACGAATGATATTCGTAAAAAAATATACGTACTTTTTTTCAAATATTCGTACAATATACTAAGTATTTGTGTTGTGATATCTTTACGAATTCATTCGTAAAACGTTTCTAATACCTGATGTAGTTAATATCTACGAGTATATTTGTTTTACATACTAATGATATTCGTAAACAACAATACAATAATTCATATTATTGCGTTGTACGAATGATTGTGAGCATATAAATAATAATATTTGTATATTTCTCGTACGAATAACTTCGTAATTTCTTTCATTACATTCGTTGTAGTTACTAATGCTTTCGTACTATTTACAAATGAATTATAATATTAGTAGAAACGATTCATTTGTAGGTTGACCGTACTAATTATTAGTAGAATGTACAAATTATTAGTAGAGTTTATTTATTTTTTATTTATTTTTTATTTTATTTAATTAATTAATATTTGTACAATAAGACTTGGTCTTTAGTAGTACATCAATAGAGGTGAATCACATTTATATAATTTTTACTATGTTGACTTTATATGATTTAAATACAAATTCTAAATGTTTGATAGTTTAAATCATACTTGATTTTAAATACAAATTCTAGTTGTTTGACAGTTTAAAATCGTTTATCGAGCTTAAGGTCAAAGTTAGAACAATTAATTGTTCTAACGAATTTTTCCAAAGAAACAACAACAACAACAAAGTTTTTTCAATATGAAAGGAAAAAAACCACTAGCAATTGATTTTATTGTACAATTTCTGCGGTGCTAAACGCGTCATCAGAAATCTTTGTGATTGCCCGTGCAAGCGCGTTGACGCACTGCACCATCGGGGCGATGAGATTTTGAAGCTTCAATTTCTCATTTTTTTCTCAATTTCATAATGTCACATTTGTTGTTGTATTTCTGTTTTACTTTAGTTTCTATGCTTATGTTATTATATGTAGTCCAACAGCCTGCTGGAAGTCTGCACTAACAAAGCATGTTTACTGAAGTTGTTTTTAGAATTTTTGCTAATTTTGAATTAATTGTTCTAACTTTGACCTTAAGCTCGATAAACGATTTTAAACTGTCAAACAACTAGAATTTGTATTTAAAATCAAGTATGATTTAAACTATCAAACATTTAGAATTTGTATTTAAATCATATAAAGTCAACATAATAAATATAGAGGTCATTTAGAAAAAACTTTAATCAAATGGTAGAGCTCGACCAAACGGAAACAGCTGAAAACAAAATCAGCAAAAATTCTAAAAACAACTTCAGTAAACATGCTTTGTTAGTGCAGACTTCCAGCAGGCTGTTGGACTACATATAATAACTCATTTAAAAAATAACTCATTTAAAAAAATAGAGAAAAGTAAGGGACCCAAAATAGACCCTTGAGGCACACCGGCAGAAACAGAACAAAGAGACGAACAATTATTACCAACTTTAACCTGTTGCATTCTATTATCTAGGTAATTGGATACTAGTTTAAATGCACTGTCACTAAAATAAAAAAATGCTTAAGCTTATAACAAAGCAGATTGTGATCGACAGAGTCAAAAGCTTTGGAGAAATCTATAAAAAATTGAAAACCGAAATGGTTCAGCCTTGTTTGTTGAGCAAATACAGAATATAAAGAACTGTATGATTGTAAAGTGACCGTAGCCAACTGGTAGAGTGCGTGGCTCGTAAGATAAAGAGCCGAGGTTCAAACCCCAGCTCAGACAGAATATTTTTCTTTTTTCTGGTTTGTCGAGCAACTACAGAATATAAGGAAGTGTATCATTGTCTACTGAATATTGTATAGTAAATATACTTCATCAATATCATCACAAACTGAAATCCTGCTCGAAAACGTATTGTATTTATTTATGACAACATAAAATACACAAAAAAAAAGAAGGCGGAGGCGTTGATGAAGTGACGATTGTTGTGAGCAGAGAATAACAAAAATTGTGCTGTGGCTGCGTTGTAATAGTAAAAGTGATAAACAACTATAGCAGAAGTATACCTATACTCAGCCGTCGCAGGCGATAGTCGCCTTTTGCTATCTGCTTCGTAAAATCCAATAGTCGAAGCAACAGATCACGAAAAGCTGTGGCAGTTGATAGTCGCCTATTGCTGCCTGCTGGGAAAAATTTTATAACAGTTACCACTGACTTTTTAAACTACACGAAAAACTTCTTAATGCTTTCGAAATGCTGTAAAACGTTCGCTTTTCCTGCAAATTTTACACAGATAAGTCCAGTGTTGCCAAGTAAGCCTTTTTCAGGCTAGATTTTGCCTTTTTTTGTCCTTTAGCCTGAAAAATCGATTTTAGCTTTTTTGATCATAAAAGAAAATTTTACTCAATTTTCTTTCAGTTTATTTTTTATTCGAATGTTTTTTGTATTTTTTTATGAATTACCAATTTTGTTTTTTTTGAATTTCTATTCTTGGTGTTTTTAAAATTCCTGTTCTTTTTCACTAAGAAAAAAATGTAAAGTTAGCATAGTAGTGGGTTGTCGCTTTTATTGAATTAAACAATCGAACAAACCTTTTGCGTCGATGCGTTCAATATTGACTCCAATGAATGTTTGTGTTATTGTGAATGCAACCGTAAATTGTAATTCTGTTTAACGATTTTTTTGTGAAACTTAAAGTACGCATAAGCAAAAAGGCACATACAACGTTAGCGTTATGGTCGGTGTTAATAGGGAAGTGATTACTATTTTACAGAAACACAACCCAAACATTATACTTGGCCATGCATTTGTCATTCTATTCAACTGGCCATTTCTAGTACTTCAAAAATTTTTCCTAGTGAAATCGAATTTTTAGTTTCTGAAACCTTCAATTAGTTTTAAAAATCGTTTCACTGACTTGGTAAATTTTGTATTTTATTTTCTTGTATTGCCATTTAGTAAGGCTGAAATTTAACGAATTTCAGCGGTACGAATATTGTTAAAACTAAGCAAAGAAAAAATAAATTTACTGAATGCACTATTAGTGACAAAATGTTTACTAACAATATTTTAGAAATCTTGTTACGACTTTGATATACCAGAAGACCTCTTAAAAATTTTGAAAATCGCATGACACCTTAGAATGATTCTTCAAAAAGTTGGAGAATTATTTTGAAGATATAATGTTTGACCTCTAAGAGTTGAATCATACTATTGAGCTAAAAATTCGTTTGACTAAAGGCTTATTTCAATTATAAATTCTCAGATCTCAAATAAAATTTTTGATTTGCTTTAGAATCCTAGTAGAATAAATGTAGAATGCATTATATTTATTTTATTTTTGTTTATGATAATGTGATGTAAGTGTGACATGCCCCTTAGCGGACACGGACAAATTTGTTGTTCTTTTTGAGGGTAAAAGAAAAAACTGGATATTAGAGAGCTCTTTTACCCTTGAAAACAACAACAAATTTGTCCTTGTCCGTGTCCGCTAAGTGTGACATGCGCCATAGCAGTAGTTGTCTTTGACTTCAATAAACTGTCAGCAAATTAAACCGCTGGATAATTTATATTTTGTCAAGAACGTATGAGGAACTGATCCGTTAAAAAGTCCGTTTAAAATGATAATGAAAATTATTGCTAGAAGTTCAGACCATAAATAAAGAATATTATCCGAGCGTTCTGCGACGTCTGAGAGAGAAAATTTATCAAGGCCAAGCAAACAATAAACAAATTTCTGGTAATAGACCCAACAAATACCAACGAAAAACCACCGTGTTCACCTGATATGACTCCGGCCGACTTGTATCTCTATCCAAAACTCAAATTAATTCAAGGCACCCGTTTTTAGTCAGTAGAAGGCATCAAAGAGAAATCGTTTTGAGAACTTAAAAAAGAAATTAAACGAAATATTGGTCTTTAAAGTCTTCTTGACTTTGGCCTTTATATTTTATTTATTTTATAAAAAGTTTTATTTAAAATATTTTCCTAATCTGAATTATATGAACAAAACTAATTTATTAATTGAACTAAATAATTTGAATTATAAAATCATGAACAATCAAACCCAAAAAAATATTAATTTAAACCATTTAAAAAATAGTAAGTAAAAATTATGCAAAGTATTTTTAACATTGGAATAATAATTATAATAACATTTATAATAATAATTCAAATAATAATCGAACACAGCCTCAGTATAGAAAATAGTTGTGCCAACTTAGCGACAAAAAAATGTTTACAATTTTTTTAAGAAGTCTTTTTAAATGATTAATTTCGGGTACTTTCTTGACAGAATGTATCAGTTTGCAAACTAAAATAATCTTGGACTTTTCCATTTGTATATTTTGCTCTGAGTATTCCATTTTAGATTTAGAAATATCAATGATTCGTTCAGGATCATGTGTTTAGATCCAGACCTAAGTCTCTGGACGAGAGCTATTGTACTCAACTTTTCTGAGCTCTTTTTATAAAGATAGCGCAAATTCTTAGATGAGGCCAAGACCGACATACGGTTGTAGCGCCAACTAAGTAAGTAAGTAAGTTTTAAAAGAGCTCCATATTTTTTGATGTTTTTAATTTCCACACAAGCTCAATATATTCTAAGCTAGTTTAGCTTAAGATCAGTTTCTGACAATAGATACCTTATATTGTATAGTATACAGTGACCGACAAAAGTCTACATACAGCATCGAAATTTTAATTTCCGCAAATCTTAAGATTATCGTTATGATAAACAAAGGATGCAGTTTCTTGCGAGGCTATGAGAAAGTAGCACAAAACAACATACGTACAATTTAATCTTTACCAAAATAACAACAAATTCACAATAATTTGAAAGACTTAACGTGACAAAAGTCTACAAACATTACGATTAGCTTTTAAAAGAAAATTAAAAAAGAATAAGAATTATAATCTTTAAATATGTTGTGTTTTTGATTTCCATTGAGACCCCCAAACATAAGCTCAGCTATCAATTCTTAAAAGATTTTTAACAAAAATGCAAAAAAAAAGTTAATCTAGACGAGTCAGAGTATAATTTATTACAAAAAATATATCGAATCCTAATCCATTATGATAAAGTTGCGCAACGGCTTGTTAAAGAAACTATCTCGAAGATATTTCGGTACTCTCACGCAAAGTGTGGTCTAAAATCTGGAAATTAAGAATTCAAAAATAGCTAATAACATCAGCATGCTTTCTCACATGTACGTTTCTTCAAAAGATGTGCATAAAATTGTAAACATTAACCCTTATGCCTAAATTAAAATATGTGAGACTACACATTTTCTGTGGTCAGATATATGTTAGTCTATACTCAAATATGAACTGACAGAACTTTGAAAGTTATGGAGAACGGCTACTGAATAGACACGTGAAAAGAACAAATAGCTGTAAGACAACACATAAGGCTATAAGTTGCAAACACAAATGGTGAAAAACATGAAAATAACGGAACTTAGAAGTCTATAAATACAAACATGGGGCATGAGAGAGTTAACGTTTTTTAACGCAATTTCACTTTAAAAGTCGAATTTTTGACAATCTGTTTTTGAAAATTTTCAATTTTCTATTAGTTATGATCAGATTACATCTTAAAAAGTTTATTACCTTATTTATGTGAGTCTTTACGTATTGAGACGCAATTTGAAAAGTAATTGTTATAATTAGAAATTTTGCTATAAATTGAGTTATGTTTCAAAACAAAACTTCAATTTTTAGAATTTTGTGAACATATTTTGAATAAACGGACTTGTGAGAGAGAATACCGATATGATTTGCTAATTTTGAATTATTGTTTCTTAGATAACTGTCCAGGTTTTTTATGAAAAGACCTAAATACCTTTCAATGATAATATAAGTAATAAAATTCAATTACAGTTTTTTCTGCTTTTTCGACTAAATTTTACCTTTTTCGATATTTGGTTAAAAGAACTTTTATGAATTTTTTTTTTCAATTTTCGCATGATAGTTGAACTTTTGTTTCGGGGTCCAGGACAGGTTAAGACAGAACTTAAAGAACAACTAAATAAATGATATTAAGTCTATTCATGCAAATGGGCAATATCCTCAAAAAAGGTATAAACCGTATAAGTTTATCAGCCTTATAAAAGAATTACAAAACTTGTATAGCGAAGTCTTTGCACAAACCAGATTTAGGTGAGCAAACAAGATGACAAACTTATATGATCAATCAGCTGTTTTCGTTTTTCCAAAGTTTTTATCAGAAGCCGCCAAAAAAGCAATGGCAGGAAAAAATTTGTGGTTTAGAGCAAAAGTAACAAATTTTTTATTTTCAAAACTTCAGAAATCATTTTGAAAACTACTAATTCAAAAACTTATTTACAACATATCGTCATCTAAAATGCAAAAAGGCGTTAAATAGTTCAAAATCGGCTTTTTGATTAATTATGATGCACCGTGTAAAAATACAAGTTCCTGCAAGATTTCACACCCCCACAACTAAAAAAACCGTTTTTATTAAAAAAATTCTAAAATCCCATAGTGCAAGAGCTTAGGAATCTAGAAAGTTTTTTGCTTCTCCTGTAAAATTATAAAAAGAGTTATTACGCCTTCTTGCAGCCTTCTTTAAGGGCTGTAAAAATACAACCTGCCTGGTAAAAATAACAAAGTCCTCAAATTATAATATTGCCACTTTGGATGAATATCCTTAATAATCCGTATTCTAATACAATTCATAAAATCGCTTCTTTAATCGACTTTTATCGCGTTAAGTTTTAATAGTATTGTTAATTTCTTGCTGTATTTGTATACATTAAAGTTTTTTTATTTATTTGGTTACTAAATTATCATCTCTAAAAAAAAAACCTACCTAGTTAAAATTGTTATTGTTATTTAGATTCTTATTTTTTTAGAAATTAAAAATTCGTTGCTGTGTGTAGACTTATGTAGGCCACTGTGTATATATTGTATTCAGCAATATAATCAGAAACTCTAATCCCACACCAAAACGATTTGATTTATTTATGACTATCTAAAAAAACACAGAAATAACAGGACGGCTCGTTGATGAAGTGTCGATAGCTGTGAACAAAGAAGAAACATAAAAAAAAACATCGAACAAATCGAACCAAATAACTGCGAACAATGAACCAAAAATTTAACTCGAAACAAATAGCTAACTTAATCTGACCAACGAGCCAACCTGTATTTGTATCTCTGACCTGTATCTTAAAAATAAATTCCCACTTGATACGAAGAAATTAAATTCAAAACGAAATGTAACTAAATAAGTAATAAATCTTAAAATAAATAACAGTTTTTCAGTATCTGTGCCTAATCAATACCTTTTTTTTTATAAATACTAGATATCATATAACTTAGCACAATGTGTGTGTGTGTGTATGTTTGCTTCGTTTAGTCCAATATTAAAATACAAGTGAATTAATTTATTGAGCTACAAAATGGAAAGAATTCTAACTTTCAACTGATTACATTTAAAATTCATATCGGGAAATACGAAGTCAAAGAAACAATAACAAAAACAAAGCGTACCCAAAGCAAAGACAATAAATACGTTTAAGATTAAAAAAAAAAAGTAAAGCAAAAACAAAACAAAACAAAATCAAAAACTACAGATACAGATAAACTAAAGCGGACGAATGCACGAGCATTGCTTTAAATTCGTTTAAAGAAATACTAATCAAAGACTGTCAAAGAGTTCCCAAGAACTGTCGGGAGTGGGGATACGTTACCTTAAAACGTAGAAAAGTCGAATGCCGACGGTTGTGCTCAAAAAGTAGACAGCATCGCATAGTCACGCGATATCAGCGCCAACACTCAAACACGTTCGTTGCTAGAACTTCCAGATGCACTATGGTTGGAATCACAGCTCCGCAACCAGCAACTCAAACGAGTCCAATTCGAATTTCAGGGGTCATCGATAAGATTTCCCCGACACTTCCAACAAGTTCGAGTCCAACTAACGCGTGCGCCAAAACAGTTGTGTGCAGACACCAGTCTGTGAAGAGAGTACCCGAGAGTTTTTGCCTCTATGTTTCACTTCTGGTTGTGGTGGATGATGTAGAGCGCTCCATCACAGGGTTGTGCTGAAAATAACCTCAACGAAGGTTATTATATCTGCACACTGACTGCACAGTCAGGCGTCTGCAATTGGATTGCATTTCTCTTGTCCCACCATTCCATCTACAACACATCCATCCATCGACCCAGCAGAAGACGAGGACCAACATAATCCAATTAGGTGTTGTACTGGGCTTACAGCTGACTCTAGCTCGTCATGCAGCCCTGGATGACGGTTGAACTTGTGGAAAGCGTCTGCAAAACACAGTTTAGTGTGGACTCCCCGAGGTTTCGGTTGTATTTCGTATTTAGTGCGTGTGTTCGAACGCCGTCGGTTTTTCTCAATTCTTATTAAAGAGTAGCAAGAAAAGTAAGGAAAAATTAAAGAAACGAGAATAATAAATATTTATGTGATTTTGTAATTGCTGTGCGACAGAGAAGTCTTCACAAAATAGGTCCTCATGATCGGTGTGCGAAAGGGAAGGCAACAATAACAAAATTTGTTTGGCTGATGGAGTGACGGAGATAAAAGTGAAATAGATCAACGTGTTTTCGGCTCTTTCGTTCAATATGCATTTATTAGATACTATAAATGATGCTCTCAAAACTATCTAAACGTCGCTGCTAGTGCATTTTTTTGCAAAGAATATCAAAAGAAAATTTAAAAATTGCCTCAAATTCATAAGCTGCGGGAACCAACATGAGGAATACAACAAGCAATCGTTCATCCAGTCGTTCCTCCACCTACTGTCACACCCTGCCCCCCTTGCAGACATTCATGCACAAAATGCGGCCAAGTATGGCGATGCTTGTAACCCTTCTTTTTCTAGCCGGGTTTTGTGCGAATGCGGCCCACGGTAGTCCAGCGCAGACCGGACGCAATATATCGAACATACGGACGCAGCAGTGCCGCGAGGGATGCTTTGAGAAGGTAAGCAGACTACAATAAGAACAAGCTAGTACAAGCGAAACGGCAATTTAATTTAACAGCAACAACAACAGCAACATCGACGACATAAACAACAACATGTATCACATTCTGCAGCATTTAGGCTTATTTAGAGGCGGTTTAGAAGGAAGATGTTGCTTCCGAGAACCCTTTCAATATATTTTCTTTACGGATTTTCGACAGAATCACTTTAAAAGGCTTTCAAGGGTTCAGGGCAAAAGGACTTGTTTGATATATTTTCAAATATTAATACATTTTTACTGTATTTTAGCGTGCTTTTTTTTGCCTTCAACGTAACTTATTGGTCAAAATGGTAACCTTCCGCAATAGAAAATACAAATGGTTCTTAGAGACATGTGAATGTGTGTATTCTAAATTTTTGGAATTGTTAAGCAAGCTTACAAAGGAAAGTTGTTGATGTTGATTTTGTTGTTGTTGTGTGTGCCAATATACAAAGCAATCACAAGTCGTGAGACAGATTTTGCGAAAAACAGCTGGCAGGTTGCCCAAACTGGAAAACTATAATCTTCTTACAACAACTAGCCACTTGGATCCGATTGGAATGAATTAAATATTATGAAAGAAGGAAACAATGGAGTGATAGAGTTTAGAGTTTTTGAATATATAAGTATAAAAATTTACAGGAAGGTAAATGAATTCAGTTAGTTTTTAAGGGGAGAAACTTCGCTGCAGTGAAAAATCGTATTAGTTATGAATTTAACTAGTTAGCTCACTAGTCAAAATAAAACTAGTCAAAAAAATTCTAGATGTTAAAGTAGTGAAATCTTACTCACCAAAAAGTTACTACATAATTTACTATCTGTATTCCAGCTAGTTCAAAAATACAAGCTGTTTTACTAGTTATAAAATAGCTAGTTGCTTAATTAACTAACTAATTAACTAACTAGTCGCATTTTGACTAAATACCAACTGTTTTTCTGGCTCACAACTAAGTAGTCATAAATGAACTAGCTTCTTTGCTAGTTGTAAACTCGCTAACTCTGCACAAATTTGCAAACATTAAATTAATTTAATTTCTAGTTGTAAACACAGCAACAATTAGGGACGTGACGGATGTCATTTTGTGGATGCAGATCTGTAAAGAGCTTTCCTTGCGGATGCGGATGTTTTCAATTAAATTATAAAATAATTTTTATAATTGTTAGTATTTAATTTTTTTAAGTAAAAAATCTGTTTAAGAGGCAGATTGCCTCTATATGTTTCAAAAAATCAATTTTATAAAAAACCCTGTTTTATATATAAGATGCCATTAGGAATAATATACAACATCTTATTTAAGCCGCCGAGATAGAAAAACATTTGTTAGATACTTTTTAAGTAGGAGCGTACTTTTTTACGTAAACACGTTTTCCTCGAAACAACGCTTTTCGACTTCGTTGACGTTTTTACGAAAAAACTATTCAACTGATAGGACTAAAATTTTTAATATTATTGTACATATGTGTATGTAGTACAGTTATATATTTATTCATTAATATTTAATCTTTTTTTGATGCGACCTTACATAAAAAAAAAGGTTAAAAACTATGCGAAACTCCGCCATTTTGTTTTATTTTTGCCCTAATGTGGAATGAGTGTTACAATATAACTTAAAAGTTTAAATAAAAGTTCAGCTTTTAACCTTTAAGAAAAAAGTCCTAAAAATAACTCAAAATGTGTTTTAAAAAATTCTATCAAGCCGATTGAAATTTTAAAACGTTATCATATACGCCAATGGCTCTCTCAGGTAGTAGAATTGTACATTTTAATTAATTTTCTTCATATTTCCCCCCGATTTTCCACAAAAAAGACGCGATGTTTTAAAACTTATATTTAGATGTCCGCCATTTTGTTATTTTTTAATGAAAATGTTTAAATAAACTACCTGCCAGAATGACGAGTATACAGAACAATAATCTATTCAAATTGTTTGCTTTAAATTACTTCAAGTGTCGTTATCACCCGGGGAAGCACTTTTTTTAGACTGAACCAACGCTCAGGGGATGCCCCCTATAAATGTGTAACCATTGTGTTGACTCCGAAGATGGTTGATAGCTAGTTGGAGGATGGATAGATGGAGTAGTGTCGATGAAGATATGTTTAAAATTTGCACAGCTCAAAACTGCCGGAAAACACACTCGCAGGGAGACTATTCCACAACTTTACCGTTCGACTAAAGAGCGAATTATCACGGTAATGCGAAGTTCTTTTGGGCATCGATGCAATGGTAAAGGGATGGGCTTGGACAGCTGCCCGAGTGGACCTGGGAAGCACACGAGCTGGTGGCGTCAGGCCATGCTTCTCCCTTGAACACTTCCCATGGTAATACCTATACAGAAGGCTTAGGCAACCAACATTACGTCGATGCCCAAGAGAGTTGAGCGAGGATGAAATACTTTTATCCCCTATCAAATATATCGCACGACGTTGAATTCGATCCAGAAGCACCAAATAAGATCTTGAAGCCCCTGCCTAAATATGCGAATTGTACTCCATTTTCGGCCCAATATGTATATGAGGTGTAGATCATGCGAAGATCAGTTGAAGTGAAATATTTTTTGCACCGTTTTAGAAAACCTAGGCACTTGCCGCTTCTTTCGGCACATCGAAAATAAGACCATTGCAACAAAGATTAGATTGGATCGATATGTCCAGAACGTCAAGAGCGGCTGATTCCACAAGATCCACACCATTCATAATGAGAGGAGCTGAGAGGCAATCTACACGCTTGTGGGATAACAGACAGCACTGGGCCTTGCTTGCATTGAACTCTACTCTATTAGCAAGACCCTACTCAGAGATTTTTTGTAGATCACTAAGGAGTATGTCGTTCATATTTTGCCTTTTTCTCTCAATCTCCATAGAGCTTGGGCGTTTTTTGAATGAATATGAATGACCAATGCTGCTGTCGTCCGCAAACGAATGCATTGGGTTATGCGTCAACGACAGAATGTCGTTGATAAAAACCAGAAACAAGGTGGGCGATAGGACTGAACTCTGTGGTACTACTGCGTTGATGGCGTGCTTCTCGGACACGAATCGTTCTCTCCTTGAGGAAACCACGTAATCCATCGAGTAAAGTTACCACCAAAACCATATGCAACAAGTTTTGACACGAGTGCTTTATGCCACACTCGGTCGAACGCTT
Source organism: Dichetophora obliterata (assembly GCA_963920525.1). Taxonomy (NCBI): domain Eukaryota; kingdom Metazoa; phylum Arthropoda; class Insecta; order Diptera; family Sciomyzidae; genus Dichetophora; species Dichetophora obliterata. Next base: position 1,561,035 of record OY986439.1, read on the forward strand.
TTGAAATATCAAGAGCAACAACCCTGCTCTCGCCGAAAAAGTCAACGCATTTTTTCCATTCTTCGGTTAAGAATGCCATAAGATCACCAGTAGAGCGAGCCCTACGGAAACCATATTGACGGTCACTGAGCAGTTGGTTCTGCTCCAAATAGTTCACAGTTGCTCCAAACGTTGAAGTTTATTACACTCTCCATAACTTTGGAAAGCGTAGACCATATCGCAATGGGTCGGTAGTTTGCAGGATTCGCGGAATCACACTTTTTAGGTACCGGCTGGACACTTGCCACCTTCCAACAAGATGGAAATACTCCTGTTGTTTAGGAGATGTTGAAAAGGTTGCGCAAAGGCCGAGCCAGCAAAGAAACACACATTTTAAGCACAATTGGCTGTATGCCGTCAGGACCAGAGGCTTTGTTTACGTTAAGATTTTGTCCACTTAGGACGTACAAATGAAAAAAAAAAAAATTTAAAACATAAAAGTGTTTTTCTTACTGTTTCAGATGTTTATAAAACCATATACAAATATTTAAAAGATTGCATTTTATTTTCTTATAAAAAAATCATTCCGAAATAAACCTTGAAAATTAGGTTGGACCACCGGACTACATTCTTAATTCAATACAATTATTCGAAGTTATTTTCAATTAAGTTTGTATAAGATAAATATGTAATTTATATAACAATTTTCTTAAAAATAGAAATCTTAATATAGTTTCAATAATACAAGTATAAAGCCAGTTTACGTAGTACTAGCATACAACTGGTTTCAAAAAGACTAGAACAAAACGAATACTAGCAAACAAATAATATGAAAACTACTAGAATTGAACTGGCTAAAATAATACCAATATGAAACTAGTATTTAACTAGTTAAAAATATACTAGCACAAAGGTTGCTCAAATCATACCAGTAAAAAGCCTAGTTTTGAGTATACTAGTATTCTACTGGCTTAAAAGTTACTACTATGACAACTAGTTCAAATTATGCCAGTAAAAATACTACCTCAATTCATATCGAGAATAAGACAGTTGTCTTTTCCTATGACATCAACACAGGAAAATAACCAGTTTGATGAATGTAAAAAGCATTTGAGCTGAACTAGTGCTAGTACTGGTATTTTTTGACCTAGTACATTTACTAGTATTTTAACTAGTTGGCTACACTGCAGAAAAGTGAGCGATGTTTTTCTCTGAGTGTGTTGTTACTCTTAAAGGCAGAAAAGTAAATAAATAGTAATAATTTAATACAATAGTAGTATTTAAAACAGTAAATAATTTAATAAATCAGTAAAGAATGCGACCAATGTCTCTAAAATAAAAGCTTGGGAGCTTCTAGTTCAGTTTTACCTAACATTTTTGTTGGCGATTCACGTTGAAAACCGAACTAGATTGGTAGTACTGGCGTTCTTTCCCACTACCAGATATCTTGCAGTTTTTTGCTATACAATCAATTAATAATAGGTAATACTTAATGATAAAAATAATAGCATTTTGTATTCCATGCATAGAATGAATATAGTTGGGAAAAACTAAACAATTTTATTTGTTTTTCGAAAAGTGTTGCCAATAAGCTATTAGAAAATGTCCACGCCATAGTCAACGCCATCTGTTAGAAAAGTTACAATACATTCTGAACACTTTCGATTTAGATTTAAATCATGATCCAAGTTGCGCTTATGACATTCTGCCGCCTTAGGCTCGACATTAGCACCGAGTCTTACAATAGAACAAAATTATAAAAATTTAATTTTTCAGTTCTAACCAGGGACCTATGAGAAATATATAAAAAAAAATCAAGAACTAATAATTTTTTTATGGTTTTTATTGTTTTGCTTAAAAATTAAAACCGTTTTCTGATTTTTATTCTTTTTGCTCAAAAATTAATTTTTTTTTTTTTATTTGTATGATCCGCACATATATTAATCGCTTTTTGATTTATATTATTTTAAATAAATAAATATATAAATAAATTTATATAAATATATTATATTTTTATTGTTTTGCTCAGAAAAAAAATTTTTGAAGTATATTATTTTCCTCAAAAATAAAAAAAGTTTTTTAATTTTTATTGTTTTGATCAGAAATAAAAATCGTACAAGGCTCAGAAAATAAATTTTAATTGTTTAGCTCAGTAATTGAAATTAGTTTCTGCTACTAATTTTTTGGTTTGGTCATGCGTTGATTGTTCTCTTTTTTTCTTGTTAAAACCATGATTCAATAATATACAGCAACTAGATATCCCGGCAAACGTTGTTTTGCACCTTCATGTCTTCCACAAATATGGTTAAAGGTTCTTATGCACTATATTGTCAAAATAATAAATACCAAAACAGCGCTAACTAGCGGATCGTAGCTTAGCTATGAACCATTGTCTCAATAGTGTGCATTTATATTGAAAGTATTCCCCGGCAGACGTTGTCCTGCTACTTACCGCCTTTCTGCCATATACGAATTTTCATGCTAATCGGAGAATAGCATTTTATATTTTCACCATTTTTAGTATAGTTGCCCAACGTAACCATATAAAATTTTAGTCTATACGACCAAAACCCTCCACAATATAGCATTTTTGTTGATTTTTGGGAGATAAAATGGGGTGTGGTAGAATTTCCCTCCTTTTAACCATCTCGTATTCGAAACAAATCGAGTACCAAAATTTCAGCTAAATTTAGTTTATACCTGTCGGACTTTGTTCACTGCACGACCATCCCTTGAAAAAGGAGCGTAGGCATAGCGTGAACACGCCCATTTTTAGTACAGTTGTCGAAAGTATCCATACGAACTATTTTACCAAATTTTAATCTTAAACGACCACAACCGTCTGAGATATAGCATTTTCATTAACTTGTGGGTTGTAAAAGGGGGGAGTGGAAGCCCATTTTTAGTACAGTGTCCGACAGTAAGCCTGCAAACTAAATAACAAAATTTTAGCCTTATACGACCAAAACCGTCTGAAATAAAGCATTTTCATTGATTTGTGGGAGGTTAAAGGGGGTGTGGTATAATTTTTCATATATATACCTCGTAATTAAAAAGCTATACTTAAAAGTTAAACAAAGTTAGATGTACTGTAATGCCGTGAGATCACAGATTTAAAAAAAAATAGTAAATTTAATGAATTATCACGCCTTCCAGTTTGGAATAATCAAGTTTCGAATAAAACGTTTAAAATCTGATCAGTTAGCGTTTGCTACATTACGTTTTTTGCGAACGGTTGTTTGTTTGTATGGGCGTTTGAACTTTATATTTCATCAATAAAGATTTCATCAACTCCTGTAAAAAGACTTTTTTCACTAAAGTTTCAAATAAATGTACGAAATAACAACAAAAACGGGGTTCATGAAGCATACAAATTGTTCATATCCCCAAAAGTCACTACTTACTGGTCTTGACCACGTTAACCTTCGTTTATTACTTCATCCAATTTCACCTTCAAACAAGTAGGGGAAAGTGGGGAATCCTGGGCCACGTTTTTATTTCGCTCGATATCTTTAACATATAACAGAAAATTTGTAAACTGTGATAGGCTATGTTATTCTACGTGAGCAAACGAATCTTTTGATCATTACATTTTTTTGTTTGTTTTTGTCAAAAAATCAAAAAATAATGGGGAATCGTGGGACGCCTTTATTAAGTCAAAATCAAAAAACTACGATGCAAAATTTTATTAAATAGCCTAAAAATGACAAATGAAGTAATTTTAATTGAGAAAATTAAATAAAGGTTAATGCACGATCAATCAGCAGTAAAATTAATTTTGTTTATCTTGTTTTGCATAATAGCGTGGCTGCAAATTAACAAAGAACAGAAAAATTTAATAAAAATATTTATTTATTTATTTAACTATTCACACCTCCATTTTGCATACAAAATCATTACCAGACACTAATAATGTGTATAAATGTTAAGACACGGGTGGCTCACAATTCCCCACAAAAAGTGGCTCATGATTCCCCACAAGCAAAATTCCTTTTGTATATTGAAAGGCCAAGGTCCAACTACCATAATTAGCATATTTACCTGTGTTTCGGGCCAATATTGTACAGAGCAAATAGTACGCGTGCACTTGTCAACTACCAATGTTAAAATATGCTTAGGCTAAGAGATGACGTTGACAGTGGTGTTGCATGTCTATATTGACATACTGCCGAAAGATGGCGGTGTCCCACGATTCCCCACTTACCCTTTGTTAAAAATATCCCGTTATCAATTTTCACGCTGTTCATTGAAAAAACTATTTTAATATAAAAATCAGGCAGAATAACCAGAGTCATTGAAAGCATCACTTTGACCCAAAAGTCTGAGTTTTTTCCAAATTTGCTCCTTAAAAAGAGAGTCCTTAAAATAATAATAAACTGGCCATTTCAGCCCTTGGAAGGACTTTGACCTAGCTTCTATTGGTTAATTGTGTTGTGCGTATTATTAAATGTTTGATCACAAGTGACCGAGAACTGAACCTACGTGTTTTATGCCGACTCCGAACGGCTTATGCTCTCAGGAAACTTTACATGGCAATTTTTACTCTCTGAGGTTTGCCATTGTCTGCAGAGAGGTGACGACCTAACAGAAAAATTAATTCAATTGAAAAAACTTTCTGTCTAAAGCTGGAATTGAACCCGGGCTACCGCGGTTCTTTAGCTTAGGGGGCACGCACTCTACTCACTAGTCTACGGTCGCCACAAAGAGAGTCCTTTCACTACCCTAAAACTTTGATCCTCGTATACATAAATCATGACTTTAAAGGCACTGTAACGGGTGTCGCCGATTTGAAAACAATAACATAAATTTGAATAAAACCTTTAAAAAAATATGTCAGTGAACATTTTTTGTTCCGGATAAACTCCTACAGTACTGGGCCGATTTTTATGAAAAAAGTTTTAAAATATAATTTTTGTGCTACACCATTATTTATGGGTACTTTTTTCGAAATTTTAATAATAAGTATATTTCATTTAAGTGTTTGCCACGCATTGCCTAATCGTTTTCTTTTTATGCGTTTGTGTTGCGAGAGGTTCAATAAATTCCATGTTGATGTATACTACTCTCATTTTTGCTCAGCTAGCACAGCGCAACAAAAAAACAACAGATGAGCCTAGACCAAGGCGAATTTTGAGATGCATATAAATTAAGTGCTGCGCTCCAAAACAAAATAAATAAAACAAGAGAAGAAAGTTTTTATTTCGTTTGACATATATTGTCTTACGTTGATTGATTAAAGGAACGTCCGCGGACAACTGCGGCCTGCTAATATTTAATACTTTGTGTAACATATAAACACATAAGACACGCGGTTTTCCACTTACAATTTTTACATGAAAAAAATATGATCGACAGTGTCAGAGGACTTTCTTATATTGGCAAATGAGCTTAAAGGATGACAGCAGCAGAGAAATTTGTAAGTATTTAAAGAAAGATAGTTTTTGTTATAGCCAATCTTAAAGATTTTTTTTTTTGACCATAGCTTCATCGTTAATGAGTTCGAAAATCAGACTGGTTATCTACTGAAATGTTTAATATACTATATAGTGCGCCCAAGTTCAGTCCATAATATTCCAACAACATACATATTCTATCTATAATGAACACTCACTTTTTACTCTTTTAGCGCCTTTATTGCACTTTCAAGTGCCAAACTGCATATTTTTTACAACAAAATTTAAACAAAAGTATATTAATAGAAAATCAATTAAGCTGAAAAAATATACCAAATAGTAATGACTTTCGGTGCAGACTTTTTTGATTACATAAATTATGTGCATCAAGTATCTGAAGTTTTGCGTTTCAATGTCATTACTGCTGATTTGGTATTCCTAACCTCACTGATTCAAAACATTTTTTGAAAAAACTCACGAAAATTATAATAAAAAAATATGTAGAACCCTTGAAACTCAGCCAGACAGCCTTTCATTGGCATCGAGAACCACAAATTTTAGAGCCAGAGTTCAATGTATTCATTCATTCATTTATTCGACAAGTTGTTGATTTTCGTACACCACACAATGCTTTATTTTATTTCGTTGTTGGGAAAATTTGATTTCATATTATTTTTTATAATAATGTTTTCTATTTAAATTTCAAGCCCACTTCACTTAAACAAATAAACAGGACCGAATCTGAGGCCAGGTCGCAAAGACCGGCAACATTGAAAAAGTTCCGCAAGTTCAAGTGGTTGACAACGGAGAGGGCACACCCAGGGTTGCCAGCCATACAGGGCTCACAGACGAATGCGTTCAATTTCAAAGTGTTGCTCTGATGCTTTAGCAGAAGGGTGCCTGGAGTGGTGCTCGGAGTGCGCGCAGATAAAAGAAAGTTGTCAAAATCGATATTCTAAACAGCAAAGAGAGAAGAGAAAACAAAAAAACGCATCATCTGTATGAGTTTAATAAAAAAAGAGACGTTTTGATTGTATTGGTTTTGAATATCAAAGGATTTGTTAGCATTCTTGAATTGTTTAAGAATTTGTTATAATTGGACATGCCAACTATGGAACGGTGATAAATAGGAACTTTCAATAAGACTAGCTATAGTGCCAATTTTTTTTTTTGCTGAAACCAATAGTTTTGAACCTCCTAAAAACACTTAAAGCACTTATATAGATTTCTCAAAATCTTTAGTCATACGTATAAAAAAAAACAACAAACCGCAAAGGCTTCTATTTTGAGGAGTATGGAATATAAATAAAGATTTATTGCAATTGGAATTGGAATTAGAATTTAATATAAATTTTAATTAAGACTTTTCATTTCAGAAAATCAGTACTTTTACTCCTCTTATTAAAAGTTCCTGTTTGAACATCTTAATGGGGAATAAAAAAAATCAAGTAAAAGCTAGTCAAATTGAATGAAATATTGAAAGCTTTTGTCAACGCAGACATTTAACTGGATATTGAGTGGTGTCCTTTTTGTTTTTTATGTCATCGTCATTCAAACATGCAAACGCGTAAAGTACACAAAACCACATTCTCATTAAGAGCGTTCGTAGAAAGATAACAAAAGAAAAATTCGTGTGTTTCTTATCGTTTATGTGTTATTTCGAGATACGAAATGAAGTGGTTAGACGAACGAAAGACTACGTCATTTAATAGCACTTTGTAGAGGCCTTGAAGGCAATTTTTGCCCAAGTAACTTTGCGATTAAATGTCATTTTGTTCCTTTGATGCCGCTGCGTGTCCTCATATCCCTTCAACTATTTATCTGTCTGTTTGTCTCGCTGTCTAAGCGTCTTCCATCACCAACATCTTCGGCATTATCTTTGTTTCCGTTTTAGAACTTCCACAACAAAAAACTAAGTGAAATGAGATCCACTGCAGTGAGATCCATAAAAATTGCTATGTCCTACACTCGGGAACAACGTACGTGCAGGCATTACAATATGTAATTAATATTGCAGGAATCGGTTGCAACATCCGACTGGGAGCCTTGCATCTAAGCGCAACCTGAACCGACATGGCAAGATATGAAAATGTTGCGTTTACATTTCATCTTGCAGTAATTATATGTTGCTGTCTCCCGCTTTCGTGGACTTCATCGCGAATGCCTGCCTAACTGCCTGCCTGGCGCAGAATGACTATTTGTGCGCGTGGCGGCGGCTACCATTTGAATGCCACTGCGGATCAAGGTGCATGAAATGCAGCTATAACTCACCTCAAGTTCCAAATACAGTAACGTATACAAACAATGTTTCATGCGGATTGGGAAGAGTGGGGAAGCATCTTGCATGGGTACGGAACGAATAATAGAAACCGCAATGATTGCCAATGTATAATGTGTCAGCTCCGGGTTATCTCTTCTCTCTGAGACTGTAATAGTTTAATTCATGGTATTTTCGAAGCACGTGCTATATTCAAAAGTCAATTCCAGCTTCTTTTAACTGAATTGATAGCAATAGAATAACGAAATTATGAACATATTCTTGCTTTACAGACCATCAAGTTCTAAATGTAAGAATCTAAAGACCTTAAGGTTTTCAATTGAACAAGCATTTGCTTAATTTTTAATAGCAACCAAATTTAGCTTCAGTAAAAATGAGTAAAGAGGTGTTGAGGAAGGTGTCGAGGTATTTGACCATTTCATTTTGATAAGGAAGAATGGAACACTGAAACTCCAGAATGGTTGCACTCCAGTGAAAGAAATTGTTATAACTCATTAACTATTTAACCCATTTCTGCCTAATGGGTAGAAAAATACCCATGAAAATTGTTTTATTCAAAAAATCACTAAAAAGTTTGGGTAAAAGATATCGCAGTACTTTGATAAGGATGATTATGTAAAACATCAAACTTCTTCGGCTACTGGAGCTCACTCTGACATTTTGCCATCTTATTAAAGTTCTCAGACTACGAAAATCAGAAATTTTCCGGTGGTGGAAAAAGTGGCAATGGAAAACAGGAAATATGGAAAATGAATCAATATACAGAAGGAGTATTTAGTTTCTTATCTTGTTTTTTATCTTATATCGTTACACATTGTTATGGTAATTCACAAAGCACTTTGATTGAAAATTTAAATTGCACTTTGGACAGCTATTCAGTTTTTCAGCTACACTGAACACAACATGCTATGCCAATAGAGTTCAGCTACTACAGCTTTTTCACACTTTCTCCGCACTAGATCATTTTAAGAACCAACCCAAATATCATTGAAATATCTCAAAGATATCGATAAAAGACACAACAAAAGCGTTTGCCAATTTTTGTAGTAAAATGATCACTATGGTCCATCCTTACTGCCAATTCTGAAGCAGTTGCTTGTGTTCTCCATTTCCACCATGCGCCTCAGCCGTTGGAATGACTATGTCTTTGACGACGGCAAGACGAAATTAATATTGGTTTATAGGAAGTTTACGTTTGTTTTTTCTCCATTGCAATAACAAAACAAGCATAATTGGACTCGTTTGCATATTTTCTGGGATACTAAAACATTTTCACAAATGCGCCATTGAATACTTACCTTCCAATTACTTTTTTACATTCAAGAGTTTGACTCACCTATTTTTCCCTCAAATTCCTTATATGCTTCTGCCAATTTAACTAATAGTATTTTATCGAATAATAGAATGCATTTAGTCCATTTTAAAGGTAGGAGCGTATCATTTATGTTCGTAGCATTGTCATCAAAGATTTCTTTATTGCTGATTTCAGCGACAAGAGTTTGATTAATAGCCACATCAACTGAATCAGCATTTTTCTTTCATTCTTCTTCATTATCTCTCCAAGCGTCTATTTTTGCTTCCAGCTCTGCTGGCAATAAACAATTACGGCGACGATTCATAATTCTCGTATTTACTAGGCACAAAAGACACAACACACTACCAAAATAGAAATACTAAAAGTTTTCAAAACAGCTGTTCGCTGAAAAACCTGTGCCCACAATCCCTTAATATCTCAGCAATGCATTGTAGTATGACGCTGAATATCTGATCATTTTGGGTCGCTTCTGTAACGAACCTACTCGGATTTTTAAATATTGTGGGCATAGGGTGGTAATACGCAAGGTCAGAAGGTGTGCATGCTTGCTGTTACACGGCCATTTTCAGTGGCGGGGTGGATATCTCTCTGCCTTGCGTGTGCTGCCCTTTGGACGTTAGCAAAAAAAAAATTCATGCACAGGCCAGAAAAGAATAAAAAAGGGCAAACTTAATCTTTCAGATATAAGAAAAAAATATAAGGAGAAAATATATAGAAGAGGGAAAATTTAAATTATAGAATAGTGAAAGAAAAAAAATACTAAAAATTTGAATTAGAAAAAAAACGTCACTTGATAAAGTGGGTTGGTGGCTGGTAGTGTTGCCACCTTTTCTGCCCGACCCAACCTTAGCTTGTCACAAAAAAATCCCCTTTAAAATCACAACAAGCTCCCTTTTACAAACAGTAGAGTGACTTCCTGTTACCTACGGGAATCTAATTATTAAATTAAACCATTTTTTTTTTAATCTAATTTAGTGAATAATAATTTATTAAAGGAAATAAAAAGGAAGAAAAAGAAAAACAATATAAAAGTATTACATTACTAATTCAAGTTTTTTTTTCTTACCAATAAATTCTTAAAATCTACATATTCGTATGCGCATACTCACATTTTTTTTTTGTTTGTATAGAAACTATGACATTTAATTAAAAAAAGTATTTATATAAAAAAAAAACATCACTAGAAATTATGATGTTAAGACCTATGTTTTTTTTTTGAGTGTATACATTTATGTTTTGTGTTTTTTTTTTCTTTTTTTTAGTTTTTTTTTCTTTTATGAATATATATAAGTTGTATTACACTACTTTTATTTCGGGTTTCCTTTATTTTCATTTATTTTTGTAAATTCCTCGCTGTCCATCGATGCTGCTACTCGGGTTGCTGTCATCGCTGATCTGGCTGTCAGTATTATTTACAGAGCTCTGTTAGGAGCAGACATTGATATTATTTATATTATATTTAATATAATTAATTAATTTAATATTATATTTATATTTAATAAATATAATTATATTATATTTATATTATTTATATAGAGGCTATAATGTTCTCATTAAAATAAGCCTATTTTTAAAAATGTTATTAGTCTCTTGTTCTTTTCTTCTCTCTCTCTTTTTTTTATATTTTTTTTTTCTTCTGTTTTAGAATTCACAACTTTTGCGGTTGTACACTGGAAATTTAGAATTTGTTTTTTCTTACGTCTGTGCGTAGTTTTAAGGATTTAAACTTCGTTTTTTCTTTTTTCTTGTTTGTGTATGTATGTTTATCGTAATAGTATTTTTATATTTAACACTAATATTTTTTTCCTTTCGGTTTTAACTAAAATTTGGATGAAGATTTTAAGCTAATTTTTACTCTTATAAAAATAAAGTCTGTAAAAATAACACTTTCATCATTTTTAAGATGTTATCTTGAGATTTTTTTTTTGTTCTTATTTTATTCTACATAAAAAAAAAATATCCATATTTTATATTTTTCTCAGTTTTTGCTTATGTTTAAGATTTGTTTCCAGAAAAAAAATTATTTCTTATTTTTTTTAACAAACTCAATTTTAGCTCATTAGTGTTTAAGTTTATGTATCGAACAATTTTTTTCTATTTTTTTCATATAAATTTTCATTAATTTTATAATTTAAAGTCTTTACATTTTTAATAATTGTTCGTACATTTTATATACAATTTAGTTTTTATTTTAATTTTTATTTTATTTTTTCATTTTTATTTTAATTTTTTTTTTGTCACATTTTTACAAATTAATGTATTTTAATATAAGGTTTTTGAGAATATAGGTTTTGTGCATTAAAATTTAATAAAGCTTTTATTAATTCACAAGTTTTCACAGAGATTTTTACTGTTTTAGTTTTTATTGATTAAATTTTAATTAGCTACTTCAAAAGAAGTTAAGTCACTAAAACTATTATTCACTTCACTTTGAAATAAAAACAATGAACTATGGTAACGTCTTGTAGATATCAATTATGAGCAGCAAAAGAGACCGAATTAAATTCGCTTTGGCTTTTATACCAATAAAAATCTGGAATAGCCCCGTAATTTTGCACACGGCCTCAATGTTTGCACGCGGTACCAACTTTTGCACACGCCCTTGTTTATTTTCCTATATAAAAAATTGTTTTAGGGACATTTACCTTAGTATTTGGGATTGAAACAGCGTGGACTGGATTCAACCCGTTAATTTCTCTCATCATTCACCATACAAGTTTTGAAACGGTATACATCGCCCGATGTGTTCATCCCCCTTACTCCGCCGCTGTCAGCTTTCCTTATGGTCATGACTATTTATGTTAATTTGTCTTTAATGTTAAGCCTACGCACTATGTTAAATTCGTCTCAGTGGCCCAACTCTGTTTGCTGTCAAACTGTTATACTGAGCCTCTGCTAAGCTCAGACTCTCTCAACTTTGGCTCTGTAAACAAAAAAACCCTACAAATGTTTGTCTCAACAGAAGTCTATTTTTAGATTTATTCTCTGTCATTTTGTCATTGTAGGAGTTTCTAAACATAATAATACTTCATGATAACAGAAGGTTATGTTTAGACTTCGTCTCCGTATATTAAGCTCAAAATGTTAGCACAAGAATATAAACATCTGCTTTAAATGTAAACAAAGATATTTGGATGCAAGTTTTTAATAGTAAAGCGTTCACGTACTCGAAAAAACTCGCAACGAGAGCGTTAAAAAGTGAGAGAGAAAAAAATTAGCTACAAGTTTATGCTAGTGAATTTACTACTTGCAAGAATTTTTAGGTACCAAGAAAAAAAATTTGCTTGTCACAAAAAAACTAGCTATCTATTCAAATGAGTGGAAAAAGATTTATTTCGGATGTTTTTATTTAATCAAAAAATGTTTTTTCATTTATATTTCTTTGACGATGCTTTAAGTTCGGTTTTGGATGGCTTATTTGTATTTTTTTTCTTTTAAATAATATTAAATATTTGAAAACCAAAACAAATTTAGACAATTTTTCCAGGTTTAAAAAAAAACTGTCATGGGGGGTCGATCAGTTGTGATTTTGCAAGTTTCCACTAGTTTTCTGTTTCCGTATTCTTTCGCTATTTTTCTATTTGTGACATTATTATTCTTAATTTTTTCCCTCTCTCACTGCAATTTAAAAAAAAATAAAATACGTGAACAAACCTATTTTAAATTCTTAGAAAAAAAAAATTATGTCTGTAATAATGTAATTAAAAACAAAGGAAAAAAAAATTAATATAAATAAAGTTAAATTTTGTGGCCTTATCTGACCGAATTTGAACCCGCCTTACACTTCTAGGTCGTGTATGAAATTTAATCAATATCGTATGTGCGAATCTGGACCAGGCATAAGTAGGTTAACATACTTTGCTGTAAATTTTTTTAAACTTTTAAAGAGCTTATATTTTTAATTTTAACAGCTTACTAGCTGGTATGGCAGACTTCGTTCTGCGAAGATTTTGATTTGGTTAAAGTCCCCGTATAACTAAAATTTCGAAAAAAGAGGTTTATTTCTTTGCTGGAGAATAATAGTGAGCATCAGCGATTTTTTATTTTATAGTTGAATAGTATGAAAATATACTTTAAGATAATGTTATTGACTGGAAGGAGATATTGTGATAATTTTTTCACATAAACTGTTTTAATGCTTGCTTTATTTATAAAATTAATATAAAAACATTTTGGGCAAAATATCATAGTTTTTTTTTTTGGTAACAGAAACAGTTTAACAATTTTTGCGTAGAACCGTTAACTTTTAAAACAAAAAAAATTTTAGTTTTGAAACACCATTAAATATTTTTTTTAACCATTTGTATACGATTAAAATTTTTATTATTTTGCTTATCTCGGGTATGCATTCTGAATAAAAAAAGTTACATTAAAAACACATGATTTTTTGCCAAAAAAGGGGTTCAGAAGAACCAAAACTGATCCATAGAAATTTTTCCGACCCGGAAATGATGATGCCGAAATGGTTTTAAAGAGTCTCTCTAACTTTTAAGACGGTGTACGGCTGACTTTTTTCTCCATACAAATTGATCCGGCTTAATTTACAGTACCCTCTTGTGTTACCCCTTCGTATTCTAACATTGTCTGGTACTAATTGTTTTCTATAAATATTTGTATTTTAACCTGATTAGGTGCATGAATTATGCACGAAACATTGCGTTAATAAATAACTAAAAGTTTCAGTGTCTCGTGTTTTAATTAACAACGAAACTAAACTAATTTGCTCCAACAGATCAAAAATCTATATTATTTATTAAATTAATGTGCTTAAAATGTTTAAAGAATTAGAGTGGTGTGCTAATGCTCCCTTAGATGTTGCCCCATACTTGAACAATCAAGGAGTATCAGTCCGTAGTAAGAATTGTAGGAATCTAAAAAAGAGAAATATCAATGACTGCTTCAAAGAGTAACTTAGCGTATTTATCCTTGATGTTGAGTAAAGAAAATATTTAAAAAACAATATTAATGGAAGTTATATTATTTATGATTTCAAGAATATCACTCCTGTATATAAATATAGCCACGATGTCATTAAGATAAAATTCTTCAATAGCAGTCTCCATAGCTAACACCAATCTGGCCATGGATGAGCTCTATTTCTGCCAAAACTATACTGAAACTGCAACTGAAATAAGTTCTCTGGTTTTTTTTTTTGTGGTTTTTGTAAAACTCATAGTTGGTGCGTGCCAAATACTACGTTGCCGGCACATGAAGTGGCGCCAATTCTAAGACATCAGCTCCTAAGCTCGCAAGAGTATCCCCAGAAGTATAAAATGGGTTTATCTTGTCTTCTTAAGCTGTAACGCTTATGCATTTGTCGTTGTTGCTTTTGTGGTTATTTTCTTTTTTTTCTTTTGTCATGTTCATTGGAAGAGAGAAACAGTGGCTAGCAGTTGTTCATTCGTACATGTATACTGCGGATACTATTAGTGAATTATGGCGATCATAATGCTGATTATTATGGTGACTATTGTTGTTTCTGTTACTGTTGCTGTTGCTGTAATTGTTGTTGTCTGAACACGAGCACGAACATTCGGGAAGCATTGTAGCTACATGGCGTTCACCTTGTCTCACATCGCATGGCAAAAACTGTTGTTGATTCAGTGTTTTTCACGTGTTGCTGCCACATTTGGAAGCATGGATTTGCCTCTGGTTCCCTCTTCCAATGCATCAGATACCCTCTCATATTTGGCCGATATTTTTTGCATACTAAATTCAAGTGCACGACACGACGTTCAAAGTTAAGTTTTGTTTGACATTGTTTTTCCTTGCACTTCCAAGTCCCCTCTCCTCCGTCGATCACTCCACAAAGATAAACAATGGCTATGCTTGTCGATGTATTTGCTAGCTCAATACACTCACTTTTCCCGAACAGTCTGAGCGTATGTTATCTTCCCTTGAATTGTTGCTTAAGAACTTTATTTTTAAGGTTCATCTTGCTTGCCACATGCTTGCAGTTATAAGGAATAGATAAATCATAATCTATGTTGGTTTGTTTTTTTGGGTCAGTTGGAGGGGTTTGAAGGTTCGTTTGCATGTTTGTATGTGGCAACGATACTACTTATGGAAATGAAGCATGCGGAAGCCAAGCATTTTTGTTGTAGGTTTTCTCAGATAACGCGTGGCTTAACAAGTTGAGAGTTGGTTTGCAAAGGAAAAACCATGAAAGAAGACAAGTAGCAAGGGTGCAATCTCTTTAAACAGTATAAATCATAATCGGACATGAATAGCAAAAATAGTAATAAATTCGAAAATGTATTTTTTCACTGCATTGTGGTATACAAAAAAGCAGTAGCCGATATTTCGCAGAGATTAACGAGTTTTGTGTAGTAGTTTTTATCAGGAGTGCAATGAATTGGTTGGATTGGTTCTTCTTAAGAAATATATGCAATAAAGTGTTGACGTTTGATAATGGAGCCGACATATATAAATATTCCAATAACTATTTGTTTGATGTTTTTTATACCATACCATATTCATACCATACATATTATAAACCTTACTCTAGAATGGCAATACAACTGGAAACCTGCACCATACCAAGAAACGAACCAAGTTTAATTCAAAAACTTCAACACGGTCAATATGTTGGTCATGATATATATATTAAAAAAAGAAAACGAATTAGTAACAAGTAAGCCACGTCAGCCACGGTATGTCAATATATATTAAGGATTGTAAAATAAGTATGGACTGTAAAATGTAAAGGACACATTTTGGGCTCGGAGGTTTGATTATTTTCTGACTTCAGCGAGAAAATCCTTCTGTTTAGTGTAAATGAAACTCACATCCTAACGACATTTATAGAAACTGTGGAATTGTCGAACCTTAAGCTCTTCGTGCCTCTTACCTAAAATTACCTTATTAATATTCTCGTTTTTGTTCGGAATGAAATCTATATATATAAAACAAAGTAGCGTTAGTTAATACGCGTATAACTCAAGAACGGCTGGACCGGTTTCGATGATTCCAAGAAGAAGAATACCTCCCAAAAAATCTCCGAAAAAAATATGAAGAAAATTTTAGGAATTCTTTTTTGTCACTCATTAAAAATGAGCATAATCAGCCCTATCATGAATAATTTTTTACGCGGAATGGGAAAAGGGAGTTTTAATTTTTAAGATAAAGCTCAAGAACATTTTGGAAATTTAACTTTAAAATGAAAACTCCCTTTTCCGATTCCGCGTGAAAAATTATTCATGATAGGGCTGAATAATGTTAAATGCTGGTTAGGTCTGAAATTTTTAAGTTTTAACGAATTTTTAAGTATTCGGCCACAATTTACACAAGATTATATTTGATGGGCGTTAGGAAACGGGGGCGTGCCAGCAAAGCTTGATAAAGATTTAAATTAGGCTATTAAAAAAGTTAAATTTAAATATAAGTTTTATAGAGAGCAGGACTTTTTTCAACCTGCGCAGTTTTAAAGCATTTTCACAAGTTGTTACTATTAGACCCGAAAAGTTTTTAATATACATCGATCTCAAATCAAGGCGGAGTTTATGGCAATTGCCAATTTGTTGACCATCAATCAAGTTTTAATAAATAGTGAATTAATTGCGAAACTATCTAGTTACATTGTAAACAAGATCAAACATCAATTCACTTCCACGGAAGTATATAAACTATATAATTGCCTACCAAAGAATCTTTACTGCATTCATGTCAGCAATATAGCAACAACAATAATTTATTAATACTAAATTATAATTCTGTATGAATTACTAAACTTCAATATTGACCGATAGCTTCATTCAATAAATTCCCATGCCGGTGAAGTCCGGCCAAAACTATTTTATCTGCCCGACATGCATGCCGCTGCATCTTACAAATAATCAACGTTATGTTGCACGGTTATTATTATAGCCGCAATAAATCCAAATCAAAAACCAATAAAGCTACAGTGTTGCCGCCGTATCAGCAGCAGCAGCAGCAACAGCAGACATACCAACATACGAGCTCCACAATCTCCAATAATGAAAAATACCCACTCGCGTACCAATGTGAGGCTGAGCTAGAGCGGCTTATTCCCTCGATATTTTGTACTGGCCATCGGCTCAACTCATCGGTTCCACTCATCAACTTCGATCTGCAGACAGATCACGAAGCAGATGAGGTTGATGATTGTTTTCTGTGTTTTTTTATCTGTTGTTTTTTATCAACGAGAACATATCAACACAGAATGCTTTTAAGGGTGACGTGCTTCCAGCATCGATCAGTGATTAAATCCAATCTCATGCGCGCAGTCGCACACAAATACAAGCAAAAAACACACACAAACTCAAAAAAGTTAATGATACGCTTGGTGATTTAATTCCCAGAATAAGTTTGACAAAACGCAGAGGAGTTTTCCCCCTCTCCACCCAGGAAGTTGAGGAGTTACAGAAAAAGATTCCATCGCAATATGAGTTTTGCAATTATTTTTTTATGTTTGGTTTTTGCATTGATCAACAAAACTGAAAGAAATAAGTCCAACTACATTGAGGGCTATTCAGAAGCAGCTGAGCAGAAAATTAAAAACGAAACGAGATTAGAGTAAAAAGTTGGAGTTGATAAACAAAACATTGGATATCTTGCAATATCTGCTACACTAAAAAAAATGCGTTCATGCCAACAATTTGAAGCTTTATGCTAACAACTTTTGATGGTTACTTCGTTCGAAACAACTGAACTCATTTGCGAAAATAGCGCTCTTATCTTATCGACAACTTTCGCATTTGATTCAACACACAAATTTTTGCTTTAAAAGTGATTAAA
The DNA here is from genome assembly GCA_963920525.1 of Dichetophora obliterata. NCBI lineage: Eukaryota > Metazoa > Arthropoda > Insecta > Diptera > Sciomyzidae > Dichetophora > Dichetophora obliterata. The sequence continues at coordinate 1,578,757 of OY986439.1, forward strand.
ATTGTAACATTAGAAATAAAAGTTCTTGGCCCAAGTACTTAATCTTTAATCCTACGCCTTTTATTTTAAACATTAAATTCACGTATTTATTCTTGCCATGGAGTTTGCTCCCTTTCCCTGAAATTCTCATCGGTGTAGTTTCAGTAATACTGTTGATCTCATGCAATAGTTCGAATGATACTTCGAAAAATGGTAATGGATTCGCTAGATAAGCCCCATTCCATGATCAGAATTAGGAGTTCTTCGCCCAGTTCTATGTAGGCAATTTATTCAACACTATATCAAACTTAATGAACCAACAATTATGTTAAACTATCAATGCTGTTGTTTAAAGACGATTCAATCGATTCACTGATTCAATCCCAGTAAACCATTATATGGGCTCTTATTTCTGTTAGTTTAAAAAACAAAACAACAAAAATTCTCAACATCAGCTGTGTTTAAGAAATTCCAATTTAAAAATTTGAGTCTGTGATATTTTTTCTAAACTTATTTTTTATGGGATGTATTTTTTTTTTTTTAATTTTCTACATATGGCTATGTTAAACAAAATCAAAACTTCTTTACCAATTTGCAGGTACTATGAATTCAGCAAATTTTTTCATTTGAAGCTAAATTTTTACAAATTTCCAGGTACTATGAATTTAGGAATTTTTTTTAATTTAAATCAAAATTTTTTTAACTAGATTGGATTTGGTAAATTAAATGAATTTACCAATTTCCAGCTTTTTAAATTATGATAATATTTTTATATGACCTTTACTTATAAATTTCTTTTAGTTCTTGCAGGTACAATGTATTTAAGAAATTTTTTAATTAAATGCTAAATTTTTTAGCTACATTGCATTTGGTAAATTAAATGAATTTACCAATTTCCCTCTTTTCAAATTATTATAAATTGATTTAAGTGATTTTTAAGCTACATAGTATATACACATATCTGAGATGTATATACTTTCTTTATGTAAAAATATATATAAAAATTTCTGTCAATTTTTGCAGGTATTTAGAAAATTTTTTTCATTTTAAACAAACTCAGAATGTTTACGAAAGTGTTTAAAATATTAAATACCATCTAAAAGTTTGAAACATTAAAAGTATTTTGTTGTGTTTTCAAATCCAAAATATAAAACTAATTGTGTTTGTTTAATAATCCAAAAATGGTATTAATATATAAAGATATTTTTTTTTTAATTTTAATTACCTTATTTAAACAGTAATTGTTATGGTGACATAAAGTTCCTTGTTTTTTTTTTTTTGCATTTTGAGATTTTATTAAAATTTTGAATAGCAAACAGATTTTTTAATAAATTAATAAAATCAATCAATTAATAAAGGAAGCAATAAATACATCTTTTTATGAATTATGAATTTATTTATAGATTTTTTTAATAAATTAATCAATTAATAAAGAAAGCAACAAATTCATCTTTTATTCATTTTAAACCAAAATAATGTCTTACATACATATGAATTTACTTTGCAGTTTTGGTTTTGAATTGTTGGTGTTTTAAAACTAATCTCATTTTATTCTTCTAATTCAATAAAAAATTAAAAAGTTTTAAACTTGCTCTTATCATTTAATATAATACGGTGCTTATTTTATAATATAATATCTTAAAACCTAGAATAAAATCTTATTACATTATGTAATAATTTAAAACTAAATGAAAATCTTATTACATAATGTAATAATTTAAACCTAAATGAAAATCTTATTACAGAATGTAATAACTTAAAACTAAATTGAAAACTTATTACATAATGTAATAAATTATCAACTAAGGCAAACACTTTGAATGGATTTAACTAACCTAAGTAATACAATAAAGTAAATATTTACAACTTAAAACTAGAAAAGAAAAATTTAGCTTCAAAAGAAAAAATTTGCTGAATTCATAGTACCTGGAAATTGGTAAAAAATGTAGCTTAAAATGAAAAAATTTCTTACCTGCAAGAATTAAAATAAATTTATAGGTAAAAGGGGGCATAAAAATGTTATCATCATTTAAAAAAATTGAAATTGGTAAATTCATTCAATTTACCAAATCCAGTCTAGCTAAAAAATGTAAATATTCATATGAGTGCAAGATTCTTATAGGAAACAAAAAAAGTCATACCAAAGCGAAAAGAAACAATAGCAAACTATTTTCTTTTCGCTTCATCACACGCTTTCTATTTTCTATTACTTCGCACTCATACAACTCATACATCGCTAAGCGTCGCAACCACAAAGCTACGTCAGCTAAGCAGAGCTGAGCAAAGTCAGCCGAAAAATTCAATTTTATTTTCCTTCACATCCACTTTCGCTCAATCCTCACTGATTACAAATGTCTGCACAAACGCAACTGTGCAGAACTGACAACTCTTTACTACTCTTTGAAATAAATATCAATATTAAAATTGACAATTGAAGCGTCGCCGCGAATAACGTTGTTAGCGACAAAAAAATTTTTTTATGGACCCACTCTAATGTACAGTAGGGCGTATCGAAAAATGTAGATCCTATTCTAAGGAGTCTCAAAAGTTGCATAGGATGGTCAAGATCTAGCAAATAAAATCTTAGAAAAAATTAATGATGTCTTCCTCTCATTTCGTTTAAAACTATTTGCAGAATCCGAATTAAGAAAATTATCTTCGGCACCGCTTCTAGTGCTTGAGATATAAAACCATATATTAATTTTTTTGAAAAAGTAAAAAAATTGCATTCAAACAAGAAAATGCATATGCAAAAAAATTGCAAATTATTATTCCGCCATATTTAAGAATTGCCTTAATACTATAACCAATATCACCAAAATTTAGATAGTCAGAAAACGATTAAAACTTCTGTGCTATCTTGAGTGTACCTTTAGATTCGAATATCCTTCACACAGGACCTTTTGGGTAAAAACAAAAAGTGGCATCGTGTTTGCCAAAATATTGTTAGTTAAAGTTTATATTTACTTTTGCTTGAGATCGTAATATTTTACTGTTTTTCTCAAAAAACAACTTTGTGCTTGCGGGAGAGGAAGTGTCCTTATATTTTTCTAAAATTTTGTTTGGGAGATCCTGACCACCCAATGCAGCTTTTGAGACCTCTTAGAATATGAAATTCGAAAAAAAATTGTAATTCGATACGCCCTAATGTACAGTATAGCGTGTACCATACATGGGCACACTGCAGTAAATATTTACTGCATTACTAGAAGTAATGGTAGAAATTTACTGGTAATGCAAATTGAATTTCATTATCAGTAAAAGTTTACTGATTACTGGAAAAAATTGCAGTAAAAATAAATTTTTACTGATTACTGGAAAAAAATTGCAGTACAAATAAATTTTTACTGATAATGAAATTCAATTTGCATTACCAGTAAATTTTTACTGATTACTGGAAAAAATTGCAGTACAAATAAATTTTTACTGATTACTGGAAAAAAATTGCAGTACAAATAAATTTTTACTGATAATGAAATTTAATTTGCATTACCAGTAAATTTTTACTGTTTTAGTGAAAAAATTTGCAGTAAAAATAAATTTTTACTGATTACTGAAAAAAATTGCAGTAAAAATAAATTTTTACTGATTACTGAAAAAAATTGCAGTAAAAATAAAATTTTTACTGATTACTGAAAAAAATTGCAGTAAAAATAAATTTTTACTGATTACTGAAAAAATTTGCAGTAAAAATAAATTTTTACTGATTACTGAATAAAATTGCAGTAAAAGTAAATTTTTACTTACAATGAAATATCATTTGCATGATAAGTAAAATTTTTACTAGTTACTGAAAGTAGTAATTGGTAGTTAAAAATCAATGTACAAGCACTAAGGGCCAGTTTTTCAGTACGAGTTTAAACTTTAGTCAAATTTAACCTAGCTTAGTTCACCAAAATTGGACGTTTAAACTCGGTCTAGCTTGATATTCTAGCATGAAGTTAAATAGACTTCAATTATCATATAATGTATTTTTGTTTGACTAAAGTTTGAAATCGTGCTGAAAAACTGGCCATAAATGAAATAAATAATTTAAGAAAATTAATGCTCTTTACACATGTATTATATATGTATATTATTATGTATGTAGATATGTTTATACATGTATGCACATGTATATACTTATGAAAAAGCTACACGCTGTCAGCTTTTCTTAAAACTAGCATTTCAACATTATCATCGCTGAGTTTTTGCCTTCTGGAACGATTCACAATCCCAGCGAATCAAAATAACCGTTCTACAGGTGCCGATGAGGGTAATGTGGTATTATATTTCAGAAAAACATTTTTTATGGCTGGATGGTTTCTTAGACAATTTGTCGTTGTGTCTCGATCGACGAGGTATAAAATTGTTTCTTGGAGATAATTTCCCGAGTCATTGGAAACACATTGTATGCTAACTTCTATTGAAGGAGATGAACAAATTCATACATTAATGCAAAAATGTAAAGTAAAGTTAAGTGTAAAATCTTTACCATTATCTCCAAAATCAAGAAATGATTTTTGCGGCATCGGCTATTTTGCCATACTTCTTCACATAAGTGCTGAACATTTTTTTACTTCTTCTTCTGTTTGTGTTGTTGCTGTTTCTAAAAGAGCTTTCAAAAATCGCAATTTTATGTCAGGAACACATATAGCTACAATAACACCATCCCAAGCTACAGGCTGTATCAGGAAATATTTTTTTAAAAGCCACAGCAACCACAGATGGTTTTATGTTTTTTCCATGTGTTTTTTATGTGGCTGCATTGATCAGTGGATAGTGCGTTCAGTTTTTTAGTAATCAGTCAAAAATTGTTTTAACTGCCGTTTTTTTCAGCAATCAGTTAAAACTTTATTTTGCTTCATTTCATTTAAGTAATTAGTGAAAATTGATTTTTACTGCAATTTTTTCATGTAATAAGTAAAAATTTAGTTTTACTGCAATTTTATTCATTTATCAGTAAACATTTATTCTTACTGCAATTTTATTCAGTAATCAGTAAAATAAATTTTTACTGCAATTTTTTCAGTAATCAGTAAAAATAAATTTTTGCAATTTTTTTCAGTAATTAGTAAAAATTTATTTTTACTGCAATTTTTTTCAGTAATCAGTAAAAATTTATTTTTACTTCAAATTTTTTCACTAAAACAGTAAAAATTTACTGGTAATGCAAATTAAATTTCATTATCAGTAAAAATTTATTTGTACTGCAATTTTTTTCCAGTAATCAGTAAAAATTTATTTGTACTGCAATTTTTTCCAGTAATCAGTAAAAATTTACTGGTAATGCAAATTGAATTTCATTATCAGTAAAAATTTATTTTTACTGCAATTTTACTGGTACTGCAAAGTGCCCATCTATGGCGTGTACACAGTTACTGTACATTAGAGAGGCCGTTTTTTTCAGGGGCAAAACTTTTTTTTTTGTTTTTGGAGTTGTCTTGAGGTCATCTTTAGAATAAGGGGTCCACTTTTCGAAATTTTTTTTCGACCCACTGTACATTGTTTTTTTTTAATAGAAGAAAGTCACTATGCAGACATTGCCTACATTTTTTTTTTTAGTGTAGCCTAGGATTGAACAACATCTTCAACTGCGAAGACCAACAGAGCCATCATAGTAGTAATCATCATTAATGGTGCTTGTATGGATTAAGAACTGCGTCGGTTCGGGTTGAAGAAATTGTAGAAATATAGAAGTTTTTGCTATAAGACTATTTTAATTTTTAAGCCGTACCACGTTGTTTTGCATCTTCCAGTTCAATGCTTTAGACAGCAGAAAATGGTCCCATTCGCTCATGCTTCCAACTCGGTGCAATGTTGTTGAAATGGGATTCAGCTCTGACTGAGCAGCAACTCATCGTATCCATCTTCATCTCAATCTTTATCGATAAACAACAAAACAGCAATTTAGGTTGTAGTTCGTTTTACCAACTTCGTCATCATCCGCAACATCACCATCAGCTACAGAGCCGTTGCTTCGTAGTCGGAGTGAAATGAGCACTTGTTGCATGCAGCTAAACTTGAAGTCGTCCTCACAAACTTGCAATTAGCTTTTGTTTTCTTAATCTTAACATATTCTGCTGCTCAATGGTAAACCCCGTGCCCGAGATTTTTAGTTGTTGTTTGTTTAGTTGTTTTACTTTGACGTCAATTCAAGATTATTTACATTTCCTACAGCTAAAGGCTTTGACCAAATGACTGACAGAATAACAGCTAGACTACCTGCTGCTGCTCCAGCTACTCCGTCAGTCATCCATTGTTCTTCGCAAATAAGTTTATGTAGTATGGGTACAGGTAAGTATACCGCTCAATGAAGATCTCGGTTAGGTTGAATTTTGAAATTATCTTTCAAATAAGTAGAGTTTTTTTTTTGTCTGACAATGAAATGTTATTCTTGTATTTGTATTTTATAGTTCAGAATGAGTTTAGTCCAAACTTTGCGCGTCTACACGGTTGGTGGATGCATTCCGTGAGCTTAAAATTACTCATTATATAAAACATAAAGACAAACGTAATGGACAAATTAGGGGTTTCTTGATTTTTTTGTAAAACTGCAAGCTATTGGTTGGCATAGCTATCATTAACAAAATGATCTGTGCTTTGCTTGTCTTTTGCGAAAAGCATGGCTTAAAATAACTTCACGATTGCGAAACCCATTGCAGTTTACTGACTGAATACAAAAGTATTTGTTCCAAGCAGCGGCACTCTGCTGCGTAATCATCATGCGATGAACTTGCATTCTTTTATCATGTTAGTTGCACTGATATGGCTCACTTACCATTTCCATCACAACTCTGAATTCTGCCATTTTCCGTCCAATTTCGTTCCACTGCAGTCAAAGTTATACTCGTATGAGCTGCAAGTGCCACGACTTTATAACAACATCGAAACCGACAACGATGACGACAATGACGATGTTGATGCTGATGCTGATGATGACGACGTCAACATGCTTCATAACTGTTGAAGTAATTGCTATTTTGGAGCAAGCAGAAGCTGAATCTGGATTTGCAGTTGCACTCCTGATAGTGGTAGAAGTGGTGATATATGTACACGCATGTGATCTGGATAAAAAAAATCGTTTGAGGCCGCTGTTATTGGATGGGTTAATGTTTTTGTGTTTTTTTAGTTTACGTTAATTTATTATTACTTGTCTGATCATTGTTGTGACTCCTGTTGATGGCTTTTTCTGTATTTTTCATCGTGCATTTTTCTGCCGTTGTCATAGTCATCGCCATCATCCCCATCAACTTCAGTGGTAGAATTAACAAAATAATTTTGCTCGTATCTGCCATCCAGTCTCAAGAATTCTACCATGAATTCGGAGCCAAAAAAGTTATTTGTATTTCTGCGTGTAATTGCCGGTTTGCATTATTCGTAGCCAGTTTGGGTTTGGATAAAATTAAAAGCTTAATAGCGTTTTCAAAAAGATTTAGAAGTAGTAAAATGAGATTTACTCTGTAATAGTGTTTATACCAAACAAGCACTAGTGGGGTTTGCTTGGGTAAATATATAAAAGCTCTTACACCAGCTTTTGTTTTTACAGTAAAGCTGCTCCACTGTAAAATTATTTCTGATTGTCAACATATTAAACTTTTGTTTTAAGTTCCACTGTACTTGTGTTCTTTGAAATTAGGATTTGTCAGACAAAAAATATGTGTTTTATATATTTTTAAAAATATATTTTGAAAGCATAAAACTTTGATTAACATATTTTCATTCATACCATTTAATACCAAAAGACAAAACATCCTCCTACTTTTTTCCACAATTTACTACATATTTGCCTGAAATAGAATATCTAGTTTTTTGTGGAATCAATATTAAGTAGGTTGAATACCCTTCTTGACACTTGCTTCCTAGAAATTAATGTCTTTCATCAAAATTAAGCAATTTCAGTAAAAAGTTTTTCTTTAAATATCATATGATTTATTTTTTTTTACATATAATACTTGCTCCAACCTCAAACTAGTAACTGTTAGATAACTGCTCAAAGTCACATAAAAAGCTGTTATTACGACATCATTGGCATTTTTTTTTAACAACCAAAATAACTCGCCTGTGATCTTGTGATCGGCTATAAAATAGTTGTGAAAAATTAAGACAAAATTTAACAATAAAATTTTATACATTTTGCATATGGGCAAATAAAGGGTGATGTTTGCTATATGTTTTTTCAGTGTAAATGTTTTAACACCTCACGCAAAGCCAAAAATGCTCAGTAAACTTTGCCAAATCTCCATTAATAGACTAACAAACGAATAGCGCTTACAAATCATTGAATTTTACTATCAAAAATCGTGCTTTGTAAGAAATGATCCACTTGTTTATCAAAAAAATTGTTTTCAGCGATGAAGCTAATTTTTGGCTCAATGGGTACGTCAATAAACAGAATTGCCAAATTTGGTATGAAGAGCAGCCAGATGCAGTTTAAGAGCTGCTATTGCATCCTTAAAAATGCACTGTTTGGTGGGATTTGTGTGTGGGCCGGCGGCATCATTTAACCGTCCTGGAAAATGGATATGTCATATGCCACACGGCACGCGCTACCATGGACCTACTGAGAGGCGAGTTTGGTGAGCAATAAGTCTCACGTTTTGGAGCAGCCCATTAACCACCAAGATCATGCGATTTGACCTCACTAGACTATTTTTTTGTGGAGCTACGTGAAGTAATGTGAAGTACAGGGACAAGCCAGCCACAATTGAAGCCCTGGAAGACAACATTACAGCTACCATTAGCGCAGAGGGCGTTAAAAGTTTGAGATTTACATGATTTTTGCCTTGGAGACTAATTTTCAAAAATTCATAACTTCGAATCTGTTTAAGCTAGAGACAACTTTTTTGTTTCATTTTGAAGATAACAAAGTAAGTCTTAAGAAAAAATAGTTTTAAAAAAAATTTATGAAAAATTTCATATTTTTATACGCAATTTAAATTTTTAAATAAATTTTAACTAATCTTACCCACCACTTAGCGTGTTTTAAACATAAATATCGTATTCTACGTCAAATTTTACATAGAAAACAATTTGTTTATCGACGGAGAAATGACCATTACAATTGCAAAGAAATTAAATAAACTCGCGCGGTACCTGACATCGGCGCGCCAGTTGCAAAGTAAACCTCATATTCTCGCGTCATATCGTTATTCTCTGTAAATTTGAAACTATTTTTTTCTTAAAATTTTCTTCGTTATCTTCAAAATGAAACAAAAAAGTTGTCTATAGCTTAAACAGAACCTAAGTTATGAATTTTTGAAAATTAGACTCCAAGGCAAAAATCATGAAAATCTCAAACATTTAACGCCCTCTATTTTCAAATGTCTCTTTTTTTTCGATATAGAACCCGTAAAAAAACTTCATGCAAATCAAAAATGCGTCGGTAATTTTTTGTTCAAATCTGTACGGTTTGTAAAAGAATGACCCATATATAAAATTAACGCGTTTTCATCGTCCTCTTCCTCGTCCTCGTCATCGGAATTTATATCCGAATCGTTTCCGGTGGCAATGCTTTCGTCACTTTTTCGTATTTTTGTATTTTAAAGCTACGAATCGAAGAATTCTGGCCATATTTTCAAAAGATTGTAGAATTCAATGCACGATTCTGCAAATAACATTTAACCGTTACAGCTTTTAATTAAATCTTCCGTTGATTTCAGAAAAAAATCGCTCCACCGACGCGGTCGTTCCTGGCAAGCATACTCAATTAAACTAGCAATTTCGTTGCATTCACAATTTTAGGCTATCAGAAAGTTAAATACTTCCACCCAGCGATAAGTAAAAAAGTTTCGGAAGTTGGAAATCTTCTATGACAATTTCTATGGAATATGAAAAAAGGGAAAAAAGGGAATATGAACATTTTCAAGGGATATCTTTTTCGGTTTTAAAAAAGGGATAGATACAAGTATGGGCGTCCGCAGGATTAGTTATAGGGGGCCAAAGGCATAAAGGAATCTCGAACATAAACAAAATGTAACCTATATAATGATATTTACTGCAATTTCTGGTACTAATTTTGTAAACATGATGCGCACACTACACCGGTTGAAATACGCTTGTACGCCTGCATTTTATTTCGGCTGCATTCAATTACTATGTTTGCGTACACGATAAAAGTATGGTAAAGCATTATACTTGGCAACTAGTGCTATTCTTGACAATGTTTCCATTCTTGAAATGTTCCCCGCATGCTAAGGGAGATATTTTTCACCGGTTCTCACACCGCATTGACACCAATCTACTTATTTATTTTTCCAACATGAATCAGTTCTAGCAGCTTTTAAGTTACTACAAGCGAGTACGGAAACAAAATACCTTTTATCTGAATGATTTAAAAAATTATTTTTTTGAAGTGAAAACTTCTTTAGGCGCGTTGAACGATTTTGGTGGAGGGTAAATCATTCGTTTCGTCATCGTATTTTTCCAAGGAATTCGTCATTCGGCCGCAAGCTCACAAAGAAATTACTTGGCAACTCCTGAAATTAATGCATATAATCTGTTTGTTGATATATAAATACTTAAGTTAGGTTGCAATAAGATGTTTGCAACCAAAACTTATTATTAATTCGGTTTATATTTATATATATATGCCTTTAAATTGCTTTCTTTTTACACAAGGCAAACTAAAATACATATTTTTTAAATTTTTTTTTTACACACACACATACGTATTTGCACACACAACACGTAAATTATGCATTAATTAAAATAACGCGACACAAAACGAATCTTTTAAGTATACTTTAGAATAACATAGTTATGTTTTCACAATAACCGAACTTCTAATTTCTTTATTAGTAACGAAAATATTACGTGAATTCGCGAACTTGCAAACACCGCAAACATTTTACTTTAACTATGTATATTGTTTTCTTTTTCTGACGTTTCTTCTTACGTTAAAACTTGACGAACACTTGTTGCGCCACCTGCACGTTCAACCTGCAACGAAAAGCTGAATGTAGCACAGGGTGTTCAGAAATATTAAAAATTTTAAGTATAAAATACTAAACAATACGGGTATTCAGGATTAAATTGAAAATCTTCAAGAAAACATAAAATTTTTAGAAAAATTAAAACTAAATATATACAAAAGGAAAAATAGAGAATATACTGAACAGTATATTGAAGAAAAATTAAAAACATTAGACTGTCTTAAAAACAAAGTAAATATTGAACAATCGATAGATGGAAATCATGAGATTTTAAAAAAAAAATTTAATAACCTCTATCAAGATTTAAATACAATTTTGAAAAATTTACCAATTAAACAAAAACCAGAAATAAAAGAAGAAAACAATATGGCTAGTTTTGATATCAATAATGTGGGAAAAAACCTACAAATTTTCAATTTGGAAGATTTTATATCGCGCGCAGAATTGCTTCACGATATTTTAAAAGATGAAGATAAAGCTCTTTTCATTAAATATGTATATAATTTCAAACTTACTGCTCAAGTGCGTAGTATAATAGGTAGAACTAATAGACCTTCGACATTTACTGATTTAAAAAATTCATTGGAAAATGCTTACCCCCATCCGAAAACGTTACAACAAGTTTTAAGTGAAATCGATACAATTAAACAAAACAATAAAAGTATTTCTGAATTCAGAGAAAAAATTTCATAACTGTCTGAACAGTTAATAACCTTCGAAATTAAATCTTTAACTTATCCCACGCAAGCCGCAAAAGATGCAATTTACAAGGTTAACGAAAGCGTATATATATGTATATTTATATATATATACATATGTATTTGTACATATATATATATGTCTCTTTTTTTTCGATATAGAACCCGTAAAAAAATTTACATATATATAGTTCATATATATGAACAATTTAGCTCATTGAGGAAATTTAAAGAATATTTATGTATATTTATATAATAACAATTACGTATTAAACCTGCAAAATTATTGATATTTTCAGTAGTAATTGAATAACTAAGGTCTGCTTATCCTGAGCATTCTATTTTTTAAAACTGTTTAGCTTAATTTCTTATATGGATTATATATAATTTATAAGCTATAGATATTTCTTAATTTTAGAATATTCTATTTTTAATACACAACGCAATATAGATATGGTGAACATGTATATTGTGTTAGTGTTATGATATAAATAGATATAAATAAGCTTTAATATTTTATATTAATTCAATAATGAAATAATTTAAATAAATTACTTTAATTATATCTATTTTTGATATGGTAACACTTTTGCTTAAAAGAAATAGTTTCAGTAATATATAAAAAATTTAATAAATTGTTATAAACTCTTAACAAAAATAATTCCAATTTCATATGCCAACTGTAGCTACACGATTAGAATTCACAACACCTACAAAAAATTTCCGGCTAACTGCGGCAACAACAATTACCAAGGAAATCTACAAACAAGGACGCACAGAGAAAAACAAGATCAGAGCGGAACTTTTAAAACTTTTTGATTTCATCCTACATGTAGGACGGGCTGCAGTATGAGCTTTCGCACATCCTACATGTCCGTCCGACCTGTCAAATCCATCCTACATGTAGCATAGTCCGAAACTCCCTATTAGCATGAAAATTCTTATATAGCAGTAAGGCGGTCCTTAAACATTTAAATGTATTTAAATGCATACAAAATTCAGTATTTTTCAGCCGCATTTGCGAAAAAAAAAATGAGAGCGGTGTCGCACTCGCGACAAAAACGCGTAAAATGAACACGGCCTTACAGCAACGGGTACAATATACTATTTAAAAACTAATGTTTTAGCTCAGCTTTATTTATAAATTAACCTAAAAAAGTATTTTTTTATTCTCTTAAAAATTTATTTAATACATAATGAACATATCGTCACATTAAATCAAAAAAGCCGTAAGTTACAAAAAATTCAAAATCGACTTTTTGATTGATTATGATGCACCTTATCAAATTACATGTTCGCAAAATTTTACACTTCTGCAACTAAAAACAACGTTTTTATTAACAAATTTTTCAAAGCCCTAAGTTTAAGCGCAACTTACAATTTAGTAAGTTTTTTGGTTCTCTCTTAAAATTTTTTAATTTAAACTTACGGATCTTAAATTGATTTAATATGAAGATATATAAAGAATTTTCACTGGCAAGGAAGGGACACTCGCCCCCCTTTCCCCACTGTGGACGCTCATTGATACAAGTATTAGGGATAACAGAAAGCTATGTCCAAAATTAGTTGTATTCGGTGAATTTTAAACAGAAGTCGATAAACTGTGTTTTTTATGAATATTTTAATTATTTTCATTCCTTAATAATTATATTATGAATTTAGCGTATAAAATCAAATTGTTCATTTTTAATTAATTTTATTGTAGAAGTTTTTGTAAAGCTATGTATAATAATATCTCAAAATCAGCTGCTAATTATCCAAGGAAAATTATCCACTCAAAGTATATTATTAAGGCCTTTAAATATTACAAGCAAAAACTTATTTGGAGTTTTTTTAAATATTTGCGATTTAAAAAATATGCTATTTTTGCAATAAAAAATTCGAAAAATCTAGAAGTTATTTAAGAGAGGTATTTATTGTAATTATAATGATACAAGATCAAAGTTGGCAATTTTAAGAATTATGATTTAAATCTTGAGAATATAGTTAAGAAAACATAGCGATTGTTTTTTTTTTTAAATAAATCAAGAAATCAGTATACATAAATTTACGTATTACATAATATGCTAAGTTGGACAAAACTCACACTGCGTGCAGGCTTCTCATTTGTTTTGTTTTTTTCTTTTCACAGAACAGAAACAGTACTCAGGAAACAACACAACAACCATTCATACATAATATTCGAAATGAAAAATCCAATCCAAGCAAAAAGAACAAAAAATAAATAATGAGAAAAAATTCATCCTACAAAATAAATCAATCTGTCGACCAAATAAACACACACAGTGACAGCGAAGGTGGTCTATGATAGGAGGTTGTAGGCAAAAAATGCTCAAAAAGACGATGACTGAATTCAATTTATGTGGTCTTTACTTGAGTCCTCAAGGACGAGAACAAGAGACTAACGAATGAGCAAAAATTTTGTGTTAAACTAATAAATGCGCAGCTTTAAGCCTTAAAATAAGCAGAGTTTCGTAAAAAAACAACTCGTGTAGCTGTTCATTTCACAGCTTAAGCTACAATGTCTTAAGACCAATTTTCTTGTGACTGTCAAATTTGGTCCGATGTGAAAAGTATTTTCCAATTTGCTTCCACACGAACGTATTTTCTGTGTGACAAAAATATAAACAACAACAGCTGTTTATGAAAAATTAAAATTTTAAAAATGGATTCAGAGACAACCGTCTTAGCAATTTATAGCGTAATTATATTAATTAATGCTATTAAAAAGAAGAGACTAACGGAAAAAAGAATAGATACAGAGCATTGTGGAGCCGTGCATGACTTTTGCCAAGAAAAAGCTCTATGAGCTTAAGAACTCCTGCCTTATGCCATTCAAACTGAAATAAAACAAAGTATGTTTTTACATATATGTTTATTTTATAAGCATTATATTATAAAATTTCCTTTTATGCAGTTTTTCGCCATATTTAAAGCCAATATTTTATGCAATGAAACTTTTAATTCATATGAAAACAAACTGCACATGTTGTTTTTCTTTGAAATCAACCCTGTGTCGGATAGAAAGTCATAAGAAAATAGAAACAATTCTAAAAATTAATGTGTCTCTGAAAGTCGCAAGACATTGTCACAAGACTCTGTTTCTGAGCTTCCACACGATGTGACATTCAATTTGAGACGACTTTTTTGGCATGTCTTAAGACAATGTCATATCGTCTAGAAGTAGCTTAAGACCACTTGCAAATTGTTGTTATCAACTCTATTGAAAATTGTCAGGGTAGCATTATAAAATAAAGCAAACTAAAAGGCCTATTACGGTTCACAGCAATACACTGCTGTGTCTTATTTTAAGTATTAGCAATGTACACAATAAAAACGGAAATTACTGTTGTGTTGTGAACCGTAATAGGCCTATAATATTTATGATTTCTTGCAAATTGTTATCAACTTTATTCAATTTCGTCATTTATCAGCTGAGTGAACAATGTTTTTTATTAATTTAAGCACAACTCTAAGCCAGTCTAGGCCAGTCGCACACATATTATGTTTCCGATACATAACACGATATTCGTCAATTGCTTATTCTCGTCTAAAAAAACAAATCCATGAATATAAGTAGTTCAAACCTATTTTCTTGCGGATGCGCACAGTTTTCACCTCATCGTCAGTGCTGACGAACAGACAACGTCATCCGGAAGGGCCTTTTCGCCATAAATCAATCAATCACACAATTAAGTGAGTCTCTCTGACACATTTAGTGTCCAATTTGAATAGCTTTCTAAAAGGTCGGTGTACTGCTGGAACGCCCAACGCTACGGACAACGATCAACGTTGTTGCAGGCGGCGAGGTTCAAAACAAAATCAAGTACCTGTGCCAAGGCTGAGATGCAAAACAAAGCACAACAAAAACTGCTCGAACAAATGCAAATGCTTTATAAAGGATTGCGAATCAGCAACAAACGCATACACATTCAGACACTCATGTCAGATCTATTATCAGCACCTTTGTCATTGTGCTTCAACTTGGTAGTCGGATGGTTGCTTGACTGGTTTGCTGGTTAACTCAACAACATCGTCGTCTGATGTGCTTATTTTGTGACAGTTCAGGCAGTGAAATACACCGCCTCTTATCATCATTTACCTTTAAGGTCTGTCTTCTTCTTTATATCTTCTTGATTCCAAGGCAGCCTTAAATTTTTTGGTCAAAGTCCTAAGACTGCTCTCAATTGCAAAAAACGTTACCAAATATAGCAGAATCGGTTCCGCTTCGGACCGCGAAGACCGTGTTAATTTGGGCTAAAATATGCACACTAGCGATTCAATATTCTTTTTTAGTTATTTATTCTTCTTAAACATAAGCTTATGGAGGAGGTTGGGCATGCAGAGGGCGTCTGTGCTACATATGGCTTGTACGGCATTCAAGATATTTATGGAAATAGAGAAGAAGATGAAAAGCAAATTTATGTATGCTTTCCACTGCGGAAAGCCATGCAAGACTGAATATTTGGGACAATAAAAATGAATACGAGTATCACAGTAGAACATTGATTGGGTGCTTTTCTAAGCAGACATTTACTTATAATATTTAAAAAAATGTGCTGATTCCCTTCAAAAGGTGTTGAAATGTTAAAAACATCAAAGACAATCGCCTTAAATACTTTTTTAGCAACAAAAAACTAAAACTCTTTGTTTTCCTCCTCTCTTTCAGTTTGCCACCAAAGAAACTTTATGCCAGCAGAGTGCAGAATGTTTGACGGTAAGTACTTGTCCAATACTTTTTCTTCCAATTTGAAGCCTTGCTCAAATCAACCCAAAACGCATACGAAGAATTTAGACTTTTTAAGGCTTTTGCACAAACATTTGGATGATGAGTTAAGCCATCTACGATACGTCGAGAATTAAAATATGGCGTCTTTAGTATTTAATCTTATTAAATATCATTAAAACAGATACAAATTGACATAAATCCCTACAACAAAACCAATCGGTATGCATCAATAAATCAAGCCCAAGTATATCGAAAAATATCAAAAATGTTATCGCTTAACAAAAATTTTGCTGAAAGACGCAAAATAATGACATTGAGCTTATTAAGCTGCTCAACACCAGTGGCCGGAGAGGTGTATGTACGTATGTATGCATGTGTTAGCCGAAGACTGCATATAGTTCCAAAAGATGCCTGCCTGCCTCCATAATGTGGGCGCATGACGAACGAACTACGTGAAAGTATGCCACAAACCAGACATCAAAACAAAAAACAACATAATGAAAACACTTAAAAAACAAGAATAACAACAACATCAATTTGTAGCGCATCAAATTATGAAATTAAAACTCCAAACTGTACGAGTTGCCGCGAGTTATTAAACAATAATAAATAAAAAATAACACAATAACGTCCACGCATCTCAGCCAACCACGGATGATGCACTGTGGTTGAAAATACTTAAAAAATAAAAAAATACGGCGGAAACTAATAGCTTCGCTGTAAAAATAATCATGACCAATTCGCCATAGTTCTTATGTGATACTTTTTAAGGGCTGGAGTATTAAGAGGAGGGGATCTCAACCACTGCTTCGATCTTTATAACCATTTATATATTCTCATCGTTAACCTATCATCACATAATTGTTAAATTTAATCAATTTACTTATGAGTTTAAGACCACTGTTCTGTGCGGAAAGAGTCGTGTACAAAAGATAATGGATGATGACACCTTCAAGTGATTAAGATATTGGGGTATCATTGTTGTTAACTGCTGTAAGCCCAATCCGACTTTTTGTGTGAGAGGAAAATGAAAAAAATAATTGAAATTAATTAAATTAAAAATTAAATAAAATTTAAAATCAGTAAAAAAAAGAGTGTAAAAACAATAAATAAGGTACAAAATAAAGCGTAAACAATGTAAAGATATTTATGAAGATCATGAATGTGCTGAAAGAAATTTGAAAAAAAAAATTACAATCATAAACTCGATAAAAAACTGTTACAATGATCAAGAAGTTGGAAGGAGCTACCATAATCTCACCCTTGGAGCTTACGCCGTCAGAGAATATGCTTATAAGATCCTGTATGTAATGGAGCCTATATGCAATAGCCGTGAAGGTGTGCGAACCAGAATTTAGACTCTCTTAGCCTCAGAGCTGTAATGGTAGCACCTTTATTATCAACGGGATTAAGGAAGGTCAGTTTATGATGACGCTTAACGCATCTGTTGAAGTAGAGAGTACGGCCCGGTGATGCATTTTTCTTAGCTTGTTTTGAAGGCTGTCGCCGGGCACAAGACAATTGTAACTCTTAACTACGTTCAGAGATTAATTTTAGTATGTATTCTACATTTATTTTTGTTATTTTTTTTATTTATTTATTAATTCAGTCTACGGATAATTGTACCTTACAGACTATATAGAAAAATCTTAATTATTAGTTAAAAAACCAAAAAGATTTCATTTAAAGCGGCATTAATTGCTTTTAGCGAAGCTATTACAAAGGAAAATGCTTCTAGTGATAGACTCATTTGCGCAATTTGTTTTCCGAGTTTCAGCTTCAAATATAGTCTAAATCTAGAGACTCAACAATCTAGTATATATCTAGAAATGGGCTTGTAAGTCTGCACAATTTATTTTGTCAGAAAGAATGTGGTACACGAAAAATAAAGAATAAGAGATTCCTCTGTCATTTAAAGATTGCAAACCAAGGAGCTTATGTCGAACGTTATACAAAAAGGGAGCATTTGTTCAATGCATAACTTTCGCAGCGAATATCTGGTAAGAAAATAATTAAACCCTTTCAAATCTATTTGAATATTTGACACAAGATGTATTTATGAAGGTGGAAGAAGTAGGTGACGTCTATCAAATGGGCACCGTAGCAATGTCAAAGTTTTTGTGCTGCCACTTTCTATTATTTATTTTTTTGTGAGACAAACACTTTGAGTTGGAGTTTTGAAGTCGGGAGAGAAGATTAAGTTACGGAACATCACAAGCAGCCAAATTTTAGATGTTTTTTTAGTAATGAAGTTAAGCAATGTAAATTGGTGGCCTTTTATTTTAGTTAGTATACATATTAACATGTGTCTTAATTTTAATATTTTATGTTAATATTTTATTCCAAAAACATATGTTTTCTTTGCTCCAATTACTATGGCAGATAGCACAGTTTTAGGCATATTTTTTATTTTTATGCATCACAATATTTGCACACTTCACAAAAAAATTACAAAATAAAAATAACACCAGCTTTTTTTCCTCAAACCAATAAGATCAAGTAACAAGACATGGGATTTTTCATTGGATTTTCGTTCAAAATATGGCAATATTGTTATTTTTTTAATTTTGACCTTCCTACGGTGCCGATTTGATAGACGTCACCTACTTCTGTCACCTTCATAAATACATGTTGGTTCGACATAAAAAGGATTCCAAATGATAGAGCAAAATTTAATTATACTACGAACCTAGCATTGGTTTTAGTGATAAAGTGATATTATTGACATCGGATCTCTAAAGTTTTGCTTGTTTCAATTTATAATCAATGTTGCTGTTAAAACTAACTGTCTGACCAGAATCATGTCGTTGTCGTGTCGGTGAGAGAGAATCGCTAAGAGTTGGCCCAGAATTGTAGCGTTGGCTTTGTCGTTTTGCTTTTATTCAATCTGCCATTGTTGATTTTCTTGAACTTGCTTCAGTGTTCTCATCGTACTCCGATTGAACTAATAATTACTCCACTTCCATTTATTACACTACTTTTTGCAATACTCTTCATATAAATTTACTGCATTTTCAACTGAAGGCTACTCCTATCATTATAAGAGCAAGTAGGAACACTGTTTACTCGCTACATTGGTTGACAGATTCTTCAAATTTTGTTAAAATATGGCAACATTTTTAGAGAGAAGCTGAGAGAGCTATCAAATAAACGACAAAGTCAAAATAGAAATAGAAACATTTCTATCTTTTCGTTTTCGTTGTCGTATTCTGCAGCAATTTTCTCCCATAAGGTTTGCATTGTCTCTGCCAGCGCTCTGCCTGCGCTCTGCCTGCCGACACGACAACGACATGATTCTGGTCAGACAGTAAAGCTTGAATGGATTAATACACTAACGTCTTTCATTTCTTGCTTGTTTGTAAGTTGGTGACCGCCAAGCAGTGCTCCCAACTTAGGGGTTTTCGCCCAAATATAGGGGGAAAAAAGTGGAATGGGATTTTTTAGGGGTTTTATATTTTTAGGGGTTTTTTAGGGGTTTTTTAGCGAATTTTTGATATACTTAAGCATTGGATAATCCAATTTACTACGAAGTTTTTGAATTTATTCCGATTTTGCTATGCACTTACTCCTAAATTTTTTCCCTTTTTCATTCTCTGCTCGTTACAATGGTTTAAAAAAAAAAGGTTAACGAGACGTCTAAATATGTTGCTAAAGCTGTAAAACTTGTGAATGAGTGAAAGAGACAAAAGATTTTGTATGGTTTGACAATTCAAGTGTTTGATTTTTACAACAACAATTTAAAATCGCGTTCATCTTGTTTTGAATAAAAACTGAAGAAACGGAATTTTTTGGTAAATACTAAATTATTTATAACTAAAAACTACAACAAAATGTTAATTGACCTTTTTTTTGTTTTAGGGGAATACCCAAATAATTGCAGCGATTTTAAGTGTTTTTGACAAAAGCTTTAGGAAGAAATATTTTTGGAAGTTGGTAACACTGCCACCAAGTGTGTAATTATAAGAAATGACATTCATGATTTTTGGAAATACATTAGGGGTATTCACGGGTTGTTACAAACTGCAAAAGTGTTAAAATGTAAGATATTTTGCGCACAAATGCGTGATGACATTAATATTGCAACTTAATTATGCAATAAAATTAAATGTCAAATGAACAGTAAATATATTGCCACCACATTACAAAATCCTAAAAAGTTATTAGAATCAACGCAAAAACTTAACTTTTTTAAAGTTTTACCCAGGTGGCAACTATGTTTGAAAACAGCCAAAAAAATGAATCATCTGTTTAGCATCACTTCTTATGTGTTCTCGCAATTTGTTTGAGCAGTGCGTAGTTCAAGAAGAGTTGCAAAATTGCTTCCAATGTGTTTCTTGTTAGAATAATGCGAAAGTTCGCAATCATGAATATTCGCATCGTCGCAACTGCGTTTCGCATCAACCCGTGAATACCCCTATTGTCATTTAAAACTGAGTAGCTCTGTTGACGCTTAGGATCATATGTTTGCATTGCATCATTAACAAAACAATGGTTGTTTAGAGTACACTAATCATGAAAGCGCGTTAGGTCACTCTGAAGTTTGAGGCAATAAGAAGATTGTGAAATACTAAGGAAAAGTTTAACATCATCAGCAAACACAAATCATTTAAGAAATTTCAAACACTTTGGTAAATCATTTATGAAAGTAAGATGTTATATAAGACAATTTTATCGAAAGCTTTCGAAAATTCCGTACATATAACATCTAACTGCTTGTAACTTTCTAAAATATCAAAAATTTGTATTTTTTATGCACTTATAATACTTTTATAATAATATTATTATAAGTACCCTGTAGTTTGGCCAGTGGCAGCATATCCCTTTGAGCATGTCATTTACCGGTATGTTTCTAAGTGTAGATAAATGCCAAACTATGACCTTTTCGCAAAAAAGGAATAATTTCATTTTTGATTATAAGATAAAAGATACTGCTTTAAATCGTGTAGATTCTGTCAAAGATCTTGGTATATGCATTCATTCTAAGCTATCATTTAGTGTTCATATTGATGACATTTGTAAAGAATCATCTTCTATGCTCGGGCTTATAGAACGCTTGGCCAAACAATTTAATAGTATGATTACAACTACAACGCTGTACTATTCTATTGTGCATCCTCACTTGGAGTATGTAAGTCAAGTTTGGTCCCCAAGTTACAAAGTACATGTTGGATGATTAGAAAGAATTCAAAAACGTTTCGTTCGGTTTGGTCTAAAGGGCTTAAGTGGAAATGTCACTTTAAACCTTTCACCTTATGAGGATCATTTAAAACTATTAAAAATGCAATTAAGTGATTAAAAAATTAAGTGAGAGAAGGAAGTCTGCTGATATCTTATATTTACAACAACTCATAACTGGTGTGTTCGGTTCACCAGAACTCCTAACTTTTATAAATTTTAACACTAAGCAGTCGAAACGGCAACAATTTAATTTACTTACCTTTTAGTAGAACAAATTATTTGGCTTCGGCTCTTTTAAATCGCAGGAGCACCTTTGTTAACAACTGAAGCTTTTTTGATGTTAGCTTATCGAAAGATCACCTCAAAAGTAGATTGAAAACTAATGTTTGATTAGATGATATATGTAAACGCATGGTTAGTTGGTATGTCTTGTTTTATCCCTGAGTTGGTATGTCTTGTGTTATCCCTGAGCCCAACCAAATATTATGGTGGGTAAATTTTTCTCTCTTAAGATTATTTTGGACGATTTTTATCGATATCTTTGAGATATTTCAATGATATTAAGATTGGTTCTTAAGATGATCTAATGCGGAGAAAGTGTGAAAAAGCTGTAGTAGCTGAAATCTATTGTTATGGCCCAATGTGACATATGAATTGCAAAGCCCATGGTAATGCACGTGGGGTCCGTTCGCCGCTGTCAATGACATCGATGTTTTAAAGGGACGCACAAAATATGATGCGAAAGGCTTGAGGGTATGTCAATTCTCATACAAAGTAGTAGGTCCACCAAACAACAGGGTAAAGTTACGCTTTTGACAGTTCGCCAAAAAAGACAAAAAAGCTATTTTTAAAAAGCTATATCGTAAATTTAACAGGCTAAATCTGGCCTGGAAAGGGCTAAAATGATCGCACTGGTAAGCGCTTTATGATGCATACTGTTGTTTAAGATTGGTGTAAAGTCGCACCAGCAAAAAACATAAAGTTCAAGATTCAATTGAAATCATTCACCATATTATTAATATGCTGAATATCAGTAGATAAGAAATAACGCATTACCAAGGATTCAATACCTGATTGTAAATTAAAAGGCAGTAAGGTTGTATCATCATAATCCCATAAAGCATTTTCTTAATTAAAATCTCCAATAACAAGACAATAAGTATTTATATATAATGAATCAGCTATAAATCCTATATCATCTAAATGGTTTTATATAAATTCATAGAACTATTCATAGAACTATAAGTAATACATAAAAAATAAATACGGAATGAAGTTTTGAGAAATTTAAATGAACGCAAAGTTGCTCAACGCTACAATCACTGATGGGTAGATGAATGATTTTTTTGTATATTTCGTTAGAATTTATGTATTTCATTAGAATTATTTTGGATTTCGATTTATTAAATTTTCCAATTAGAAGTTATTTCATGCCAAACGGTCACACTGTTAATTTTTTTCTTATATTGGATTATTAAGTATAATCTAAAGCGGTGAGAGCCCCAATTTGGTGTTATGACTGTCGGATTATTTCCGCAAAATAAGGGCATACAATTACAAATTCTCTATTTGCTCACTTTCCAACGCACTAGATTGGATTACCGATAGTGTGATGGTGTAAATTTGATCCACCTTTTACTTGCAATAGTACTAGGCTACGTGTCAAAAATTATCTAAAAAACAAGAAAATGAATATGCAAAACACATGCAAATTATTAATTCGCCAAATGTAAGAAACACGTTAACACTACAATCAATACCACCAAAATTAAGACAATTTGAAAACAATCAAAAGTTCTGAGCTATCTCGAGTTTACCTTTAGACTCAAAAATCTCTCTCACAGGACACTGGGTAAAAATTGAGAGTGGCATCGTGTTTGACAAAATGTTGTTGTTAACGTCTATAATCAATATAGTATGTTGTTTTTCTTACAAAAATCTAAGTATTTTGATATCGTTATTTTTTACTGTTTTTCTCAAAAAACAACTCTGTTTTTTGCTCTTAAATCTTATTTTGGGTGATCTTGAACACCCCATGAAGCGTTTGAGCCCTCTCTAGAATACGATCTAAATTTTTCGTTACGCCCTACTATGCATATCAAGTTTCAAACATTTCAAAGTGATGATCAAGTCTGATTTATAGGCAGTAGGGTATTTCTTCGTGGAAGTTAACATGCTTTTTACAACAGCTATTTTGCTGGTATTGTTCAAAATTGGAAACCAGATGAGGGATAGAAACTTGAATTTAGCATGCAACTTCGTTTAATTATAGTTGCGATGAGTGCTGCACAAAAAGCGAGGACATATCGTCGTAACGAGCCTAGAACAGACTGTCATCAGCGGTTGGACTCTGTGTTGTGGTGGAGGATACCATGTGAGCTGTGTCGAAATGCTCTTTAATTGATTCGTTGTGCGCTTCACTGTCAAGATGCGCATGGAACGAGTTAAAAAAGAAATTTCAACGCAAATGTTCCTCAAGCGTTGCACATTCGTTGCTTGGATTGAGTGTGTGAGTGTATTTTTTAAGTTCTAAAAAATCAGGCGATTTTTTAACTGAGTTTCATTGAAGCCATTGAATTAAATTTGAGTGTTATTTCATGATGTGGCTGGCGAATTCGTTTGCGGATAAGAGGTCAATGGACAAGGTATTTTGGTTGGCTTTTTATCGTAGTAACTAACTAACTACTATTTGGTTTCTTTATCACTGATGTTTAGAAGTTGGTTGTTCTGAAAAAGTTTTAATGTTATTGTTGTTGTAGTTGTATTCACCTTGTAACACATTTTTATACTTGCCCTTCTCGCTATATTCATTGTTAAGTACCCTACATGTTGCCATCATGCACTTATCTGGTCTCCGCACCTTATTCTCTGTTCAACCCTTGCCTACTCCATTTCTATTTCATATGCGTTCCATACGCACTGTCGTGCTCTGTGTGTTGTATGTTAGTGGAGTGAAGTAAAGGCTGCTGAACTTGGCTTCATTTTGCCTTTTTTAGTGATTCTTTCTAGTACATTTTCTTGTACTTCTCCGGCTTTGGTCCTTGTAAAACATCCACTTGCGCCAATTTTTCATGATCTCTGCTTGTATGCATCCTAGTTATGCACAACGCGTGACGACGCGAAGGAACAGCATGAGTTGAGTTGCATATTAAAGTGCAGCGGGGACAGCAAATAGAAGTCTTTTTGTTTTTGTTATTTTATGTATGAAAAATTATGTGGAAAAAAGGCAACAAGTTGCATCATGAAAGGATTCAACTTCTGACAAATTACTCTTTCAGCTAGCAGCGGGGATTTGCATGTACCTACCCCAGATTGGGTTCGTTTAACTTGGCGTTGCTTTATAATTATTCAGCTTCTGCTTTGAAAACGAAGGAAAAAAAGGACTGTTAATAGAAAATAACAACATTCCCAGAGTATGCAGTCTTTAAGGGAAAATTAACTTTTTACCCTCCTACTGTTGGGAACAAGCTCTTCCAAATGAAGAGAAAATTTAAAATTCTTACAAAGAAAATTGTATTTTAAGTTAGTTAGTTTTATGGTAGCAACGCTGTGTAACAAGGGATTCATTTATGTTCTAAAATATAGTAAGCAGACTTGTGTCTTAGTTCTCAGTGGTTTATTTTTTGATCGAATCGTCTAGCAATGGTGCAAATACATGACATGTAAATTGTTAACATAAGACAAAGTTACCGATATTATTAAAATAAAATAAATTGGCCATTTCTGCCCTAGAAAGGACTTTGACCTATTTTCTATTGGTTAATTGTGTTGTGCGTGTTATTAACTTTTTGAACACAAAAGATCGAGAGCTAGACCTAAGAGTTTAATGCCGACTCCGAACGGCTTATGTTCTCAAGAAGCTTTACATGGCAGTTTTTACTCTTTGAGGTTTGCCATTGACTGCAGAGAGGTGACTACCGAACAGAAAAATTAGTTCAATAGAAAAACATTCTGTCTGAGCTGGGATTAAATCTGGGCTGCCGCGGTTCCTTAGCTTAGGGGCCACACACTCTACCCACTACGCTACGGCCGCCACATAAGAACATGCCAACACTATTCTGCCGTCATGGAAGAGTGCGGCATCTACATATTTCAATAAGATAAACGACTAAGATAAACGATAAATGAACGACTTACAATAATTATCAAAAATTCACTGATTAGGGTTTGGATGGTTATAAATATTTGGTTCTACAGGATAGTGAAATCCAGTTTGCTTTTAATATTAATGAAATTTCTTCGATTTTATTAAAAATGCCAAATTTGTGGAACAAACACTGTAGTTGCTGCTTTTTTTGTTTTTTTTTTCTATAAATTAAAATAAGTTCAAAAAGCCGTATCTACATCAAATATACGTTTTATAAAGTAAAAAGCTTTTTCGCATATATATTTATAATATTTAAATAATATATTTTTAAAACCATAAACGTAATGTGATGTAATGTCAGTTGAGCAGTGCGTTCTTTCACTTATTGTTTGAAACAATGCTTTCTTATACAAGTGGTTATAATAAACGTAACGTAACGTGACGGGACGTATAGATCTGTGGATTTTGGATTTCTAGGTTACGTCTTGTCAAAAAGCAACTAAACATTGAGGTTAGATTCGATTAGTGTGCAATGTGTATTGTTGAAACTACGTTTTTTGTTGTGTTTTTGTTATTAATGTGTTATTTATATATAGTTTATATCTGCAGCTGTAGATGACGAAGTTTTAATTGAACTTGTATGGGAACGTGCAATTATTTACGATAAACAACTGCCTGGTTACTGCCTATTATAACTGCTATAACGTTTCCTTACATTGCGTCCCGTCATGATGACAGTTGACAACATTACGTTACGTCTATTATAACTCGAGCTGAAAAGTGTAGTTTTTTTCATTCAAGTTAAAGCCTTTGAACAATTGAACTGCACTCTGGCAACACTTAATTTCCACTACAGCATTACTCTAGACTCAGCGGAAGAGTGCAGTGGAGTGGAATATACTAAACTCAGCGGTCTTCATTTATGTTGTTCCACATTAAGTTGGAAATATTACATTGAAGATGACGAACTTGTCAGCGATGACGTTGGTAACTCAAAAGAAAAGAAGATGAATAGCAAGAAGAAAATGAAGTCTATTAGATAAACAAACATTTTGACATACTTATAATCTTGAAGCCCGCCTAGCTTAAGTCTACCACGACTGTAGGTTCCTTAGAACAGGTCTCTGCCACAGATATGCGTAAATATTTATGCATCCACTTTTGCCCCATTCACAACGTTATGAGTGTGCATCAAGAAGAAAACAAAGAAGCAAGAAAAAAAAACTTCCCAGGGTATAGTTAGGCGAATAAAAAATGCTGTTGACACAACTAATGAGCAAAAACAAGGTGCATGCAAGTGAAGTCAAGGAAGAAGGATGATGCGCGGAATTAAATTGCGAAAATATTTCAAATTCAAGTACTAAATGACAAAATTCTACAGATTGCAAGGACTCGCCGCTCAACATATCAATTTCATTAATTTAGACCCTTCAATGATTGCAAAAATTGAGCTCCACTCAAGATTTTTATCTTGTCGTTGATGAATTTTTAAGAAATTTCAATAAAAGCATAAAAGAAAACGTAAAATTCTGCGGATGAATTCAACAAAAATTAAACTTAAATTCTGATCGCTGAAGAAAACAGAAGATTTATAGCCTACGAAATACTGTCACCAAGAAATTTCGTTGGCCGCTCAAAAAATGACGTCTGTCAAAAATTTCCACAATCAGCAAAGTTTGGGACGCAGCCAAAAACCAACAACGGCACAATCAACTTTGATCAATTATAATGGAGGATGACGTTCAACCCATTCCTTTTTTGTCGCTTCAGTTGCAACGAACAAACGAATCTGCAGAGCGAGTCACCTAAAACTGCCATCGACAACAACTCGTCCGGATTTTCAGCCAAGCTTCTTTTGACAACCAGCATTGAATTGTACTTGAGTAGCTTCAGTTTTCTTGCTCTTACATTTCGAAACTTCTCATGAAAAATAAATAAAAAAGAAAAAACCAAAAATATTGCCTCTCAGATATCTTAGCAGTATGTCGCACTAGCTGCCTGTTCTTGAACTTCTTTTACCTCCCGACCATCTAATATTATGGTCTTTGTGTGGTTCTCTTAAGTGAGTTCTGGTCACAGTATCAGCATCAACAGTGTAGACTTTGTTGCTCAAGGCAGGCGTAGCTGCTGCTTTTTGTCCTTTTTCTGGCTCGCTGTCCAACTCAAGTTGATGCGTATTAATTTCAATTTGTGGACAACGCAATAAAAAACCAACTGAAACAGTGACACATGAAAAAACAGTTTCGAGTATATAAAGCATTTTAAGGCCTTGTACATTTATCATATTATCTGGATCTCAGCTTCCTTCACATTTACTGTTGCTGTCTACTTTAATTAGTTTTAATTGTTGCTGTGCTCGCCATTATCACCAGCTTTTGTTTCTTTGCTAAAATAATTTTTAAATGCATTCCTCACATCGCTTGTTGTAACATTTGTCAACCCTTCACTTCCTAGTTCAACAGCCAAGTGTGACAGAAGTTTAATTATCATACTGTTTGCACACTACATTCAATGATTAATTAAGGTAAGGCCTTGACAACTAAACTCCTTCTTGACTTTTTTGCCTGCTCCTTCGCCTCTAGGTCGTAAGAAACTCTTTTAAAGATCTTTTGTTTTAAAACCAACAGGAAAAAGTGAGGAAGAGCAAAACTATTCCATTTTGTGTAGACACAGTCAAAGCATGTACACAAAGTTTCGATTCCAACTTCGTTTTGTTCAATTTGTTCAGTCAGACAAACATACTGACAGAGATATGTACAGGTTTGGTGAGGATAAAAACAAAGAAAAGGCGTGGCACAACTATTAATAAACCATACTCTGCCTTACTGCTCACCCTTTTCCTGCTCAATCACACCATGCAGTAAAATGGATAGACACTTTCGGCCTGGTTCCATGATTAATTGGCATCCACGCGTCGTTGGTGAGCTGCGACTTGTCCCAGCAACACTGCCCACCCCGAACTGCTAGATACGATACTATGCACGTATCCTAAGGGATTATCTAGACAGTGCAAATGCTTGGTAATAATTTTGGAGCAACAACAACATCAAAATTGAGTTCATACATTGTTGTTTTACTACCTTGGTTCTTCAATAGAACACGAAAAGCTAACAACAAGACTTGATTAGAGCAAAGAATTACCAACTGTGAACATGTGATCGGATGCAGCGGTGATGGTGGTGGTTTTGGGCGTGATAGTGGCTAGCCTTCCTGATAGAGCACATAGAGGAGAAATCAAGTGTTAATGTGCAAGCGACATGCAAACGTTATTAGAATCGATTACTTCAGAAAGCAATATGTAGAGACTAAAAGTAGAAAAGGAAGATAATAAAAGCTGTCTCAGAAGCTAGTGTTCACGTTCAAGTATTTCTTCGATTAAACCCTCTACTGCACAGAAGGCCATACCTAGCTTTTCATTTTAGAATACGAATTTCCAACGGATATTAGCAGTTATGAAAAATAACAGCTATTTAAATGCATTAGTAGACGCTTGTGAATGTGTGACGAATGTTGTTGTCTCTTTTTTCTTCACAGCTGCAATGAAAATCTCAGTTAAGGTTATCAGTGCAACATTTATTTTTTATTTGAATTACATTTTATGATATATAAATTTAAAATTATATATCATATGGAAATTATCTTTTTTGCATAGAACGCTCTATATGGCAATTATTTTTTAGGTTGAAAAAGCTATGAGTGCACATGAAGCTATGTATGGTATAAACATTTTTTTAGAAACCGGACTTACTTTTCTGAAAAAAATGTTGTTTGCTAATCTAATTACTCCATTTCAAATATAAATCGAACAAAAAAAATATGTTTTAATAGCTCAATCATTATGCGTGCAGTAGAGGGTTAACTGAACTTCTTTTAATTATAATATCTACAAATTTTTGGATGATAAATATTTTGGCTGTGCGAATAATCGCCAAAGTAACAATCACCCAAACCACAAATGATCAATCATCTAAAAAAATTTTGGTGTTTTTCCATAATGTAAAATCGCCCAAAAAAGTGATGAACAATCGCCCAAAACTGCAAACGTTCGCCCATATTGCTAATGAATAATCTCCAAAAAATATTGTGTCTTTAGTCATTATGAATAATTGGCTGAAAATGCGATGAACAATCGCCCAAGTAAAAGAAGATGTAAGTGTATGCATGTTAGACGCCCTAAAAATTTTTTTTTCGAAAAGTAAAGTTCTGCGCCTCTTAATTTGTGAGGTTTGATGTAAAAAACTATGTCAAAAAATTTTAGCTCGATATCTTGATGCCTAAACGTGCCTAGTGGGGCCCAAAGTATCCCCATATTAAAAATAAAACGTTTTCTAGCATTTTTTTCAAATTTTTTCAATTATGTTTTAATTTACGGTAAAAAATTAACTTAAACTATAGTTTGATTGTATAAATAAAACAATTGCTTAAATGTACACAAACTTGATGGTTTATATGCTCTCTTTTTGTATGAAAAACATCTGTGGCGCGAGAAAAAACGTTCTTAAATACGGGCTGAAATGAGCGAGGATTTAGTGTGAGAAGGAAATATATGTCTATAGTACTCGATAGCTTGCAGTAAAAACTGCTTGTCGTCTTCATCCTGGGTTAGAGTAAGATTAAAATCTGTCATTAATTTCAATGCTCTTTCAGCCGCATCGTTCACAACATTCAAATTTATACAAATGTTTTTGGCGGCACAAAAGTCTTCCCTTTCAGGCCAAGTTGAAGGATCCGTTTTTAAAAAATTTGTTTCTAGTGACAACCGATTGAAAAGCCGAATGGTTCTGGGAGAAACAAAGTCACTCATGTCTTTTTGGCTAAATTGTTCCATTTCCGCCAAAGTTGCCGCCACTCTTTTGGGAACTTCCTCATTTTCGTCAACTTCTGGTTCAGAACCGACATCGAGTGCCAATACCATTTTTTCTTCACGTCTAACGGTATTTCATCATCGAAAAATGAGAATCCAACTGCTTCCTCTGCCAAATACCACAAATGATTTCTTATTTTTGACAACAGTGTTTAGGAAACATTTTTATCAAAATAAAAATATATATTTTGAACCAGTGTGAGATCTATCCTTGGGGCGTTAACAGTATTCATACACTGAAACCAATATGGTACATAAATGATCACCAAAAACAAGCAAATATTGCGAAGGCTGCTTAATTCCGATGTTGTGAGTTCAAACCTCTCACGGAGCATAAAAATTTTGAGGGAATAAATGCACTTAGACATAAATCTTGCATGTGAAGTTGCGCCAGGTTTTCGGAATTGCGTGAACTTGGGTACATTTGCCACAATAAAAAGTAATGATAGTTGCAAGAGCTCCTTATAGTCTGCTCGCAGATATTTTGAATTTAGTGCATTGAGACAAAAAATTTTCAAGTCCTCTACTTTAGAAGATGTTAAAGTCTTTTGAACTTCTTCATCTGCTATCCCACTCTTAAAGCTTGATGTCTTTAAATTTTTCCAAGTTTTTGAAAATCGGTTAAACAGCGGGACGTCTGAACCTGATGATTTGCCAAAATTCAATTCGAAGACAGCTTTAATTAATAGCTCGCTTATATGGTGCCGACATGGAAAAAAAAGCAAACTGCGCCCCAATTTTTTTTCCAACAAAAAGGCAGCGCCATTATTCAATCCTGTGTTTGCAGCAGTTGTGTCAAAAGCAACAATTTCAACTAAAGAATCTAGGCTCCATTTCTTAAGAAAATTAAAAGTTGCTTCTGCAATGTGCTCTCCAGTTGAACGTGCTATGACTGGAATACCAAGCAGTTTTTCTGTGTTTTCGCCTGTAACAACGATGGCTAAACGATCTTGTTTATCATTGCCTTTAAATTCAGGAAGTAATTTGCCATCCCAGTGAAGAACAAATACCTCTGGAATCTAGAGAAAGCGCTCCTTAACGATATATAAAAAAAAATAATTAAATAATATATTTACACTAAATGCATCAATAATAAGCTGAGCTTGTCTTCTTCGATAGTCCTTTCTCATTCGGTGAATAGTTGTTCTATTTAGCACAAAGTCTTCCAACTTCATCGATGATTCCGGTTGCACTTCTTGCATTTTATTTAAGATTGCTCCAACAGTTGCAGTAATAAAATGCATGGCGTCTCTTGAAGAAAGCTTGCATTTGTCCATGCTCGCAATCATCCTATCATCAATGAAGTGCACTTTTCCTCTATGCACAGAACTGTTAACGGCCAGACTATGATTACGTGGTGTAGAATCTGCATCTTCCATTATAGAAGAAAGTTCATTGCTCAGTGAACTATCGGTATCTTCTTCTGCCTCCAGGTTATCTGCAACACTCATAGAAGAAGCAGCTCAAAAAAGTATATAGTGAATTGTTTGCATTTAAGGTTATGTAAATATAAAATACATTGGATGAATTGCTTTTCATGGCGTTTTTTCTTTTCTATTAAACGTTTCTCTTTGCGTTGTTCTTTGGTTGCTAAAACTCTGTCAACGCCACACATTGCACCTGGACGTCCTCTTTGTCTCTGCAGCAAAAGAAAATCAATGTCCTCTTTTATTTTCATAATTTGAAGAGCATTTGAAGCTGCAATGTCGAATATAAAGTTCTCTATTTCATCAAGGAATGCTTTTTCATTTTCACGACACTTTTTATATGGAGTTTTCATATTTTTTTGCAAACTTCTCCATTTCTCATAATATTTTTTTAGCTTTTCAATACAGTTCTTTTCATGCAAAGTAGGAATGTTTGCTTTTCTCCAAAATTCAATCGTAACACCTATTGTATATTTTAAACTGCTCATTACATTCTTATGTTCTACGCGCAATTGAAAAAAGAATAATTGTAGCACTTGTTTTGTAGATGGCAGTTTGGAACCGAAGATATTAGGTTCACAAAGACCAACTAAAAATATTTGAACGTTTTGTTCGAGAAGTCATAATTGTTTTTTATTTATTTATTTAACACTTTATAATGTTCACTGCTCATACTTTGAGTAATAGACCGCAAATGACACATTTCAAAAGCTTTCTTGGCATGCCGAAATGTATATACTTGCAATTTCCGCGAATTTCAAAATACTCATTTGTTCTCATTTGTTCTCATACTCATTGTTCTCCCGCTAAAAATGGTTTTCGGACAGTAGAACATTTAACTCGTCAAATTGTTATACACTCATACATTTGTATTACTTATGTACACAATCAGATGATATTTTTAAGCCCACCTTTTACCTTAAAACAAAATATAATTGACAAAGTTTGAAAAAATGCATGAAAACGTCTTTTTTTAGTATGGGGATACTTTGGGCCCCACTAGGCACGTTTAGGCATCAAGGTATCGAGCTGAAATTTCTTGACATAGTTTTTTACATCAAACCTCACAAATTAAGACGCGCAGAACTTTACTTTTCGAAAAAAAAAATTTTCCCATACAAGCAAGGGCCAGTCTAATGCATATACATATAAAAGTGGCCACAATGTCCATTGCCATAATGTCCGAAAGAAAACGGAATGTTGTTTTTAAAATTCCGTACAAGGGCAAACCATTTTACGGCCATAACGTTCATGGGACATATTTCTCTTTCAAAGCGGACATAATGTCCTCCCACCAAAAAAACCCACAAAACATTTTCTTCATAATTATTATTGGCTTCTATTACTTCAAGCAAACCGTTAGTTTGGAAATAGAGCGCAATCTACGCGAAATCAACAATCGTCTACAAATACCATTTTTCATTCTTCAAAATTTGGGCGAACATTCATTATGAAGAATCGGTCAAAAAGCACAATCGTCCAAACTAAAAATGAACAATCGCACAAAAATTTTAGTCTTTTTTTTTTGGGCGATTGTTAATTTCCGTTCTTTCGGGCGATTATTCGCACAGACTAATATGGATGTAACCAAGCCCAAAATGAACAATAACCCAAAACTGCTATTGTTCGCCCAAGTCGCGAAATGAATAATAGCCCAAAAATATTATTCATTCTTCGAAATTGGGGCGTTTGATCATAATGAACAATCGCCCAAAAAAAAAGTACAATCACCCACACCCAAAATGAACAATCACCCACCCAAAAACTTAAGCCGTTTTTTATTTCAAGTTTTCCAGTTTTTAATTTGTAAAAGTAATAGCAAATTTATTAATTCATTTCACAATAACAAAAACAAATATACAAAGCAAATACATTAATATTTATCCATAAGAAAAATATGAATCTTTCTAGAAAATTATATAAGTTTGAAGTGCAAATTTACTGTTACCATTTTACTACAAAACTGCTGGGCCAATTGTTATGAAAAAGGTTTAAAATTTGTTATTTGTGCTGCAGCACTTTATAGGAGT
This sequence comes from Dichetophora obliterata, assembly GCA_963920525.1. NCBI lineage: Eukaryota > Metazoa > Arthropoda > Insecta > Diptera > Sciomyzidae > Dichetophora > Dichetophora obliterata. Next base: position 1,612,662 of record OY986439.1, read on the forward strand.
ATTTTCCTTTCAAAATTATAATAATACTAACGGACCCGATAGAAGTAGTCCTGACCCGAATTCAATGAATTTGTTTGTGATCGTCTTGTGAATTTGTAAATAGTGTGGAAGTTTCCAAATAAATTGCTATTCCTTTTGAAACTTCAAGGCATAACGATCAAAACCGTCTGATATACAGGGTGAAATAGAGATCACTCTGAGGACTTTTAGCAGGTTTATAACAAGCTGTATGAAGCCACTTTTGTCACACTATCTGCTAATCAGTCGGCACTCGCGTTCACTCTGTGGGTATGATTTAGCGAAAAAACAAAAACATGTAACTCTTCCTATACCTAAAACTTTAGTTGAATAACGGTAAGCTTGATCGCAAACACACACACAACAACAACAAACAAACATACAGAAATACGAACGAACTTCAGTCTCGACTCCGGCGGTTGCAAGCTTCTGAGTTCCTTTGAAATCAAAATTAATTCATTTTAGGCAAATTTAGAACAACAACAAACATGTTTCAGGTGTTGAATGTCTTTTTGAAAAGAAATATAGTAGGTTTTACTATAATATAGTAGGTTAAAATTAATATTTTTAAAAACATTTTACGCCATACAAAAATGAAAACGCACATTTTTAAATAGAAAAATGAAACGAAACGTTTTTAAAACAACTACGAACGTTTTACCATGAAATAGTAAAATGCACATACTTTTTCTCAAAACACTTGTTAATAACGAATTGTTTCTTATATATGTTTCATCGATTAATGTATTTGATATTTGTTCAGAAAATAAAATATTATTCATTCATCTTGCAGTTTGCCTGCAAGAAAGTAATGAAAGAGTTTGAGTTGGAGCATTTGCTGCCACAACAAAAAGGTAAGTATTTTAAATAAAGTGAATAATATGTGACAAAGTTCTATTTTTTATAGACGCTGGGATACAGTATAATTATCTAAAAAATTTTAACGAGATGAACATAGGTGATGATAAAATAACTAAAATAAAACTGTAATTTTGAAAACCAATAAATCTTCTTTTAATTATTAGAGGAAATGCGGATTTCTGTTTTTAAAATATAAATAATTGTTGTACCATTGCATTTTAAAATGTTTATTGTTACAAATCGAACGAACATATTAGAATCTAATTTTAAGATTTTCGTTTTTAAAATGAAAATAAACATTTTACATTTGAAAATATTTTTTATTAAAAATCAAACGTCAAAATCAAAAATCAAAATCAAAAATCTAAAATATTAGAATCTCCTTTTAAAATTTTCGTTTTTAAAATGAAAATAAACGTTTTACTACAGCATTTTAAAATGTCCATTGTTAAAAATCAAACGAACATTTTAGAATCTCATTTTAAAATGTAAGTTTTAAAATTGAAAATAAACGTTTTACTATTTCATTTTAAAATGTTTGTTTTTAAAATTAAAATAAACGTTAGAAGTGCAAAATCTGCGTTAAACGTTTTTAAAAGTAGCTCGTTTCTGCCACTTTTGAAAATGTTGTTTTCTCTGTGTATCTGTATTGTATTATTATTTTAAGTTCTCATGCAGCTAAAAAACACCCTTTATAAGATGTTTATTTAAGTAAAGTGTAAAGTTTTTTTAAGAATTCATCTCAGCTGCCACGAGATCGTTTTCTTTTCACGCGTTTTTGCTGCGATAGTTTCAATAAACTCCATGTTGCTCTCTACTCTCCTTTTTCTGTGCTCAGCTAGCACAGCGCAACAAGAAAAAAACAGCGCAACAAGAAAAAAACAGATGAGCCTCCTGGCGAAAAGTAAGATACATATAAAAACAGTTCTGCGCTTCAAAACAAAACAAAACAAGAGAATATCAGCCCAATTCTTACTTTCTCATTTTAAAATGTTTGTTTTTAAAATTAAAATAAACGTTAGAAGTGCAAAATCTGGGTTAAAGGTTTTTAAAAGTAGCTCGTTTCTGCCACTTTTGAAAACGTTGTTTTCTCTGTGTATCTGTATTGTATTATTATTTAAAGTTCTCATGCAGCTAAAAAACACCCTTTATAAGATGTTTATTTAAGTAAAGTGTAAAGTTTTTTTAAGAATTCATCTCAGCTGCCACGAGATCGTTTTCTTTTCACGCGTTTTTGCCGCGATAGTTTCAATAAACTCCATGTTGCTCTCTACTCTCCTTTTTCTGTGCTCAGCTAGCACAGCGCAACAAGAAAAAAACAGATGAGCCTCCTGGCGAAAAATAAGATACATATAAAAACAGTTCTGCGCTTCAAAACAAAACAAAACAAGAGAATATCAGCCCAATTCTTAATGATTTTTCCCGGGGAATCGGAAAAGGGAGTTTAAATTTTAAGAAAGCAGATAAAGATATCACATATTTTTTGTTTACACTCATGAATATAGACGGTTGATGAACAAATTGGCATTAAAAATTTCCAAAATGTTTTTGAAATTTATCTGAAAAATGAAAACTCTCTTTTCTGATTCCCCGGGAAATATCATTCAGAATTAGGCAGTATATGTTTTTTATTTCATTTGACTTGTATTGTCTTTTGACAATTTTTTTTATTGTCTTTTTAATAATATCTCAAATGTGAAAATCGAGTTAGCGTCTTGAGTCTATGATTTTTCAAAAGTTAAGCAATTTCGGTTTTTCCTCCAATTGTCTACTAATTTTGAATACTTCGTTAAAACTTAAAAAAAATCTTAACAATTTTTTACTTAAATTAGTAGTTATTTCATGAGTAGATTAAATTCTGAAAGTTTAAGCAAAATCAGAGGTGCCTAAAATATAATGAAAATAGCTAAAAATGTGGCTAAAAGTGTCTTATTTTCAATAGCAAATATCTCGAAATTTGGAAAACTGAGTATGCTACTCAATTCTATGACCAAAAAATAAGTTAACGTGTTTCTGCATTTTAGTGTGTCTTTTTGACGTCCCTGCAGTTCAATACTGAGTTTAGTAAAAGGTATATAATTTGAACAAAACTCTTTGCTACCGCTTTTATCAATGAAAAGTAGTGACCGGATTTTTAATTCTTAGGAATAATTTGCAGATCTAAAGCTATAATTTACAAAATTGGCAAGTGGTTTTTATTAATATTTTCACAAATTTTTTGTTCACCTTTTTTAAAACAAAGACACATTTGGTTTCTTCACAAAAAAGTGAAAGACTAACACCATCAATAATATTTTTATTAATTTTTGAGTGGTAAAAGTGACTGTGGAAAAATGTATATGTACCAGGGTTGCCAACTCATTTTATGGTTTTCCCTGCAGTGGTTTTCAAAATTACCGATTTTTCATCAAATTACCCTCAAAAAAAATTTTTAATGAATTTACTTATAGACTTTTTTAATTGAATATTGCAATAAATAATGCAAGCATTTTATAAATTTTATGAAAACAATTTTGATTAAGATTTAAAAAAATAGCATTAAAAAAAGAAAATGTGTTTTCGAGTCGCGACTTCAAACTTTGAAGCTACAATATGTCGATGGCCCGATTCAAAAGTATGTTAAGGGTCGTTTTAGGCAAACAATTTTTTGAAAATCTTATTTTTTTACATTTGATTATTATTGTACAACTATTCACAAATACGTATGTCAGATTCTCTAGCACTTAAAACCCGGTGCGCCAGAGTACCTTTAACTAATCAGAGTAACTTTAAACGCGTTTTTCTCGAAACATACTTTTTCAAAACAGGCCGCACTATTGCAAACAAACTAATCGACCGATTTTTTTAAAATCTATTTGTATTGTAATTCTACACATCTTTTACCAAAATAAGCGTCTTCGGAAAATTTGTCTAACTTTTACACGCAACAATATAGTAAAAAATATCGTACATTTTTCAACTTTTTTTCCATGCTTCATAATTTTCGTTATTTTAAATGTTTTTATTCCATTTTGGTAAAAGATGTGGATTCAAGGGTCTGTTTTTGAATTCATTTTATTTTTCAGATGATCTGGAGCCGAGCTATGTTGTTTCCCGATTTCCACTTATTTTTAAAAACACTAACTTCAGCACAATCTTTATATCTAAACTATATGTGTTAAAAAATTTTTACTTTTACTAATAATGTTAAATTAACATGCAAATGAAATTTTTTGTTTGCAAAAATTAATTTGGCAACAAGTATTTTTTTGCTAATGTTAATGAAATTTTTCTAATGTTGTAGAGGAACACGATATTAAAAAATTTAATATAAAATCAAACTCCCCGCAAATATTAGATTAAATGTTAAATTCCCCGCAAAAATCATTAAAACTTAGTTGAATTATTTAATCCCCTCATATTTGAGCCCATTCCCCGATTCCCCGATCGACATAAAATTCTCCGCAAATCAGGGAATTCCCCACCAGTTGGCATGACTGATATGTACAGTGACTGCTTCTTGGTTCCATGAAAAGATGTGCCTAATTTGGTTCACATCGAACAGTGTGGGATTTGATCAATCTAAGAGGACAAAAGTAAAAAAAACACTTGTAAGAAAATTTTTTTCTGGATAATAAATCAAGGAAATACATGAAGACGTGTTCAAAGTTTAAAAACGATTGCTTTATCCGATTAACTTAAAACGGCTGACGTAAAACAGTGCTTTTTGTGTTTTTTTAAATTATTTCAAACTCCAAGATAGCAGTTTTTGAATTAAGTGCGCTGAATAAAGTTGTTAACTTTAAAACTTTTTTTACTATGGAAAACTTTTGGGAAGGTATGAAGATTAACTTACAATAAAATTAATTGCTTCATAAATCTGGGTTTTATTTAAAATAGCGATGGAACGTATAGCATAAATAAAAAATTAAAAACAAATTGGTCTAGCACTTTGATGGGATGGCAAACATTTTTTTCGCATATGTTTGTATACAAATTAAATTTTTTCTTAAGTTTTAATCTCATAGATAGTTCATTAAAAATTTATAAGTTTTTAAAATATTTAAATTTTATTAAGAAGCCCTAATATCTCAAGCATTTTTTTATTTTTACAGCTTTTTTGATATAAATAAATATTTTTTCTTTGAAAACCAAAAAGCTTCAAATAGGTATTAATTGTAATAAAATAGAAGAAAGTTATAAAATTTTCCGTTGTTCTAAAACAATTTAGGTTTTCGAAGTAAAAATTCAAAGTGCGAATTTTTTCTATAGGCAATAAGCTGAAACCTGGCGCACAACGTTTTGATTTCATACACTGTGCCGAAAACAGTAAACATTGATGGATTTAGATAAAATTTGGTACAAGGTCGTTTGTTAGTCCTGTTAAGAATATTAAAAAACATGGTGCATATCGGACCAATACAACCCCTCCTTGCAGTACAAACCCAAACTGGGAAACAGGAAATCTCTATATATTTCAATGAAATCTAATACGATGTCGTCTTTTGGGCTTTTTAACATACTTTTAAAACATTGTGTGCATCGATTCACAAACACCCCCTCCCTCTTTCCCTCCCGTACAACCCGATGCTGGAAAACATTCAAACATCAACACATTTCAAGGAAATTTTGTACAATGTTGTATTTTTGGCTTATTAATACAATTTTCGAACATGATGTAAATTGAGACTCAAATGATCCCCAACCCACCCAATAACCACCTCTTCCCCCCTCACCCCAACCGGTACAATCTGAAACTGGAAAATAGGCAAGCATCCTCAGATTCGACTAATTCTAAGGGAAAAGTTAGAAGGGTTTTGTTTTTTCTTAAGCAAGCTCAAAGACAATTACAACAACGTTATTATATCTATTTCTAGTTTAAGCTTAATATGCTGTAGAAAAGCGAAAAGGAATCTTTCGTAAGAAATGCATTCCGTTTTTGACAGCGAAAAGGTAGCGATATTTTTTTCGTTGGTTAGTACGCTGTTGAACCGAAAAATTTGTTCAATGCAGCCAAGTTCACAACCATGATTGGAGAGTTAACATGCCAAAATTTCGCTGTCTTTTATATGTCCGTACATTTAATGGCGTGGTAATTTGACATTCAACAATAATGCTCAACTAACACATTCAACGAACAAGTTATGGTAAGTATGTTATAGTGTTGAATCTACACCAAAATTTTGCGAGTAGAATTAAATGCCTAAATATTTTTGTTCCTACAGTATACTAAGCTTTAACAAAACCCAGAAAAATTGATACAAAAATGCAGTACAGTGCTGTATGCACGCTGTATATACAAAAGTTAAACTTCTTTATTATTCTTTATTCTACTATTTTCGGCGTGAAAAAAATGCATATATTGTAGGCAGATCTATTGTGGGATCTATCTATACACAAAAAACAAAACAAAATATAGAACATTTTTTTATTATAATTCATATCAAAAGATGTATGACCCCTAGAAAGGTCAAATAAATGAGGTTAAACATATCTAATGAACGCAACTACATTCTATCTGCCGCCTTAGAGGTGGGGCCCACACAAAAAATAGAAAAAAATGTCTGTTTTAGTTCATATCAAAAAATCTACGACTACAAGGGAAATCAAATGTATGATCTGGTCTTATTAATTTTTTTCCCTCAACATTTCCTCTGAAAACACCTATAATCTGCCACACTTCTTGTGGTCGCTATACAAAAACACACAAAATAGAAAATATCATTTCTCATGTACTAGAATTTTTCTTGACGAGACTCTAAAAACTTTACTCTCAGTATCAAATCGCTGCCTAAGAAGTTTCACTTCAAAAATAGAATAGCAAAGCAAAACGAAAAAAAAACATCGTTCAAAACATGTATCGATTTGTCATTATTGCTAAATACTTACACAGACATTCATTTATTTATTTTTTATTTTTGGGTTTCCAAGTTAAGTTTTTACATTTTTTATTTGAAGTTTGTTTTTTGCATGTTTTTATGCATTTTATGCATATTTTTTTTAAATAAATTTTATTTGCGAAAAATCTACTAGTTTTACTTTTCATAATCAAAAAATTTTTGAACCATATTTTAAGTCTTTGCTGAAATAAACATTTGGAGCGACGAGGAGCAAGCCATTTATATTGAAATGATTACATTCCGTATTTTTACCGAGTTTTAAGTTGGTCAAGATTTCTCTCTGTGCAAGTTTTTGCTTTTACAAAGCTTAACTTATTTCTAATACAGTCAGGCTTATCTTTTATTTCGAACCATGCAGAGAAGATATCACCAATTTTATTAGAACTTGTCTCATAAAAAACAAAACTTCGTCAGCATTTGCAGGCGCTTGCAGCTGGACATGTTTTGTTCAATAAAACATACTTTTAGCAAACTTTAACAAAACAAATTTGGTATATACCTCGATATCATTTTGTTTTATTTACCAATAACTACAATATCCGTAAATATCCGTAGAACGAAAGTAGTAATCAAAACAAGCCCTGAATAATTTTCTTAGATGCATTTGATTACAAGTTTTTTAAATATGCTCCATCAATTAGGGTTGAATTTAAAGTAACTCAATTAGATGATTCGAAAGTTTGACCAAAATTAAGGTCTTTTGTTTTGCTGAACTATCAGTTTTTCTAACACTTAATTTTCAGGGCTCCATGTAACCAAACGAAATAAATAATTTAAAAGCCCTTTGAGCTTTTTCTTAGTTAAAGTGTGTTCTATGAGAAAACAAAACTTTTTTGGGCTTTTTTAGAAATTTATTTTTTCCTATTTATGGCAAAAAGAAAACACTGTGTGGTGCATTGTTTCCACGCCCCCTTGTCCAACACCCATTTTAATGGCGGCCGTAATTACTAAGTAGAGTGCGTGGCCCGTAAGCTGAGGAACCGTGGTATCCCGGGTTCAATTCCCAACTTAGACCGTATGTTTTTCAATTGAACAAAGATTTTTGTTCGGCCGCCACCTAGCTATTTGATATCGCAAATTTGGGATTGCATAGGAGTGAAACAGCACGTGTAAATTGTGGTCGAATACCAAATTTCGAGGCAGTGCGATACCTATAACTCCAAAGGTATACGATATCGCAAATTTGGGTTGTATGGGTGGTGGTGCGACGCACCTTTTTTCCTTCATATCATCCTTCCTTGGGCTAATGCAAATTCATCCATCATAAGCCCAAAATCATACACACACGAAATGCAGTCTCTTTTATAAATGTAGATTCAATGAAACACCCTGTAACCATTAGTGTGTTTAAGATAGACCCCAACTCCGGAACAGTTTTTCTTTTAGGAATAAACCAAGGAATCATATCACAAAAAATTAGAATTTTGCCCAGCCAGATTGGTCAAATCGCACACTGTGCATCAATCGAATGACAACAATTTGCGTAAAGAACATAGAAACATTATATTTTATACAATTTTACATATATAAAAATGGAAAAATACAAGGAAGTTAATGAACTTTTTATTAAAAACCTTATTACCTGTATCGAATTTTGACAAAGATATGCTTCGCATATAACGCCTAACAGCAGACACATTTTTATTTGCACTCATTTTGTACTACGAAGTTGAGGGCTTATGCAAGTTAAGGTAACCTTTTGCGTTAAAGTGAAACTTAATAATTTTAGTAGGATAGATTATAGCGACAACTACTCTGATTAATATGGACTTTGGTTTTTTGTTTCTGATAAATTGGTACCATAATATCTTGAGCCCAGCTGAGAAGGACTACTTTTTTCGGCGCCACCTAGCGAGACCAAAACAAGAATATAGTTTTTTGTATTATTTACGTAAAAAAAATATTTAAATTTCTTTTCACAAAAAATGTTTTTAATTGAGTCCAATTTTTAGTTTTTTCAACGTGCAATGACACCTTAAGGATTTGGGTATTTTACATTCTAAGGCAAAAAAAGATGATTCAGCAGAATCAAAAGATCAATTTAAGCCATTTTACTTAGGATGGAGCTCAACTAAAGACTATAGTATATGTTACATAAGCGTCTGTTCTTGCAATGAAATCTAGCAAATTCTTTAAAACATGTGTGAATCAGGTTTTAGCATTATATCAGGAAATTATAGGCTGAAGACCAAAGAATTAAAACAAGGACCTCTGCGTAGACATTTCAGCACATCACCACAAACAACACGACACTGGCTCTATTTTGGTTTATTAATTTTTACAGTTTCCATTGGATCAAATGCTTTTTGGACCATTAAAAGTTTTTACTCTAAAAGCAGTCTTTTCCTACAAACTTTTTCATGTATTTTTAGACTAAATCGTTGTATTATTTACTTAATAGCTTGTCAGCAGCAAAAGCATGCAGTCAGTTTGTTTGACCTGAAAATAATTCAATTTCATCATTTTTAAAGTTATGTAGTTTCCCCGTTCAAAATTTGTCACAACTAAGTAAAAGTTTTGCCTGACAATCATTAAATTTTCTTTCGCGCCACACCCACAACAAAAACTTTGTGTAGCAACTTTAATTGAGCGTTAAGAAAAGTTTATTTTATATTTGATGTGACTTTTTTCTTCCCCCATGTGCGTGCGGTGGTAAACTCGAAGCTCCTGAAATTCTTTTTCTTCTACTCATACTGTCCACAATATTTCCGATTTCCTTAACTTTTCAAATAAAACTGAAATAAAGTGAAACAGCACAAAAGAAAAGTGAGGAGGAAGTGTAAAGCGCAAGAGGACAAAAAAAAAATAAATAAAAAAATTAGTATCATAAAATAAATGAGCTGCCATTAGCTACAGCTAGCATAAAATGCTATAATGAACACCTCACCGATGTGTAGTGAAGTGGAAGCGAGGATGGGCAGCGTTCTACGGTCCGCCAAACATAGCTTGTCCAGGATGTTGTAATTACATTGCGCTAAGCATCCCTCAGAATGCGCTCATTACAATCACATTGAAACCAACAACAGTTCTTATAAACTTCATAATAAATGACCAAAATTTGAAAATAGTTGCCCTTGCTCTGACGCCCACTTCTCCATCAAGTGAGCTGTGAGCGAAAACGCAAATCCTCTTTCACAAATTCTTCATATAGAGAAATAAGCCAACGGAACTAAATCAAATGAAACAAAGTAAAATTAAATAAGGGAACAAAGCATGGAGCACCACAAAATATCCGCAATTCACTCTGTATTCATTAGGGAAATTAAGCGCATAGAAAAAACAAGGCTCCACAATAACGGTACAGTATGGCAAATACCTATCCATACAACCCGCATTCTAGCCACTGGTGCCACATAGCTCTTCTCTTTACTGTGCCGGTATTTAAGTGCACCACTTACATTTCCATGCAAATTCCTTGAAAAGGATCACCGAACTGCTGCTAGTGAGTGCTTCGCGGAAGGCATCTAATGATGCCAGGATATTAGTGCTGAATACTTTTTTTACCAACTCTTCTTCTTGCCTTGCCACCACGTCGTTATTTTGCATAAAAATAATATAAAACGGAGTAAAAAAGCAGCAACCATTGGATGAATGGATGATGCCTTGCCATCGGTAGCCGGTGATTGCGCTTGCATAAAAGGCAATCAAGTGATTGCCGCCGGTGACGAACTCAGGATCGGCAAACACAGACAGACGAACAAATGGCAACGTGTTGGCCAAAGTAAATGAAGCAAAGTGCATTGAAGAAGGCACAATAGCAGAAAAGAAGTTACTATAGAAATAACAAAAAATTAGGTGATGAAAATGTCAGTACTTATTGCGACTTAGAGACACTTAGGAGCAGTGACCATAATTCATTAGAATCAAACATAAATACAACAATATATTCACACTATTCACTCAATTCATCGGGATTGCCGCGTAAAAGTCAATGAAGTTTACAAAGTTTAAGAAGAAGGAAGAAATAAAATTAAAAATTCCGATTCCTCGACCGCGGTGATTAACAACAAAACAAGCCAAGAAGTGATATTTATTCACCAACCACAACAATTACCAGAGTAGCCATAGCAAACACATCTCAACAATGATGTAGCCAAGGTTCAATGTTTCAACCTTCAGTGGATAGGGCAATAAAAAAGCCTGAAGTTGGCTCGAGGGTGACTTTCTTATGCTTGCTCAGAACTCCTCCTGCATCTCCGCCTTGGTTGTTAATATTTTTAATTGACTTTCATTATGATGATGGAAACATGAACTTTGGTGCTCCAGCTCAATAGCCTGCCCACAACGTTTACTGGCGGTGACAAAAGGATACTCCTGTCAAAAGCAATCCTCAGACGCCTGAATCGTCTGTTGAGCCGTTGTAGGGTGGTTCACGCAGGGTTCATTAAAAATTTTACAACGCATACCTTGGCCAATGTTAATTGAATTAATAACGAAAATTGTGGCTGCCAGGTTATTTTTATGAACTAATTAAATTATTAAAGTCGTACTTTTGTGTTCCAAGCTATGCGTGCTAGTTAATAAAACGCCGTAATAACAACTTATAACACTGCAAATGAAAATTTTAAGTAGTAACGTTAACAACCTTGTGAAGGCCAGCTAGGACAAGGAATCACGAGCTCACTAGATCCAAAGGCATTGCTTTTTATAATTAGTTTACTTTCTTACAATTTAATGTTGGCTTGATTTTCGTTTTATAGCTTATAGGCGGCTCATCTTTTTCCGTTCACATACCTCTTCAACTAGACGAGGACAACTTCAAAAGCAACAAAAAATCAATAATCTCCATAGCGAATGCCAGTGGAATTGTTTTGAAAAGCAAGCAGATAGAGAGAACAAAGAAACAAGTATATTTTGTTGTTGTTGTACTTCTTTAAACCGGCTTTTAGCATAGTTAAGTATTTAAAGATTTGCCATTATGGTTTCTGGGTTTGTTTAAGCAGGACTTTGATTCTAACTAAGAAATTCTAACAAATAACAAAGAGAACATTTTTAACAAAGTCACCATCGCTCTATTTGGCCAACCCCATAAAATAACTTTACTGTTGTATTTCCTGAGCAGCTGCTCTCTCAGGAATTAAATTAAAACAAATAGAAAACAAACATTTTATTTTAAAGGATACAGACTGCTCCAGAAGAGAAAGACCACCACCCTTCATGTCTTCTGTTTCTGTGGGAAGATGATGTGGGTGTAATTTATTAAGTCAAGCGTAGCAGCTTTATTGTTATCCTGCCTTCCTATAAATCAGTCAAAACAAGTAACAAAGTTTTCGCTTGGTATTCTTTTGGATTATTCTTAGGTTCTTTATCGTTGCTGTTTAAGTGTTTTTTATCTATACCATGGCATAAACAGTACATGTTTTTTGACTTTGACGCTCTCAAGCAGGTTTATCACAAAAGACCTGCAACAAAATATCCCCTGGACGCATGTCGTCTATGTTCAGTGAAGGTTAAGTCCGGTGAGGATTCAACAATTGAGTAGATATCGGATACGCCATAAATAAAAAATTTCTTTGAATTTCCTTCATCAGCTGATGTGGCGCCACACAAATTTGCTGACTTATCTTAATCATGTCTCTAGGCTCGGGCAGAGTTCCGTGAATCGAACTCTACTGCTTCCTCTTAAAAAGCGTATCCGTAACATTTGTCCTGAAAATGCGGCTCATGAAATCTTTAGATTTTTATAATAAAGCATTTAATCTGTCCTAGCATAGACAATCATGCTCAAAATAAGCTGCTATTCAATACCTTGCGTAGAGCTAGCTGGCTTAAATTCAGGCTGCGTGGATTCTTGTGTCGTATGGTAATAAAATTTAAATTGAGGTAATGCGATACTCAAACAACGTATGGAGCACACCGATGCTGGGTTGGTCTCATCGAGTTGGGAATGGAATTGGATCGATTTTGTGAAACACGAGTTACTCAAACAATTGAATTGAATAAATCTCAACTTCTTCTATTTTTCATGTTAGTAGCTGTTGTTGTGCTGGTTTATTATAAACGATTTGAATTGGATTGGAACGAAAAACATTGTCGATTGTGACATTTGATACTTTATACAATTTATACGTGGTAGATTTTTCTTTTTTTATGTTTTGATTTTTTGTCAGCGGCATTCATGGCATGTAGCAAGTGGTTTCTTTTTTTCCCAACCGTGAGCACTTTACGCTGAATTATGGTGTAAATTTCAAACGATGACAACCAATCAAATCGAATAAAAGCAATGCTATGGAATGAACAAAAATGCTCTTGTTGTGTTGTTAGTGTGAAAAAATAATTCCCACATTTTAAATTGAATTTTAGGCAAAGCATTCGGAGTTTTATATACTTTTGAGTCTACTGATTTTAAGATAGTTTTTATTAGTTCCAAGAAAAAATCGTTTTTGTTATGATGTGAGAATATTATGATCAAATCAGAATTAAAGGTAATATGTCACTTGTAGCAAAATGTATGCACTTATTTTGTATTAAAATTTTAGTGTCACTTTTATTCAATGCACCACGCTTAAAAATTTACACAAACATTTTGTTCAAGTTAAATACTAATTCTGTCTAAATCATTAAGAAGATTATTTAGAAATTTGTATTGAATTTTAAAAGGAAATTATGACAAATCAAAATCCAACAACTTGGGCGATTGTTCTTTGTGGACATTCGCTTGCGTGATTGTTCATGAGGAAGAAAAACCTAAAATATTTTAAAGAAACGATTGCCCATAGAAGTTCTTGCAATTTTTTTAATTTCTTAATTTTAGGTGATGTCACATAAGCGGTTCTTCTTGCATTCGTGGTTCTCGCGGTGTTGCAACAAACTGGTAACAAATTTAAAGTGACAATATTTTACCTATACATAACCTATACTACGCGTCATTAGCTTAGGGACAGCAATACTCATTTAAATTTGTTGTAATAAAAAAAAAATATACGGAGTAAATTTATAATTTTTGTCTTCTGAATTAATGAGCATAAGAAACAAAACAGCAATCTATATAAATAAAAATCAAATGTCGTTCGTTGGTAATTGCATCAGTTGAGAACGGCTGAACCGATTTGGATAATTTTTTTTTAAAATGTTCGTAATAGTCCAACTTAGGTTTTTACGGAAAGAAAAATTGACCACGCCCACTTTGCGCCCACTTTTTTTGATTTATCTAAAATCGGAAAACGGCTGGACCGATTTGGATAATTTTTTTTTAATGTTCATAGTAATCCAATTTAAGTTTTGTCGGAAAGAAAAATTGACCACGCCCACTTTTGCGCCCACTTTTTTCAATTTATCTAAAATCGGAAAACGGCTGGACCGATTTGGATAATTTTTTTTTCAAATGTTCGTAGTAGTCCAATTTAAGTGTTTACTGAAAGAAAAATTGACCACGCCCACTTTTGCGCCCACTGTTTTGATATCTATATATATAAAATTAAGTGGCAAAACTTCCTGTTCGCATACTCCTCCTAGACGGCTTGCCCGATTTTTCAGGGGTGATTGGGGTCTGTGTGGAGGGTGCACATAAGAAATTGCATGTGTGTATCTTTGCAGATTTTGTACCACACCCCCTTTTGTCGCCCACAAATCAATAAAAATGCTGTATTTAAGACGGTTTTGTTCGTATGAAATTAAAATTTGGTAAATAAGTTCGTATGATAACTATAATTAACTTTGAAAAATGGGCGTGGTCACAATTCATCTACGCCTACTTTAAAGAAAATATCAAAATACTTCGAAACCATTGGTCCGATTGAGCTCAAATTTTGTAAGTACGCTTTGCTTTGAGTACGAGATGGTTTAAGGGGCAATGCCACACCCCCTTTTACCTCCCACATATAAATAAAAAATTGTTGTTATCGAATAGCTTTAGTTAGAGTTATGGGTCGCACAGCTTAGAAATTCGGTATTCGACCACAATTTAGACGTACCGTTTCTGTGATGAAATTTTATGGGAGTGGACAAGGGGGAGGGGCACCTCCGATACAACCTAAATTTGTGATATCGAATAGCTTTGAAGTTATAGGAATTCATCTTTGGAATTCAGTTTTTGACCTCAATTTACACATGCAGTTTCAATGGTTTTATTTTATGGGCGTTGGACAGGGAGGCGTGACATCTCCCTTACAACCCAAATTTGCGATATCGTATTGCTTTGAAGTTATAGGTTGACAGCGTAAGAATTCGGTATTCGACCTAAATTTATACATGCATTTTCAATACTTACATTTTGTCGTCGTAGGGCAAAGGGGAGTGGCACTTCCCATACAACCCAACTTTGTGCTATCAAATAGTTTTAGAGTTATAAGTCGTACAACGCTGAAATTCAGTATTCGACCTCAATATACACATGCAGTTTCATTGATTCAATCTATGTTCATTGGTAAGAGGGGCGTGGCACCTCCCATTTAACGTAAATTTGCGATATTGAATATCAGCGTCAGAATTCAGTATTCGGCCCCAATTTATACATGCAGTTTCATTAATTACATTTTATGGGCGTACGACAAGGGGGCGTGAAACCTCCTATTTAACCCAAATTAGAGATATCAAATAGCGTTGGGGTTATAGGTCTCACAGCTTTGGAATTCAGTATTGGACCTCAATGTACACATGCAGTTTCATTGATTACATTTTATGAGCGTTGATCAAGGGGGAGTGGAACCTCCCATACAACGAAAATTTGTAATATCGAATATCTTTGTAGTTCAAGGTCGCACAGCGTCGGAACTCAGTATTCGACCAAAATTTACGCTTGCAGATTTACTGATAAAATTTTTTAGAGTTTGTCGGGGGGGCGTGACACCTCCAATTTAACCCAAATTTGCGATATCGAATAGATTTGGAGTTATAGGTAACTCAGCCTCAAAATTCAGTATTCGACTTCAATGTACTCATGCAGTTTCATTGCTAAAATTTTATGGGCGTAGGGAAAAGGAGAGTGGCACCTCCCATACAATCAAAATTTGTGCTATCGAATAGTTTTGGAGTTATATGTCGCACAGTTTTGGAATTCGGTATTCGACCTCCATGTAGACATCCAGTTTAATTGATTACATTCTATTAGCGGTGATGAAGAGAGAGTGGCACTTCCTATACAACCCAAATTTGTTATATCGAATAGCTTTGTGGATATAGGTCGCACAGTCTCAGAATTCAGTATTTGACCTCAATTTAGACATGCTGTTTAACTGATAACATTTTATGGGCGTTTGAATAGGGAGAGTGGCAGCAACGCGCCGGGTTTCAGCTAGTTAAATAATAAAATCTACTTCAAGCAGTATTGACACTTTGTACTTCATTACTACGACTTGTTGAACTTTACAATTTATTGTTCGTCATTAGGAAAAATCCGAGCATAGTGGACGGATTTGAATTTTTTGTTTTTCTTAATGACTAATAATATAAAGTTTAAAATTTTTACTAGTGCGTAATACCACAATTCTTTAAAATCACATCAAAGAAACGACTGGGCATTGACTCGTAAAGCGATTTTAAGTAGTGTAGGTTAACATTATCCAATGCCATTTTGATGGCGTTATTCGTATTCTCCATTTTCGTATACTTTCCTCGAAAACCAACCCCACACATTTTCCACAATATTAAGGTTCAAAATAAATTATAAAAATGTTTCAAAGCCACTTCCAGTATGCTTTTGTATCTTTGTGCAGTCGTTTTTGCATATTTGAAAACCAGGTCAATCGTTCCATATCAGGAAATAGCGCTTTATACCATTACACCACCATCTCTTCTATGGTGTCTAGCTAAAAACCGTTCTTCTTTTCTTAAATCGTTACAATAATAGCCATCACAATTGTAGCCATCAGGACAGTCTAAGTTAAATTTTTTTATTCGAGAAAACAACTCCTTTCCACTGCGTTCTCCAGGACATTGAATGTTCAGCAAATTCTAGACGAAAATGTTTACGTTGTTGATTGAGTGGTGGGTTATTCTTCAGTATTTTTTGCTGTAAGTGTTCAAATGACTTAATGACGCGACGCAGTGTTAGTAAGCTAGCTTCAACTCCCATTTCGGCCTTGATTTTTGCTGCAGGCTTAGCCGAATTGGACACTGCACGTACTATTAATCTATTTCCAGCTGCTCTATTAGTGCGCCCTTTTTGATTTTTTTTCCATAGCCTTCAATATTTCTCAGAAATTTATTCACCATATTTTTGCTTTTCCAAATTTTAGCAGCAATTACAAAAGGTACGTACCCTTTTTCATGAAACGCTTAAATTTTAGCTTTTTCAGCTTCACTTTAAACTTTTCCTCCGTCATTTTTCGAAAAAAAGTATTTTATGCAATTACTATGCAAGTAGAAATTAATCACAATGATAACTTTTGCACAATTTTTCGCTATCACGCAAAAATTAGTTATGTCCTTATCCTAATGACGCATTTCAAAACGTTCGTTCTCACATGCTTGCAACAATTTTTTGCCGAAACTGAAAGGGACTTATCACAATGTTTTTGCAAAACTACAGTGGAATATATTAAAATTAATTTTTCATAAAAAACAGGTTTATAACCTTAATAGTTTTTTTTATTAACTTTCATCGATGTGCATATGTCCTTAGGCTAATGACGCGCAGTATAGATTTTTGACATACTTTCCGTAGTTTTGTGCAATTTTTCACTCTTGAAAATTGACAGAAATCGTAATGGGCTCTTTTTTAAAAGAAAAAATATAATTGTATTCAAAAATACTTATATACTTTTTTATAATACATTAAACCGTACACTTCCATTCTTACTTGTTACCGGGCAACTTGTCTATATTGGTTGGGCCTTTAGATTTTGTTTACAAAATACACAGAACATCAGTCAGATATAATGATCTTACCTTTCAAAGTCAAGTCAAATAAAAAAAAGTAAAGTAAAAAAAAATCAATCCCAATTACAATCAAAATAGAAATAAATATTTAAATTTGAATCTTAAGTTCAGAATCGAATTCGAATTCCAATTCAAAGTCAAAATCAAAATAAAAAAAATAAAAATCAAAATTTAAATCTAAGCCGATATCAAAATCAGAAGAAATAGGAATCAATTTGTTATACCGTAATAGTTTGGTTCTACAAAATAAAAATCCTTAATCTTATACTGTTACAACAATTCCATCCAAATTAAGACTTCGGTCCCCTGAGAAAAATACCATTCTCTGACCCGTTACTTTTCGAGTGCTTTTAAGCGATCACATTTAATTTTGTAAATGTTTTTTTTGAAACAGCCGGTGAACATGTTTGAGTGTTGGTAGCGTGATGAGCGGACGTTGAGGATAGGAGTAATGATGGCTGGCAAATGAAATTGCATTTGAAAATGCTTTGAAGTATGTCGGTAGAAAGGAAAATCCACTCATTTTGTTTTTCCAGCCAACCACTTAAGCCATTCATTTCCCCCAGCCAGGGTTGCTGCAACAGCCCAGGGTTGCTGCAACAGCAGAAACTTCACCTAAAGCTTTGCCCTCAATCGGAAACACATTGACTGACTGTATGGGTAGGCGTAGGAGGTGGACACTCCGGTGCTCGTGTAATGATTGTGATTCTGATGCAAAACGTTGTCCATCCGCCATTATTAGAAAGGCTTTCGATGCCAACAAATGTTGGCATCATGTTTTTGTATGAGTCAGTGAGTGTGTGTGTTAATGTGTGTTTGTGTGGCAACCATACCCTACTCGGAAAACTGAAACATCCATACACATACATATACACATACTTTTTTGTGTTGTTTTATTTTCTTGTATTTTGAGAATTTGATGGCCTAATGTTTGCAAAACGCTTTTTGGTGTGTGTGTGTGTGTGTGTGTATGTGTGTGTGTATGTGTGTGTATACGTGTTTTATTTAGGATACGGAAAGACATCATTGGAACGTAACAAAAAAGGATTTCCATTTGGCACATAAAAGGCACATGACTAGTGTTGCCTACATGACTCTGGTTTCATTATAAATGCAACGCATGAATGATTTTTCGACGGGTTGGCTTTACTTGGCTCACTTTTGTTTTTAGCTTTGCTCCCCTCGAACCCTTCACACCAGTCGAGTTCGTTAAGTTTTAAGTTGTGTTTGTTACTAAAGGTTCGGTTCGATATGATGTATCCAGAGTACCTTTTGATTCCGATGAGCAGAAGGTTGCCGCTATGGTTTGTGTCAAAGTCCATCGAGGAGCACACATAATGAAGCAGCAATAACTGGTTCATCGAACTGCACTCTTAAGCTGAATAAGCAAAACACCGAACTCATTTTGTCCGATTAAAAGTAAAGATATATATATATATACTATCACGACTGCATCCGCCCACTTTGATATGCCGTAGTTTTAATGCTTTTAAGCTCTGTAAATGGTATTTTGTGTGTGTGAGTGTGTGTGTATGTATGTGTCAGTCAATCCTCAATATTTATTTGAATACTTTTACAGTCAATGCAAAAAAGAAATGTGAATCAATGGAGACTTAATAAGAAGCTGCCTATTTCTGTCAGTACGTTTGAAATTGGATTGTTATTCTTGTTATCTCAATAGCAAGAAGAAAGCTTAAATTAATCCTATGCAATCTTCCATCTACAAAAGTGTTGTTGCTTTTATGGATCCGAAAGTATTTAATACCAAAACTTTCAAAGAAATGTCGATATTCTTCGTGTCAACTACGTATTAATTCATAGAAAAACTTTCAACATATTCTCATAGAACATGACAATGTAAACCCTTAAATCGTGCTGTACACGCAAGCACCCACACACACACACACATTTACACAACCATACAAGCCAAACACATGTGCAGCTGTCTGCACGGCACACATAAACATAAAAACTTTTTATGCCTCTGCTCATTGCTGAAATATTGATGATGTAGAAAGAAGAGCGTCTGCTGCTGGGACTGGGTTGGCGTTATACAACACAGAAGCAACGGATCGTTAAACCGGCCCTTAACATACCAGAAAGGCAGAAGCTTGGTAGGCTATTTTCACCTTTTCCACTTGATACAGCGCCGAGTCCTTGATGTGTTTGCTGTTTTTGCTACGAGCGAAGGGCTAAAAGCAGCAGATAAAGTCTTAAATTTAATGACAAAAAGTTCTGAAAAACATTAACAAAGTGTTAAAAAACTTGCCGAAGAGTTAGATCGCATAGTTTGAAAGTCGAAATCGCGAAATTGAAATTGCGGGCACGGTGGGCCGCATAGAAACCCGAATAAATATTGTTACGAATAATAAGAAGTCATGCACAGCGAGGATTTTCCTTTCAGTGCTGTTATACATCTAAAAACATTAAAGAACAACAAGTTTGTAGAAATTTTGATAATTAATTGTGATCTATTCTTTTAGTTTATCAAATTAAATCTGTTTATTTTACCTTTAAAATGGGCTATAAATCATTTACATAGCTTCTTTGGTTTAAGATCAATAACCATTTAAGTGTTTCGAAAAAAATAAAATCTACAACTTTTTATCACAACTTTTTTGGGAAAAAGAAAATCGTTTTCTCATGAACCCATCGCCGTGCCATCATGAAATTTTGTACTTTTAGCCAAAATATATACAAATCACAAATATTACAAAAAATTAATATTAAAAATTGAGTATTTTTTGCATTAAAGGAATAAAGTTTCGGTAACACTTAAAAAATTTTTAATATCGTATTGCATATTAAATTGAAGCTGTTTGTTTTAGGTGATTTTATACACATTTCCCAACATGAAATTTTATATATCTGTAGCCATAATATATACAAACCACATATTTAAAAAAAAAATTATTTAAAATGCAGTATTTTTTATTAAAAAAATTAGGTTAAGTTATTAACCGGTTACGGCTAAAAAACAAACAAAAATAAATTAATATCGTGTTGCATATCGAATTAAAGCTGTTTATTTTAGTTTTCAAATGAGCTATTAAACATCTACATAGCTTTGGTTTGAAATCTAGAACTATTTTTGTGTTTCGGGAAAAAAATTGCAGCTTGTATTTTTTTTAAATTCATTAGAAATTAAACTTTCGCAAAAACAAAAAATAAAAATAAATAAATTGGCACTAATTACAAAAAAATTCACTCAAATCTGAAACATGACATTTTAACCCCCCGTCAAACACATATTCTGAAACCTTCAAGCAAACACATATGCCTGGCCAGACCCCTATACGTTTTAATGCATTTGTATGGCAAAAAGGGTACCGTAACTTTGAATTTCTAAGTATGTTAGTTTATTATTTTTGTCTTTAGACTTTTTTTTATTTGTAGATATATGTAGCTACCTAAATGTAAAAATTTTTTATTCATTTTGTGGAATGCATGAAAAACAAGTATAATCAGCTTTTGAATGTTGTTGGCACACAGGATTAGTGCATTTGGTGCAGTAAAAACGTGTCTTCCTACGCAGCTTTTCGTCTTGCTTGGCACAAATTCTGCAATCTTTGCTGGGAATATTCAACGGCTTTCCAAAGAAAGATTCAATAGCCAAACGGGTTGAATGTTGTCCCAAAATATGGTTGTTGTTCATGAGATTTTCAGTATTAGCAAGCACCAATTGTTTACTCAGAGTGTTCAAGAACATTCGTCGCTTCTCTTTTCTGGTTCCTTCTGTATTTTCATTGCACATGATGTAAGCTGCTAATCTAATGACGTCTATTATGTTGCAAAAAATGCTAACGGCCAACGTCTGGTTGACCGTTTTGTGGAGTTATGCGTTACCATTTGGTCCATTGCATCAACGCCGGCCTTTGTTGAATTGTAAAATAATATAGCTTCCGGTTTTTTTGCTACGCCTTCAACTTTCTCGGTATAGTGCACAGTGGATAGTAGATTTACTGCTTTGTTCTTCTTTGAAACGTAGCTGCACAGTGATACAAGGTTATCATAGAAACTGAACACAGATGAAAGCACTGGCCGTTTGTTGTCTTTTTTCACAAAAGGGAAGACACCTTTTGTTGGATCTAATGGTGCCAACGTATGCTAGTCCAATAGACGAAAGACGTTTAGATGCGTCTAGTGTTGTAAAGAAGTTATCAGCAATAATAGTTCTGCCGCTGTTGGCGTATCGATTAGCCTAACTCATAAGCACATTTTCACCTTGGTTCGTCTCTCGTTGTTGTCCCTCTTTCCTAGTGTACAATTTTCCTTGCAACGGATATTTGGTTTTCACATCGCATGCCCACCATACTTTTATGCCATACTTTGCGGGCTTTGATGGGATGTATTGCGTAAACTTTGTGCGCCCACGTTATGTATTCATATACACGATTTGTTACTTTGATGTGCTGTATTCGATTTGACGATAGTCGTACGCGCGCATTTCGTCAACAAACCGACAAAGCTGCTACCATTCGCGACATATGGAACTTGAATAACAATCTTGCCAGTAATTTTGAACCATACGAAAGTGTAACCATCTTGGTAACATCTTTTCTAAGCAAAAAACCGTCTGCAGCTTGAGTTGGTGCATTCTCACTTTCTTCTTCGGATTCTTCATCGCTGTTGAATATTTCATTTGCTTCAATTTCCAATTCATATCAATGTCCGAGGCGTCATCTTCGGGCACAAAATCTGTGTTTTCACCGCTTTGGTCTTCAAATAAATCTAGTTCTTCGTCTGCTTCTGTAAGAAGTGCGAAATCACGCTGTAACGCTGATGATAGTTGTTGTTGGAAATTATCAGTAAGGCTGCCTGTACGCAAGCGCGTATTGTACACAAATTCTAAATCCTATGCCATTACAATAGTAATAATTTCATTTAGTTTCCGCACAAAAAAATTTATATTTTGGACTGTCGATGTTGTCTGTTCAGCATTCAATAATAAACTAACTGAACTCAAAACCAAAATCACAAACGAAAGAAAGAAATAAGGGAAAAATGAACACAAAAACTACCTGGAAGCAAACATCTGCATAAAAACATTCACATAAAAACAACCCAAAATATAAGAAAAATACCTGGAAACAACAATCTGCATTGTATTTGCAGAAAAATAACCCAAAATGTGAATAACAATAATTTATTTCATACAAATTGTATAGGGCTCTGGCCAGGCATATGTGTTTGTTCGAGGGGGGACTTTTTTGCAGTTTTCTTCGTGTTAGAACGATATTTTAGAATTTTTTTTTTAAATAGAAAGCCAACAGTATTTTAGGCGGCTACCGGGAAATACAGGTATCTACCTAAACTAGATACCTCTGCCTACCTAAACTAGAAGTATGTTTAATTAACGCTCAAAAATGAAATATGCCTGGCCAGAACCATGTGTTTGTCCAAGGGTAAAGTTAACTGATTTAATATGGAATGACCCAGATATTAAAATTTCTGAGATTGACAGTAAGTCTCATGTTGTGAAAAAAAATGTTGGATTTTCTTAAATATAATCAACATGGGATACATAAACATATAAATTGTAATACAATTTATCTATATTCTTTTTCTTATATTTTCGGCAGTCGTTACAATTAAATTTATTTAACTTTTTTCTTTGACAGCTCGCCAAAGCTAGAGTTACAATCTTTTACATTTTTCAGCGTTGCCAGCACAAAAAACATTCAGAGTTGCTACCTGCTTAAACTCGGCCATTCTGTTATTCGATCGATAATTCGACGAGATAAAATTAATACTTTTACTTAAGACGGTTCAAAAATGATGATCTTAAGAATTAAATCAATCAAAATAAAGATATAAATTTGGTTAGAACGAGCTCACCTTCTTCAAATTTGATATTTTGAACCATCTTTATGGCATCAGCAGCATCGGACCTCAAAATCAGCTAAATGCTCTTCAGAAGTATTAGTTAACTTATAATCGAAATGCTCAGCAATCAAATCGATTTTGTGCCCTCGCTGAGAAACACTAAAAAGCAATTGGCTGGCATGGTGTCTGCTTAGTGCTTGAATGGACGGAATTGTTTATGGCATACTCAAAATCAGATATAATACTCTGTGAGCTTAGCCAACATGGCTTTCAAAACTCGATTCACTCGCTCTATTTGGCCATTCGCCCGAGGAGAGGCAACCGCAACCTTCACATGTTCAATATTTGTTTCCATAATAGAACTAGACAAGGTAGTGTTAGGGCTAAATGTGTTCTCCTTTTTAGTGACCATAACTGTCAAACTCAACCATTTTGGTATTTATATCAATTTTTGCTCTCATATTGCATTCTCATTGGTTGCAAACTTCGTTTTGACAGTTTCGGTCACCGGCTCTCAGCCCTAAAACTACCTTGTCCAATTTTGCCATGCTTGTTTCAAACAAATAAGAGATAATTTCTAACGACGTAAGGCAGGTACCTCGATCTCTTATATAGGAAGTATTTTGGGGCCATTTCTTGTGTTATTTATCAATGACATAACTTCAATTTTTTTCTATCTTTCCGATAGTTCTTAAAGTTATATAAATGACACTATAGTCTTACGGAATTTAATAGAGAAACTTTATGTTTGGTCCTTCAACAATGGTATCTTTTTGAATCTAAATAAATGTGTTTCTATGATTTTTTCTAAATCTGATGCGTTCTGTCCGTCAGATGTAGTTAGATGTACTTAGATGAAGTTTTTTAACGTAAATTTACTTTATTTCTCTTTAGATCTACATTATTCCAAAAGCCTATTTCAAGCTAGCGTTCATTCTTCGTATTAGTGGTTCACCTTGCGCTCTAATAATGCAGATGGTCTACCTCCCTCATATAATATCCGATGTCTGTTCGTGGAATTCAAATCTGTCGAGAGTAGAAGGAGAATTTTGTCTTGGTTTTTTGTTTTTGATTTCATTTATGGTTTTGTTGAAGGCCCTGCGCTTCTGGAAATGATTAACTTCAATGCGCTTACAAGAGCACTCATAAATAATTATCAGAAATAATAGCAATTATAATACAGTTCAATTCTGAATGATTTTTCCCGGGGAATCGGAAAAGGGAGTTTTCATTTTTAAGATAAAGTTCAAAAACAGTTTGGAAATTTCTAATGCCAATTTTGTCAACTGTCAATAGTCATGAGTGTAAAAAAATTATGTGATATCTTTATCTGCTATCTTAAAAATTAAAACTCTTTTTTCCAATTCCCCGTGAAAAATCATTCAGAATTGGGCTGATAATATTTTAGATTTTTCTGTTCCTAAAAATCAAATGAAATCTGTCTTAAATTCTATCTCTTTAATTAACTATTATTATGTCTCAGGCCTTATTTTTGAACTAGTCTTTAAGTTATATTTTTGCATAGACTAAATGAAATTGAATCAAATTAACAAAATTAATATACATAATTCCATAACTGAATTAATCTTAACTATAAAATAACTTTAAAATACTTTGTAGAATACAATATTTATTTTTTCTGTTGATCTATAAATAACTATTGTCCAAAGAATATTTATTAAATTTTATTTATTAAATATATATCACCATTTATCTTGCTCTGCTCCACTGTGCTGTGAACAACCCTGCCGACCTTACCAAGGTGTTTGGTTTGGGAATCTTGCTTAAAGTAAACTGCATGGCTTTGCATGGTTTTCCAAGTTCGTTTGTTTTGCTTCCCTAGTAAAAAAATAAATGTTCGCTTATGTTCACGTGTGTGTGTGTGTATGTGTGTGACTGAGTGCAAAGGTGTGAGTGAGTGTTGATTTAGAAAATGGGCCGTCATGTGAAGGCAGTTTTCTTCCATCGACTCAACATGGAACGAACGAATACAAACACAGACAAGCCAACCTTTTAATAAAACTTGCAAAAAATAAACATAAATTGAAAAACACGTGAAAGAACAACATTTAAAAAGGGGGTTGGTTAATTCATAAGAGCTGACAGTGCAGCGTTCCAGCTTGTCGTTTGTTTGCCTCCAACGTGTACAACGCGAAGCTCCAACAATAGATGGTAAAATTAACTTTGTTCTGAGAGCGGTACGGCAGCAAATTCTATTTACGATTCCCACCCCCTCGTGGGGGCGGGTGTTGGTTCACATTTTAAAAGCTAACACTAATGTTGACAAACAAATATACCTACAATGGATCAGGTATTCAGGTAAACATGGCCACAGAGACGGCGAAGCAACAAGGACATTCACAGTAACTCGAAGCTGTTTCGAAACTTTGTTATTGCGTTGTGTAGAACATAATTATTAATTAGGTTGACAAATATTTGCACACGATATTAATAAAAAAAATGGAAGAAAAGGACGAACGGAGAGGCAGAAGAAGAGTCGGTAAAGACGCACAGCGGTGGATGGTTTGGTTTGAATGCATTGCAATGCATGTACTTGAGTAGCTTTGAAATAGAAGACTAGCTTCTGGGTTACTTCGGATGATTGTTGGGGTTGCTTTTGTTATTGCCGCTAATAAATTGAGAAGACTATCAGTGGGTTGCTCTACACAAACCCTCAAACACACACACACACATTTACATGCATGTAGAACATGTTTGCGTACTCAGTGTAGCAGATGGTTGTTAATAGTGTAGCCTGCGGTATTCCTTCCTCGGGGATTTAAACTAAAAACAATACTTTATTTGCTTAAAGGTGGTATACGCAAATTTATCATAAGAGAATTTGTATCTAAAAAATTCACAGAATAGGAGAACAGAAAATTCCACAACGTAGCTTAGTGTCTGCCAAGTTTGAAGACAAACACAGATTAATTAATTTTTGGATAGACATGAAAAAAAAAATGACAAGAAGGAACAATAAGATCAAAAACAAAGCAGGAACAACATAAGCTTAATTAAGAGATAAATTTTCTTATGCAGGCGGCACTAAAATTAAAACCAAGCCGCCAGAGCCTAAAAATTCAGCAGCAGCGCTGAATGGTGGGGTGGACGGATGCATAGAGGAAAAGAGAATTTTTAAGAACACAAACGAGAACGAAGAAAGACAAAATTAAATTATAACAATTCCCTGGGCGAAATAATAAAGTTTTTAGCTTTTATGTGCGCAGATGTAGGGAGCGATAAGTTTTGCTTTCCTCGCCATGAGACTGTTTCTCCCTTTCTCCCTCTACCTCCGCCAGCAGACACTCGTTTTCAGTTCTACATCAAATAAAGGAGAAAAAAATGTCTTTTTAGTAAGTTTTTGTCTGGAGACTTCAAAACGAATACAGAACCGGCAAAAGTCGAGGAAACAGCAGACGGAAGTCGAAATGAGTTTAAGTCAAAAGCATTAGGCAGTAGGAAGGAAAACAAGTACGAGTACGCCCGAAGGACGAGTAACTTTTTCATTTGTTCTTCATTCTTTTTGGTGTTTTTAATGGAAAATTTTGATTGTTTGTTTTGTGATTTTAAGTTGATTTTAAATTGTTAAGAATAAAGTTTCAACTGATCAAAAAGATATTGGAAAGTTCAGTCAAGCACTTGCCACAGAATCTCTTTACAAACATTTTTCTTTTATTTTTTCTATCTCTAAATGCTTTGCTACTGACATTAATGTATACCTCAACAAAAGATTTGAATAAGATAATTAATTGTCACATAAATCAAACAAGACTGCTAGCAAAAGCGTATCCAACAATATATGAATGAAAAATGGTTTTTTTTAAATAAACAAATTCTCCTTAACAGCTGTAGGTGTCATAATAGTCCTAGATATTTTTCATGAACGTCGTTTCTTGAAATCTTCCTGTATCATCTGCTCCCTCTTTAAGTCTAGTAAATTGCATGAAACATTTTCTGCTGCCAAATTTTGCCAATAGCCTTCCCATTTTTTTTTGGCAGATTTGTTGTACGAGATAAAAAAATTAAATCACTGAAATAGGGAAAGAAACAATATGGCGCATCTTGGCATACTTAAAGGCAGTCAGTCGTAGCAGGAACGTTATTTCACGTCCTGTATGTGTTTTTTCAAGCATCGAAAGCTCTTCCGGGATGGTGGGGCAAAATAAACAATGAGCTGTAAGTTGAATATTAGGGATGTAATTTGTTGACATTGTCACAAACAGGTTATTATTGTCATTTTTTCAAGATTGTTTTTGTGAGGTTTTTATTTTTCCTCGAATTCACGAAACATTCACGATATAAAATAGATGTATTTATAAAAAAATCTTCTATTTCCTCAGGCAGCTAAAAACACAATTGAAAACGTACAGCGAATGAAATTATTTCTGAAAAATTTGTATAGCATATTTTTTGCTATTTCTTTACATAACCTTAGCGAAATAAAACATATTAAGGGTATTCACACTGACTTGGGTACTTGGGTAAATTGCCGTACATTTTGTTTTTGTATAGTGCCATTGTACCCAACCCAGCTAGCACAGATTTTGATTTGCGATTTGCAACAAAAATATGTTATATTACGGTGGTATTCTAGTTTTTTTAAACAAATTTAGTCACATATGGGTTGCATTAAAGTTTCAAGTAAGTAACTTGCAACAAATCATTCGTTTTGTTGCAAATAAGTTAAACTAAGGAGTTAATTATGTTACGAATAAATGCACTTGTTGTAAAAATGTTTCATAAAGTTTTGAAAAACTACAATAAGTAATTTTTTAAAAAAATGTTTGTGTATTGCAATTGTAACAACTGCAGTAACGAGTTAGCAACCTAGATGCGACTAAGTTGCTTTATGTTTACATTAACCCGAAATACCCTGCCGTTGCCATATGGCAACGCAAACGCAAAGTTTAAACCATTTTATATTTGCAGGTCATTACAGGTCATTCCGAAAATTTAAAAAAATTTACTCAGCGTGATATGGGTTTATTTATATCAATATCACAACAAATAAATGTTCAAAACTGCGGTTTGAAGATTTTTGTATTAAGTTATAGGAAAGTCACTACAACTAAATGTTTCCAATTTTGCTGTGACGCACTTAAGTGCCATAAGCAAAATATAAATTTTATTGTTCACACAAAATTCTATGTTGCTTGCCAATTTCTTTGTGTAGGCTTCTACAACCATGTAGTCTATTTTTGATTTTTTTCAGCGTTCAACGAGACTACCAAATTCTACAAATTTTACGTTGAATGTCAATGAATCATTGTGAAATTATGAAAATATGTTTTTTTGCAAGAAGGTTGAAATGTGGATTTTACTCATTTACAAGAACATTGAAAATAGTCATTGCAACCTTATGCTGTATTGAGGTTATTATTCAGTTAATACAACTTTAGGAAACATTATTCTAACTCAAAAAATGTAGTTGGGAAAAATAACGTTGAACTGAGGTTTTTATTAAGTTGCAAGATCATTGAAAATAATCATTGCAAACTTGTGATGTATGAAGGTTATTTTTCAGTTGATGCAAGTTCGAAAAACATAATTGTAACTTATAAAATTTTGTTTGATAAAAAAACGATGTATTGAGGTTATAATTCTGTTGCAAGAATTTTAGAAATTTTAAAAAAAAATCGGATGAAAACTACACCTACTTTCCATACGAAGTGACTGAAACGGTAAGATTTCTTTAAATTCCACAAAAATTAATATAATGACTTTAAATTTTGCACATATGCTTTAACCTATAATGTGCACCTTAAGTATGAAATATGTAAAAATCCTATGAAAACCACGCCTACTTCCCATACAAAGTGACATTATGAAACCAGTAAAATTTCCTTGAACTGCACTGCCTTATAACTTGAAAAATGTGTTTTAATTTTACTATGCACTCAGTGTTTGCAAACTGAAATGAAAATTTTGCATACCTCATATACAAAGTGGCGTTATCATAATAGTAAAACCATTATATATTCCAAAAACAATAATGTTTAAACTTGATATTGTGTACATAAGCTTTCATAAATAAAAAGGATTCCGAGTTTCAAATGTGAAATATCTGGATAAAAACCACGCCTTAGAAAAGTGACGTCACCAATATAATACAACATTCGAGACTTCGAATAAAGTAAAATATGGCCGTGGGGGTATTTTAACTTCAGTCCATATAACTAACGAAGATATTTCCTTACTAGTTTCTTAATTTCGTTAATCAAAAAACCCGGAGATAAAGATTTTGGTTGAGAATTTTTGTTTGGTCCGCTATTTTTTCAAGTTAAAAAGTTAGAAAGGGTGATTTCTCAAGCGTTTGGTTTTTGAAAATTGAAAAAAGAAATATTTATTTGGAAGAAAATAAGATATTTATTTGGAGCGATACACCAATGGCTACTATTTAATTTTTAAAGATTATTTCATGAAAAATTTGCCCGCGTCTACGCCTGAGGTGGTATATTCGTAAGATCCAATTTTGGCATACTTTTTCCAGAATTGGGACAGGTATGGCAGCTGTAATGTTGTCTTCCAGGGCTGCAATTGTGGCTGGTTTGTCCCTGTACTCAAGAAACTTCACGTAGCCCCACAAAAAATAGTCTAGTGAAGTCAAATCGCATAATCTTGGCGGCCAATAGACTGCTCCAAAACGTGAGATTAATTGATCACCAAACTCGCCTCTCAATAGGTCCATAGAATCGCGTGCCGTGTGGCATGTGGCAACGTCTTGTTGAAACCACATGTCAATCATGTCAAATTCATCCATTTTGGGCAAAATAAAAAAATCGGTAATCATAGCAAGGTACCTGGCACCATGGACTGACACGATACGATTTTAATTACACAAGTTTACAAATTCCGGTCAACTTTTGGAGCTGATTCGATGAGAACAAATCTTAACGTTATTTGAGGCGCTGAATTCGAATCCGGTTTTTGTTTTTCAAGATTGGTTCTAGTTTTCGAGTTCTTGCATGTCACTGCACTGTAATAACGACAATCAGCTGTTGGCATTGCTTAAAACGTCATTTCAATTGTAATCTTTAAGTTATTTTTTGTTTCAAAACCTGTGAAAATGGAAAGAAAGAAGTGCAAAGTTGATTCTAAGTGTTTTTGTTATGTTTGCGGATGTTATATTATCGGGAAAAGTGGAAAAAATATATCAAAAGCGCTGAGAGATGCATATTCGTATTATTTTGGTTTCTCTGTGAAAAACACTCATAAGCCGTGGGTACCGAAATTATTTTGTAAAGCGTGTAGCACAAAACTGTACAAGTGGTCACTTGGTCAAGAAGTGTACTTTTCATTTTCAATGCCAATGTTATGGAGAGAGCCAAAAAATCATGTAGATGATTGTTATTTTTGCTTGATGAATGTGGTCGGTCTTAATGCAAAAAAACTATCAAAGTATAAATATGCTGACGTGTCATCAGTGTCCAAGCCAGTTCTGCGTACGAATAATGACCCTTTGCCAATTTGCCCAGGTGTGAGTGCAAATTCCAGGGGAAGTTTCAGTTCGTCACCGACGAACTGTTCTTCACCGACCGAAGATTTTAACATGGAAGAAACACATAAAATATCGCAAAGTATGCTGAATGACTTGATTCGTGATTTGGATTTATCGAAACAAAAAGCAGAATTGCTCGCATCACGGTTGCAGGAGTGGAACTGTCTTCACACTGAAACAAAAGTCACTGTTTACAGAACCAGAAATCAGGCGCTTTTACCGTTTTTCAAAAAAGAAGATAACATATGTTTCTGCGATGACATCAACGGTTTATTTCAAGCGATGAATACACCATACGATGTAAATGAATGGCGTTTGTTTATAGATGGTTCAAAATACAGCCTGAAGGCTGGTCTGATACACAATGGAAATTTGAAACCATCTATTGTGATTGCTCATGCAGTACAAACGAAGGAATCCTACGATATAATGTGTAAACTTTTGACCAAGATCAAATACAATGAGCATCAATGGAAAATTTGTGGCGATTTAAAGGTTTGAAAATAAATGCATATTTAATGTTAAAGAATAAATTATTTGCATACTATTCCAACAGGTCGTTGGCCTCTTAATGGGGATGCAATCTGGTTTTACGAAATTTTGTTGCTTTTTGTGTCTGTGGGATAGCCGTGCAACTGATCAACATTATGTGAAATATGATTGGCCACGTCGAACTAGTTATGAACCAGGAAAACAAAACGTCTCTTTTACATCACTTGTGAATCCACAGAACACTTTCCTGCCACCTCTCCACATAAAACTTGGCCTTATCAAAAACCTTGTCAAAGCACTCAATCCTGAAGGACCGGCTTTTAATTACTTAACCAAGGTGTTTCCCAAATTGTCATACGCTAAAATCAAAGAGGGAATATTTGTTGGACCTGATATTCGAAAATTAATGGCCGACGGCAATTTTATAGCAGTTTTAACGCCTAATGAAGCAGCAGCATGGGCATCATTTCAAGATGTTGTTCACAACTTTCTTGGTAACCGCAAGTCCCCGGATTTCAAGGAAATAATCGACAGTTTGTTGCAAAATTATCGCAAGATTGGAGCTCGAATGTCTCTCAAAATGCATTTCCTCCATTCCCATCTCGACTTTTTCCCTGAAAACTTAGGTGATACGAGCGACGAGCAAGGAGAGCGACTACACCAAGATTTGGCGAAAATAGAAAGACGCTATCAAGGATTTTGGGACGAGGGCATGATGAGCGACTACTGTTGGACTATACTGCGTGAAACAGATCCCAAGCAATACAAACGAATCAGTTCGAAGACTCTTCATTTCTAAATAATCACTTTTTATTGAATAAAAAAAAAATTTTAATCTCTCGTTTTGTTATCTTACACGAAATGGTGTGTATCCGCATGCAACAGTTATTTAGACATGGACTCATACGATTCTTTAACGTTAACTGCTTTTCATAACCTTTGTGCAACAAAACAGCTTTCAAGCTTAACCTGCTGCTGTCGATATATAACCGCCAATCATTTGGAAGCTAAAAGTGGGTTAATTCACTAAATCTTCTGTAGCTTTGTCATTTTTGCACCAATCTGGGTCTTGTTCGGCGCAAAATGTTCGTATTGAAATAAACTAATGTCCTATGTAATAAAACAGCAAAATTTTCAATTGTTTTGTGTAAAACAAATTAGTTGAAAAGAGAAAAATTTCAAAATATCATCAAATTTTTCATGAATTTTGAAATTGTGTCCACTGTAACACTGTCATTTCTTGACTAATCTTCACAAACGACCCATGGTTATTTTAGCAATTTTATTATCTTTTAATAAAAAATAATAATCACATCAACCGACGAATATTTTTGAAGATATTTGCATTTAAGTGACATCATCTTTTTAAAAACGCAAATAACGGTAATTATGCAATATCTCGAAAACTAGAACCAATCTGGAAAAACGGAACCCAGATTCAAATTCTGCGCCTCAAATAGCTTTAGGAATAACTTGTAGTTGCTCAGCTCCAAAACCGTGTATACTTGTGTTATTTTTGAAAAAGTACGGTCCAATGATGCTGCCGGCCCACAAACCGCACCAAAAAGTGCATTTTTCAGGGTGCATTGGCAGCTGTTGAACTACCTCTTCTGACCAAATTCGGCGGCTCTGTTAGTTGACGTACCCATTGAGCCAAAAATGAGCTTCGTCTTTCAGACAATTTTTCGATAAAATCATTTCTCACAGAGCATGAATTTTGGTAATACAATCCAATGACTTGCAAGCTCTATTCGTTTGTTGGTCTATTCAGACAAACCTTACTGAGCATTTTTGGCTTTGCCACATGTTACAAATCACACGTGAGGTGTTAAAAAATGTACACTTAAAAAACAAATAGCAAAAAAGT
Organism: Dichetophora obliterata; assembly: GCA_963920525.1. Lineage (NCBI taxonomy): Eukaryota > Metazoa > Arthropoda > Insecta > Diptera > Sciomyzidae > Dichetophora > Dichetophora obliterata. The sequence continues at coordinate 1,645,921 of OY986439.1, forward strand.
CACCCTTTACATATGTAGAACTTTATCAAATTATATTGGATCTAATCTGATGAATCGGAGTGTATTAAATTGTAAAGAAATCGTTTTATCAAGCGATTCCATAGAATAAAAGTTTCGATAACAATTTAAAATAGAATATGTACACTGAATGAATTATAATTAAGAAATTCATCTTTGCTGCATAGTATTTTTACATTATTTCCTGGTTACTCTGACAAAAATGGACTATTTTATAAGTCCAACAGTAAAGTGAATAGATCAATAAACTCCTCACAGTGCTGACATCCACTTCACTGGCGGTTTGTTTCTGTTAAAGACGTCTGCTCATAGCGGTCTATTTAAGTGACAGTCTGCAGTTGCTGTCCTTGCCATCGAACACCATGTCTCCCACCTCGTTGAACCACCATTACGCGGTTACAAAGAAGGATTTAGCAAAAATTGAATTACATTTCAACGAGGAGATGCTACGAATAACGACAAATCTGTGCAAGATTTCAGTTACATAGATTCGCGTCACAATAGTGCACAATGGTGCAAAATTACAAGAGTTCAAGTGGACAGTGGGTTTGGTGAGCGGTTCAAATTCGCATTGAATGGATTTCAATTGAATTGATCTTGAAATGTCAACAACGCAGCCAAGCAGAAGAGACAAAAATCAGATTACCTACCTTGTTTGACCGTTCCTCAGACGACCCTCTTCCTAGCTGAACACTAGAGCACGATTGTGTCAAGTGGACATTTGGCCAGACAGTCAGTCACTCGCACAGAGTCAAACAACGTATGCTTAACATTTTATGTCTGAATGGAATGGAATGGAACGAGAGCGTGTAAATTTCATTTAAGTCTTGTTTGTTTGGCGTATTTAAACTGGTGGAAAAATAAAGCACCAACAATAACAACAACTGCATTGCCAGTGGCAACAACAAGCAGTTCACTTATGCATGTGCACAAACGCATGTGTAACAACAATAAAAACAGCAACTTTGTGGTGACTGCCCGAATAAGAAATTCGATACTTAAAAGTATATGAAACTTTTTTATTTTTTAGTATCTGTTGCTGCTGTTCGTTCTTCTTTGAAATCGCCTTTGTTTCAATTCGAAGTCACACAACTGTTAAACCGCACATTTTCCAACACACCGAATTGAACCGAACATGGGCTAATGACAGGCCAGGACGTGCATCACATTGTATTCCGCTGCTAGGTGATAGCTGAGTTATGTCAAGTAATTCCACCTCAAGTTGCTATCTATTGATAAATTTCCCCATGCAGATTTTTCAAACCTTCATTAGAATTTACCTCATTTATTTTTACCTAAGGGGCATCACCGACACAGCCTAAACATGTGTCATGACGCGCCTGCCCTGCCTGTTGCTACGTCTCTACGTCCACCCGTAAGCACCACATCGTTGTGTCAAGTGGAATCACCATGTTGGTTAATTCATTTAGACCTAGTCTTTGCCAAACATTCACAGGCAAAGTAGTCAGAGGCTGCTACTTGCAGACTTCTTCTATCTTATGACAAAATTCCTCATTAAAATCAACGAACGAACGGGCGAGCATCGAGTAGCTGCAGCCACATTCTATTCAATTAGTTGTTATCTGGCGACTCGCTTTTAATGGAACGCATTTGTGCTGCCCCCAGTCAATAGCTTGGCTTGGCCCCGTTGAAACCGCTCACTCTTCATGCGTTCGTTTGAGTCTACGTCGTTGTTATTGTTTTGTTGTTGTTGTTGGTCACTTGGCCAGCCTCGGTTCAGCCTATTTACTTTCAGCATTCGTCATCTTTGCTCGTGATCGCATCATTATCATCATCATCATCACATCGCATCGCATCGCATTTGAATTGGTGCTGGTACTGTTGCTGCATCTTGGAACGGGCAAAACTCGTTCAATTAAAATTACAAGCGTTTTTCTCTCTTTGTGTTGCTCCATCAGAGTAGGTACATAAAAAATGTTGTTCTTTTTAATTACAAATTAATCGGAAAATCGTGATTTCATAAGCGTATCCATTCAAGCGCATTCCAAGGTGTTTCGTTTGTTTGCTTTTTTGCATTTGAAGGGCGGGACAGCTGAACAAGTTAAGCCAAGTGGAACTCGTAATTTAAAGGTTGAAATAGAATTTTTTTCAAATTTGCTTAGATTTTGTGGGGAAATGGAGACCCAAAAACAACTCTGACGCTCAGCTAGAAGATTGTCGTGTAGCAAACTAGAGCAGCTGGTAATAAATTCCAAAAATATGAGTTCGTTATTAAAATGTTTGAAGCGCATCATAATTAAGATGAAAGCCAAGCAATTTTCTCTTTGTTGCTGTTGTCTGGCATCGCAACGCATCATCAAACCCAATCAGAACATTTCCTCACGTACTAGACAAACACAACAAAACCAAAACTTGGCCAACAACTCCAAGCGTATATTTGATAGGAGCACTTCTTCTAAGACGGCAGCTGCTGCTGCTTCTGTCTTGGCTTTCAAGACGTTGGCTGAAGTGAGGTTTCTGCATGATTTCTGCTGCTTAAATTTTGAGCCAAACATATTAAGAGCTCATTTTGAGTTGCTTTTTACTATTTATTTGTTCTTTTCCTTTATGAACTGTGCTGCTGCGTACGTGACCATAATTGCAGCTAGACTGAAAAATCGACACATACTTATCCGAGGGCCATTCGAGACCGAGTCTAGCTGCGACTTACAGTCCGAGTTTGAGTTAGCAGCTATGTTGAAGTTGTTAATTTTTTATGTTTGTTTGTTGTTGCTCATTATTTGTTGTGTTATTGCTTTCTTTGTTTGTTTAAATTAAAACATAAAAATTAACAACTTCCTTATTTAAAAATAAAAATAAAATTGTGACCACTTCACTGGTCATAATTGAAAATGCAACAAAGACACTAACATTTCCTGATAAGTTGTGGCAACTAGAGGCTACCATCCAGAGGATTGAGCATGCGTTACAACAGTCGAGATTTAGTGTTTGTGCTTTATTTTGATGGTTTTCGCAGATTTGTTAATTGATTTTTAGAGAGAGGAGCTGAAGGAAAGAGTTTTGGGCCGATATTCTTGCTTCACCCATCAAATCAAGATTGTTCGTAGAAAGCTGCGCCTTAAGCAGCATAAAAATTTCCATAGTAAACGTTAGCCACCTTCTCTTATTCCTGTGGCCAAAGCAGTTTTAGAGTAGTGTATAATTAAAAGAACGTGCTCGCAGGCGCTCTTGGCACTTATTAGTGCCTTTGTAGCCCGAGCATAATAAAGATATACTGGCGATTGAATTGTGTTTGAAGGCAGGAAAAGGTAGTAAGAGAAATTGCGTTGTATTGACTTTAAAAAACTACAATTTTCTTTGTTCGAATAAGAATTTGTTCGAAAGAACCGACAGTTCTATAACTATTGAGAGTTTAAAAATAGAAAATTTATTTAAATTTAAATAACGAACGAAGTTTTATACCTTTTTGCAAGATTATTATTTATATTTTCACCAGATGTTTTTCTTTGATTCACATATTTGTCTATAATTGATTCTTGGAATATTAATTCAATCCTTTTGAAAGACTGAAATCCATTTGAAATATTTTAGGAGAAAAAGGTTGAAGTGCAACACTTGATGTAATTCTATTGGAAGAGTTTGGATATATTCTATAACTGTATGTCAGGGCCGTAACCAGGGGGGTTTTGATGAACATTTTTTTTATTAAAAATTAAAATATACAATTTTTTGTTTCATTTCATTTTCAAGTTAATTTTGTTATCTATTATAAAAGCTTTATATATATAAAGGGTCCGCTAAATAACTTTTTTTTTTGAAAATTCTATAAAAAAAAAACTGTTGAATATTTTCTCAAATTTCTTTTTTTATTTGAAAGTACAATCCTTCCGGTTAATAATGAGAAATAATTTCATTCAAATGGCTGTCTCGGCTGGCCATGCAGTAGCCTACACGATCGGTCCAATTTTTAAGCACATTATCGATTGTGTGCAGCTGTATTTCACCAATGGCTTCACGAATATTATCCTTTAAAGCATCAATTGTCTCTGGCTTGTCGACGTAACACTTATCTTTGAGGGCACCCCACAAATAATAGTCCAACGGTGTCAAATCGCAGCTCCGAGGTGGCCAAACGACATCAGCTCTGCGGCTGATAATGCGATCTTCAAAAACAGGGCGCAAAACATCGAGTGTAGCTTCGGCTGTGTGGCACGTAGCGCCTTCCTATTGAATCTAAATGTTGCCAATATCCTCCTCTTCAATTTTTGTGAGCAAAAATTCGTTCAACATGGCCCGATAACGATCGCCATTGACTGTAACAGCCACTCCTTGCTCATTTTCGAAGAAAAATGGCCCAATTATGCCTCTGGACCAAAATCCGCACCAAACCATGACTCGTTTTAAGTGCAGCGGCTTTTCAATGTATGCGTGCGGGTTTTTTGTGCCCCAAATGCGACAATTTTGCTTGTTTACATACCCGCCAAGATCAAAATAAGCTTAATCTGAAAAGATGATTTTTTGGCAAAATCGGCATCATGATTTTCAAAGTAATGTTGCAACATTTCCCAGCGTTGTTATAGCGTATACACAACCATATCGTTCAGCGGAAGGATAAAACTAATTATCTGTCAAATCAGACATGAGCTAAGAGTTACCATTCACGAAATAAGCACTAGTTGAAAAAAAAAGTTAAATGGCGGACCCTGTATATATATATATAATTAAAATTATATATAAAAATTATACTATAATTTTTTCACACATGTGTTAATTTTGATTTTTAATACTTTTTATGTGCTACGGTTTGTTTTGCGACATCCGACATATGGCTTCATCGTCTTTATTGGGTTAAGGTAATACATATCAAAGAAATGAAAATTTTTTTCTTTACCTTAATTAAATATACTTATTATTAAAATTTATTTAAATATAATTATTATTAAAAATGTGCGTCCCGCGAAGATCTCAAGCGGGACGCCAAATGTCCCTATTTCTTGAAAAACAATTTTATTTTTTTATATTTTCACTATTTTTTAAAAATACTTCCTACGTTTTTATTTCTTCCTGACTAAATTTATACAGATTTTTTTGTGCGCCACTAATTAATTGCACCGAATCGCATACTTTTCAAGCAACCGAACAGTGCGTGAAATAAAGAAAAAGGGAGCGAATAAAGCAATAACATCATTCTTTGTGGATATTGTTAATTTTGCTTTGCTCATTTTCACCCACGATATTCGTTAAGTTCAACATATCGCATCCTTTTTTAGCAATCAAACATAGCATGAACGAAAGAAAAACAAAACGAAAAAACAATAAGTGCATTATGTAAAATGCATTATAAAATACAAGTTTTGAATTTTCAGATATTAATATGGGTTAGTAAAAGATAAGTTTAATTTGTTTCTATATTCATTAATTAGAGTTCTGTGTCACTGATTTTTGTTTAAAATATAAAATTTCTTTTTTTAAAGTTACATAGAAATCGAAAAAAATCGATTTTCAGTAAACGTATTTAAAGTTTTTTTGTTATTCTAAGCGTACTAGACGATTGAGTCTCTGTCCCGATTTTTTTGCTTATGTCCCGATTTTTTTTTGTAAAATCCGGATTTAAAAAAAAATCTGGCAACCCTAAGCACAAATATGATATTTTAAAAAAAATTTGTATTGGAGCGCCACTCTGCATTTAAATGTATCGCACTTTTTGCCTTGCCTTACTAGTTTTTATTTTTTTTGCGCTGTACTAGCTGAGCACGAAGAGAAAGGGAAAAATAGAGAGCAACATGGAGTTTATTGAAACTCTCGCAACACAAATGCGTCAAAAGCCAACGAATAAGCAATGCGTGGCAGCTGGAATGATTTCTTAAAAAACTTAATGCCTTAATTAAATATACTTATTATTAAAATTTCGAAAGAAAAAATGCCCCTAACTAAATCTGTAGCACAAATATGATATTTCAAAAAATTTTCATAAAAATTGGAACAGGTATTTTGGAGTAAGGTCGTAACTTTAAATTTTCACTTTAATTTTATATAATAGTATATATATATATAATATATTATATATAGATATGTAAATATATGTAAATAAATATATTAAGATGCCTCGACTTCCATTAGAAAAATTTCTATTTGTACCCCTTATGAAATTATTCTTGGTCTTTTTTATAACGATTCCCAAAATATTTTGGCTGTTACGATAACCGCCACTGAGCTGAAACGTTTTGCAAAAACCTCAAAAAATCATGTTGCTGGTAGAAGAGTTGTAAGAAAAATAAACTGATTTTAAAGGCCAGATAAGGCTCTTCCAATCTGCATCAAAAAAATTTAAAGTTTTGCAATATCATTAAAGAAAATGCTGTTTTTCGTGCCTTTTTTTGAATTTTTTTAATTTCTTTTCACTAAAATTGAAATGACTTTATTATTTCTTTTTGAGTGCTGCTTGCATTCTGGCCTGAATTTAAAATTCGCTGTGCAATCACTGTGTGAATTACGGAGGTATGTTTTAAGAAATTTTAGGGATGAGAACGATATCTCATTTATCTCAAATTAATAAAATTTTGGAGATAGAAAATTTCAACATAAACTTCATAAATCTTAAAACCTAATTCACGTAATTACTTAAACGATTGACTTGAAACTTTTTCTGGGGTTAGAATTCTGCAAAATGTAAGTCAACCTTTTATAACTCATGAGTAACTTCAAAAATTCCTCAAAAAAATAAAACCAGGGGTAGACTCATATCTTTTATTCGAAAATTAATTGTTTAAAAACTCTTCACTATAAAAGATTCGCAATGAAAGGGCAGAATAAAATTATTTAATAAAATTTTTCGTGCCGTAAATTACGAAGAGGCTGTGATGCAATGCCGCCATAAGCTAAGCTGAAGAAAACACAGAAATTAAAATAAGCTCCATTTGCATATTTGTAGTAATCCAACCAACTCTAGCGACAAAACCATGGACGCTGAAATTTTAATTTTTCAGAACCGCTCGAGAGAAAATTACAATCAGTTGGCTAAAGTATACTTTAAAATCTTTCTAGGCGGTTCGAGTTAGAAAGATTTACTCAGTATACATGTGTCTTAGGGTGCATTGTTTTTTTAATTCACTTCTAATAGCATTTTTACTGGTACCTTAATTCATAAATAAGTAACCTGTGCAAGGAGAAGGTCCACAGTTGATTTCTACAGGTGACTACAGGTGTCCTAGAAAGTCCGCATATCGTGAAAATTCGACTTTTTCGTTGTTATTTGATAAATATTGATTTCTATAAAAGCTAATGCGCTGAATATCAGTGTGAATTTTTTTATTACTGAAATACTTATAGACTATGCGAAAAAGCCGAAATCAATAAATATAACTCTATTTTTCAGCAAGATCTTTTGAAAAGTTTTTAGAAAAAATTTTTCAAATTCGTGAGAATATCGCACTTTCTGGAAGAGTTCTCCAAACAAATGATATATTTAGTAAAAGTTGTAGTAGTACTATTCAACACCTTCAATTTAAGAGTTTGTTAAAGTCTCTAACTGCTCTGGAATCGAAGTTATAGTAATTTTAAGCTTTTGTAATTCTACAGGTTTCAGATCTGCGAACGCTCATTTTTGAACTCTGGATATTTCAGATCCAATTAAGTGCGTAGGATGTATGTACGATTTAATTCGTATTACAATGAAGGCGTTATTTCTTCTTTATAAACAAATTTAATAACTCAGTAAATTTTATTACGATTTTCAGAAATTAACATTTATATTTTTCGTTTCGAATTTTACTTTCAGAAAACAGTTACGTTTAAAGTAGTGTTCTTAACAAAAATTTTGCAGTTAATAATCGTTTAAGTTGAAAAAATAAGAAAAAAATGTAAAAATGTTAGGTTTTGTCGAATATAACTCAAAAACTTCTTTTTCCAGTATTAAATATATGTACATTTTTTGAAAGTTTTATCATTCATCTTTCCAAAACCTTTTTAAAATCGAAAATAGGTTGAAAAATTGCTGATTTGCTGATTGCGTTATGTATTAAGTACCAAAAAAAAATCAGTCTTTAATGGTAAAATCAAGTCTTGGGGGTGTATTAACAATTTCAAATATGCTTTCGTATTGTACTCGACCATACATATTACTTACTTACTTAGTTGGCGCTACAACCGTATGTCGGTCTTGGCCTCATCTAAGAATTTGCGCCAGCCATTTCTGTCTTTTGCTTGCTGGCGCCAGTTGGAAATTCCAAGCTTCGTCAGGTTGTCCTCTACTTGGTCTTTCCAACGAAGATGCGGTCGTCCTCTTCTGCGTTGACCGCCGCTGGGTACCGAATCGAATGTTTTCTTCACTGGAGCATCGTCTTTCATGCGCTGAACATGACCAAGCCAGCGAAGCCGCTCGATTTTAATGCGCTTGACTATGTCGATGTCAGCGTACAGCTCATACAGTTCATCATTCCACCGTATTCGGTACTCGCCATTGACGCAGATTGGTCCGTAGATCTTACGAAGAATCTTTCTCTCGAATGCTCCTAAAGTCTTTTCATCTAAACTGCTCAGCGTCCAGGTTTGTGATGCGTAAAGTAGGACGGGCATGATGAGCGATTTATAGAGCGTGATTTTCGTTCGTCGAGAGAGGGCTCTGCTTCTCAATTGCCTACTGAGCCCAAAGTAACACCTGTTGGCAAGAGTTATTCTTCGTTTGATCTCAATGCTGATGTCGTTGGTTGAATTAATGCTGGATCCTAGATAGACGAAGTTCTTCACAACCTCGAAGGAGGTATTGTCAACGGTAACGTGGGTTCCAAGACGCTGGGACTGTTTGTTTGTTGACACTAAGTATTTCGTCTTATCTGCATTCACTGACAGACCCATTCGACTTGACTCTCTTTCTAATCTGGAAAATGCTGCACTGACTTCGCGCGTATTATGGCCAATGATATCTATGTCATCAGCATACGCAAGCAGCATAACACTCTTGTAGAATATTGTGCCACTACGTCTCAGATCAGCAGCTCGGATGATCTTTTCCATCATTAGGTTGAAAAAGTCGCACGATAAAAAAGCAGATAAAAAGTCGACCATACATATAGCCTCGACTATTTCACTTAAAAAAAGTGTAAAAGTACATTGTACAGTAGCAATGTGTGATTAATTGTCATAATAACTAAAATACTATAAGAGTGAAATTCAAATAAATTAATAAAGAATTATTGCTTTTAAATCGATAAATTTTGTAAAATCGTACATCCTACGCACTTAACTCTGGATCTGAAATATCGAGAGTTGAAAAATGAGTGTTCGCAGATCTGAAACCTCTAGAATTACAAAATCTTAAAAATACTATAACTTTGATTTCAAAGCACTTAGAGACTTTTACAAACTCTTAAATTGAAGGTGTTGAATAGTACTACTACAATTTTTGCTAAATATATCACTTATTTGGCACACTCTTTCAGAAACTTCGATATTCTCACGAATTCGAAAAAAATGTTTCCAAAAATCTGTTCAAAATATCGTGCTGAAAAATATAATTGTATATATATATTTATGATTTCGATTTTTTTACATAGTCAACATATACTTCAGTAATACAAAAATTGATTGAAAATTAAAATTAAAGAGATCAATATCTATCAAATAACTACGTAAAAGTCGAATTTTAACAATATGCGGACTTTCTAGGGCATGGTGTCACCTGAAGAAATCATTTGTGGACCTTCTTCTTACACCGGCTTCTTATTTATGAATTAAGTCACCAGAAAAATGCTATTAGAAGTGAATTAAAAAAAAAGATTCACACTAATGTGTAGTATGTCATTCTTGTTGGCTTTACTGTTATCATCACTTCCATCATCTATAACTGCCGATGTCAAGGGTAGTCAAAACAATAGTGATGGTAATTTTGAATTTTTCACGTTTGATCCATAAATCACGATGCGTAGGTGTTAACTATTGTTGCCTTCACGATTCAACTCATAACAAAGACTTTTACACGAAAACGTAACTCCAGTATATGATTTGTTCAGTTTTTTAGAACATACTCGTATTAAAGAGATTCAATGAAATAATTATTTAAATGCTTTCAGTTTTATTAAAATTTCGACCTTGTAAATTTTCCAAATAAAATTTGAACCCCAAAAATCGTCCCCCTTAGCTACGGCCCTACTGTAAGTACATAGTTCTTATAATCACAAAGAGAAAAAAAATTATTTTATCCATATTGAAAAATTGTTTTGCTTGATGCAAGAAAATGTCAAATCAGATGCTTGATTTAAAGCGCAGGAACAACTCTTAAATTCAGACAATAAATTTTTAATGCAAGCACACACTGAAATATGTACAATAGGGTGGTCCTTATTTTAGAAATAGTTGAGTTTTGTTCCTTAGCGTCTAAAAATAAGTCCCTAATTTTTTTTTTACAACAACAATTACACTTGCCGCTCGGAGCTTGAAGTTTACACAGAGGCAATGCAACGGAATGAGCATTAGGATGTATCGAATCACAATTTTTTCGAATTTCACATTCTAAAGGAGTCTCAAAAGTTGCACAGGGTGGTCAAGATCTCCCCGAAAAAATATTTTAAAAAAAGGAAGTCTTTTCCTCCCGCAAAGTTGTTTGTGAGAAAACAGTAAAAAATAACGATCTCAAAATGCTTTGTTTTTTTAAAGAAAAGCTACATATGTCTTAAGGCAAAAGTAAATATAGACTTTCACTAACAATATCTTGTCAAACGAGATGCCACTCCGGATTTTCATCCACAGAGTCCTGTGAAAAGGATATTTGAATCTAAAGTACACTCGAGATAGCACAGAATATTTGATTGTTATCTGATTGTGCACCCTGTAACTCCGCCAAAAAGAACTCTGGCATTTTTCCCTTAAAATTAAGTTTTTTATTTTCTTCAGTGATTCTCCATGCAAAATTTCACCCAAATCGGAGATGGTCATCCGTAAGGCCAGTACGTTCAAAATGGAATTGCTGTTTTATCTATCTTTTTTCTCATATGTAGTAGATAATTTTTTCAATGTCTACCTGACGGCACATGTTAATAAAGTCCAATTTCTTTGAAACTTTTTTCTTATGCATTTTTATATATAGGAACAAAATAAAAAGGTGCTCAAGAAAAACAAACGATTTTTATTCTCCATACAAATAAGGACCAGTCTAATGTACAGGAACAAATAATATTCTTGTTTTTCGTAAATGTTTTTCTGACTTAAGAGTAAAATTATTACTAATTTGTCTTATTCAAACATTTTAAACTGTGATTGAGTGCATATTTATTTAAAGTGCTTTGTTGTGTCATAATTAAAAGACTCAGTGGTTTGGTTGATCTACTGCACAGTCAGTGTTGTGAAATTTGACGATTTATCGTCTTTTTTACGATTTTTGGAACTAATTATGACGCGACGAATTGCTTTCATTAATATGCCAAAAATTACGATTTTTAGTTGACTCGTTTTTTTTACCATTAAAAATTTAAGTTGGCAAGAGAATCAAGTTCGTATTAAAATTTAATTTCAATTAAACTTGGGTCGTGTTAGCGTACTGCTGTTTGCTGTTTTGCTGTTTGTTCAATTGAATTATATTGCTGTTCAAAAAAATTATTCTATTCTGCAATTTTTACTGAAAAATTAAACGTTATTTTCTTTATATATTTAGAGTCTTGTATTAATTTCAAAGCCTAACGAAATGTAATAATTTTTTACCTTTAATAATACATCTATTAAATTTTATATTAATTATTCTATATTAATAGTCACTGAATTTTTAAACATTTTATTTAATTTTTTATTAAAAACTATGTATACTGATATAAGCAAATATGCTTTTGAAGAAAAATGTATTGTATTGTAGTACTGATTTGTATCGAATGACGATTCTGACAATTTTCATGGTGTTAAAATTACAGGATTTTTTTTATCTTTTTCATCTTATCCTTGTGCACAGCTGTTTCAAGAAAAACTTTGCAAAAGCTAAAAAACAAATGCAAAAATTTGTGAAAATAATAACACTACTGAACTACATATCAAAATATAATCTAAATTATAACCAACACAGAGCGATCAGTGCTGAGCTAAACATATAGAAGCGAAATTCGAAAAAATGTTTTGATAGGTCAATATTGAATTTGATATCATTGAAAGTGGACAAGCAAAGCAGTAAAATGTAATCCTTATTATTAGATTAATATATAATTTATAATTAAAAATTAATCACAAATAAACAATAAATTAGTTATAATCAAAATTTAATCCATATTATTAGAAGAATATATAATTTATTATTCTATGTATTAATAAATTAAAAATGGATGCATTATTTTTAGTACTAATTATTTTTAGAAAAAAATAAATAAATTGAAAATTACAAAATCAATCTCAAATAAACGATTAACACTTTCACTGCCATGTTACCCGCGGTAGGGCACAACTTTTACTTTCTGGGAGGCCTTGTGTACTGCTGGCGGTCACAAGCTTTAAATTTTTTCATGAATTCTTTTCTATGTGGCCTCTTATCAATATATCAATTTTTCTTCATCGGCACCTAGATAAAAGCTGGTCACATCCATAAATCACTCAAAAATTGACGAAACACAAAAAACAAAAAATTTTTATAAAACATAAGTTATATGGGCGGCAGCGCACGTGTTAATAAATATAATTCTTCTTTTGCCGAGTAAATAATTTTCTTGTCTAAAGCCAATTGTGCTTATTTTCAGAAAACAATTTACACGGATGAAAAGAGATTTTTTTTCTAGATAAAAACCTTCTTATATCAAGCAAAATTCTCTTATTATAGGAAAACCATTCTATTCTATACCATTCTAGAATTCTTCTTTTGCCGAGTAAATAATTTTCTTGTCTAAAGCCAATTGTGCTTATTTTCAGAAAACAATTTACACGGATGAAAAGAAATTTTTTTTTCTAGATAAAAACCTTCTTATATCAAGCAAAACTCTCTTATTATAGGAAAACCATACTGTCTTCTTATTATTTCAGAAACTTATTTCTGTTATCATACAAAATGTTTTAGTTTTTAGAAAGTAATTTACTTGGATCAAGAAAATTATTGCTTCAAAATAACAAATTCAGAGAAAATAAACTGAAGTTTTAGAAAAATGTTTCTAAGTACAAGAAACATTTATGAGAATAGACCGCTTTCTTGGTTATTTCATGGATTTATTTTTAAAATTGATTGTTTTAAATATTAGTTTAATATTTTTTAAGATATTTCTGAAAATGATTTTTCTGTTGGGAACTTTTTCAATAAATTAATTATAAAAAATATTACTTGTTTTAAAAGTATTTACAAAAACATACTTACGGAAAATTTTTAGTATGAATTTTTTAGGAAATAAATGAAAAATTATAAAAATCTGCAAAGACACAGCATTTTTTTTTAAACCATTAATGCAATGCTTTCCATTCGTACCTGTGAAAATTTATCACAATATGTTTTTAAATAATAGCGGATTTTATATCAGTAAAATAATATTTTCATTTTTTTTATTTTATTTTTCACACCAACAGAAAATATTATTAAATAAAGACGGGAAAACCGTTTGAAAACTCAAGAGATAACCCGCAGTTTCATTTCACAGCAAATGGAAATCAATTAATATTTAATTCAATTCAAAGTTTATTTTTGTTCAACCGTTTCAACGAGTTGCTACATTTTTCTTTCCCCATTATTAACTTTTCCCAATCTAGCGGGCACCGGTTTTTAACGCTTTTCTACAAAAAACCGAGAGCATCTGTGAAAACGAGAAGTTTTCATTTTCATCTATTTTCAATTAATTTTTCAATTGATTTTCATTCGTTCGTTGTTAATGGCTTTGTGTTGGCTCGTGTTGTTCTTTGCACCAACGGCTATAGTTAGTACAGTTGTTTTTGTTGTTGTTTCTATTATTGCTGTCACATATAAAAGCTTTTTTTTTGCTGCACAAAGACCAGCAAATTAATGAATAATAATAAAAATTTGATGCTCACGTGCTCCCGGGTTGAAAGCAGTCATATTGAAAATTCAGATAACTGGTTTATATTTGCGATATAGCGAAAATTGCGATATGCGAAAAAATGTTAATTTTAATGTATTTATGACCTATGATTTAAGTTTTACTTTCATTCGTGTTAGAAGCTGAATAAACTGTAAAATTTTTAAAACTATCTACCAACAAAACGACACTAACTTCCAACAGTTTAAAAGTGCTTAAATGTCAAATCAATTAAATTAATGTGGCTAACATGAGTGCCACATCCGGTGCGTTTTGCGTGTTCATATCGCCATAACGCATTTAATGTTTTCAATTGCCACAAAATTGATTTGTTCGCACTAACGACGATGAAGTATTCGATTTCAAAATCAATTCAAATTCATTGCATTTCGAATAGTTTCGTTATTGGTACAATTTTGGGTAAATGGCGGAAACCACTTAAGCGAGTTTAGAATGAACATTTTTAGTGGGTGTAGTTTGCTGTTGCTGTAATGTCCACTATTGTTTTTGTTGCACTCTCAGTTAAGGCGAATCATTAAATATCTGCTGGGAAGCTTTTTAATGAACGTTAGAGATGACTAAACTGACTGCTTGAGTGGGAAATTGTGACTTTTCCAAAAATAGCTGGAAACAGAATTAATTTGAACATTCATAATTCAAATATTGTTTTCTGAGTTATATTTTTTATAAAAAATGTTGTTTAATACTGAAAAATAAAGTAAGTAATCGAAGCAAAAATTAATTCAAAAGAATATTGGTCTAAAAATATTATATATGTCTTGTTCAACGTTTAAAGTAGTCCAAAATCTTGAAAAATTTTTTGGGAGAAAGTAATATCCATCAACATGTTAAGGAGATAAGAGAATGACATATGATTGCAAACAATTGATTGCAATGAACAAGCTTTATATGCATAAATGATTGGGAACTGGACATACAAGTTTTATAGCAACTGCGAACGCGTAATACAGGGGACCATCCCATACATGTTGGACGGGAAAAACTATTTTATGATTTTAAACGATAGGGGATTCAAAAACATTCAAAAAAATGCACCGCTAGTGGCTAATTTTGTGTTTTCCTGAGGTTGTTCCACTAAAAATGCTCTCGCAACGAAACTTTTTTAAGTGAAGGTTTCCGAAAAGACATTTTAGAAAGATAAATCATGGTATTTCAAACAATATGCAAGCAACTTCAACTTAATTTTGGTTTCTTACATATAAATACTTATACAACTTTGATAATCTCAAGGTTGAGTTTCATCTTATGAGTTCGACGATATTGGTTTCGAGAACAAAAACAGGAGGAAGTTTCTTTATGTTAAGAAAAAGTTAAATTTTTTTTAAAAAAGTGTTTTTTTTTATTTTTTTAGAATGGTTTTGATAATTCTGTAACTATTTAATAGGTTATATAATTAAAGTTTTTTTATATTGAAGCAATACTAAATAAAAATTCAGTTCCTAAAATACTTCAATTCGTAATAATATGTTTCCATCTGCTCGAAATCTTGAGTTTTTGTGAGATTTCGTAAAATCCATATGGAAATCAACAGAGTTCTCTATACAAGTTAAAGATTTTAAATTCTTGTGATTTCAACAAAATCTAATACAAAATCTCATAAATGCAATGCGGTATCCCTGAAAAGTTATATCAGTATCCAGCACTATTCAGTTCATGTCAAATGTTTCATATTGACAATTGGCAATGACAACTAATTAATTAGTAGAAAAAAACAATAACAATAATAGAGATGACAAATGTAAAGCAAAGGAAATATGAAAATATAAAGGCTTGGTGCTTTAGTAAGGAGCAATTGCTAGTAGCGATTTTGGAGAAAAAAATTGAAGAGCTCCGGAAATGGCAACAGAAATGCAACAACGCAATTGCTCCTTCACGATTTTCTCATTCTTAAATTTATCAAATGAAGTCTGAATTGTCAAATGAAATTTAGCTGCCATGACATTCCAGATGGAAACACTTTGTAATCACGTTTTCGAGTAGATGGAAACATGGTATAAGATTTATTTTGATACAAAAAAATAAAGAAATAAATTTTTCGCAATGTTGCGCAATATTTGAATCAGAATCAAAAGAATAGTTTTCTTCTGTAGAATTTAGATGTACAATAATAAATGAAAGCACATCGATTTAGGCTTTATTTTGTTAAACGAACTTAGTCACTTGCGTTAAATTTTTTTTACCTGGCAATATATTTTAAAAGAAAATTTCAGTTAGAGATAGAAGTTTTGTTCTAATTCGTATGAAAATGGAATTGCCAGAGAAAAAACCCCAAGTGAGGTGATTGTGGACGTTTTATAAAATTAGACCATTAAAGTTATTTTCCAAAGAAAATTTATTAAGCGCAGGTTCTCACCCAGAGGTGCTAAAGCAGTGATACTTTTGATTTTTTTTTAATAGAAGGTAGTAAATGAACACTTCGAGTTTTCTGGCAGTTATTTATTGATTCTCAAAGTGTAGAAAATATTTTTTGGTGCATAAGAGTTTACTGTGTAGTGTAAATACGCTGTTAAACATCACGTTAAAAAAGTACCCAAACAGTCTCCATCGCACAGCACGGTCATGTCATCTGACATGAAAAGTAAAAAAATTTTATAAATTATATTATATTTTTTAGAGCTTGAACCTCTAATATCAATATATAGTTGATATAGTTGATTACAAAAATGGCGGATATGTGAATTTTAAGTAGCGTTTTTTCACATTTTTAATTTTTCAAGAAAACTTCGAATATTATGTGAATTATTTAATTAATTTTATCTACTTTAAAATAAAAAAAAAATTAAAGTCAATCCATAGAGTAGTACTTGAGATACCTTGGAGACCAGTTTGAAAAACATGATTTTTTAGAAAACGAGTTTTAAGGTTTGATTAAAGATATTTTGAAGTTCCTTTACGAAAGTTTTTGGTTCCTTTCGAATGCGATAGCTTTTGTATGCAATCGTTATTGGCCAAACCGCTTTGGGAATATATTCCACACACCATAAGCTTTTGAAAAATTAAAAAAATAGAGTTTTTTGGTCGAGTTTCATGAGAACATGCACTTAAGGGTAAGGGGTCGGAGGATATCAATGAAATCTACATAAACTAAGGGATTAGAGCGGAAAACCTTTTGAAATGAAAGGTTGCCAAAAGCTGCCAAGCCTTAAATTTTTTAATATACATATAAAATTTAATAAACAATATAATAAACATTAAGAAATTATCAAAACTTAATGTCACCTTTAACCACCAGTTTATCTGTGTGAACTTTGCATGTAAGGAAGATACGCCACTCAATAGTCTTAATAGAATTAATTTCGAGTTATTCCGAGCCCACAAACTCGAGTTACAGATTTAAATCCGTCTAAATAGGCCAAACAGTCTATTATGCGTAATTTTGTTAAAAAGCTTAACTCTAGAATGGGCAGCATTCAGGGAGGCGGTAACATAAGGGCCCTAGGCGGGCCTAAGTAGGCCCAGAAAGAAAACGGGAGCTGTGGCCTGGTAAATCATATTTGTATATAGGCAGGTATGGTGTTGGTAGGTATGATGATTTTCCCCACAATTTTCCCCTCACAATAAAAAAAAAAATCAAAACCTATACACAACTTGCGCACTAAAAACACTGAGATCGCAATCAATTACATTATTGTATTATTATTAAAGAAAAAAACAAATATTACACAATAACCGTTGTTGACATGGTAAGTACACAACCCAACGCCTGCTGTTATGTAAGGGGTCTGGGCATACTTAGGCCCAGTAAGTAATTTTGGATATTGAGATAATAAAAATAAAAATTTCTTTTACGAACTGAATCCGATCGAAACAATGTTTTGTTTTTGTGCTCATTAAGCATCACCGCAAAAAGTCATGCATGAAGTTTTAGATCGATGCGTGAAAAAATATAAAAGATATACATGCTTAGGCTCAAAATGGGCCCAGTTGCCCATCCTAGGGTTAATGTGGCATTTTCACTGACTGACTTTTGCCATTATCTGCAGAGAGGTGACGGAAGATCAGAAATATTAATTTTAATAAAAAAGACATTCTGTGTCAAATGCAATTTTATTCGAGGTTAATTGTTTGATAAAAAATTTTAAATTCGCATCCAAAGATTGACAAAATATTTAAGTGACACGGATAAAACTTATGTGCCATACTCCACTTACTCTGCGTGACTGTGTTTTTTCTTCCTGAAATTATTGGTTTTCTTATTCTACATTTAATGTTAGGAAGAAACTGTTGAGGAGCATATATTTACATAAGTACGGGGATTCTATTTTTATATTAATGTAATTTTCGGTTTTGATTTTATATAAAAGAGCACCATATAAGGGGCATGATATTAAAGGGATTTGATTTAAAATCATATAAAATTGAATTTTTTTTCAAGTTAAATTCTTTAAACAATAGTTTATTTGTTTTTGATTCGACTTTATATTAAATTGCGACTACTCTATATGCTTTGTACCCAGATGCTCTCGAAGATTTTTTTTCTTAAAACAACAGGTACAATACGAAAATTACTGAATCTAGAAATCAAAATATTTTTCGCACAAATTCACAGTGTACATAGCAGTAGCTACACAGAAAAATATCTAAAGAACAGCAAAAGAATGCATCTTTAAAATATAAATGTCATCTCTTCTTCTGTTACCAAGGGAACAAACTGAAATGCCTTGAATTTGGAGAAAGAATAAATGCAAACTCTTTAAAAATACTATTGTTTTACATTCCTGAGTGAAACAAACGTGTAATGCGCTCTAAGTCATACTTTATAGCCAGTTTTCCACTTCGTTTAAATCAGCTTTCAGTCAGGTTTGAGCTAAAATCTCTTGTACGTCCAGGTATAAAACGGTTTTTTACGATCAACTTAAAAGTATAAACAAATCATAAATTATTCTTTTAATAGGGACATCGTTTCACCGGCGACCACATACAAAATTGATTTCAAATTTATTTAAATACACAACGAGCCGTTTTCAATGCATGAAAGATGAATTAAAAATATAAAAAAAGTATAGCAATAACAATGGTGACATCTTTGAGTTTCCACCAAATGCTTTCGTAAAATATCGTTTAATTCTTGCTTGAGCAGCCCACCCAGCTGCTGTGCGCTACGTTATTTTAAATAAGCATTTAGCTGACAAATAGACCAACCGACCGAAAGTTGATGAAAGCGACATCGAAAGTGAAACGAATATTTGAGGCCATAAAAATAACAAAACTCGCACACACACAGTCAAGCACCAGTGGATAGAAGATACTAAATTGATTTTTCATGCATACTAAATTGAAAGCCATTAAAAGAAAAAAAGTGGAGAAGCAGCAGATTAAAGTGATGAAGAGAGGCTGCTGCTGCTTTTATGTTGGTCAAAATGCGATCAAAACCTCCAGCAGCTTAAGTAGTCGGTTCAAGATATAAAAAATGACTTAAAAATTTTGTTCAGAATTATTATTCAAGCGCAGCTAACAAGGTTCAGCAGTATAGTATTTTTTTTTTTTGGTTTGGGTATTCAAATCATTTTTCAAAGTCAAAATGTTCTATAGTTTAAATAAAAAAGGAAATCTTTTGATGCGTAACAAAGTCGTTTATTTTAATCGAATTGATGTTTAAAACGACTATAAAAGAAACTATATCATGTTCATTTAGTTTGGTAGCTTTTTATATGCCATTTAGACTTCAAATTCAGAGGAAGTATTAATGTCATATTTTTGTTGAACTTCAGTGTTGATCATTGTAACAGCACACTTTTGAAATATCTCAAGAAGGTCGAGTCGATTTCGCTTTTCGTTTGACAATTAAATTGGCTGACTTTAGCCAGTTTTTAAGTGTTTTAGTCAAATATAGCATAACTGTTCACTTTTCCAATGACGATCACAACCCGTATCGCTTATGTTCTATTACTAGGGCGTTCAAGATGCTGCCGATCTCCAAGTGATTGCACCACCATTCTTCAAATGTGTGACATTTTTGACGGGTGGCAACCTTAACATGAACAAACCCTTAATGACAGATCGTTTTGTCAAAGAATAGTGACGTTACAGTGTTCTAAGTTAAACAACTTTGGTATTGTTATAAAAATGGATAAAGAAGAG
Source organism: Dichetophora obliterata (assembly GCA_963920525.1). NCBI lineage: Eukaryota > Metazoa > Arthropoda > Insecta > Diptera > Sciomyzidae > Dichetophora > Dichetophora obliterata. The sequence continues at coordinate 1,665,981 of OY986439.1, forward strand.
TTTCGTACCTTGATAAAGCATTAGTTTTAACGTAACAAAATTGCGAAAGAAAAATGAGAAAAGCTTAATAAATATTATCATGAATCTGCTCCGTCTTATTGAACCATAAAATATTGGATTTCAGAGTTCAAAAAAGGCCAAATCAGCACAAAAGATGAACACGGAGGGTGAGCACTAAAAACAGTGACCACTTCAGAATGTTTTGGGAAAATTCGCAATTTATATTAAGATAGCTACAGCCGTAGGCATATCAAGTGGGTTGGTGGTTTAAATTTTCCATCAAAGATGCCCAGTAGTGGCTGATATCAGCAAATCAAACTCACACGTATACTAACGCTCTTTTGTTTGATCGTCAATCAACCAATAGGAAATCAGCATGTTGAGTGGGAGAGACAAACTGCACTTGCAGAACTTCTGTGTCTTATTTTACATTTTAATCGTCATCGAGACTGCTGTCAGTGAACACATAAATTGAAATTATTGCGATATATTAATGATGTCAGCCGACTCATAGAAAATTTGTGACATTTCTTAAAAATTCAAATGCTTCTCATCACTAATGAGATCTATCTATTCTATTAATAGATTGTTTGAGCTTAGAAATGAAGTATTTGAATTTTTAGAAGCTGAAAATATCGAAATAACCGAAAAAGAATATTTAAAAGATTATCAATTTATTTTAGACATGGCGTTTTTAACAGACATTTGTAACATTTTGAATGAGTTGAATTTGAAGCTGCAGTGAAAAGATAATAATATTTCTGATATGTTTAAAACTCTTTCAGATTTTAAATCTTAGCTATTTTTAATTGCAGCTCAAATTGATTCTGAAGACTTTTCGGACTGGATATTTTTCAAAACACCTTTTAAATGCGGTATATTAAAGTACGAATTTCCAATCCAAACACCTCTATCGTTAGAATCGAGTCCCCTACTTTTTGTTGGTAAAAAGTTCAAAAGTTACGAGCATTTTTGTCCAAATTTTGACCATTTTTCCATTTTTTTCATGATTTTGTCCAAGAATATTACTTTCATGGCCATTTTTTGGCTCAATCCATTATTTAATTCAATTTACAATTCAAAACAAAGAGTTTTAGCCCAAATTAATCGAATTCGGTTGATTAATTCATGCGATATTGCTAACACAAAATAACACATAAAACCAACTTTTTGATTTTTTTTCCCTTTTTATTTTTTTTTTCTACAAAAATTCAAATTAAGAGATAATTAAGTATCTATCAACCTATTATCAAAAAAAAATATTCAATTTGAGTGTAGTAAAAGACAAAATGTGAAAAAAACATTATATTTTCTGAAAGTCTTGTTTGCTTTCAAGTCTTGGTGTTTTCGTACGGCTCTCTAATGTCGTCGCCATAGCGCCTTCTACATTCTACCTTTGAGTATAAGTTCAATATTAAGTTGATTCCAAATTTCTAACAATCTGTCTGCTACTTGGGGAGTAAATGTGTTATAGGAAAACATTTTGCTTTGGGCTTTTGAACGTTCGGCCAAGAAAAAATAGTACTTCAATATATCTCGTTTAGTTGACAGATTAATATCAGGTAATACACAGGCCACGCCAAAAGAAAAAACATCATCAGAGACCAAATGTTGCAAACTACTGCGTTGGGTATCTGTTGGATTTTGCGATGAACCAGGCTCTGAATCCATTTTTTAAACCGTCACTAAAAGAATTAAATATGTTTTTCATAGAATAATAATATAACTATTAACTATAATAGTTAGCAATGTTTTTACACTTACCTTTAAATCTTTTCTAAATTTTAAAATAGTTTGATTATTTGTTAGTTATTTCAAGTAACACTTCACTGAAATGACGCTCAAACAAAACTAGCATACACTGGAATATTATAAACAAACAAAAATAAAGAAGTCTATAAAGAAACTAAAAACAAAAAGAAATAAACAAACATAACACAGGGTGTGCACCCTGTGAAAAAATATGCCAATAATGCAAAGCGCAAATCAGTCCAGTCGTAACGTAAGGTTCGTAAGCTTCGTAAGTCAAAAAAATTGAGCCAAAAAAATGGCCATGAAAGTAATATTCTTGGACAAAATCATGAAAAAAATGGAAAAATGCTCCAAAATTTGGACAAAAATGCCCGTAACTTTTGAACCGTTGGACCAATGTTGGAGATTTTTTTTCGTAAATTGATCAAAATGATCTCATCTTTCCAACGCGCGTGGCGATTAAACCCGATCGATAGTTTTTGAGTTATGGATGTGAACGTGTAGGTAATATTTCATACGAACGTCAATTTGGGAAAAAATCTACCAACAAAAAGTAGGGGACTCGATTTTAACGATAAAGGTATGGTTCCTTTGGCAAATTTTCATGGAATAACCCATAGAATACGGAAATCATAGGGAAATTGTCGAAAAATAAATCGACCCGCCCTAATATATATATATATCTATCAATACATTCATCAAGAGTATTACTAAAATAAATACATTCATCAAGAGTATCACTAAAATATGTACATTCATGAATTTTACATTTCCCTTTTGTTAAACAAAGAAAGCTGATTGCAAGATGGTTGCCGTGTTTGCATTTTCCAACAATGTTTAGACATGTTTAAACAAAATCCGACTGATTTTTTACGTAAAATAGTGACCATGGATGAAACATGAATCCACCGCTATACACCATAATCTAAAGAATGAGCAAAAGATTGATTAGGGCCCAGTGGAAGTGCACCAAAGCGAGTAAAGAATCAACAAACGGCCGGAAAGATGTTGGCGTCTGTTTTTTAGGATTCAAGTAATATTTTGTTCATCGACTATTTGAGAAGAGGAAAACAATCAACAGCTACTATTACTGCAAATTATTGGACCGATTGAAGAACAAAATCGCAAATAAACAGCCATATTTATCAAAGAAAAAATCATCTTTTTGCAAGAAAATGATCCAGCTCACGAATCGATCAAACCATGGCCAAATTGTACAAGTTAAGCTTCAAACTGCTTTCTCATCCCCAATATTCACCAGATTTGGGCCCCAGTGACTATTATCTATTCCCAAACTTAAGAAGGTAGCTCCAGGGAAGGAGATTTGTGACGAATGAACAGGTCGAATTGGAAACTGAAGCGTTTTTCGGAGATTTTGGGAAATCTGACTATTTAGAGGGCATCGTAATGTTAGAAAATCGTTGGAATAAGTATATCGAGCTTAAAGGGGGCTATGTGGAAGAATAAACAAGAATTTTGTCAAAAATCGTAGTTTTCTTTGGTAGGACAGCAGTATCTTAAACACCCTAGTAAAGGGTGTTTTTTATAGAGTGATACAAGTTTAAATAATAATAAAACATAGTAATGTTGCCGCCACGGCTGGCGCGTACAAGGCGCAATCTGGAACACCAATTTTCACAAACTTTTCGCAGCATTTGCTGCCGTATCTCGCCGATAACTCTTCGAATGTTGATTTCCAGGTATTCAATTGTTTGTGGTTTATCGACGTAGACAAGTGACTTTACTAACCCCAAAGAAAATAATCCGAATCACACGATCTAAGGGCCAATTAATTGGGCCATTTCGTGAAATTATTTTTTCGTCAAAAGTTTCCTTGAGTAAATCAATTGTAGCGCCCGCTGTGTGGCATGTGGCCCCGACCTGCTGGAACCACATATCAGCAAGATTAATGCCAGCTAATTGAGGTACAAAAAAAATTCGAATCATGTTCCTATACCGTTCACCATTGACAGTAACATTCTGACCATCATCGTTTTTGAAGACATATAGCCCATAAAGCGCACCAAACAGTAATTTTCTGTGGATGTAATGGTGTTTCGACAAAAGCTTGTGGATTCTCCTCACTCCAAATACGACAATTCTGTTTATTTACGTACCCATTCAACCAAAAATGGGCTTCATCGGAAAATAAAATTTTCCATGGAAATTCAAAATCCATATCAATTTGTGCTTCAACCCATTCGCCGAATTGGCGGCGCATACGATGGTCGTTTGGCTTTAATTCCTGCACAAGTTAAATCTTGAAAGGTTTTAAGCCAAGATCTTTTCGTAAAATCTTCCATTAAGTGAAGGACACAACCCTAGTTGCTGATAACGGCGACGAACTGATTGATTAGGATCATCTTCATTGCTTTCCTGTTGTTCTTCGAATTAGCAGCTCTGAAGGACGATTATGTACGCCATAAAATGGACGAAGTGCACGATAAGTTTGACGAACAGAACCATTATTTTGATTAAAAATTTACACAATTTGCATGCGTTGCTCTAGTGTAAGTCGATCCGTAATAAAATGTCAGAGCAAACTAAATAAAAAACAACTATCAACTGTTAAATGGGTGGTCAAATAAAGCACTGATGCCAACTCAAAGTTGTATCACTCTATAAAAAACATCCTATATGTGAACAAAAAAAAAAACGGACATTTTCAGAATTGAATAAACTATTTATTTAAAAATACAAAACATGTTTTTGCAAAATGTGAAATGAACTAAAATTATACAAAATGTTTCAGTAGTATGCTATTAATATTAGCACCATTGCAGACGACAATGCCATAAATGCTACAAGCTCGAGCAAGAAAAATCTTTCACTTTTTTTACAGCTTATGCAAGTGTACGCTTCTTTTTGGAAATGACACTGGTTCTATTCTTTATTCTAATTTACCACAGGACTTTTGTTAAAAAGTTTTCTTCGTAATGTGGTTCTTCTGGTTCTACTTCCTTTGCAAATGCAAACTTTACTTTAGGCCATCGTGCGGCTGCAGCTGACTTATTTACTAGCGTGGCTTTTAAATGCAGCCAATGGCAACTACAACTGCAGCCGAGTGACAAGCAAAGCTTTGTAAGGACCAAGAAGGAAAAAAGAAACGAAGGCAAATAATCCAAGAAGCACATTTAAAATATTCCTTAAAATACAGCATCTCTGTCGCAGGGTCTGTTCTTGCGACTGCGGCTGGCTCTTTGGGCACATTTAAACGAAAGCGAAAGTTTCTACCTCATTTTCTGCTCTTTTAATGGCAACGACATTTTCCGTTTCATTTTTTCAAGGCAAGAAACCGGAAGCTGTTCTGACGGCGCATAAAAGCTTTGTGCGTCTGTCTTGCCGTTAAATGCTCCTTTTTAATGGCAGTTACGTGACGTTTTAATGTTGTTTTTACTGCGGGGTCTTAATATTACGCCAAATAAAATAGGATAAGAAGAAAATGATTGCAAATGTCTGCACAGTCTACAGTTTAAAGTTTATAAGCATATTTTAAAATTTGTTGTTTTTTAAGTATAACTCCCCTTTTGTAAGGAAATGGTGCATAGTTTACTTATAGTTTTCGTTTGGATATATAAAATTGGAAAAAAAAATTTGAAAAAGTGAAAATATCATTTGAAATCTGATTTTATTACATGATTAAAATCCGCTATTTTCTTCTCAAATAATTATTTGTGCTGCTATCCCTTACAATTTCGCACCAAAGTCTCATAATAAAATTTTTAAAAACTTTCAAATTAAATCTTATCTTAGGCCGCGTTCATAGTGGACGCTTTGGCTGAAGCTGAAGCATAAAGCTGCTTTGCCGAGCTTTTTTTGATCATAGTGAACGCTTATTCAACGCTACACAAAGTAGCTTATTGAGCTTATTGGTGTTCATAGTGCGCGCTTTATGCTTGTGGCTGAGATGCTTTGTTTTCATTTGTCTCTTTGGAAAATAATACTCTCAATTGCGTTTTGCAAAGTAAATGAAAGATTTTTTGTTTTTTTGCGATGATCATCAATGAAAGATCAAACCAATAACAAACAAAAGTTCAAAGTAACTTGAAAACACAAAGCATAACAACGGTGGAAAGTGCAGTACAAAAAGTACCCAAGAAGTAAGCAAGAACAACGAAAACTATGTAAACAAACGAGATAGAATACACAAGTGCATACAACTGAAAAGCACCACAAAACGAAAAAACAACGCAACAACAACACAACAACAGTTAAAACTTCAGCACAAAAAAAATCCAACAAATAAAACAAACTCAACGAAAATATTGTTAACAGACAAAATAAATAAACAAGTGCCGAATAGAATTTTAAAAATGATCTACAACAAAGCATTAAAAATAAAGTTATTTTTCTGTGTGAGCAAGCGAGATGGAGATATAAGGCGTTGAAAAGCATTTGAAAATAAGCTTTATGCTAGCTTTATGCTGACACTATGAACACTTTGAGCTTTTTCCATACGATTATACACAAAGCGTTTTTCAGCTAAACCTCTCGGCTAAGCTAAAAGCGTTTACTATGAACGCGGCCTTATGCTATTAAACGAGCAATATTTGTTTGTTTATATGTTTGTTTATTTGTTTGTTTGTTTGTAAATGAGTTCTCGAAAACTTCCCAAGCGATTTCGATGAAATTTTCAGTATAGGGATTTTCGGCGGCGAAAAACCAATCTTACTAGGTTTCATTTCTGAGAAAATTCGTTTAGCAGCGCACATTGGGGTATTTGACCGACTTACGAAGTCAAAATTATTTTATTCGGAAAATAGTTTCTATTGATTTTAACCCTGTACGACCATTGCAACATATTCAACACTCCAAAAAAAAATTTGTTTAGCAGCACACGTTGGGGTATTTGACCGATTTAGGCGGCCGAAATTATTTTATTCGTTAAACGTTTCTATTATATTTCATACTAATAATTTTTTGCGGATTTTCGTACATTCAATGGCACTATAAGTACTTTCAAACTGTGAAGTGAAAATGTACGGAAATTAATTGTTTTATCGATATACAATCAAAAAGAAAAAAATATAAATACATGCATTGGTTTTGGCGGGAAGCCGAGCTAAGCTCGGTTGCCCAGGTACTAAAAGCTTAAATGGAAATAGTTTGTGATCTGAAGGGTTATGAAATCGCTGTTAAACTTTCAACTGTTTAAGTTTTGAGATGCCAAACAGGGACACATAAGCTAAGTTTATTTTACTTTAATTTTAAACATGTATTTAAATTTTATTATCTACGTTTGTATATTTTTATTACATATTTGCCTTCATCTTCTTAGTATTCAGGGCCGTCAACAACATCAGCTGCAAACAAATCAAGCTGATGACACACTTTGATCGATTGCCAACAAAGACTATTGCAACAATGTTTACAAGAACAACAAACAGCAGCAACAATAACATCAGCATTATATAATAACAGTTATCATAGATTTACATAAATTTATTTGGATTCTTGCTGTTTACGTTGCTGTCGGCGTCTCAGCTGCTGCAAATAATGCATGCATGCAAATAATGAGTGAGGCGAATGTTTGTCGGCGTTTTATTGCTGATTCGTGCCACAGCGTTTGTGGTTGTTAAGCACGTGATGCTGCTTGCGAAGATACGATTCTGCTCATGAATTGCTGAATATTAATAGTTTCTGAAGAGTCATCGGATTGGATTGACTAAGTTAATATCAATCTTATGAACATTGTTTCTTTTATCTTGTCCAATAGACGAAAATAATTTGCTTTATCTGTTCAACACAACAGCTGATTTTAGTTTAGTGATTAGATAAATTTGAGAACTGTTTTTCAGTCGAAATTACTCAGTATGTTATTTTAACTTTTCGTAAGGTCTATTTTGAAAAACAATACTCTTACTGCTTCAATATCTTTTATACTTTGTTTTTGGACAACGGGTTGACTAAACATCTTAAAAGTTTAAAGCCCCGAAAATGGATCTCTAAACCTTTATTATCAGTTACACGAAACTGATTGATGTAAGTTCAGTAAAAGTGTATCTTTGTACAACTCGGCCAGTAATGAGGTTCATTTTTGGGATAATGATCCCACACACATGCAGAGAAAAAACATAGTTTGATTTGGAAAATGGTTTCTATGATCATATATATAATAAAATGATTGCATTTAGAAAAATGCATGTTTTTTGTAAGAATCAAAATATTATTGAAAAAATAATTTTTTTTTTCCATCGGTAAGTCGATTTGATTTTTTTTTTAAGTGAAAACTTATTTTTGCGCTTTGTTTGGCTTGCGTCATCATTGCAGCGAGAAGCTTTCGTCATCAATACAGACAGCGGATAGCTTTCGTCAATAACCTTTAGCATTATTACTCCTCAAATTTAGTGTGAAAACTCAAAAACTACACTTTTTTCATACATCTTTTTTCTTAGATTTACTGTTGCTTTTTGTTTGCTTCTATTACAACAAGAGAATATCATATTTAAAATAATTTTTTAGCAGTAAGCAGTGAGAGACTTGTGCCCCTTCAATTAATACAGAGGGCGATCATATTATTAGAGCCACTTGAACTATTTCACAAAGTGAAAAAAAATTGCAACTCCAAGCTCAGGAATGATTTCCAAACCACACATTTATGTATATGCATGATTCTGGCCCTTTTCATAAGGCTATAATAGTCAAAAATTCCTTAATGAGAACAAAGTCCATGTTCTTGACTGGCCCAGAAATTCTCCGTATCTCAACCCTGTAAAGAACTTTTGGGAAACGTTCCTGACCAACAAAGGGCAAATAAAAGAGCAGCAAAAGGAGGTACCTAATATTGGCAATAAAATTGAAGGGCTTATTGCAAGAATATGATAAGCCACATAAAAAATATTTAGAAATAATCGAGTCCAAAGTTTTGAAAAAATTGAACACGGAAACTTGTACAAATAAGTTAGCAAATTAATAAGAAATAGCCAAAATCTCTTCAGTTGTTGTTGGCAATGCATTGAGTAATGTATTCAGCCTAAAAAATTGATTTATTAGATCATGTGGCTTATCACGTTATTGCAATAAGCCCTTAAATTTATTTAATATATTTTTCTTCAGTTAAAAAAGCTTAATGTTAAAGTGAATTTTTGTCAAAATCTCTTCAATAGTTGTTGGCAATGCATTGAGTAATGTATTCAGCCTAAAAAAATTGATTTTTTAGATCATGTGGCTTATCAAGTTATTGCAATAAGCCCTGTAATTTATTCAATATATTTTTCTTCAGTTATAAAAGCTTAATGTTAATGTGAATTTTGACTATAATGCTTTGATTTCACCCGAAACTTTAAAAATAATTTTTTTAAGGTGACAATAATAATAGGATCACCCACTGTAGCTCTACACCAAAACCACTGAACCAATACCCATTGTTTCGTAGGTTTGTGTATTCAATATTAAGTCTTAACTGAACTAATGATGCACCAAAATGTTTAGCCTGTAAGTATACACATCTTAATACATAAAAGGCAAGCATGCTGCTCGCACTCCAATATCGCTCAAACTGTAATAAATTTTTACAATTAATACAATGCTTTTACTGCATATGCATATATGAACGTTTAGTTCATTGAAGAAATTCAAAGCATATTTATTTATACAGGGTATCCCAGACTAAGAGGACTTTAATGCAGGGAGTAATTCCTCGTGATGAGACGAGCAAAAAATCGTATAGGCTGGGGTGGTCGCAAATTTCAAACAAAATTAGTAGGTTTAATTTTTCTAAAACAAAACAAATTTTGTGATATTTTTTGCTACCTAGAAGAATTAAGATTGGAAAATTGCCGACATTGGGCCCAATGACTCTTTTCAGCTCATTCAGCCAAATAAGAAACGAAATCATCTCATTTCCCATAAAAATTCACAGTTGCAATTCAAATCATTTGAAACAAATTAATGAGATTGGATACGTTCTTGAAACTTATTACAAACTATTTCGAAAGCATTCGAAGGAGAATGGATAAAAAAACCGAACACACTAAAAATAAAGAATAACGTCAAACTACAAATACAAAAAAAAAACAACAAACTACCAGTTGTCAAACGAAGTGAAATACTTTCGCAAAAAAAAACCAATGTAAACACTTTTGAATGACTCATTTCAAATGAGTCATTTAGCCGAATGTAAACGTAGCAACATAAAAATATAGAATAGTATATAAACTTTTTTCGATTAGCGTGAAAATTCGCATATAGCAGGACAAAGTCTACCCGGGAATACTACACGGTTAGAAATCTTGAAATAAATTTTAATACTTTTTGGCTAACATATACAATCACACCAAAATTGTATTAAAATTAAATATTGGTCAAATATTAAACGTAATTTTGAATAAAAAAATGTGTTTAAATTTAATGCTTAGTTCATATTAATTTTAACCGTAGCATTAAATTAATTCCAAAGAGTATAAAATTTCGTTGTAAGATTTGGATTGCATTAAAATTTAATAAAAAATTTTATTCAAATACTAGCTTAAACCCGGCGCGTTGCTGCCGCGGCCCCGTTGCCAAACGCGAATAAAATGTTATCAGTGAAACTGTATATGTAAATTGTGGTCGAATACTCAATTCCATGGCTGTGCGACCTATAACTCAAAAGCTGTAGAATTTCTCAAATTTTGGTTGCATGGGAGGTGACACGCCCCCTTGTCCAACGCCATACAAAGTTATCAGTAAAACTGCATGTGTAAATTGAGATCGAATGCTGAACTCCGAGGCTTTGTTTGCTTTGTTTGATTGACTCAAAAGCTATTCGATATCGCAAATTTGGGTTGTATAAGAGGTGCCACGCCCCTTTGTCCAACTCCCATAAAATTTTATCAGTAAAACGCCACGTGTAAATTGTGGTCGAATTTCGAATTCCAAGGATGTGCGGCCTATAACTCCAAAGCTATTCGATATCGCAAATTTGGGTTGTATGGGAGGTGCCACGCCCCCTTGTCCAACTCTCACAAAATTTTATCTGCGAAGCGGCACGTGTAAATTGTCGAATACCGAATACCGAGGCTAAGCGGCTTATAACTCCAAAGATATTCTATATCGCAAATTTGGGTTGTATGGGAGGTGCCACGCCCACTGTTAGTAGGAGGTTGAAATATACTTTACGACCTATTCTCATACCTACAAAATATACATACAAAATTTCATGAAAATCGGTCGAGCCGTTTCGGAGGAGTTCGATTACGTACCCCGTGACAGAAGAATTTTTATTCAAATATAATACTTAAAAATTATATATATATTTTTATATAGTCTTAAAACTTATATACAATATTCACTAGTGTCCGACCGAATATTCGGCTTCGGCTTCGGAATTCGGCATAATCGGCCAATTTTTTAATCTTCGGCTTCGGCCATAAACAGCCGAATATTTGCCTAATGTTCTTGCTTTTTTGTATCGCAAAAATTTTTTATATATATATTTTTTGCATTTTTGATAGCTTACTGCATAAAATATCATTCTAAAAGGTTAAATAGAAATTCAATTTTTAACGAATCTTTATGTTGTTTTGGTCAAAAGCGAGTTATTAAATTATCAATGGATCCATTGATAAATTTCATATTAGAATTTTTATCAACAAAAAAGAAACGAACATTTTCAGTGAAAATTACAATAATTTTTATTTTAATAAAAAAATAACCATAGTCACATTCATACATAACAGGAAAATATTTTGATTTTTTGTTTCAGGTGAATTTTGCGACCTGTAGGAAGGTCGCAATCTCAGTTCGTGTTTTAAGCACTGCTCCACGTCGCCCCGTGGCTTGCTGTATTATTTATTAATTAAATATTTAGTAAATAAATATTGATTATAATCTGAAAATTTTTACAATCTTCTTCAAAGTACTGTATATATACCTAAAAAGTTTAGAGAACCAATATTATTTACTTTTTCTAAAAAAGTCAAATGAAAATTGCATACTTTTCGGCCTATTTAACCAGACTGGACTTTTAATAATTACCGTTTTTTGAACTGAAATGAAAGAAAGGCCTAAATTTTATTATTATTTTTACTTTAAAAAAGTTTTGTTAATATTCGGCTTCGGACTTCGGCCGATTATTTTTATTTGACCGAACATTCGGCTTCGGCCAAAAATCCACATTCGGTTGGACACTTATATTCACCATAGTATCGAACTGATTCCAATGGTATAAAATATTATTGTAATATTTGAACTGTATTTAAATGTAAGTAAAAATAAATTTAAATATTTTGTAATCAATTGAGAATTATTAAGTGTAATATTTCTTGCATTAAAAATCTCTTTAATACTTTGTATTAAAATTTATTGCAAGATTTCTAACCGCTCGGTTAAAAATTTTGGACTACATTTTAGTCCAAACTTTGGTTTAAAGGAATTTTTAATCCAAAAAGTATTGTTTCTTAATCCAAACATAGTTTAATTTAGCTGAGTCTTAAACCCACGTTCGTGAAAAGAACTTACTTGCATACGTAATGATGCAAAATAAGCGAAACTATGTTAACAACTGAGTTGGACTAGTGTATGAGGTATTAGACCAGCACATCAGAGGACGTGTGTTCAAATCGCGAACTGGTCAGCTTGCTTGCTTGCATTCTTTATGATGCAATGAAATAAGCGTAACTTTCTTAACAACTGAGATGGACGAGTGGATAAGGCGTTGGACCAGCACAACAGAGCACGTGTGTTCAAATCATGAGCTAGTCAGAAAAGTTTTTTATTTTAAGTTGATATTTTAATAGCTTTTTTTAAACTTCTTGCGGATTGAAAACCAATCTTTTTTGAATTGAAAAATATTAAATTTTTCCTTGGATTAAAAAGTAATCTTTTTTTTTGTGGTGTTGTCCTTCCTATATGCAATCCAAAAAAGTTCAAAATTTAGTCCAAGATTTTTAACCGTGCGTGTAGTATTTAATATATATTGGTTTTCACTTCGGTTGGCAGTCCCCTCATTGCTATACCTGTTTTTTTTTATCACAAATGCATTCTAAGGAAAGATGCTTTATGGTTTGTTTTTTTTTACCCCCATCACAGTATCTGCACAACTTATGGGAAAAAGTTTACCCTAGACCCAGACGAAGGAGGCATTTAATTTATACAGGATACAAAATTATGCTACAAAAAAAAATGTGAATATATCTGTCATATTTTATTTTTTTTTTCTTATTTATTGTTTTAAATAATATATTTCATTAAATTTTTGACATAAGAATTAGTTTTCAAAAATAATATCTTTTAGATGTGCTACTAAATTTATTAATTTAATTAATGCCAGCCGTGCATCTGTCAAAAACGTTGTGCATAGCCGCGGTTAATGTTGCCCAGAGTATTCCTTCAATTACGGAATGTATAGATTGTTTTCGCTCGTTTGTATTAAGTGACTTAGTTTTATTAGCCCATATACGACAGTTTGCTTGTTTGCATTTCCGTTTAAGTCAAGGTATGCCTCTTCAGACATAAAGAAGCAATTTATGAAGTTTGCATCTTGCTCAACAAGATGCAACAACTTTTGGCAAAACTCTAAACACTTCTTCGACTGACGCTGTATCCAACGCTGTTTGTCTTGTTGAAATGCTAAGATTGTTGTCAATGGCTGCAGCCACTGCAGCGATGATGGTTGGTGTTCGAACTATTGGATTTCGATGGACGGGCGTCCTCTGCACATTAACATGTGTTTTGAACCTTTTTACAATTTGCATGATGGTCCAACGACTGGGCCATCCCTATTTGTTTGAGTCCTAAATGCTCTCTGTACCAAAATTTTAGACTGTAGTTCGTAATACAGTTGCACCACTCCTATTCTTTCTGTATCTTAAAATCTGTTCATTTTACAAATATTTTATGTCAGTTTTTACTCTGAAACCAAAAAAAAAAAATTGTTTATATAACAGAAATATTCGGATTTATTTTTGTAGCATATATTGTGCCCCACCCTGTAGTAGAAACAGCTCTACCATAACTACAAGCCTTTTTGAAAAAAATTTTGAAGAATTTTTCAGCGTTAATATTTCTACTCCATTTTAGTAAGAAAAAATTGTAACCTAATTAATTGTATGAAAATATATGTACCAAAATGCATGTGGTTTTTTTATTTTTTCTGTTTTTTTTTTATAATTTCTACTCTATGAATTTTATTAAGTTTGGATTAAGTGTTTTTTTTTATTTATTCTGATAACTAATCGATTCTGCAGCAGTCTTCTCTCAAACTATTTTTGCAAAGAGTGAGTTGTTAAAGCTTTCAGGCATCATGGTAATTTTATACTCTTATAGATGACATTTTTATTAAAACTGTCTTCAATACAACATATAATGAAATGTGCACTTTCATAACAAAATTGTTTTTACAGCTCATTAAATAAATTTAAAATTGTTTCATTATGTTTCTTTTTTACAGCTGCAATTTTAAAGGTTTTGATGTTTTGTTTTTCTTCTTTTTTTGTGGCTAATGATATCGTTAATAGTTTTATCTCATTGTACTCGCTGTATCCGAACTAATACCTTATAAAAACTTATCCGCAGTTACTTTTAATTGTTAGAATTTTGTACCTGAAGCAGAGTTGCCGCCATAGCTGCCACCTGTTCAATGCATTTACAGCGCAAGAGATAAGAATCAGCATCATTTGAGTAAAGGTCGCTTGGATGTTGGCTGATTCAGCTGGAACATAGAACAAAACTTTAAGCAAAGAAAAAATTGTCAAAAAACCTTTCTGAGCTTGTTGGCACTCACTAGTTGTCAGCCACAAAAAGTATTCCTAAGGCAAGGTGTCGGTTTCCCTCTCCTTCTCACCACCACACATGCGGTATTTGCATAAAACTCTAAATTGATCCCATGAAAATCTACATCGCCATCGCCAACTGGCTGCCATGAGCTGGTCGCACAGCACCTGCATCTAAGTCATATTCAAGCTTGCGTTGCTGACGTTGTTGTACCTATTAATAGTTAGCTTTTTTGTACGTTTAGCCTTTCGATTTTTAAATGATCGCCAGTTTTGGCTGATGATTGCAATCATTTGTGTCAAATTATAAAGGCAACAAAAAACAGCAGGTGAGGGATAAAATGCAGCAACAATTTTTTTTAAAAAATACTCAATGCGCATTATTGATGTAATAAATTATTGTAATTGGCCATGTTAATAATTGACTATGGGATTTTGTAGTTTTTGTGATTGTTTATGTTTTATATTGAATTCTAAAAAATATCAACACGGCGTTCTAAGGAGGGGCATAGGAGGAGTCAGCCAATCTACAGGGAATACCATTTAATTCACAACAATTTGGTTGTAATGAGGGTCTTTCAGTGTTTTCCATAATTGATTGATTATCGTATCTGTTCGTTTTTGTTTGTGTTTGTATTTATGAGCAAACTATTCATTATTTAAAGCGTTCTCCATTTGATTTGAATTTTTAATTAACTGATTGAATGGAATTGAAATTGTTTGTGAAGTTCGTAAAGTCATGCTCGAGTAGAATCACATGAGAAAAAAAAAGTTAGAATGGTGAGGGACGTTGTATGTATTTATTTAATTGACTACATCTGGAACAAGGCATAAATTTGGCTTAATGAAAATTATTTAAATCATAGTTGAGCATGTGTTGGGTAAAAAGATAATTATAAAACGTATATTTTTTGTGTTGCAAAACATTTTTGCATAAGTTATTTAACTGTGTCAATAGGAATTAACAGGAAAAGCCGTATTTATGTCGGTATTTCACAATTGGAATTTTATCACACTGAAAATGAACTAACCAATGCTTTTAAATTCAACACAAATGTATCCATTTTTTCAAGCAAACTTTGCTTGCCACTAGAGGCAACCAGTCCGTTTAAACTCCTAAACGAGCAGTCATGGAGTACTCCCACGTTTTTCTTTTGCTATCAATTAATGAGTGCTGTGCCTGTTCTTCTAATTGAGCCATAAAGTAGTACTATACTTAATCTTTTGATTCTTTAATGGAGTGCTTTTTTAATGAATTAATAAGTAACGAAATACAAACAGAAGAAATCTGTTATTTGGAATAGGAATGAATTGAATTGAAATGTATTAAAAATGGTTGGTTTTAGAGTTAAATACATATATAAGTTCTGCGGTTTAATGGAGTTTTTAATTTTCAAAAAGCAACTTTCAATGATATTTCTCAATATGCGCGTTATTTCGAAATTCTTCTTAAGCGCTTTTGTATTGAGTAACAAAATTTGTTTAGCCAAAAATACAAATTCAATATAATTTGTAACACAATTTACCAAAAAACATTCAAAGTGAGCCATCTTTAAACTTAAATAACTAAAATAACTAAAAAAACTTAAAATTTGCCATCACTTTTTGGAGCATTTCGGGGGACGGGGGTATAGCGGTGATTTCGGCACGAATAATTGCCTTGAGCTTGTGAATGGTCTGAAACTTGCTGGCGTACACTTAGCTTTTCAAATAACCCCACAAAACGAAGTCCGGAGGGTCAAATTTGAAGCAATGCGTGGTTAAAATTGTATTGAACTAATGTTTGAAAAAACTGTCTGCTCAGTTCAATCAACAGAAATATTACAAAATTTACATACCTACATAAATTTACATACCTACAAAATTAAATATTTACATACCTACATAAAAAAAGGCGCACCCTGTATATTTAACAGCAAAGGTTTTGAGAAAATATAAAACAAATGCATTTAGAAAAAATGCTTAGTTCAGGAATCTAATTTACGGCTTCAGCATTTTTTTTAATCTTAATAATTTTTTTTAAATCTAGAATATTTTTCTGGACTCGAGTCGATAACATTTTTCTGACGTTTTGCTTTCTAATGAAAAACATTTTCTGAAAAAAGAGACAAATTTTCTTTATGTAAGTAAATCATATAATTTTTTTTTTTAATTTTTCATGTTTTCTTCATTCTTGATATAATTTTGTCTTACGAGATTTTCTAAGGTCATAATATTTCCAAACGATATAATGCCTTCAAAAATATATAGGATATTTTAACGAAGGTCACTAGGTGGTGTTTCCTTTGATATATTTTCTTTAAAAAGTTATGGTGGAACTTTGTACAAAGGACTTCTGATAAACTTTTCTCTGATCACAAAAAACTGAAAAATATCTCTTATTATTCTTCTCGGAGGTTTATCTATTGATCTCATACTTTGACGAAATCTGTTGCAAGCTATACATACATTAGGGCGGGTCGATTTATTTTTCGACAATTTCCCTATGATTTCCGTATTCTATGGGTTATTCCATAAAAATTTGACAAAGGAAAAAATGGCCATGAAAGTAATATTCTTGGATAAAATTATGAAAAAAATGGAAAAATGGTCCAAAATTTGGACAAAAATGCCCGTAACTTTTGAACTTTTTACCAACAAAAAGTAGGGGACTCGATTTTAACGATAGAGGTATGATTCCTTCGGCAAATTTTCATGGAATAACCCATAGAATACGGAAATCATAAGGAAATTGGTGAATTTTTTCACTCCCTACAAATCGACCCGCCCTAACATACATATATCAAACACAAAATTTTTTTACATATAACTTACAACTGATTTCGTCGGAGAAGAGGCAAATGTATTTAAAGTATACATGTAAAATTCAAAACACGCTATTTCAACTAGAGCTGGCTGTTATGCTTGTCACATTTATTTAATCGACCAATAATTTTTTTCCCTGATAAAAATAATTTCTCCGCCAATTCATAAAATAAAGCTTCTTCACTGAAAATGCTCCAAAACACGCGATTTTCCTTTTGTGTTTTTGCTTATAAAAAGTAGCAGAGAAATAAAACAATTTTTTTCTGGCAAAGAATTTGTAGCATTTGCATTTAATTCGAGCTCATTACAAGTGGCTTTGTTTGTATGTGAATGGGTGGCAAAGGCGAAGGTGGAGGCGTGTAGCATGTGGTAAGCTAAGTTTTAGCACCACATTAAAACGATTCAACGTTTAAAAGAATGGCAAAAAACAAGTGGCAACAGACGGAAGAAAGGCAAAATATTTAATTGATATTGCATACCAAGCTTGCGCTGCGACAGCTATTTCGCCAACGCTTAAATGAGCCTAATGAGCCAAACAATAGCAGAAATAACAACAACAATAACAATTAGCACACACTTACTAATCACATGAGTTGAATGATGTAAAGGAGTGTGGATGTGGGGTTGGGGGTTGCAAAGGTGGTGGCTATTATGTTGTATTATGTAAAGTTTTCAAAATATTGTGGAGGCAAAGTGCGCTTTTTTCAATGAAAAAAGACATTTGTTATAGGAGGTAAAGATAGTAGCTCTTGACGGTAACATAACATGTCTTCAGTTTGTTTTTAAATCAACTTTTTTTTCTATTTCGAACGCAAAGATATTTTTTATTTTTGTGACAATCAACAACTGTAATACAAAATAATTAATTAACGCTGTCATTAGTGTAGTTGGTATCTGTCAGAGTGTGTCTGTTTGTTACACCTTCTTGCGACGGAGGTCTGAGTTAATTACATTAGGATTATGTTGACAGAATCTGCGGTGTTAGAGGTCAACCAATGAACTGTCAACCTCAAGGGAACTATTGTGTATCATAAACAAATCAATCACTCATCAGCAACGTATCAACGATCCAAAGCCACACACACACTTTGAAATTGGATGAGGAGTCACAACATCCCAGAGTGCACTTTAAAATCAATAATTAATGACAACGCTGTTATATGATATTTCGTATATGATAAAAAAATTAAGTAAAACATTTGATATGGTGAATTTGGCAAATTTGTTAAACTCTAAAGAAGAATAGAGAAAAAAGAAGAGGCACTTAGAACAGACACAATCACTGGTAGAGTTTTAGGCTTTGTGATCTAAAAATAACTTAACTGCTTTAACGTCAAATGAAAAAACGTCAAAAGAATAAAAGACAAATTAAATAAAAGATTAATTAAAGGCCCATGCAGGCAGAGGAATATGAAGTCTCGACTGGATTGGTTCAGAGCGCATGTGTAGTTAGCTCCGTTGGGTTTGATCGGCAGGAAAGAAGATGTTGGGTGGTATGGGAATTCTCGTTGCAAAGAGGGCACATGTTAGCGATGTCCGGGCTTATTTTAGTTAGGTAGCTGTAAAGGAATCGTAAATGATCCGGCCTAAACTGGGCTAACATGGCTCTTGTTTGGCGTGGCAGGGAGGTTTCGGTGTCACTTATGGCGGCGTCGATAGTCTAGTTGTAGCGCGCTTGACTGCCGCCCAGGGGTTCCAGGTTCGAATACGTCCTACGCTTTAACCTTTCTTTCCTTACTTATAATCAAAATAACTTTAAAAAACATCAGTTTACGACGAAAAGTTGTAGTTGGTGGTGGTAGGAAAGTTTGTGGAGAGGAACGCTTAGTAACTGGATTTGACTGAGATCAAGGCATAACACTTGCTTCAGATTCATCACATGTTTCTATAGCTTTCTGCCACATTAAGAACATCCTAAACAAAAGTTTCACTTGATTCTTCCCTTTTTCCATTCTGTGGTATCACAACGGACCAATTTGGTCTAAGTGAGCCAGTGTAAAGACCTGCCGTCCCCTTAACCTAACCTAACCTAAAGGGTGGTTCCCTCCCCCCGAGCTCAGCTTTCTCATCCAAGTTCCTTATCGCTATCGACACCACTTTTGTGTGCAGTTGTTTTTGTGCATCTTGCATTTCTTCCACTACAATTCCGTTTGTAGCCTTGAAGCTTCACCGATGTGTGGCGCTTCGTTCCGGAGGTCTAACCTAATTGTTCTCATTCCAGAGGCAGGGGTTTCCTCGTTTTGAGATGGTTGGGATTAGTGGGGACTTCACACTTTAGGAGGAACTGACGAGTGAGGAGAGTGCAGTGTGCATACTTTCGACATCTTGACTTCTTGATGCAGGTGATAGGCTTGGGTAGTTCACTTGAACTATTCGCACTCATGAACTATGTGAACTAGTTCGTTGATTCTCGTTCTTTTAGTTCAATTGATTTTGCAGCGAGTCACATCGAAATGAACAAGAAAAAAATTTATTCAACAGTGGTTTGAGTCTGTGCTGATACAGTTTGCATCTTTGATTTTTATTGAAATGGTGGAGTTAAGGACTGCAACTTTGACAGTTTTATCTTTATTTTTCATTGTCTTTAATACAAACATATGATTATCAGTAGTTTTAATTTGTGATTTTTTATTTAAAATAGTTTGAATTCCACTTATGTAGTATTTTTATGTAAATGTCTTCCGTGTCCACAGTTAATGATTGATTCGTTCATATAGTTCGTTTCATTTTATAGACCTGATCATGAACGAGTAAACAAAAAGAACTCGTTTATTGAACTGAAAGATGTAACGAGCTAACGTACCTAACTATCTAAAACACCAAACGAACTAACAACATGAACTAGTGCATGAAACGAACTAAAAGAGAGAACGAATTAAATGAACTAAAAGAACTATATGAACGAACTAGTTCATTAAACTGAACTGAACTAAAAAGAGCGATCTTTTTAGTGAACTAAAATGCCCAAGCTTAGCAGGTGATCAATAGAAGCTTTTACGTCACAACGACACAGAGTGCAGTATTTAAGGCAGTCTGCAGCTTTTCTGACTATGTCTCACTCACTGTTGGGTCCAAATTGGGGCTGCGTAGTCTATTACGAGACGACCAATAGCCTTATATGTACCAGTTATTTTTTTCTTCTTATTTGTCCCATTAACTGCCAGACAACGCCATTAGGACCTTAATCCTTCTATTTAACTTCTTGACTTGATTTCAGAGTGTTTTGAGAACATGAATAGGTAACTTCAAGTATTTTTTGGTTATTTTCTGTGGGATTGTCTGGCCATCTTTGTGGATTTCGAAATCTCTATTTATCTCATACGTCCATATTGTGAATAGTGTGGCCGAGGATTTTGGGGCCGAAAGCTGCAGATTTCGACTTGCCAAGAAGCTTGTCAGAACAGGTAGAGGTGTCCATTGATCTACTATTCAAGGCTAGTTGCAAATCGGGTGGTGGCGCATGGATTTTGAATAGGCATGGATTAAAACAGGAGTAGTGAAAAGACGCCGCCTTGCAGGACTTCTTATTTATTTTCCCTCAAGCCTGATCTGACGCCATGTAATTAGCTAGCCACCTCTTAAGGTTGTCTGTGGTGTTGGAATCATAGATGTCTTGTAGCTGGGTGGTGTGTGAAACCGTATCAAATGCTTTTGATAGCTCCAGTGCTACGACAATAGCTCTATGGTGAGGTCTTTTGCTATTTAATCCATCTGCTAAAGCTGTTGAGATTTTGCAGAAGGTGGTGGTAGTGCTTCTGCTTTCGTGAAATCCATGTTGGTGTACAGATGGAGTGCTTTCAAGATCTTGATCACTGGATAAATAAGTGTAATTCGTAAGTAGGAACTGCCCATAATGTATCGTTTCTCAGGTTTGAGAACGGGAATGATTTTCCCCAGTTTCCATGTGTCTGAAATTTTCAGTTATCTTGTTCAGATAATATATGTCTTTTATAGGTATAGGATACCTCCCTTCGTACCTATGTGTTTAAGCATTATTATCGCAAGGCCATCTGGCCCAATAGCAGTGGAGTTTTTAGCAAGCTTAATGTCTAAAACAGAGTTGCTGTTGTTGTTGCCTTTTTGAAAACCTACTTGAACTAAAAAGCTCGTAATTAAAATCTTGCAAAATCAAGGAATTCTTTTTCAATAAAATAGAAAGGTTTCTTTAAGGTGCGTCATAGGCTATTTAGATAAATACCAGCTGATATACTCGGTGTTAATCGATAAGTTTTATATCTTTATCCAAATTTTTGATCTTTTTTTTTTTTGATCGCCAAACAGGTCCTCAGATTAATCAAACATCCTTAATGTTTAAGGTAAATAATGTTCCATGCAAGAATTTTCAAAGTTATATTACTGCAAATTGGTAATTGCATACCTTATAACGGTATAACGGTAAGTAACATTCTTGGTTAAGATGTCTTTTATTAGAAAAATTTCGTGTTTTATAAGAATATGCAAGTTGTAAAATTTCCAAGAAATTGACACCAAAAAACTTTCGTATCTGAAACACACAAAAAGTTTTTAGTACTAATTTTTTTTTGGTGAAAATTGGCTTTAAAAGTGAATAACTCGGTCATGTTACAAAGGATTGCTTTAATTTGTTTTTTAAATTTTGATTAATTGTCCGTCCAATCGTTTCAGTTTTTTTTTTATTTTCGTTTCCCTTCTAATTTTTATAATTTTCCAAAAAAAAAACCTTAACGATTTCTTTATTTCGCAAAAAAAATTTAGTAAAAATATTTGTTGTTGAAAAAATATTCAAAACCAAAAATGCCTTTTTTAATGTTCTTTCATATGGTATGCATGAATGTAGGGTTAATTAAATTTTTCTATCGTAAATATTTAAAAACGTTTTATATCATCGTAAAATCAAGCCTAACTATCTTAAAAATTTAAGATTTTTTTTGTTTATTTTTATTCATTTTGTATTTTTTTAAAATTTGTTTGCATGAAAAGTAATGGTTTTGTGAAAGAATCCTGACAATTTCTCTATTCGTTCCTGAGTTATACTCTCAAATACCCCTTTAAACACTGCCACAGCAACGTCAGCGCCACCCACCGGGTCAAACTTCAAAACAAAACCATTTACAGACCCAGTTGCACACACCAAATTTCATCAAAATTGGCTCTGTCGTTTAGGAGGAGTTCAGTGACAATGCCATGTTCAGAAGAGTTTTATATATAAAGATAATTAAAGCAATTATTAAAAATTAAATTATGAAATGAAGTTTTGTTATTAGGGCTATTCCCAGTTACGGGCAAATAGCTTTGCAAATGTATGCCCTACCAAATATTTGCCATCAACTGTGAGCACACTTTTTAGAACACTGTTGCAAACAAAACTCACAGCTGTTTTGGAGGAAAAAAAAAACAACACGAACAGTATTTGTGGTGTTTTTCATTATTATTTATCAAAGTGTATTATTTATCAAAGTGAGTTCCATATCAGAGTCTATTAATTTTGTTTTATTAGCGGCGTTTGGTTAAAATGTGACAGCTGATTGATTGGCAAATAAGTTTTGCCCATGCTCGACTGTATGCAATACGATTTTAGTGTTGCAAATTTGACACAGTCGGGCAAATGCAAATCTGTACATTTTGTTGTTGTGTTGAAAATATTTGCCATCATATTTTGCAAATGCCACGATGCCACGCTATTTGCCCGTAATCGGGAATAGCCCTATTGTTTAACCGTGTCATCCTCAACAACCTATGGAGTTTATCGATTCTCTGCAATTACTTATGTAGACGAAGGCTCTTCATTGGTACGGCCTTAAGTATTCGGGACGAAATCTGAGTAGGAATAAAGAAGATGTAATTCGTACGACATTCGAAAGCACGTTCCTTGTGTTCGTCTCTCTTTCTCTAGTCATTTGGAAATTTCCTGAGATATCGTCCGACAAAAACTTACTTGTTGTGTTTTTCTGGTGCTCTCTAATCCATCAAAGTCAAGCTAACATAATACTCAAAAATCACAATTTGGCCAATATTTGCCAATTTTTTGCTATCAAAAGCAGAGCCAAGTAAGTAATGTTTAATCTTGAATTAATTCATTTCATTATTTGCTCTACTATTTCTTCTACTACATGGTTTATAAAAAATACTTTCAATTAATTGATTTATTTCTTCAATATATGCTTGAACTTGTGTGTATCTGCATAGACCCAATACGAAAAGAACAAGCTATGTGATTTCAAACTTTGTGGAATCTGCTTTTTCATTGCTATACATATTCACCTCAATTAATCATAACAAATAGGTTTGCACAAGAACAGCTTTAAGCTGCGAGGAACCCGCAAATTCGTCTACACCATATGATTGTCTTTATCTTCCTCTTTGCCTCGGCAAATGTCCAACCATTTTCAATCAGCTATGTAATTGTTTAGTAGATTTTGCTGTGCCACCATTTTTGTTGTTTGTGTTATTCATTTCCACTTAATTATATTTCTCATATTGTTTTGTAGATTTTATTATTTTGTTTTAACTTTTTTTATATACTCCGCATGCTTATTTTAAACAGACTCCATTAATTTTATTCGCCTTGTTTGTGAAAATGGGTTTGCATGAATACAACAATAAAAAAAAGCAACAGCAACTGGTGTATTGTGGACCCCCTGAGGGCTGTGCTTTTTAAAAATGTTCTGCTGTGGTGTTCAGAGCTGATGGTGCTCGAGTGTATTTTATAGTTTTTTCTCAGCTTAATAATCAGCGAATACACCAACATTGGTTGTCTTGTTTGTATGAATTTGTTTTTTATGCACGCGCGTGTGTGTGTGTGTGCATCAGTGCATGTTATTAAACCTTAAGTATGTACATAGGTTCATCTAGACCTCGCGATACCCCGACGTTTCTCTTTAATTATTCACTTGAATCGCTCCGGGGGAGAAAATGCAAAATTGATAAAATAAAACCAACTTTTTCGCTCGAGGTACCAGAAGATCCCAACCTATCATAGGCTGAGCTGCACCAATCGTGCATCTACTGGTTTGCCTGATCAATGCATACCATTGCAACTTTGGCCAATCCTAAATTGAATTTCAAAACATGAAATATTATTTCAAATATTTTTTTAAAAGCTTAACATGGTGTTGTTCGACTTGATATATGTACGTGGTGCAGGATATGTGACAGAGGTAAGGGGGGGGGGGGCATCCAATTACCACGAACTCAGACGAATGTGTGAAGACGTTATTTGTTTAAATTTAACCTCGTTGCCTGCAAGTAAGGGAAGCACGTGGTGAAGGGGCAACAAGTCACGGCGAATAAGCAGAAGCGGAAAGCAAGTACCTACAGCGAAAAACAAATAATGCGCATTGAATGGGGGCCAAAACAAGACAAAACGAAATGTGTACCTACGACATAAACAACAACTACAACAACACTAACGACCGCAAATCACATAAATTATTGCAATAAACAAACATAATCGTAATAAAGACGATTTACGAGCACAACTTTGGGCAAAATTTACCGAGATATACGCACTGACAGGGCGGCATATGTGGGCCCATACGCACACACACACACACACTCACCCACTACTTCACACAAACATTTGTGAAAGTGGGAGTGCATGTGTCTGCGTATGTGTATGTTTGCCAGGAACGTATCGCTGTTGGATTCTCTGCTGTAATGCCTGTGATATATGATGAGTTTATGTGCGCAAAAAGTAGGGGTTCGATGTAGGCACAAACAGACTAGCGGATGATGCGGAAGCAGAGGAGCGCGGATGTCGAGCGTAGGCGCAACTCTGATTGCTTTGATCACCTCAGGCTGTAAGTCATTAACGAGCACAAATTTAAGATTAGCTCCAAAACAAATACCTCGTCACAACCCTTTGTACTCTTTTGAGCAAATTGCTTATTTTAATGAAGAAGATACAGATATCCACGTTCCTCCACTTCCTACCACCAAAGTCCTTTGAACTAAGAAATTCTACAGACGACTGCAAATATAAGAAGTTTTCCAAACATAAATCCCAGTCAGTATTGCTTAAATATTTGTTACTGCGAATTTTAAAATATCGCAATAAAAATACATATGAATAACTTAAGGAAATTTAACAAACTCATCAAACTCAATGAGGCAACAATAAAAACGACGACTACAACTAAACTCTTAAATATGAACTCTGCTCAAGGAGTATAACACAGTACAGCAAAACTTAAAAGAAACAATATTACATAAAAGCCAGACAGTTACAACTATGTGAGCAATAATAGCCACAAGAACGAGAAGAACAAGATTGAATGACTGTTACTTAAACTACTTGGTTGCTTGCTGTGTGGAGTTGGGACAGAAGATTGGGCTGAAGAATGCAACCTCAGTTTGTTAAAAAAGCACGTCAAATCAGTGGAAGAACGAAAGAGTGGGTAAAAAAGAAAAATCTATTCCAACTCATTATTGTCAGAACGTGATTAATTGCTTTTGAATAGCAAGCCACACAAACACACAGACACACAAGAGCTGTCTGCATAGGAAGGGAAGAAGAGCACTCTTAACTCGGATTGCGAAAGTAGAGTAGGCAGCGAAATGTGCAACAAACATCTTGGGAAAAATCTTCACCAATGGAATAAATAATAATTATAGGCAAGACTATAAAGGGTGGCGCCATTGAGACCGCGAATGCAACCGTGGAACTGTTCAAATACATGCTTCTTACTTTCATGACCTTCCATAACCAATTTGTTTTTATTCTTTCATCTTCATTTGTTACAATTAGTTTTATTCAAATCAAAGCAAATAAAATAAATCCATTTTTTTTTGTTACTTTCAGTGCTGGGATGAATGCGCAAGGCCACCACCACCAAAGATTAATAAATCGATACGCGAGACCTGGTCCTTACATACAGTGTCCATGTTACAACAGGATTCACTGGTGTTAGTCGATGTTGCCTGGGCGCCATTGAGTACGCCGAACCAGTGTCTGGTTACCTGGGAGGTATCCGGTGGCGGTCTTATGGGAAATCTACTAACTGAGTCCTTCAACGTGCAACTGTCATTGTGGCCTGACACGAAGTACCGCGTGCAGATCACCTGCAAGAACAAGGTAAGTCGAAGTGGTAAATGTTTATTTTATACTGAACAGATGAATATGTGAAATGTCCAGTGGAAATAAATTAAACTTTTTTTGTGACGAAACCTAGCAAAGTTGACATCGTTAGTGAGGTAATACTTTCGCTACGAAGGATCAAAATTTTTATTGCAAAATAAACTTTTTTCCACCTCTTTTACACGTATTGAAAGTCAACTCATTTTTAATTGAAGTACTTCTTTTATATCACTTTTTATACAAAGACAAAAATGCAGTAAGAACAGTTTTAATATTGTACACATATATAAAAATGCGCATGGGGTATATTCACTTTGTCACTCCGTTTGTAACGTCGATAAGGAGTTTCAGGTATGGAATGGCAATTGATCAGCATCACCTCCTTAGTCGATTCAGCCATGTCCGTTTATCTTTCTGTGATCACGATAACAGCCGTAATATTAGAGCTACCGTAACGATATTCAATATATAAGTTTTTTTAAAAACTACAGATAAAATTCGAAAATGAGCAAAATCGGAGCAAAGATACAAAGAGACTATCAAAAACTCTTTAAATTCCACAAAAATTAATGCAATGCCTTCTAATTTTGCACATATGCTTTAAACTGAAATATACACTTTAAGTATGAAATTTTTAAAAATCCAAAGTAAACCACCATGTCTACTTCCCATACAAAGTGACTTTATGAAACTAGTAAAATCTCCTTAAATTCCTCAAAAAATTAGTACAATGGCTTAAAACTTTGCAAATTTGTTTTAATCTTAACTATGTAATAGTAAAAGATTTATAAATTCCAAAAACATTAATGTTTAAACTTGATATTGTTTACATAAGCTTTCATGAATAAAAAGGATTCCGAGTTTCAATTGTGAAATATTTGGATAGAAACTAATAAATAATACAACATTGAACACTTCCAATAAACTAAAATACGATCGTGGGGATATTTTTACTTTGGTCCAGTCTAAAATATATGTTTACTATTTTTTATCTTAACTTTGGCTTTGAAAAGAACAAAAATATGATTTTTTATAATTAAAATTTAAAGTAAATTATGTGAAAATGTCCAACAAATAAAAAAATTTTTAAAAATTTTTTTGCAGTAAAACATCATCTCAAAACTTCTCTTTCATATTCATATATCCTATTGTATTTTTATTAAGGGCAGGTTCTCATGAAACTCGATCTAAAAACTCAATTATTATTTTTTTAATTTTTCGATAGCTTATGATGAGTAGAATATGCTCCCAATGCTATTTGGCCGATAACGATTGCATAAAAAAGTTATCGCATTCAAAAAGAACCCATATTTTCATAAACGCACTCGAAAAAATCTTTAGTCAAATTTTAAAACGCGTTTTCTGAAGAATCATTTTCTTAAACTGCCCTTCACGAAATCTCAAGAACTACTCGATGGATTAATTTGGATTTTTTTTAAAGTAGATACAAGAAGTAGAACCTAAATTAAGATAATATTGGCCGGTTATTTTTTTCTTAGAGCTCTCTAAAAAGCGAAGAATGTGAAAAAACACTCTACTAAAAATTCACAAGTCCGACATTTTTGTAATTTTCAACTATTTATTGATATTTTAGGTTCAAACTCCTAAAAATATAATATAATTAATTAAATTTTTCAAATTTTTTATATAAGATTAGCAACCGGCGGCTTTGCTCGCGATACGGAAACAATTTTTTATTTTTGTTGTACTCACTGTTGCAACGCAAATCACAGCTTCAATTGTCTTCAAGTCTTCAACTCCAGATATTGTTGCGTTTCCATTCTCATTAAAATAATAGTAAAATGAAAGATGCAACAACCAAAATTATAAAAAACATGACACGAAGAAAATGTCAAAAGAATAGCTCATCCTAGATTAAACAACATAATTGTGTCGATAAGTAATAATCGCTTAAGTCGACTAAGGACAGAACTGAGTTATTAATGTAGCTGTGTTCCACACAGAAAGAACTCTAAACAAACACAATCTTTAGCTTTTAGCATGATATTTGCCAAAGTTATGACACAAAAACAAAATCACCTTTCATAGAACCTTTCATAGAACTTATATGGCATTAATACTTTTACCGATACTTTTTCGATATTCGTTTCGGTCCTAGGGTTCCGGCTTTTTATTCTTAAGATAACCCACAATTAATAATATTGTGGGAATTTCTGAAGAAGATTTTAATAAACTGGTTAAGGCAGGACCATAGTACTGGCCTATTATTAATAAAGAATATAACAAATATCAAAAATTAAATGTAAATACCGCTTTTCTTTTCTATGAATAAATGATGTGTGAATAATCGCAGGAGATACCTTTTCTGTATTAGCTTGGTCTTGCTTACAAAAAAAATTAAAAGAAGGTAAAATTTATAAAATATTAATTGTATTGTGGGAATATGTGATGATTTTAAAAAACTTAAATTGGCTAAGGCAAGACCATAACTCGGGACTATGATTAATGTAGAATACAACGATTATCACAACATGAATGTAGATCCAACTCAAACCTAAGCTACTCTTAGCGTTTAAGTCCTTTGGTTCACAACGATTGGAAAAAGTTTGATGACAGGAAAATGACTGCGTTGACTCAAACTCAAAACCTTATTAATTTTTAAAGTATATGGGAAAAAACTAAAAACAATATGGTACTAAAGTACTCGGCATGATTTCTTTCTTCTTTTTTGCCAAAATGTCTTTCATCGTATCTGCATTTCAGTAGTTTTTTTTTTAAATAAAGTTTGGTAAGGGTTTTCGTTTCTTTGAATATATCTTCTGAAAACGTAGATATTTGCCTTAGAGTGGGCTTAAAACTAGAGGGTGCCGTTTTTGAATCACTTTACAGACATTTAACGATACACACACACAACACAATTGATCATAAGAAGCTCGGGTCCTTCAAGATAAATTCTAATTATTTTGCTTATAGCTTGATTAAATTTACTATCATATTTTGAATTTATTAAATTACCTTCTCTTAGTCATCCAGCTTTATGCAAATTCATCCACATTTGCGTTATGTAAAAAGTGAATGTAATAGGTTCAATATTCAAATAAGTTAAAATTATTTTAAAATTTTAATATGAAATATGTATGGAAATTTAAATTTTGTATGAAATATACATGAAATACCAAAATCGGTTCCAATTTACAACCTTTTGGTATTAGTATTAGTATTGGTATATATACTGAGGTTCGGCTTTTTAAATATTTGTACAAACAATCATAAAGCTAATACTACGTTTACATTGGGCCAAATGACTCATTTAAAATGAGTATTCAAAAGTGTTTACTGTTTCGTGTAAACGCCCTTATCATAGCATCCCTGATTCGATAACTCAATTTTAAAGTCGAAAGTTGTGTTATCGAACCAGGGATGCTATGACACTCAATTTATGCTTCAACGTATTTTGGAACATATTTAAATACTAACAATATTTATTTTAAAAGAATTACATTCAAACAATATGAAATCATTAAACCACATTAATGAATTGCAAAAACTCTATTTAAAATTTTCGAATTCTAAATAAGTCTTAAAATCGTATTTGCCAAACAAAATATTACAATGAAAATGTGTCACTTATTATTTTGCTCAATAATTGCTTTATTTCGTGGTTTGTTAAGTTAATGCAATAGAAACTACACACGTTGTTCTCTTTTCATCCCAACGCACAGCTCATGCTGTTGTTCTGTTTGTTTTCATGGTTGTTGTTATAGTTTGTTGTTGTCGTTGTTGTTATTAATATGTGTGTATAAAATACATATATAAATACACAAATCAGTTTCTTTCGTTTTTTTTCAGATATATTTATTTCCATTTATAAAACATAACTTTGAATTACATTTAATTTTAACCAACATAACAATGAACAACAAATTCATCACTAAAAGTATCAAAAGGAAAATTATAGTAAAAAAAAATTGTTTTTAAATAATTTTTATTTAGAAGATGAAATGTTTTAAAGTAGTTTTGAAAAATATAAATAAAAAAAACATAATTTTTTTATTACTGTATAAAAAGGAATTCTACACATATACTTGCGATACTATCGAAACTGTCATTTTTTCACTTCACAGGTTTATACAAATTCGAATTACTTAAATTAAGCTAAGTTAACGAATCTAACATAATACCTAAGAAATTAAAAAAAGCACCAAAAAGTTTTCAAAATAAACCAATTCTGGTGGAAAAAGCATCAAGTTTGCAACAGTGTTGCTCGAGGCTCGTCGGTTTGTTTTATTTATAAGGTTGTAGCACTTTAGAGCGAGCTCGGTAGAACTGTCAGAATGAATGAAAAGAAAGCAAGAGAATGAATACATAGAACCAAGGCATATCCAGGTAGGCTCGATAGAAGAAACGCTCTCAAAATCTAAAATCTTGTTCTTCTTCTCACTGTGAATTGAAATGCTTGTCACAATCAGCTGTTTCTCAAAATCAAGATCAGGGTGACGTGCAGTAATTTTTTTTGCTAGCTTAATGCCTTAGTTCAATACATGTGTTTATATGGGTTGACGTGCATGCTATGTTTGTTTAAATTTAAATAGGGGTATTCATGACTAAGTGCACTTGCCATTGCAGTTGAGGACTTGTGAAACTAGGTTGATATGAACACACTTTTATCACTTTTTCAAAGCTGTCAAATTTTTCAACGTTCACAATTGCTGAAGTCCTCAAGTTTAAGCCAACAGTAGAAAAACATTTGTGCAGATTATGGACGTATGTGTATTTTTTTTTTTTTTTTTTGTAAATTCCACAAGCCCTTAACTGCACTGGCAAGTGCACTGAATCGTGAATACCCCTTATATTTGTAAATATTGCAATGGTAAATAAGTTTTTATGAACAGTTTTGCATTTTTCATTAAAAAAATAGTTGAGGTATTGAAAATTGACGAAAAAGTTTTTAAAATTGCCGGAAAACTTGAGGACTTATCTATATACAATATATCAAATCGTTCGTGGAGGTTGGTGTCCATTGAGATCTCAGAAACAGTAACATCTAAGGACATCAAATTTACAACATCAAGTTGTCAAGGCTTATATCTCGAATAATAAAACAAACCAAACTTGCCATACCTCCTATTACCGCCCAAAATCAATACAAACGCAATATTTCAGACAAATTCGGTTGTTTTGGACTACAATTTTGTAATTTAGTACATATTTTTATAATGAAACTGAGACCAAGTGGTGGTCACTATATATATAAAAGTTGCCATGCCTACTTTTACCGCACTTTTATGTATATAAAATCCTTCGTGTGGTGTCTCTTGAGATCTCAAGTGCCACAGCCCCTTTTACCGCCCACAAATCAATAAAAATGATTGTTTGACGTTTTGGGTCGTATGAGACTAAAATTTGGTAATTTAGTTCATATGGTTACTTTCGGGAATTGAATAAAAATTGGCGTGATCGCACTATAGTTATGCCAGTTCAGATATAAAAAATGGATTTTTCCGATTGACATGAAAATTCTTATATAGTAGTAAGGCGGTCTGTGGCAGGACAAAGTCTGCCCGGGATTACTAGTTAGATATATAAAACTCGTTGTGTGATATAGGTTTGCTATTATGTATGATGGTCCCGGTTTATACTGGACTTGACGGTCCAGTCTTGGCTTTTTGGATGAAAGACGTGGACATCAACGTGAGAGAGGTGGAGGTTCAAAAGGGAATGAGCAAAAATTGTCGCCAAGTTTTGACGAGTATAGATCGGGACATTGGGAATTTTGCAAATCAAAATTCTACTAAATTTAACTTGCTCATAAATTTTTTTATTTTTGAGTTTAAGTATGTAGAGTAAATTTTACCTATAATTTTGGGATTTTTTATACATCTACATATCAACTGAAAGGTTTAATTATGGGCTTTTTGAATAAGATCTTGTTTTGCATATTAATAACGCGACTTTAGGAGAAAATAACGGATTTATCAGTTATAAAAAGTAAATAAAATATGAAATCTCTAATAAAATTCAATACATTGTTAAAATATATATGCTTTGAATTTTTTTTTTTGACATATAATTTAATTACCTTTCAAATAACCTCAATATTTAAGATTGATTGGTTATTTGGTTATTTATTGGTTATTTGCAGATATAGATGTTTTTGTGAATAGATATTTTAGAAAGCTAAAAATTTTAAAAATTGATAACTCGATAGCTAATTGATATATCGATAATTACCTTCGTTTATTTTATTTTCTCAATGAGTACTTTAAAACTGCATTTTCAAATCTTGGCGCCCCGGTACTCGGAATCGTACCTATTGATTTCTTGCAACTACATATATGATACAAAATAGCAGTGTAGTAGTATGAAAAGCATAATTACAATAGTACTACATCTGGCAACTATGGGTGTAAGCTCAACTTTTTTCGTTTGACATGATTTTGACAGAATTGTAGGTATTGTCAAAAAGGAATCAAAACAAACACAGAGTATAAGGGGTACTTTTTAAAGTCTCTCCGTATCGAACCTACCTGCTTATTCTGCCATGGCATAGAACAAAGAAAAGCACAGTGACAATTCATGCAAAGGTCGAAAAAGAGAGCATTTCTCTCAAGTGCCACAACCTTATAAATGAACCTTGGTTGTGCTGTGCTAGCTGAGCACAAACAGAAGAGAGCCACAAGGAGTTAATTAAAATTCTCGCAACACAAAGCGTGAAAAGAAAACGATTAAGCAATGCTTTGCAGCTGGGATGATTTCTTAAAAACTTAACATTTTAATTAAACCTGTGCTCATAAGCAATAATCGCTTAAGTCAACTTAAGACAGAGCTCAGTTATATAAACTGATGTAAATGTATTCCATGCATATAGTTTTAAAAATACACAAAATCTGGAGCTTCTAGCATGCGCGAGCGCAGTTAACCTGTCATGGAAAAATGCATATACAATATAGAACTTATTTTAGTTGACTATTTTAGCTTCTTATGATCACACAAATTTCTGCAGAGAAATGCAAATTTATGAGAGTAAAAACTGCCATGTAATTTTTGAGAATATGATCTGTTTGGAGTCGGCATTAAACTAGTTGGGCCAGTTCTTGATAATTTCTGTGTCCAGATATGCACAACACAATTGATCAACAGAAACTTGGCCAAATAGTTTTTTTTTTACTCAAACAAAACATAAAGGAAATTTTAAATGTACGAAATATCTGTCTACCTACCATTTTCTATTTAGCTGAGGATACAAAATACTTTGTTTTTTTTTTTTAATATACTATATAATATGTACTTCTGATTATAATATGCAAACATTACCGATATCCTACTAAAACATAAAATTAAAAAATCTTTTCGTATTTTTATTTTATTTCTCTCTTTCGCTTAACTTAGCTCAACGGCATTATGTCGCGTTCTCTTCCACTAACCATCGACACAGCTGAGGCCATAACCACTCAGGAGCGTTCCCATCCACCAGCACCTAAACAAACGTCTACAACATTACTTCCAGTCAGTGACAAAATTCCTAACGCCTCCAGTTTAGAAGATCTTGCAATCAATAGTGTTGCCACGCTCTCGGCAGAGCAAGAAGATGTCTCCTCGGACCCAGTTATAGATGCCAGCGGCAGTGCAGGCAGCAGCTTGCCCTACGATGACCAATCTGCAGAGACCATTAATCAACACACTAACTTCATATTCAACTGGCACAAGAAGAATAGCGACATTAGTGCCATAGAACCGCTGAACAAACCAGATCTTAATCTACTCAATATCGCTTCGCTGTCGCAGCTACAGAAACCGCTAATATTTGGTGTTATCGCCGGAACGCTGTTGTTGGCGTTCATTCTGCTTGTCTACATCTGCTTGACGCGCCAACAGCGGCTGTCCAGCGACAAGATAGCACTGATCGCGGATGATATCCACTCCGTGGTGGTAGCTTTTCCACCGACAACTTTAGCCGGCAGCACAGCGACGTTAGCGTCGTACGGTGGTGTTGCGGAGGAGGTTTGTCAGCATGCAGCGATATGTTCGAGAAATGCTTTGAAGGTTTAAATGTGGCCCGCCGTGCTAGGGTCAGGGAACGGGTTATTCCTAGAATGAAACTAGTGTGGGATGCGCACCCACACAAGCAACTAATACACCATAAATCAGATACAAATACAACATAGAATTAATTACAACAAAAGCAAAAAACATACAGTCTATTTTATAAAAATTCCACAGAAACACACATATTACAAGAATTAAAACAACAAATATTAAACTTACTCATTAGAAGGATACGGTTTTGTAATGAATATTTTTTTTTTGATAATAATTATAAATGCAAATATTAATATATATGTATGAGAACAGAAAGTAGAATAGTGAGTGAGAGGTAGAGTGAGCTGATTAGCCTGAAGCTCAACAATAACATCACCATTTTTATGTTTAAGATAGCTTGATATTTGAATTCCCATAAAAAAAGGACATGACGATAGAGGGAGGCGTTATGTGGTTAAAGGAATTGTAAAAATTAAATATATTGCGATAAGAATGTATGTATGTGTGAGTGAGTGTGAAATATGATTCAAGTATTCTCCAGGATATGATGATTTTATGTACATTCTGAGTTGAAGAATGCTTGGATCAGAATTAATGTAAAGAAGCGGATGAATTAATTCCAACAATTTAAAATCAATTTTATTTTATATATTTTAAGTCACAAACGTTCTACTTCATTGAGCAACTTTAAGCTTGTTGCTTGTTACAACTAATAATCTTAATCATTTTATGTATCTATCTTGCTAGATGCTATAAACAGTATCAGCTTGTTAAAGACACATAAAAATTAATCAAATTAAAATACTCTTTTCTTCAATGTCAAAACCAGCTCCGTACCATCCCGACTTTTATCATCCTAACAATTTTTCAAAAACACCCCCTAACCTCAGCAAGGATTCTTTAGTAAAAGAATTTTGAAAACCAAAAGCAAAGACAACATTTATGGCGCAAAATCAAAATTTAAATTTTTAGCAAAAAGTTCTAGCTTACATTTGTATAGAAAAATTCTTCTCGGTGTCCACTGAGAAGAGATCATATGGACTCGGAACGCTTGAAATTTATTGCTTTTATCTACTGTTTTTTTTTAACTTTTTGAATGTGAATCGTTAGAATTTTGGGATAACAAAATATTTTAGGTAAATTAATTGAACAAACTTTAAATCAAAATTGAACAAAATTCAAAATCAACATTGGAAATACTTGCCTAGGCACTTGTATGTATATGTAAATGTAAATGTATCTATTTATATATATGCATGTGTGATTTTGGGCCTGCATCGCACCAATACGGAGCGAACGGAAGAAGAAAATACAAAAGCATTTCCAAAAACAAAAAAGCAAAATTGAGAACAAAACCAAAACATGAGCACGTCGATATTCCTTAAAAATATTAAGCATATATTTTCTAAAACATAAACAAATTCAATTGTTTAGAAAAAAAACCTTTTTAGTTAGGATTTTGTTGTAATTCTTAAAACGTTCGGCATGTTAAAAATATATATTTAAACAAAAATTAAAAATCTGGCGAAATGAAAATCATGATCAAACATCGACCTAGTAATACTTGATCCCACATCATTCCCTATTAAATTGACCATACCTCCCTTATATTTCCTAACCCAAAATATACCACAACGCAAAAACTATATAATCGCAATAGCAACGGAAACGGAAACAAATCAATCGCAAATTTAAAGCAATGCATCTCATCTCATAGATAAACACACAAAACTTGAAGATACAAATTAACTAAAACAAAAACTATTTAAGTGATAAGCATACAAATACAAATATTAAAACATAACATAAGATATTCAGATTTACTCTAAACGACTGTAAATATTAGTTTATCTTAGTATAGCAACCAACCAACAACATTACAAACAAAATTAACAATATTTGGTATGATAGAACTCCACTGATAAGAATATAAATAAGTAAGTAACTCAATAATAATAATAAAATAATCATTGATTAACTAACTCGTTAACTAACTAAGGAATAGACTAATATTTGTAAGTGTGGCGAAGCACAGTTGTATCTAACTGCTTCGATCTTTGATTTTTACCATTTCTTCGCAAACAAAAATAAATATGAATTAACATAAGTCATAAATCATCATTATTCATCAAGCTCAAGCATTATTTGTAAATTTCTTATTTTATACCTACAAATAAAAAAAATAAAAAACAAAACATAAAACTTATTTAAAAAAAAATTGTTAATCCTACGCAATTCCATGCTTATTTAAAATAACTTCAAATGCAATTAAATTTTTATGAAGCAACAGTTTTACATACATACAACATATGTCAAGGTCTAAATGCAAGCGCAACTAAACAAAAACCAAACAAATAAGAAAACTATGTAAAAAGTATGAATATTTATTAAAAAAAAAGTAATTGAGAAAATAAAACTTAAAAATACAAAATGCTATTTAAATGATAAATTCTTTGTTTTATTTTCTTAAGCATTTTCTACAGATTAAAAAAAAAAATTGTGTTTGTTTCAGATGCTGTTAAAAAAATTTTGAAATTTGGGGCTTTTATTGAACGGAAAAGGCTACCAGTGCCAATCAAGTAAAAGAACTAAGTTTCTATGGATTTAGCACCACAGTAAATTCTTAGTTTATTACATCATATAGTATTTCGAAGAAAATCACAGAAGTCAATTGTTTTTGTTGTCGTTGTGACTTTTTGTGACACAGACCTAAGCGGTAAGTCTTGTTACTTGATAAAATTTATTTTTATAGTCTATTACCATCATAATTAGAGGCCGAGAATTTTGGCTGTTTGGAACTGTCGTATCTTGGCCGAAATTTGGTGTCTGCTTTAAGTTCATTTTTGTTTTAAATTTAAAAATTACTCTGCCGCCATTTTATTCGTAATTTTAATCTTTAATCTTAACTCGAACGTGTAAGTTTTTGACTACAATTCACCAACATATTTTTGACATAATTACTTACTTATGCTGAGAAGAGTTTTTTGTTATTATATCAATATAAAAAGAGTGTTTTTTTG
Organism: Dichetophora obliterata; assembly: GCA_963920525.1. Classification (NCBI taxonomy): domain Eukaryota; kingdom Metazoa; phylum Arthropoda; class Insecta; order Diptera; family Sciomyzidae; genus Dichetophora; species Dichetophora obliterata. Next base: position 1,703,306 of record OY986439.1, read on the forward strand.
GTTTTTGAAAATAAATTACATATTTGAGCCTTCTTTTTGAGACAAATGATTGTCCTGACAACTAAATGCATTCTTGATTTAAAAGAATTAAAGTTTTTATTATCTGTTACTTTGATATTTCTTTGTATTTGTATTTATTTGTATTTTCATTTATTTCATAAGACATTCTAAGACTAAAAAACTAAGTCTTTTACAGTACAACAAGTGAGAATACATATAGATAAGTTAAGATAATGAACTATTTGACTAGATATAACAACAAATTAATAAAAGTGATTATAATCATGATATAGGTAATGATTTAGTGATTAATAAAAAAAAAATAGAAATATCAAAATACAGTTTCAAAGCTTAAAATTAATAACATTAAAGTAGGATAAGGATACAGATAGAGAACAGAGAAAAGATAGGTATAGAAAGTAAGTTGAAGTGTTGAAAAGTGAGGTAAAATAGATTCCCAAAAATTTTACGCCCGTTTGATTTCTCTTAAATTTCGTGGTAAAGCATTCCACAGTCTTATGGCATTGATGAAAAAAAAGATTGGAGGAAGTTAGAGAGCTATGTCTAGGAACTATAAGCACCTTACATCTTCTAGACACAATGAACTGCAGTTTTTCATAATGGTAAAAAGGAGTTTTACTATGCATTATTTTATGAAGGTAGATACAGTCTCTGGCCTTAAAATAATCAACCAAGCTGCACCCAAGTAATGCATTTGTGAAGTGTGAAAGGCGGTCAAATTTTAAAGTTTGAGTTTCCCCAGCAGTATTAAGTTTTCGCTGGGAAGATGATTCGAGTTTACTGAACACTACGTCAGAATATGTTATTACAAGCAAGACAAATAGCTTCGCTAGCAATCGCCCCAGATCAAGAGTACACAGACAAGCAGACATTCTTTAATTACTTTGCTTTTCTTTTTTTTAAGACTTTTTCTAAAGTCAATAAGAAAAGTCTTAAGTCAAAAGACATTGACAATAAAATGTATTATCTCTAATATATCACGGAGAGAAATAATATTCTTACATTAAGGAAATATTTTGCTTGATTTTAGAATATTAAAAATGAAGCTTCATTTGTTCAAATCAATCATTAAAAACTAAAGTTAAGAAAAATAAATTGGACATACATGGAAATCGCAGATATCACATCGCGTTTTGTGGAGATTTTTAGTTGATTGATATGGACAAAAATTTTGTAAAAATTCACAATATAGATCAAATTAATCATAAAAAATATTTACAGTTATAGTTTCCATGTTTTCTTTTTTAGGCAAAAATAAAATGCAAAATTTGTCCGATATTTTTTTAAGCACAAGATAACTGGTTATTTTTATTTAATAAGAGTTTCGGGGGGTCAGGGGTTTGAACCCCCTAAACCCCACTGAATCCACGCCCAATGAGCATGTATTTCTAAAATTGAGTAAAATAAATGATTGCCTGACACAAGAATCTTTAAATGTTTTACTTTCGTCTGCTAAATTTTGAAAAATCGTTAAAAGTACTTTACACCAATCCCCCCTCCTTAATTGAAAACATTCTAGTATTTAGAATTTTGAATTTAGATTGTTTACTTGCATCAAGCAAATTTCTCTCAACTCAAGAAAGCAGTCACTTTTTCGAACTTTTGCTTTTACCAAAATAGTAGAAAAGCATTCATATGAAAGGAAAAAATGCACAAATAATTATGTTTTGATTAAGCAGATGTTGTGAGTTTAAGCTTATCAAAGTGTATGGTCTGCGGAAACCAGAGAAGACTACTGAAGAGTTGTTGTAGCGGTCAACGAAACAGTGTGTCTAGTCTGTTTGTTCTGCAAAAACTTGTTGTTGTTGCAACCTGTTGCTTCATAAACTTATTTGGCATCATGCTAAAATATAAGTCTTAGAAATATTGTACATGTTTTTTGAATTATTTACCTTTAACTACGGAGGTGAATATTTTTTACATAGTCTGTGACGTGGTGGTAAATTTTACCCCATTTTTAATTTACAAAAAAATTCTAATAAAACGAAGTTTTTTAAATTATTTCTTGTTTAATTTAAATTTTAATTTAAAAAAAAAATTGCATTTTATTTCACTAGCATTTTTTTAAAGACGACAAAAATATGTAAAGAGGGGATAAAATTTACCACCACCTCCGGAGTTAAAGGTTAAAATAATATATGGGCATTTCCAAACTGGCGTTACGGACGATTTGTACGAAGAAATATTAAAGAAAAATTAAAAAATGTCTAATTTTTAAAAAGGGCTTTTTTATATTAGCGTATTAATTAAGTAGTCAACAACAATCAACCCTAAGAATTTAAAGCAGTGGTCCCCAAACACATACTACTACAATTTTCGAATTTTGTGCTTATGTTGTTTTGTTTTGTTTTATTTTGCAAAACAACCACAGAGCTCCATTAAAAATAAAATTTTTCGAAAAAAGACCACGACACTTTCACTTTCACAATTTTAATTAAATGAATTGAATTTCACTTAATTGAATTTCTAAGCTAAGCCACCTTAATACAACTTATTTGTGTTACGCCGGGACCGTTATAGCATTACAAATTTATTACTAAATGAAGATATTATTATCGCACGATGCAATAGTTGCTTAAAAATAAATGTATTATCTTTTCGGTTCGTTTTTTATGTGGAACCTTTAACTCGTAGAGGTTACTTGTCTTGAGTGACCCCTAGTGAAATTTTCAGAAGAATATTTTTTTGGAATGTCTTAACCTTTGACCTCCCCCCAAAGTTGGCTTTTAGGGTCTTTTCCAAAAAAGAGTCAAATTGACCCATACTGAAAGGAGCAAGGGTGTTAAAGTGTTCCGAAAAAATATTCCCCGGAAAATTTTAATTTAGGCTTCCGAAGACAGGAACCATCCAATGTTAAGTTTAACACATAATTTTTCGTATTGTTTAATTCAATTCTTGACCAAAAAAGTCAAATTCAAACCACTGTAAAAAAATTGTGACGTTGTGGACCAAAAAGGGATTCGGTCTTTTGTTAATGATGTCAAATACTAACGTTTGAGATTGGTTTGGTTCACCACCGAAAATGTGTGTTACACTGTGTAACTATTTATAAAAATTACTATTTTACTATTTATAAAAAAACTATTAAAAAGTCATAAATATCTTGTTTTTATTGGACTTAAATTAGGTGTACATCGTTTCATTTGGATTGAAAAACAATTTTTGGTAAAAATGTACCCAATATAATCTAGCGTACCGACTACAATCATTGACACCAATAAGGAAAGTTTATCTTGTAACCTAGAGCATTCATTCTGTTTTTAACCCTAGAGAGGTAATCTACGTCAATTCGACATAGATTGCGTACATATTCTAAGTTTTCCTATTTCTGTATCTTCGTACTGCTTTCTTTTTTCACATAGCTTTACTCGTTGATCTGCTCTTGCAATGTGTAAACGTTTTGCTTAGCTTGGCGCTGGGCAAGTGTTCTTTTTTTGACAAAACTAAAAACACACTACGTAGCTGCGACGTAGATTACCTTTAAAGTGACTTTTTATGTTTTGGTGCTTATGGTGATATATTTTATTACTTTACATTGCGTTTTAGAGCCTCAAAATGTCTCAAAGAGAGGTTTATCGAATGCTTTAATTTAAACAGTTTTAGGAGAGTTTGATAATAATGATTTTGAGAAGCAAAGTGAGAAAGAGTCTGCTTAACTTTTCGAGAGACCACAAAAGAAGATAATTTGTCGGCCTTTGTAGTCTAGTGGAGAGTGCGCTAGACTCTCAACCCAGAGGTCCCTGGTTCGAATCCGGACTCGGACATGGTTCTTTTCACTTTCTTTGTTCTCTCCTACATTTAAGAATTATGGAAAACTAAAAATCCACTACTAAAATGTGGAAAATGTGGAATTAAAGGAATGAAACAACTAAGGGCTGGAAATGCTTAACCAGTGATGTGCGGCGTAAGCAACTTGATGTCAACGAAACTATTGTCGACGGTGTCGACAATGTCGTGTAGACATTTGCTTTTAACGACGTGTAGATAATTAATGTAAGAGGCTGCATGTTTATTGTGATATTTAATTAAATTGAGTCCAAGTTCAGAGTATTCCTTATTTTTACGCCTTCTGAGCATGGTTTTTGTTTGTTTAATTGTAAAAGTTGTTTGTTTGCGTTAATTAAACGACTTTCTCAGAGGAATAAAGGAATCAGCATAATCTAAATAGAACTTGCATTTTTGCAGTGTTGCATTTTGTTTACATTGCTTACACAATTCTCGATATTGTCGACACATTCTACATTATAGACATCAAAATGTCGACAATTTAAGACGACGCGTTGAGGAACATCACTGGGCATAACACTAGGCTCGGTTAAATTCAATTCAAATTGTCTTTCACGGTTGTTTCGCCTAATCAATAATTCTCGTATTGTTCCAATCAATTTCTCTAAATAAATCTATCCCTTTCCTTTCAGGTCAAAGACCAAACTTTGTTTGTATAAGGCGTATGCCTTGGTTCTTTGAACATTTTTTAAAAAAAAAAAAGAGAACATCACTAAATTTATTAATGAGAATGACACTAAAAGTGTCAAAAATGACTAAAAAGCTAAACACGAAAATATTGTAGATTTTGTCGATGGTTAATGTTAGGATGGAGAGTCGTTGACCAAAACTGCACAAACGAATTTCATAGCTCATACAAAATCTGCAACCGATGAAAAAGCAAAAATAGGCAAAATGTAAACAAAGATAAGAAGTCAAAGTTTTAACAAAAAATAATTAAATCACTTAAAGTCCAAGTTTTTAAACTTTGCTGGCACTAAGCCTTAATGTTCAATTCAGTTAGTCAAAGTTTTATTTGTTTCCCTTTTCTTAATTATCAAAAATAAAGCAAAATGGCTTATTTTGACAGTTTTGGCCAATAAGAATTTATGTAAGATAAACTTTAATGTGAAAAAATTGTACGTTTTATAATGTATACATGTTCACTCACAGTTTTCCCTGAGGATGACTTTCGATGTAAGTCAAAATATTGGAAAAATTATAAATTCATAAAAACAACATTAAAAGTTTTTAAATATTTATTTATAAATAAGACCTTGAGCCCGACAACTTGGACAAATAAATATTATTATTTTTTTAAAATCGTAAACAAGGGTTCGGTGCAGTTGTCTGTATGTATGAAATTCTGTACACAAAACTTTGCATTAAAAAATTCTGCATTTACATAAAACTGCGTTATGAAATTCTGTAGGCAAAAATTCTGCAAAATATGGATTAAGAACAACTAAAGTAAATAAGTTAAAAATAACAACTTTCCGTACAAAGGAAAATAATTTAATACTAAAAAACACCATTTTGTATCCCAAATGCAGTTAAAATGCTATAAATGGAGAGCAGACTTTGACAGCAAAAGTTTTAAAAAACTGTGTATTAAAATACAAGTTTTGAGAAAAACCGTATTTTAAAAATACTGTAAAATTACAGCATTTTGACAATACAGAATTTTGACGAGCAGAAAACTGATCCGCTTCACATAAAAACAAATCCTTTACTTTTTATAGTTGGCTACATACCTAAAAAATGAAATAAATTGGCCATTTAAGCACTAGAAAGGACTTCGACCTAGCTTCTATTGATCAATTCTGTTGTGCGTGCTATTAAATGTTTGAACACAAATGATCGAGAACTGGACCTACGAGTTTAATGCCGACTTCGAACGGCTTATGTACTCAAGAAGCTTTACGTGGCAACTTTTACTCTCTGAGGTTTGCCATTGTCTGCAGAGAGGTGAAGACCGAACAGAAAAATTAATTCAATTGAAAAAACATTCTGTCTCAGCCACGCACTCTACCCACTAGGCTACGGCCGCTACATACCTAGCTAGCAGATACAAAATAATACAGATTCTATTAAAAATTAAGACTATGCAAGTATTTCATTAACAAAAAAACTGAATCATTTTTTAGTACATAAGGATTAAAAATGAATTACTAATAATAATGCATAAATATATCATCTAGGAATAAGGTATAATAAAAAATAAATTGATTAATTTAAAATAAGTTATAAATATAGCTCTACTACTTGAAAACATTAATTTGAGACCTTAGCTTGGACATGTTTTGCAAAAAAATTTTGGTAAATAAACATAATTATTTTTTATAACATTTGATGGGAAATTAAGCAATTATTGCTCCTTACGCTACAATTTTCTGATTTAACGTCACCCAATCCACAATTGCTTCTCTTTCCGTTTTTCAAAACCAGTTTGTGGACCTGACCGAATTTTAGAAAATTTTGGACACAAACAAAATTGGAGTGTGAACTTTAAAACATTAATTTGAGACCATAGCTTGGACATGTTTTGTAAAACAATTTTGGTAAATAAACATAATTATTTTTTTATAACATTTGATGGGAACTTAAGCAATTATTGCTCCTTATGCTACAATTTTCTGATTTAACGTCACCCAATCCACAATTGCTTCTCTTTCCGTTTTTCAAAACCAGTTTGTGGACCTGACCGAATTTTAGAAAATTTTGGACACAGACAAAATTGGAGTGTGAAAAGTTTAAATTTTATTTTTAAATTTTGCCATTTCTAATTAATGACATAGCTTTTTGGAAAATACTTTTATCGTACGAGCTCTTTTTTAAAATTTTTATCTGAAATATGAAGTATTAAATATTAATTACAATATTGCTGTATAAATTTAGACACTAAGACGAAAATACACTTTTTAATGTTTAATTAATCAAATAATCTAACGTGCCTACATAAAAAATTCATAAATAAATAAGAAACAGTACTCAACAAATTTCAGTTCGCTACTGATATCAGCACTGTAAGACCTTTTTTTTTTTGTTTCGTTTCGTTGACAAACAACTGAGCTACTTAATGTTATTATCAATACAGAACAAAGAGAGAAAAAAAACTACAGAATTTTAAAAGTAGAGTTCTTAACCAACGGTAATATAACGTAATTTTATAAATGCTATTCAAGTCAAGGGTGCCAATAGTCGGTGCCAACAATTGTAGTCGGTACGCTGACATTTTTTGAAACCGAATATGCGGGGTGTCCCACGATAGAGTGTAACTAATTAAAGAGGTAAAAAGTGATGTCGAGTTGAGCAAAAAATCGTATGGGGGGTCTATTTTAACACCCTTAGGAGTTACCGGGTTAATTAGCATTTCATGACTTTGATGCACATTGTTGTTTTTAGCAGAAAAACTAACTCACGAAAAACTTATTTTAGGAGCTCATTTAAAATATCTAACGATGTATTAACGAATCCATCAGATTTATTTATTACTGAGCTGTGTTCGTGGGAATATGAAATCAATCCGTTGAAACTACTAAATTTCAAGTTTGAAAGCAATTTTCTTAGAATTTTCCGCAACAAAGTAAATTGGTTTTTATTATCAGTTTTGTAATTAATTCAATTTTCTGTTCAAAGACACTAAAAATATACACATATCTCTAAAACCAAAAAAGTTGTTTACACTTAAAAAATGAAACTAAATTGAAAATACTACACAGAGAAAACAAAATTTTCAAAAGTTGCGGAAACGAGCTACTTTTAGAAACGTTTAACCCAGATTTTGCATTCTAACGTTTATTTTAATTTTAAAAACAAACATTTTAAAATTAAATAGTAAAACGTTTATTTTCATTTTAAAAATTTACATTTTAAATTGAGATTCTAAAATGTTTGTTTGATTTTTAACAATGGATATTTTAAAATGCTGTAGTAAAATATTTGTTTCCATTTTAAAAACGAAAATTTTAAAACGAGATTATTCATTTGATTTTTAATAATAAATATTCTTAAATGTAAAATGTGTATTTTCATTTTAAAAACGAAAAATTTTAAATTAGATTCTAAAATGTTCGTTCGATTTGTAACAATAAACATTTTAAAAAACAATGGTAAAACAATTATTTATATTTTAAAAACAAAAATGTTAATTTTTCTCATTAATTTAAAATATTTACAGAAATTCGCATTTCCTCTATAAAAAAGAAATTTTGTCAGATATTATTAATTTTATTTAAAATACTTACCTTTTCCTTATGGCAGCAAATGCTCCAACTCAAAGTTCTTTGCTTCTATTTAAAAATGTGCGTTTTTATTTTTGTATTGCTTAAAATGTTTTTAAAATTATTAATTTTAACTTACTATATTATGGTAAAATATTCATAGTTGTTTTAAAAACGTTTCATTATACTTTTCTATTTAAAAATGTGCGTTTTTATTTTTGTATAGTGTAAAATATTTTTAAAAATATTAATAATATCCTATTTTATCATAGTAAAATAATCGTGGTTGTTTTAAAAACGTTTCGTTTTACTTTTTTATTTAAAAATGTGCATTTTCATTTTTGTATGGCGCAAAATATTTTTAAAAATATTAATTTTACTGAACATTTTTAAAATGTGGGTTTTTGATTTTTTGTTTTCTCAGTATATAATTAAACTGTGTTTTTTTATGAATTAGATAAAAACATTAGTGGTATGCGCTCTTTTGTGTATTAGGTGAAGAGTGAACGACCTTTTTCACATCATTAAATATTCGATTGGCTTATAATGATTTTATATCATTATATATTCGATTTCACCACCAGTGATGAAATGTCAAAACAGTATACTCAAAAAATACAACAAAGCTATAATCATCTTCTGATGTTCTAAAGATACACATAACGTGTAACTACTAAAGCTATGTTATTTGTTGATTTATGTTTACTTAGTTTACTTTTTTAACAGAAATACACTATTGTATGCATAAATACACAAAAGAGCGAATACCCCTATTATTAAAAATTTTCGAAGTGGCCTCATCACATTGTTTTGAATGTTTATATGATTAATATTGAAAGCAAACTGGATTTCACTATTCTGAAGAACGAAATATTTTTAACAATCCAAACCCTAATCAGTGAATTTTAGATAAATCGTTTTTATCAGAATATTGAAATATGTAGATGCCGCACTCTTCCTTATGACGGCAGTATAGTACAAATCTTTAAGGGTAAAAAAATTAATGCCTTTGGCTAAATCGGGCAAAACCTTTTGCAGTTAACAAATATATTGAAAGCAAATGGATTTTAAACCTTTACAAATTGACAGATTGTACAATATTGCATGCTTAAATTTTCAATTTTAAGTAGCTTCAACTTATTTGGTTCATTAAGAGCTAATCCATCAACTCATTTTTAAGTAGATTTCTTGTCAGTGAACTTGAACTAAGCCGAAACTAATTTGCCTCCAGATAGCTTGTTACACTAAAGCCAATGACCAAGTTGCAACCACCAGCTTTGTTTAAAATGGTAATGCTTTTGGTTAGATGGTTTTATGACAAACCCGAAAATATCTATTGGAATCTCATCGTTGCATTTAACACTTGTTGAACACGTGGTACTGTCATAAACATAAATATTTCTTGCTAGCAGTTTTTTTCCTTTCGTACTACAATGAAGCTTACAACAACACAGAAACAACAGTTACTAACAGTAGCGAATTTGCTGCTTGTTTCCATTCCTACAATGGCTTATCGCTGTGAGAGCCACGCTATACGCCACCTCACCCAATGATGAATGCCTGAATGCAAAAATGCCAACAATAAGACAGCCTCATTTAATTTTAGCCCACACTATTAAAATTGGCAACACTTTGTGGCTAACTGGAATCAATTAGTCAACCAACACTTCTACCAACAACCATGTTGGCTAGTGCATTTTTGACTGTTTCTATAGATGCTGTGTTGCGGTTGGACCTTCAGTTTATCCAGGCAGTCACACATGCATCTTCACCTCTTTTGACAATAAACTCGCTTTAAACGAAAAGTCAACCATGGCAAGTAAATAGGTGTGTCCCTCATTTTCCACAATTAGTCAACCTAGTCAAAGGAGAGTGACACCCGCGACATCCAAGTCGCGCTGTTTAAAAGGGCCTTAACTGTACATTTCGTGCGTGTCCAATAGCGTTATGTGCAGTTTTTGTCATGGCATTTTAGTCATACGTTGACGAAGCTATTTGTGAAAATTAAGTGTGAACTATGCTGAGTATTTCAGGCTGAGATTTATAGCAAATTTTGTTGCTGTCTCTCGTCGCTGTATCTTGCAGTATGTATATCTTGAAGTATATATCTTCAATGGCTGTCGCTGTGTCGTCGCTATGTTCTTTAAAATATATACGCTAGATTAAGAATAAAGGCTAAACTTTCACATGCAACTACAATGGCAATAGATATTCGATTTTGCAAATATAACAAAGGATATGGATGCTACATCTATCATTTCACTTGAGAACTTATTAAAAAACTAAGTGAAACTTTTGGAACTGCTACTTTTGCAGATATTACATAATAATCAAGCAGTTAAGCCAATTACACCGATCATCATATTCTATACAAATAACTAAATAAAGACATCATTCTTTGAATCACACCCGAAAAGAAAATAGCTCTATAAAAAGGGGCATGAGGGCGTGACACTCTGCTCTGAAGTTATCGTACACAAAAGAAAACAATGAAAACATTTGTCAACACCAGACTGAAAGTTAACTTTGGCCAGACAGGACAGACAAACGAAAGAAACAGACAAGTACAGTCCGGAAATAAAATCCGACTTTTTAAGTCCTTGTCGTCCATATCTTGCACAGGAAGTGTGCGAAACTGTCATCGCCAATTTGGTCTAATACAACAAAGCTTGCTCTTAACAATTGTTAGTGTGTGTGTGTGTGGCTTGAGGAGGGCGGGGTTTACCGATGTCTGCGAAGACAATCCCACCGACACTCGAACTAATGTGTCAAACTTACTATTTTTCACCTTGTGTTACATAACAAAGAACAAGACGCAAAAGAAAAACAGCGATGAAGAAGCACTGCCCTATATTATCCTGCTATCATACACAATCGAACACATGTTCGTGCATCCTTCACCTATTGTCAGCAAATTGCTTATTTTGGAGCAATTGTCAATGAAGCGTGTTATTGGAGCGAATTCGAGGTAGTGGAGTGGAAGTAGTTACCGCTAGCTAGTGGATGCCATTTGAGGAAGCCACTTTAACGTCACACCAACAGCTTCGAAATACAAAACGCTTTACTCTGCAGCGCGGCACTTTAGCTTCCTGCACACACCTCGTGTTCTAGTTCGTGTTGTTGTTCCGCTTGTTCCAGAGCTTCTTCTTTTTCATCGATGACATTCAAAATCTTATTATGGTCTTTATGTTGTTGGATGTTGTAGGTTGGTGACAGCGAAAGCTACAAAAAAGTGAAGAAACAACAAATGTTGTCATCATCAGAAGAACTGGCGAAACAATAACAACAACGGGCAAAGCAAAAAGGATGACAACAAAATCCATTGTGTCGGCTACAGGAAGAAGACACTGCTGCTTAATCCAAATAAGACACAGAAGAAGATGAAAGACATCCTCCTACATCTGCAACACTTCAGCGAATCTCCTCACTCATCAATCCATCAGTCTGTCTGCCTGTTAGTCTCTCTGTCTATTTGACTTTTTGTTCGTTTGTCGCTCCAACCTGTCACATTGATCCCCCGCAAGGCGTAAGATTTTTGTGTTTACCTGAGCGAAATAATGGCGCATCTCGAACGATAAGGTCGTTAAGCGTCTTTCTGCGCCATAATAGAGTCGAGCAAGTTGATATAGCTAAGGACATTACAGAGGCAACAATGGCTGGCGTCCTTGACTCTGCGGCTGGCTACAACGTATTTGCAGGAAGTGCCAAAAACAAGACACAAAATAAGCTCAGGCACGAAGGCGACGCGCCATAGTTGAGCGTCCGTATCGATTTCTGGAGTCATTAGTTTGATTCATCGCGCTGCCTTCGCCATCGCTATCTTTCTTCGATGCGAACCAGAACAGGACGAACTTCATTCAATCATTTTAAATTTATTGAATGCAGTATAGAGTCGAAATTTCGCTGCATCGCTATCGCTGACTTTGAAGGAATTGTTTGCAAGAGTGCAAAGTAGGCAGATTAAGAGATAAGCATAGATTTGTTGGCAATGGAGTAAAGGAGAATAGCTGCTACACGAAAAACTTAAGCTTGGCATTGTTTGAAGATGCTTTTTGTTTAAGTCAAAAATCTATCTTGGAGCTGTAAATTTTTTACTCAAAACATTTTATGTTTTCTAATCCGAACCACTATAGTAGCTTCTACATCTTACACACACTGCCCGGTGCCGATTAACTCTCTCCCGAAGCCATTTTAGTGCACTTACATGCTCTCGGTTCTTGCCCCAGGATAATAATCGCTCATCCAAAATTTAAACCTTCTTCGATACCGTATAAGTTTATCTTCATTCATTGTGCATGAAAATTCTGTGGTGTAGAAAGTTTACCCCAACACATGCGGGCACGTTCTCTGTAAGTATGTTTGTCTGTTGTGCATGTTAGTGGTTGTGTGTTTTATTAAATTCTCTTCGTCTTTGTGCGGCAAATTTGTGGTCTGATAAAATAAAAATGGCGAAACAAACAACACTAGCGGCTTATGTTAAAAGAGTAGATTAAGTAGAATCTATCAAAGCAAAACTTTTTGATGGAACGTAATCCTGTAAGCAAGTTAAGCATGAGAAACAGGAGCTCCATGATGATGTATTGCTTAGAAGTTATAAGTTGAAATTCTGTGTGAGTTGGTCGAAAGTATAGAGGAATGGCAAAAAGGAGTGGTAAGTTTAAAAACAATTTATTCAAAAAGTTAACAAAATGTACAGAAGAATGTACAAAATATTTTAAATAGAATGAGCAGAGTAACTGAAGACCTTAAGCGGAAAACACGTTAAAACAAAACAACCACGTCTGGTGTTCCACTTTTTTGCGGTTACACAAAGGTTTTTTAGGCGTTTGTTGATCACAATTACGAATTTTTTTTTTCTTCATAATTTAAAAAACCAATATTCTTAGGAAATTAATGTTTCTTATCCTTTTTCTATTTTTAACACTGATTTCGTTTGAGTTATCTAATATCATATCTGTATACATTCAGATATTTATGAATATATCATGGTAATTTAAATTAAAAAAAAAGGTGATTTAAATAATTTTTTTCAATCTTTTTGTTGGAACTGTTTTGACGCTAAAGAGTCGATAAAAACTTAATATATTTCGACAGGTTTAATATATTATAAAAAAAAGTTACTCATTAGCATATAAATTGCTGTTCTTAATAATAGCAAACTTAATAGCCATTGGCAATTAACTATATCCCAGGACCTTTGTCATATTTGTGATCTTTTTAAACTGATTAGAACATAAATAGTGAAAGTATTTAAAATATCTTTGTAAATGAACTGATTCATTATTTGTTCAATTTCATATACAGGATTTTGTAAAAATAGCAAATGGCTCATTTCATTGCTGAACCTCCGTGCTTTACTGTGGGCTGGCAGTTTTTCGGTTTTAGACGTTTACCCTTTCGTCGACTACGTTGAATTGAAATATAAAAAAAATAACAAACACAGTGAGATTCGAACCAGGGACATCCAGTTTGTAAGCTCCCTGCGTTTACCACTGAGCTATTGCGCTAAACGAAACAAAAGCAATAAACAAGCATATGAACCTAATAGCCTAATATTGAGTTTCAGCATTGCAATATTTCTTTGGTCTAAATTTTATTACAGAAAAGTTTTAATTATGCCCTTTAGGAAACATATCGCTTCAAAACCACTTGCAAAACACTTTAAAAAACCACAATAGCGCTTTCTTCTCGCTTTAAATAGAGCTTTATTTAACATTGTCATGTCATTGCAAAGAAGACCTTTGTTCTCGCTATGAAAAGTGAATCAAAAAAGCGCTTTGCTCTCCCTTCGAAAAGAGCGCCTTTGTTCGCACCTGCATTCGCGACTTCATTTTCGATGGCGTATATTTTTGCCCGATGTAATATTTTACATTTACGTTTTGAATATTCAAACCACTTGCCACTAACTGTATTACTTTTTTTATAAAAACATTACAATTTAACACTTTATAAAAGTTTTAACCTTATTTTTTAATTTTTTACTGCAACACTTTTTCACGAATTGAACTTTTTGCGTAAACAAGTGATGAATTATGATGCGAAAACAACAAGCGATGTTAGCGATGAGAGCACGATTAGTCAGCAGAGTAGATAACGAAAAAGAACGAAGAATTCCGAAACCAAACAGCTTTTTTTAAGCTTAATTTATTGCGGGAGCAAAGCACTTTTCAAAAGCCCTATACATAGGCAGAGTGAAGACCTTTTTACTTGCCTTTTAATAAAGCACTTTAAAATTCCGATAGGGATGGGTTAGTATTTGTGAAAGTTTTTTTTTATTTGTGAAAGTTTAAATTTTAAACCTAAAGGTTAAAAAATATGCAGTAGTAGTTTAGCTGGACCAAAATTTATTCCAAGGTTTTTAACTGTGTACCATCGCTTGTGAAAAAAAAATTGAATCTAACATGTTTCAGAAATTGCGATTTATTGGCCAAGTTAGGCTATGTTCAAATTAAAAACCTTTTTTTTTTAGTAATGGCTTTTTTTTTTAGTAATGAGGGCTTATAGCTTCTTAAACTAGCTTCCAGATAGCGTCGGCCTTCAGATGGTTTCGCGTTTTGGTCCACCTAAGTGAAGAGTTTTGACAATTTTTGTGGTTTCAAATATTTTTATAAGGCGTGGTATGTTAGATTAGATAAATAAATACTTCATTCGCGCCTTCTTGCCAATGAAATTTGTGATGATCCATTTATAAACTCATCAATTATTTTCTGTTTAAAGGTGTCTATATAATTTATAGCGTGCCATGGGAATTTTTTAACTTTTTTACAAAAATGTATAATTGCAAATTCGACAAAATTTATAATTTTTGTTGAATATACATGTTTGATAATAATCAGAGCAGTGATTTTTTACTTTTCGAAAAAAATTTTCCTTGTATTAAAAAAATCGCAAAAATCCAAATTTTTAAAAATTTCATTGAAATATTTTAGAAATATTTTCTTAAAATATACATAAAACAAATACAAAAAAAAAAAACCTGGTCGTTATGAAAATTATTGATTGCATTCTACCTTTTTGGAAATTACAAGTTTGAGTATTTTTACAAAAACAAATCATTAAATAGTTTTGAGCTATTTTGGCAAAATATTAAAAAAACAGAAATTCGGATATCAAAGTTATAGCGTTGACACATAAAATTGACATTTTTTCCCATTTTGAATACCAAAAAATTCATAAAAATCGAAGAGAAAACTATGTTTCTCATTTAAAATGACTTCAATTATTTAAAAAATTTTATTGATTTTAGATGGAAAAAATGTTGGAATTTTTAATTAAAAAAGCCCAAAAGACCTTAAAATTTAATTAATCACTACTGCAACCTGCGGATTCTCTGTATTTTGTGTTAATCTTTTATTATCTGCCGTTGTTTTATTTGGACTTAAGAATTTTTTAATATTTGGTGATTTAAAAAAATCTAAATCTAATTTGTTTGTTTTGCATATTTTAGCCAAGCGTTTACGTAAAAACCAATTCAAAAGCACACATTTTTCTTCTTCCTTAACTGATGTATAAATAAATAAATTTTTAGACAGTGCCAGCGCCAATACAGACACCCAACGGGCAGTGGTGAAATGGTTTTTTTTTTATTTTTAAGGTTTTTTTAATATTTTTTACACTAAATCAAGGGTCTGATATGTTGGCGGCCGTGAAATTCCAAATTTTTTGTCTAATTAAATTCAGAAATATTTTTTTTAAATTATTGAAGTAATTTTTAATGAAACTTTTTTTTTTGTGTTCGATATACCAAAAAGGTCACTTTAAGGCTTTTTGAAGAAAAAGTCAAGTTTCAATAGCTATAAATTTAATATTCGAATTTTGGTTTTTTTTTTAAATTTTGCACAAAACAGCTCAAAACTATCCTTAAAACATTTCACAGTGATTTTTTAAAAATTGGATGTTTAATTTTTTACGACCAGGTTATTCAACGTAATCGCACAATTTTTCAACGAAACAAGGAAAAAATGGAATTTTTTTTCGAAAAGTAAAAAATAGCAATTATGGTGGTATTCGTCAACTTTTCATGTTTGCTCATTTTGAAGAAAAATTAAATAAAAAACGAGGCACATACCAGCTTGCTTAATATTTGCACTTTGAAAGACCACTAAAAAAAGACCATTTTGGCCCATATAAATCAGATTTTCAACTTAAAGGCCGCAAGCGGCATGTTTATAGATAAATATTTTTTTTCTGAAAATTTCAAAGCTTACTTTTGTTTTGTAAAGGAATTAAACCCCTGGACCTAATTCTTTGCTTTAAAAAAAAAAAAAAAAATAAAGACCACTCCAATGCTCTTTGCTGAAGTACCATTAAATTACTTTTAATTTTTTTTTTTTTTTGTTATATTGAACACGACACATTACACTGCTATACAGCTGAAAAATATCAAGAACGGCTTCTTTGTGGGTATGTTAATTCGAATTACCTTAACACAAATATTGCTATTATTTTTTTCATTTGTGAGGTTTCTTGATAACAGTTCTTTTGTGGTTTTCATGACATGGCTTTATCTATAGTAATAAAACTCATTTTCTGTTTGTTTGTTTGTTTGTTTGGCCTTTATACAAATCTAAACGGCTCAACGGATTTTGCTCAAACTAAGTACACATATTAAGTTTATCCCAACTTAAAATGTTACATACTTAGTTTTTGCCACGCCCCCTCTGAAATTTTGCAACTAACGGTAATTTTGTTATTATAAAACTTTTTAGTATCGGAGATTTTTGTGTATTTAATTTTAAAATTTTTTTGTTATTTTGACGTCAAAAACACTCACATATCTTCAAAATTGGAGAAATTTTCAGTACAACGACTTTTTAATAAAACATCGTTACCTAAGAATGAGCAAAAAACGACATGAAAATCAAAGTTTGGTCTTTCGATGCAAATATCTCCGCTGTCCATTAATATATTTCATTCAAATTTTTTTTGTTCAAAAGTTCAATAAAATCACTTCACAAAAATAGGTTGAACTGTACCGTTAAGTCAGTGTATATATATTTTATGATTATGTCAAAAAAGGTCCAAAATATTGACTTTTTACTCAAAAAATGACTCAAAAATTGTTGTTGTTGTAAAAATGAAATCAATTAAAAATTGCACATCTGGCTACCTTTCATATGACATAGCATTTATTTGCAAAAATTCTTCCAGCTAAGCGCAAAAATTATTTTACTGTTTTTGTCATCAAAACAACAAGGGTACCCCTTTGATTTTTTTCGCGAAATTTATTTTTTCCAAAATGTTGTTTTTATATTTTTTACAAAAAAGTCAAGTCTCAAAAATAATTTATGTGAAAAAATTAACCCAATATCTCTTTCCAATCAAAAGTTATGGCTAAAAATCTATACTTTTTATGCTGGTATGTTGGAAAATATTATAAATTAGGAATATGTACTGCACTACCGACACGATTCCAATATATTAGAAAAGTCGGTAACTGTTATCCAATTTAGTTCTTTTCGCACACAGCGTAAACTTGCAGCAAATAACATAATAGCACTTCTTGCACTGTTCTTGCAAATTTTTCAGCTGGATTTATGTCGATCTGTTAACGTCGATAATATTGCTACAGGTTGCTGTATATTTTATAATAAAAATTAAAAATCGACTGCTTTCTTAACTTACACCTTTTTGGCTAATTTACATTAAAAAACGACTGTGCAATTTTTCGTATAAAATAGGAATTCAGAAGAAAAATCGACTGCTTTCTTAACTTACACCTTTTTGGCTAATTTACATTAAAAAACGACTGTGCAATTTTTCGTATAAAATAGGAATTCAGAAGATTTAAGAAATTGCATCGACTATCTGACTCAATTTATATTAATTTTTTATTTAGAGACAATCTAATTGTTATATTTCAACTGGAAAAACTGCTAAAAAATTTTAGGAAGATTTTTATAAATTTGATTTTCATTAGCGAAGTGCAAGTAACATGCTTACCAGTAGCCAGTAAATTCAGTTTAGAACTAAAAAACAGTTTTTGATTTGTAAAAAACAGTGATAAAATAATTTTTTCGTTAAAAAAGCTTGGTAAATTTTTTAACTAATATTTTTATAGTCGTCTCAAACTTAAATTTAACACGTTTTTACAAAATTTCAAAATTTACAAAAACATTAAATCGAAAAGTGTATATGAAAATTTTTATATAAATGACTCTCGAGTAACACCGGGTATATCAGCTAGTTAGTACTAAAATTATCTGATCGATTCATAGATAGTATATTAATAACCTTTCCATTCATATACTGGTTATTTCGACAGAAAATGTTAAAATTTCTCATAAAAACGTAAAAGTACACGTAATTAAAATATTTCGAACAAACATTTAATTGTGGCCTAAGCATAAAAGTTGAAAAATAACTTGATTCACAAAATATTTATACAAAAATTTATTTTTAGTCCGATTTTGGTTATATTACGCTTAAAGCGTTTATAATTAAATAAACAGAATGTTTAAGAAAAAAATTATCCTGATTTTTATTATTTCCTAAGAAAAAATTAAATCAAAAATAATTATTTTTTAAAAAATTGTAAAAATTTCAAAAATTTAAAATTTGATGAGCTATCAACTGATGATACCATTTAGGTGGCGACCGTGGCCTAGTGGGTAGAGTGCGTGGCCCCTAAGCTAAAGAACCGCGGTAGCCCAAGTTCAATTCCAGCTCAGACAGAAAGTTTTTTCAATCGAATTAATTTTTCTGTTCGGTCGTCACCTCTCTGCAGACAATGGCAAACCTCAGAGAGTAAAAATTGCCATGTAAAGCATCTTGAGAACATAAGCCGTTCGGAGTCGGCATAAAACACATGTAGGTCCAGCTCTCGGTCATTTGTGATCAAACATTTAATAACACGCACAACACAATTGATCAATAGAAACTAGGTCAAAGTCCTTCCAAGAGCTGAAATGGCCAGTTTATTTTTTTTATCCGTTGACCATTTTCTGCTTGATCAAAACACACGGATGAAAATGTAATTAGTTTATTTTTCCAACAATATTTTTTTTTTCTTTAAATCGAACTCATAGTTGTGCTTAATTTTGTTTGAATGAAGTCATGTCATGAAAACCACAAAAGTACCATTATATAAAAAACCTCACTAATGAAAAAATTTTTAGCAATATTTGTGTTCAGGAGGTTTTTTCTTTAAATCGAACTCATAGTTGTGCTTAATTTTGTTTGAATGAAGTCATGTCATGAAAACCACAAAAGTACCATTATATAAAAAACCTCACTAATGAAAAAATTTTTAGCAATATTTGTGTTCAGGAGGTCTAAATTAACACGCCCACTTTTATGCAGTAAGCAAAAATTAAATTTGTGCACCAGAATTTTAGTGGAAGTAATAAACATATGGGTATTTCCAAACTGGCGTTATGGACGATTTGTACGAAGAAATATTAAAAAAATTTAATGAAAAAGTCTAATTTATTAAAAGTTTTTTTTTATATTTCCGCAGTAAATAAGTAGCGCTATATTAAGAAAAAAAAAAGACCACAAGCGGCCCTAAGGATTTAAAGATATAAGCAATAATATGTGCTGGCGTTACGCTACAAAAAATGGAAGTGATTTTTGACTTGGACTACAAAATTTGCAAAACGCTCTAAATTGAGCAAGACATTTTGTATACAACTTTTTTTAAAAGGATTTAAAAAAATATAAGTTTATTTTCCAAGTGATCAAATATTAAAATCTTGTCTGATTGTTTTTTATTAAGCTTTTTGATCTGGCGTTACGTTACTTAAATTTCCACTGTAGGTTAATTGAGTAATTAAGTAGTTAGGTAGTTAAATAATTATATAATTTAGTAACTAAAAAACAAAATTAATATATTGCTCTTTCCTTGCCGCAACTATTTTTTCATTATCTCTAACCAATGCCTTCCTTTTTTACTAAAACAAAAAAGCTTACGAAACATTTACTAAACATTTACGAAAAAGAAAAACTACATTTGTTAAACACTGCATACGATTTGATCTTCAAGGAAAATGAATCTATGTACAAACTGCTTAAGTTAATACAATTAAAAGGTTTCTCTAAGATAATATCATAAAGTAATAAGTTTTTAATAAGTTTTAATTTTTTGGTCACGGTAGACTTTTCTGTGGAAATGCCCATATGAAGGAAACTAAAGAATTTATTATTGCAATTTTGGTTGCTAATGATATGCACAACACTGTATGTATATGTGGATTTGAATTTTGATTTATTGATTATGAAATATGATGTAATATTTTAAATAGTTTGAGACCAAGAAATGGCAGCCTGCATGCATTTGAAACAGTAATATAGTAAACCGTTGTGACTTTAGCAAATAAGTAAATATAAGAAATGACAGTGACGTAGTAGACTGCTCATTTCCATTTACCCCTTTCTCTTTTTCGGTAACCCCATTCATTTTCTAACTCAGGAAATTGTAAGCGGAAAGCAATCAATAAAAGTTAACGATAATGTAATTTTGAAATATTCATAGAAAATATGTTGTCAACGACTGTTGACTTTAATGCAAATCAAACTGATGCAAACAATAAAACTTGATGATAAAATAATAAAAAAATAGTAATAATAAAATATATTTCAATAAAGATTCCAAGTCACAATCGTAGACAGATAGATACATACAACTTCAAATAGATGTGAATATAACAGCAAATAGGGAATCCCTAAGGTTCAGAGAGGCAAGGATTCGGAAGGAAAAATGACTGTGCAATCTGCCGAAAAATTAGACATAGAAATTGACAGCCGAACGGATGTCTTGTTTTTGTGGTATTGAATTATATTTATTGCAGTCACAGCAGCTACAACAACAACAAAAATAACAAAGATGACAATGCGAATGACTGGAGCAAATTCAACAACAGCTACTGAGGACTGTAAAAAAAAAACAAGTCGGGAGAAGGAGAAAAGTACAATAAAGACAACAAATAACATCCTGATTCTGCAAGAGGATATTTCAGGCCAACCATAGTGGTTAAGGAAATTACTTGATGTTTTCAGAAATACGTTATTGGTGCGGAGGCTATCGCAAGGTGAAGTAACGCAAGAAGTTAGATGAGGGAAAACACGATAAATGAGCAGCTTTAAGTCGTTGAAATTTCTAAATTTCTTTAAATTTCTTTATGTTTCTTATGTTTTTTATTTTTTTATAGAACGTCTCTGAAGTTTAAGTCTCTTGCAAGTTCAAATAGATACGAGGATCTTTCCATTTTATAATCTTAAATTAAAAGCAATACTCACTTTATTTTAAGACTTTTTCGACCCTTCAGAAACCACTAGAGTTAACTATTATAATACCAAAATTACTAAAAATGGATATTTTTGCAAAATATATCTGCAGAACATTAATGCCTTTGTCTATGCCTGGCTGCCTGCCTTGTTGGCTTACTGCTAAGGCTGTCAGAACGCTCCAATTACATTTGTTACGTGCTGCATTAAATTCTGCACAAATCTACAATATAATGATGACGATGACAATGACGATGAAAACCACGACAACGACGATTGTAATGTCACGGTAATTTTTTTCTTCTATACCACTCTTCCGCACTGCTGTTGAAAAGCGCCCCCAGAGAGGCTGCGCGAGCTACTCAGCCACGCCGACAGGCAGCAACTCGGTGCGCATGCGTTTTAATGGCTGGACACTCTGTTGCACCACAATTGCGATTTTGTGTCAGAACAAGTGATTTGGTAGCAGCGACCCTGGTCTGCTTTGGGAACACTTACGATTATTTTCGTTGTGCTTGATGCTTTTGTACCTTGCCGAAGGTTTCCATTCTTTGGGGTTTTGTCAAAACTCTTGACAACTTTGACAGTTTGAAGCGACTTTTTCAAAACAACACAAGAAATAAAACAACAACAACAGCATAATTACGATTATAAGGCAGAAACCAAAAATAAAACCAGGCACTAGCCATAACTTGTTTAAAGGCTTTCTGCTAGTCGGCGGCGATGATCGCATCAACCAACAACAGTGGGATTGAATTTTATAAACTGCATCTTAATCCCTACACCTGCAGATTGTTGTTGGTTGAAGTTATGTATTCCACCGTGCCATGCACAATTCATGAACTGGCTTAATCCATAAAATATGGATATCAACTTATTATTTTGTGAGTGAGCCACCTTAAACAAAAAAGGCCAGCTCCCTCTTGCCCTCCACAACCAAGACTTTTTCGCTGTGTGTAGAGCCCTTAGAATTAGTTGGTGCGGTTTGGCTTCAGATGTCAACAAATACGTTATAGCCTTAATGCTTCGTCCACTTTGATCACAATGAGCTGCTGCTGTCCGCTCTTTGGAAGGAATTAATTAAACTGACGTTCGTTGATATTTGACAGCAGATTCCAAATTTAATCAGTTAGCAATCATGACCCAAGTTTAAGCTTGGCACTTTGTGTCGGTGCTGGTGGCAGCAACATTTTTTGGAACCGACTGTACCTACCCGACAGCACCATCATAACTCCACAAAACTAACCATAAATTGCGGCAAGCGATTTAAAAAATCTTATTTATTCTGTGGCCAACTCATAAAGTCGGATACTTTATAACATTCCACATAATTACGCTCCCAAATGGGATCCCAGCAAGGATCCCAACTAATTTCAAAGGGAGCCAATCTGGCTCAACTCAGACTCTTACCAAGGCTTGCCGAATGAAGCCTGCCTTGCAAGCAACTATAAAGTGTTGGCTGCTGGGACTGCAAGTTTTTATTTAGCTGCGAAGTTTTATTTTTATGCGCCTGCAGTTGTTTCAATTTTATATCGCATTTTGAGTTCGTTTGTTTGAATATCGAAAACAAATAAAATAAACTTTAAAAACTTATTGTTGTTACTCTTGTTGCAATCGTAAAATATAATTTTCAATATTAAACCTGCAGCCAAAGAAACATCCGCACTATAGGCAGCCGTGGCGGCCTAAAAGGATGCGGAATGAAGGCGCTGCCACAACGAAAAGACATTTTTATTGCACTGCAATAATTCTTCCAGCGACTGCGGAATAAACTTGGCAAGGTTCTCAGGATAAGCAAAGTGCTTTGGAAATCCCAGCTTGACACAATGAGGGAACGGCGTGTAGAAAAACTTGCAATTTTATGAGCCTTTTCGGATGTTTGTTTTTCTCTTTTTATGTTATGAAAAAGTGGTAGAAGTCAAATAAACGCTCTTCAGATGTTCAGTTTGATAAAGCAAATTGGGCGAACTATTTATATAACAGAACGGAAAAAGCAGTGAAAAAACTGAGAGAAGTGTTATGTTATGTTATGTTATGTTGTTATGTTATGTTATGTTATGTTATGTTATGTTATGTTATGTTACGTTATGTTATGTTATGTTATGTTATGTTATGTTATGTTATGTTATGTTATGTTATGTTATGTTATGTTATGTTATGTTATGTTATGTTATGTTATGTTATGTTATGTTATGTTATGTTATGTTATGTTATGTTATGTTATGTTATGTTATGTTATGTTATGTTATGTTATGTTATGTTATGTTATGTTATGTTATGTTATGTTATGTTATGTTATGTTATGTTATGTTATGTTATGTTATGTTATGTTATGTTATGTTATGTTATGTTATGTTATGTTATGTTATGTTATGTTATGTTATGTTATGTTATGTTATGTTATGTTATGTTATGTTATGTTATGTTATGTTATGTTATGTTATGTTATGTTATGTTATGTTATGTTATGTTATGTTATGTTATGTTATGTTAAGTCAATCTAATAGTTTAACTGAAAATAGAATAACATACAAATTAATATGTAGGCTTAGGTAAAGGTTCAGTCCCGCACCAAGAAATGCAGTGAAAAAATATTTTTTAAGGCATTACTCATTTTTTATTATTCAATTCAATAAAATGTTATGGAAGTAAAAGTTTTTAAATGTGCACTTATGTGCACATATTGTACTTTTTTACAGTCATTTCTTTATTTATTAACACTTTTTTTACTAACCAGACATAGGAGCTTTCGTACGTAACATATTTGCATTTTGCTTTTAAAAACTTTTTAAAGTAATAGTTTTTAAATGTGAACAAATCTGGACATATTGTACTTTTTTTACCATAATTTCTTTGTTTAGTAACACTTTTTTACTTACCAAACAGAGGAGCCTTCATACGCATTATATTTGAGAAATTAAAAGAGAGCTAATATGGCAGAATATTTTCTCTATCCATTGCGCCAATATTTGATTGAAATAACGACCAATCAGCAAATATTTGCATACAAAAACTTTTGTTAACATGTGTGACCATTTTACGTGAAGAGGTTTTACACACAGGAATACTGCGTAAGAGTATATTAACTTTGTCACTCCGTTTTAACGCTGATAAGAAGACGGGGCAGGTAAAGAAAGAAACAAATATTTGTTGCAACGTTTAAATTTCCATATCATGCAAAAAAATAACACTAAAGTTAGCTTCTTAGCACTTAGATTTCGAAAAACCGTGACTAAATATCCTTAATATAAATCATAATTAAACGAAATCTTTGCAAAAACCGGTTCTAATAAAAGATAAAATAATAAGGTTAGTAAAAATTCATTAATTGCCAATATTTTTCGCATTTCAATAATTTTTCCTATCTTAAAATATCGCCCACTAACTCCGCTATCCGCTATAGCAACAGGCTCCAAGTGATCATCCTGAATTCTTGATGTTGAAAATAAAAATACTTGCAATCAACCTTCTTTTAGGTGCATCGAGCTCCAATACAACTACTATAACAAAAACAACTACTGCTCGCCTCGAATAGGTCGATTAACATTCGCAAAGATTTAATGAAATGAAATTTTCGCGATCACCTGTCAATGCAACCTGCTGCGATCTTAAATATGAATTTTGTTATTCCTGCAGCAAACCTTCGACCGCTCCCTCGTTCATTGGCCATTCCAGCGCAATGGGAGCTCATGCGGGACAATGTTACTTATCGACATCTCTATCCCCTTACTCCTCTCCTTACATGCATACGAATAGGTTTTGCCTAAGGAGCTGCGCTGATGAGTTTTTATCTCGAGGATGATTTGGCGCACTCGCCAACTTGCGACTCGCCAATCTGTACGCGTCGTGTCGCCTTCTGCGGAGCGGCATTTAATTTATTGCCCAACATTTTTCAATAACAAATATGTTTTGTTTAATTGAATTCTGACTTGGTTTTGTTTTTGCCTGAAATCAAAACGTTGTTGGCTCTGTTGTTGTTGATTTTATTAGTTGTATTTAAAGGTTTGCGTAGAGCTACAGACAACTACTTTTGGATGATTTTGCAGGAAGAGGATCTATGAATAGAAGAAATGATGTTGTTTAGCTTCGTTGCCTAGCATCGTTGTCTTTTATTACGGAATCCAAAAAATAATATAAAAAATACGTGATACAGCTCATAACAGAATGCAGCAAAAACAGCATTTATTTTTAAGCTAAACGTTCTTCCTCTTCCGTGTTTGTATCTCCTTCAAGACGAGCAACAAGTCTTCTTTCCCTTTTTGTTGCAATCCGCTGTAAGTTGTGTCGTTCTTCTCCTCTACTTGTAATCGGACACAATTGGAACATGAGTCGTAATCGTTTATTAAGTGTCTTCTCCGATAAGATTAGACTGCGTAGATGGCATTAAGCTCCATTCTGGCCAAACTGATCCCCAAAATGATGTGTTTATTTTCACTTGCCATAAGATGCCGTAAGATGAGATCTTGGCACACTTGAAATGTAAACGAGTCTGACGCACGAGCAACAACGATACTGAGCTGACTTTATTTGCGCATAAGTTAGTGCGATCGCTTTGTGAACACTTGGCTCTTATCAGTTTCACGGTTGCAATTGAGATAAGATGTTTTGCCGCCTTTGAAGGCTTGTCCACGGATACTTTACGGTGTTAAGCCAAGTGTTGTTTGGGACAATTTTCAACCGGCTGAATGAGGAACAAAAACGAAAACTAGTTGATATGACGAAAATAAAGCGAATATGACGATAAAACTTCCTAAATAGAGCGAACGTATAAAAATTCAGTTTTAGAGATTAAATGCCACAGATACTGGAGCGGTTGTGTCTAAAGCAGCAAGACTAATAAATATTTAAAAACTATGCGATTTATTGTTATTTACTTGTACATTTATTTGCACAAAGTGTGCGAATTTTATTACGACAACCATTTCACTCGACAGCTTAAGATAGTTCAAACAATTTCATTAACACGGCAGAGGCTTAAGAGTACCTACAAGATGAAAACTTAAAGAGACAATATTATGAAATTTAGAGAGGCGTTTATTCGCCTTTTTTATCGAAGAGAAACTCGATATCTTAAAGTCACAGAACATGAAAATTCTCTGAGTTGACACAATTATCTACTGTAACTTTTAAGACGCCAGTTAATTTTAATATCCGGCTGAATAAATATTGCTAACATTTTTCCTTTCAGGTGACGCCAACTGTTGCCTTGGTGATGAGTCGACTTTATTGTTGCCTATCGACATTTAGCTAAGTGTCATACGGAAAGAAATTTAAAATTTTCAACCACTTTTAAGCAGCGTGCGCGATACAGTTGTTGTCATGGAAAATCCGTCACTTCGTTGTGTAAACAAGTGTTCCGGCCCATTCGACGCGGTCGATATTAGTCCGGTTGCAGATACAACAGCAACACAACCACAAGCAGTAAGATAATATTTTTAGCTTGCATAAAATAAGTGCGAGAATTTACTTAACGAAAGTCGAACTCCGATTCAGGTGCTAATAAATATTCAATGACACGCGGTGAAATTCAGTAGGTGACAGTACAAGGCGTTGCCATTCGAGCCATAAGAGTTGATTGTATAGCTCTAAGCCAAAGTTACTCACTGCTCCACAGAGAATGAAACATCAGTATTGCACGAAAATGTCATGTATTGCTGTTGTGGTTGTGTCACTTGTAGTTTTGGGTCTTATCATCTGGCAAGTCGGAGGGAGCAGTGCGTGTGACAAGTGGTGTGACGCTTTTACACCTGCCTGTGGGGTCTACAATAACGAGCATCAATTCTTCTACAGCCAATGTGCCATGGTTAGAGAGAATTGTTTGACCAGAGCCAGTAAGTTGCCGCTTCATATGATACCCCACAAATATCTTTAGTTTACTTTTGCTTTTTTTCACAGACTGGAAACCAGATCATCTGAGCCACTGTAATGTTAATACAGTAGACACTAACTTGGGAGACAGTGAATTGACATAATTAAACAAACACATCGTTTTTAAATTCATATAAAAAATATTATAAAAATAACATGCGTTTTTGGTTATTGTCATTTTGTAACCCCATTTAAGGTTAACTTAATTAGTTTTTGAGCAACGTTTTGCTAAAAAAAAAAGAAAGTTTCAAAAATATCTGGATATGCAGCGAAATTTAATTCGAATAAAGTGTTTCGTTTTATCAAAAATTGAATCAAATTAAATCCTGACGACACTTGATGTTTACAAAGTAAACATAAGCACTCGACAGCGTTCTCTTATTCATCCTCATGATGCAGCTCTACTCAAATAAAAACAAAACAAAAAAAAACAAAAACATACCACAAAAACACACGAACAAACAAACCAGCAGTCTGGCAGCCCTGCCCAAACCTAGTGTACTACATTTTTTATTTCTGTACTGAAACGCGTCAACAAATTTACTCATCAGTTAAAATTTAATAGAAGCGGAGGCACTTTTGCCGTCAATGTTGATTTTACTACGGTTTACTTTTTCCCTCTTTCTAGAAGCTCGTTTTTTAGTTTTTCACTTAACCTCAAATAAAAATATTTCACGGTCCTCTGGCAGTCGGAAAATACTTCAGATTTGTACTGGTTGCGGTTCTGCATCATATTCACATCATGCGGTTTAAGTAAACAACACTTCAAAAGAGGAGTGTAAAAATAACAGCAAAAGCGCGTATTAAAAAGTAGTAAAAACAAAAAGTTTTTTAATAAAATTAATGGAAGTTATTACAAAGTTAATCTGGCTAATTCAACTTGCCAAGTGTAGCAAGTGGTAGAATATTTTTATATATGATTTATTTTGAAAGTTAACCTGCATAAATATTAAAAGCAATTCAATCAGAGGTAATTTCAAGAAGGTAGTTTGTGTGGATTTACAAAAAAAAAAAAGGACCAGATATTTTTGCAATTTCATCAAACCTTGTAGATAGTAGTGTTCTATTAAATTTTCTTTAAAATTGAATGGAAAAGAAAAACCTCTACATTTTGTTTTCTTATTTTTTTTGCAAATGCTCGTAGGAACTGAAATAGAGCTTTTATTTAATTGTTTCCTTAGTTGAAGAAAATATCATCCGCTTCTTTTGCGATGAATGGAAATGCCCTATTCCTCAAATGCCCTACAATTTTTACTCTTTTTTGACACTATGTATCATACAACGATTGGCTGCATCATCGCTTTATATGAAGCAATTTATTTTTCTACGACCGTAAGGTCCGAGGGCATAAACAATAGTTTGAATGATTCAACTTTAACAGTAGGTAAAACTTGTCAAAAGCAATAAATACAATTTTTAAAACAACAAATCGATAACATAGCTAAAATTTTTAAAAAAAGTCTTTTCAAAATCTAAAATTACGTTTCAACACTGTTTTTGCGAACTTGACAACATTAACTCACTTTTCTAAATTATTGCAAGTTTGTCGATAATGATGTGGTTTAAAATAAAATTTAGGTTAGTTTTGAGTTGACTTTTCGTGAGTAAAATTGACTAAATTGCCAAAAGTACCACATTTGGTTATATGTTATTTTTGGAATAGTTTTTAACTGGGAAGATTGCTCAAAATTATTTTTATAACAAAAAACAGTCAAACAATGAAATCAATTTTTTTATTTTTGAAATATTATGAATCGTTTATTTGAACTGATACTTATTATCTAAAATTTCTTTGTATATTTTCTGTGTATTTCCGTTAAGGGAGGGTTCTCCTGGATTTTTTTGGATTTGGCCGAAAAACAAGCAAAATTTGAGAATGGTTTGTGGGAAAATGAAAAGACATACGAACTTATGCTTTTGAACTTTGATTCGTGGTTTATTGACGAGTAAAAAAAAAAAGATATTTGAAAAATTCAAAATGGTGGCTTGAAAATGGCGGATCTCGTCGACCTCTGCGCGCAAAACATCGACCTCCCGCGGACAGTGTGGGGCCTCAGGTAGTGAACTGAAATGAGAAATGTATAAAATTTATTAAAATTGATAACATTTCATATGCCTGGAACCTAACTTCAATTAAGTTTGGTAAAAAAAACCAATTTTATGGACTTTTAAAAAAAAAATTGAAATTTTTTGCTTTTTTTTTACTTAGATCTCGTTTAAAAATTATAAATAAACAATTTTTTATGCCAATGTTAGGTTCCAGGCGTACAAAAAAGTATATACTTTCAAACATTCTTTGAATGAAGGAAATCGGATCAATAGAACAAGCCCTGTGCTGTCCGTTAGATTAGAAAACATGGTTCCGAGAAAAACGCGTTTAAAGTTTTTAGAAAGTTTGCGTTGACATAACTTTCTTGTTTGATAAGTTATCACGACCATTATCAGTTCTTATAGGTTTTTGGGGTCGCTGATTACGAATTTGAGGTCAAATTTACAAAATTCAAAATGGCGGATCCAATATGGCGGATGAAAAAATTTTTGCATCTGCCAATTTCCAGTATAATGTCTATTGAAAGGTTTTTGTAGTCGCCGAATGTGAATTTATCATTACTTTTTTCGTAAAAAGGTATACAACAGCTAACAATTGGAACAAAATAACTTTTTCTTGCAATTTCAAAAGAAAATTTCTAACTACAGGCTTTCGCAATCGCGGAACGTGAATTTATTGTCAATTTGTTGTCAAAACATTTCACTTACATCAGTCGCTTATTCCGGGGCCATATAAAATTCCTTCTTCGATCTCGAAGTTCTGCTGCTTGACCTTTTCCTGCAGACGATGCTCAAGGCGGACGTTCCGAGCTTTCAGTGGTATTCTTCGTTCGGCGTTCGTGACCCTCTCAGCGTCGGCTGCGGCGGAGTATCGACAGGCCTCGGTGCCAACGCCAATTTCCATCGCGTCCATAATCCGCAGTAAAGATGCTCTCCCCTCGTTGAATAGGCACGCAGCGATTAATGTAGAAATTTCGATCACTTGCCCTCCGCAGTGCAAGTGTTTTGGCGCCAATCTCCACACTGTTGCGTTGAATGATTCGTTGGAGTTTTGCGTATTCCCTCCAAGGCAACGTGTCAGCAGCTCTGTGGTAGAAAGGGCCTCGTAGATGGGCTTGATGGCTTCGGCAACATTATCGGCAAGAGGAGTGGGGTGTTTGAAGGTCGCTAGTGTTCCTTCTCTCTTCGCAACTTGCCACTTGCACCAAGTGTCACTTTTATCGGGACATAAATGATGTTGCGGATTTTCAGAGGTCGAGCATTTGTGATAATAAGTTGCCCATATAGCATTGTACATATCTTGAATGGAATTTTTGTTACTTCTAATCGCCTTGCAGTAATACACAGTCAATTCTGCGACAACTTTCTCTATCAATTTACCGGACCCCTTTCCACCGAGACCCTTTGTGGTCTTCTTTAACTGCCGAAGTCGACTTCCCATACGCTTCTGGAAGTGGCCCACGCATTCCTTCTTCGATACCGGGCAGTCTGCATAGGGATTCAAATCAATGATAGCCTTGAAGGTTTTCGTGTCCCCGTCGCCGATGTAATTCGCGTACTTGACCCCGAGAAGATTTTCTGATCGCAGAAACATTTCCTTCACTCCGTCTACCTCCATTTTGCCCGCACTTCCGGTGTGATTTGCGGTGCACTCATCGACATGGTTCTCGCTCCATTCTTCGAATTCTGGTGTTCCTTGCTTCGATGCCCAGTTGCGGCAGGCTTGGCAGTAAGACGATTTTACAATAACATCCAGAATTTTCACGGTGTGCTTGCCAATAAGTGAGACGAGTCCAAACTGCGATGAAAAACCTCGCTTTTTCCACGACCCATCGCCGGAAATAGTCAAGTGCGTCGGCTCGTTACCCTCTGCAGCGTTGGCTTCAATTTCCTCGCGCACGGCCTTCTTTTGAACCATTTCGAAGACGGTCTTCGACGCAGTGTGCAATCTGTCCAGGAAATTGTAATAAATTTTGTGACTGAATGAGTGTCTGATGTCCAGCAGGGAGCAAAAAATCCTCACACTCTCTAAACCACACCCGAGAACGCGAAAAACAAACATAAGTCGTCGGTTTATTTCGTAAACGTTGTGCGACATCGGAGACGACACTAACGAGCGCCTTTCGCACGAACAGTCTACAGTGAGTTTAAAGCCAACGCCTGGTCCAGCCACTTCCCCGAATTTCACTGCACCATGACACGACTTGCACACGAGAAATTCGCTCAACGCGTTGAAAATCAAGTAAAAATTACAAATAACGCAATGCGAGTTCCCATCGACGGGCACATCATCGTAATTGGCATTTTTCAGCTTTTTCGCTGATGAACTGACGTAGTCCGCCTCTGCTTCTGCCGTGAACTGATTCCCCTTGAAGATTCTCTTCTTCGGTGTACGAGAAAGTTTGCCTCTGTATTTCGGCATTTCAGCGAAAAAACTCCGAAAACAAATAGAGAAATACACGAGCGCGAAAACAACAAATAATAAGGTTATGGCGACTTTGTGCCGTATCGCTAATTTTTCGTAGGTGCTGCTACCTATAATACAGATTACAATACGTGAAAAGGAGTTGCATTACCAACCGTTATTCGTTTCGGGGCATAAGGCGTCATCTAGGGCCGCGCGGTGAATCGGTCCCCGAGCGTTCCGCGCGCGCGTGACATGGGTACGTTTGACACGCTCTAGCTCGAGAAATACGCGTCGTATTGAAATATCCCTTGGCACAAACATTCTACATATATGTAACTTTCATTTTATGTAAAAAAAAATAATCGATTTTTTCAAAAAAATCCAGGAGAACCTTCCCTTAAATTATCTGGCAGCATTATTATATAAACGACTTATGACAGATCAACAAAAAAACAGGGAATGTATTCAAAGTGGAATAATTAAATACTGCTACAAGAAATTTGCCAATGCAGACAGCAGGTTACGTCAATGTTCTATGAATTTTCTTGCAGGGCCCGAGCAACGAAGTAGACGCTTTATTAAAGTCCAAACTATTTATTCACCAGCTTGGTCGTCAAGTTGAGATTTGCTTTTGAACAATTTGGTAATTCTACAAATTTCCTAAATCATGACTCGCCCATATCTTTAATAAACTTTTAGCATCAAAAAGTTGACTAATTGATAAAAACAAATGGATTTCGAACAATAGCTACATCCTCGCGGTAAAGTCTGGGTGATCAATCTATTTTGATTTACAAAGATCTGCTACTTGTTGTGTCCTGCACTCAGAAAAAAATGCGCCATGGCCGATTTTCTAAAAATGAAGTATATATTTTTCGTTAAATTGACACCAGAAGTGGGAAATATTTTAGGAAAATTATCCAATCATTTACGAACTAGTTCGTTCAATTGAAGATACTTATCGCAGTTGTGTTGAAATCTTATTACATTTTAGTAAGTTTTTCTACCGTTTTTTTATCATCGGCTATAACTAAGAGCAAATTTTCTCTTAAAATAAGAAATTTTCTGCCGTTATTAATCAGTGGCTATAACTACGGAAAACATTTTCTCTGAAAATAAGAAATTTTCTACCTTTTATTAATCATCGTCTATAAGTAGAAGAAAATTTTCTCTGAAAATAAGAAAATTTTCATCGAATTCCTGGAAAAATTTTGTAATTTTGTAAAAGTAAAAAAAAAAACTTTTTTAAGATTTTAAACAGCATGCTGTGAGAATTATGATTTTTATACTGAGAAAAACTGCAAACATTATTATTATTAACATTAAATGAAATAGAAAAATTACCATTATCCGGAGACTTGAACCTCGGCCGCGTGAGTGTAAGTGCATGGGCTTATCCATTCCATCATCGCTGTTGTTCAACAATCGTCGCTTAATTTGCTTCATTAAGAATCGTTCGCTTTGTAAGTAATTTTAAAGCATTTTTCCTAGAAATATTAGAAATGCATCCTTAAAATAAATCACTTGTGGTTTAGAGAAAAAGAAAAACTTTCATGTATTTCTATAAAATATCCAAGTTTTGTAACTTATGTTTCTCCAAATTTAAGAAATCATGCTGTAGAATGTTGCGAGCAGACTTGATATCAAACAGTTTTTAAAATTATTTGTGCTTGTATAAAATTGTTGGAAATTTAACTTTTATCATACCGTCATTTCTTATCTTTAAGTAAAAACTTGTCTTCAAAACTAAGAAGCTGTTTTGATAACATTGCAACGAAATCAAGACGTGAGGTCATTAAATCATGTAAAAATTCTCTACATTAAGGAGAAACCTCTATGGAATATAGAAAAACCCATTCCTATGAATTGAAGCCACAGTTTCTTAATTTAAGGGAAGCAAATTTTTTTGAGTGTGATATGGAGAAAATAAATGTGGACACCTTAAATGTACATTTCTTTCTTTTCTTTCTGAAGATGTTTTTATAATAAGTTTTATATTCATTCTCAACCTTGCTGTCAGAGATAAAGAGATAGGAAACTTAAATTTTGTGACGTCAAAACATATGTCTTTTTTCCATTTTTATGTGCTTTGGTGATTGTGTGCACTCATTTATTGTGTACGTGACTTCACATAAGATCAGTGTTGCCGCGACGATTCTAAAAAAAAGTATCCATGAAAAGGTCACAAATGTATCCACTTCCGAAAAAAAGTATTCACATATTACAGTACTAAAACCAAATTTTTTAAGCTTTCATAACAATTCTATTTATTTAATTTGAAGACAAACAAATAGCTTTGTTAAAATGCAATAGTAAGAATCAAAGCATGTACATATATTAAATAATAAATAATAATAGCAAGACCTAGAGCTTAAATATTTTAAATATTTTTAGGATTTATTTTTTTAAAAGTTAAAATAATGAACAATGATATTTCAACTTTAAAGGTATACTGCAATAAAATTTTTTGATTCTGACGTGCTTTTTAAATTTAAGTCCCAAAACAGGGTTTTTACTTGTTATTCAGTGTAAAATTTACGATTTTTTGAAATTTTGATAGCGAAAGTCACTGATGTGATTAACATATTAAAATTTCAGATGATTTGACTGAATAGCTTTTGTTTTCGCTACAATAAATTGCCGAAAAAAGAAGTTTTGAGATAAACGAGTGTAAATAGAGTGAGTATGCTATTTTTGCTGTGCGCTCGATACCTGCTAAAACGGCTGTAGAAGCGGAGATAACGTAAGTATCCTTACAAAAATTTAACAGTAAATTCTCAAAAACTATACTTTTGAAAGTTTAAGAAGAAAAAGAAGATAAAAATTTTAGACAACCTGCTCCTGCCTTAAAAAGGAACATATATACATTTCAGTACTTCAGTATGTTATATTTTGGGTTTTTATATTTTTATAAATTACACTAAAAAAAAAAACTGTAGTAAAATTTACTACACAATGTGTTTTTACTTCGTTTATATGTAGTTTTATTTATTTTTAAATACATATGAAGTTATTCTCTATTTTTTTTTTTACTGAATTTACATTTAAATAATTAATACTACTCGAAGTAGTTTCATGTAGTAAGTTGTTGTTTACATACATTTATTTACATAAAGAATATCTACATTAAAATAATTTGCATAATATGTAATTGATAGCAATTGTATTTATTTCAACTAAAATAATTATAAAAGGTTCACGATGAAGAACTGTGGTAAGTATACTTCTTAAAACGCATTTTTTTAATACAAAAAGTCTTTGCTCTTCTTATAATAAGAGCAATCTTTGTACTGTGGCAGAAAACGTTTTGCAGTTTTTTTTAATTAATAAATGAAAAACATTTAATTTTAATGTAAGTGTATTTATTTTCTGTAGTTAAAAAATATGTAGTAAAAGTAAATAATTGAAACTAGTAAAAATAATTACATTTTTATTTGGAGGGTGAGTTACTAATTTACATTTGTTTTAAATACATTTTTATTTATTTGTACTACAGGATTTTTTTGGGTGTATGTTTATTACATTAATTGTAAAAGTTTAATATTTATACAAAAAACTATATACAAACATAACTGTTAAATAGCGATTACAATTAATAAACAATTAGATTTTATTTTAATAATAATTATAATCATTACATAATCCTTCAAGGAGATGTTTTTGATAGGTAATTGATTTCGATTACAAATAATCGAAAATAATAATAAAAAATAATTACGACTACTTGGAATTACGAAAATAATCAAAAAGAATAAAAAGTAATCAAGAAACAATAATCCGACTACTTTTAGAAATTATTTTTGACTCTGTTTGAGGTCGACTCGCATCGTTCCAATACGCTGATATGGCTTTTTCAGTTAACACAGTTATACGAATAACAGTTATAAGAAAACATAATCAGTTTTATTATCAAAATTGTTGGGAGTTACAGTATGAACTTCTCTGGGTTCATGGTTCCTTCTCTGTTACCGCTGCTAATGCTATACATAATAAAAAAAAGAATTAAACATAATTTCTAAAAGTACTCTGATTATTTTTCTTGATTATTTTTAATTCTTTTTGATTATTTTCGACATCTAAAGTAATCGTAATTATTTTGCGATTTTTATAATTATATTACGATTATAAACAGAAATGAATTGTACATAATCAATTATTTTACAATTTTAAAAAATAATCGAATTGCTAATGAATACGATTAGTAATAATTATTTAACAGTTATGATACAAAATAATATACAAATACATAAAAAAGTAATTTAATAGCTTATTCAGTTAAGTGTAATATAAATAAAATGGGTTACTATTGCCCTATATTTATATTAAATTTAAAAATTATTCGTGTTTAGGTATTTTGCAAAACAATATACCTTTACTTATTCCCAAAAAAATCTACTAGTCTTATTGTTTATAGTGAGACTTAAATTAGAAAAACTTCATTCAGCAGCAGCTGTGCTATGAGGCAGACTTAATATATTTATCACAAAATTGTTAAGTTCTTCGTAAAGAGGTTGCGTTAATGCATTTTTTGATAAAAAAGTTTT
Organism: Dichetophora obliterata; assembly: GCA_963920525.1. Classification (NCBI taxonomy): domain Eukaryota; kingdom Metazoa; phylum Arthropoda; class Insecta; order Diptera; family Sciomyzidae; genus Dichetophora; species Dichetophora obliterata. Next base: position 1,739,407 of record OY986439.1, read on the forward strand.
GATAAAAAAAGTACTATAAAAAATGTCTCAATGTCATAATTTTTCTTAAAGTTTTTGTTGAATTTAAAGAAATGCCTCCTTTTTTATATTTTTGAAAATAAAAACATATATTCATATATGAGTATGAAAAAAGTATCCATAAATTTTTCCTAACGGCAACACTGCTTGGACTTATTCCTATGGTGTAATTATTCTAAGATAATTTTACCATGATGTTTCAGGGATGCTTTCCATTGCATTTTCAAAGTCTTTTTTGGTATACCTTTTGTTACCCATTTTGTTCCTATAATATGCTGTTTTACAGTTATCGGACCTCAAACTTAACTGGTGAAATTCTTCAATCTACCATAAGCCAGGGTTGTTTTCCGTTGATTTTACGACCACTTATAAATGTTTTGTGTTAGTGTTGGAGCCAATTTAACGTAAAATCGAACATAGTGCTATCCCTCTCCAACGGAGTTTCCCATCTCTTTATCTCTGCTTGCTGTGGCCCACATTGGAACGTCCCCATGCACAGGGCTGGACATCATGAAAAAAGTGCAACTTGTAATTTATTATAATGTTTTCATACTTTTTGCAAGCAATATATTTTGTTTATATGAATTTGGAATAAAATTTGTGAAAAAGTGATTATTTTTGTTTTTGTAAAGCCTCAAAATGGATATTTTGTAAAACACAAAAATATGGGCTTTTGTAAAGTTCTATATCATTTTGCACAATTGTTTGTTTAAAAATATGTTACTATTTTGAGAAAGGGCATACTTTGAAGTCTAAAACCAGGTTATCTTGCAAAGTTTTTGCTATCCCGTTATCATGATTAAGAATTAAAAAAAAAGTCAATAAATTTGATAAATAAAAAAATGGCCAGGGTTGGCCAGGATCAAACTACTTAATACTGCTAATTAAGATACTAATTTATCTTAATTATTCTTTTATCTTTTATCTTTTATCTATTTATCTATTTTACTTCTTTAAAATAATTTTTACGTCATGCCACCCAGCACCTTCTTAGAATTTCCCCATCAATATAGTAAGACTCGGTTTTTTATAGCATTTCACAAAAAAAATATATTAGAATCACATATCTCATATGAAGAATAAAGAATATAAAGAAAAAAGAAATAATATCTCTTTAAAAATCAACTAATATCGTATGGTAATTTTTTTACATACATTGTTATTATAGTCAAATTAAGTTGACAAGAATATTTTTATAAGAACTAAAAAAAAACAAATAAGTATCAATTTTAAAAGTCGTGACACCCGATATTTTGTCAAATTAAGCATATTTAAATTAATATGTTTACATCAATTGCTCTAGAAAGGGCACATTAAGTACTACGGACCAAAAGAATCTTATGTTTGAAAGGTATTAAAATTTTCTTCAGCCCAATTATTTGATTTTTACCTTTTGGTTGTTTTCAAATGTGAAAAATTTGGTCAAAGTCAAAATTGTAAGAAAAGTTGATGTTTTTCTTTATGTATTTTTTTTAAATAAAAATTAAAAAAGTGATATTTTTGTATAAAATCCCCATTTATTATTTCATTAATTGATTGGACATACCCATAAATAAGTTTTTATAAAAAACCAGTTTAAATACCAAATTTAATTTCAAACAACTTTAAGAAGTGATAATTTTTGCAATTTTAATTTTGCCCAAAATTTCTATGTTAGGGGGGAGAGGTCTCAATTTTTAACATTTTTACGATATTATTTTTATATCTTATTTTGTAGTCCAAATATTAAGATTTTGTGAGGGAAGCGAAAATCGGAGACACATTTGCCAATCTGAACAACTCTAGTGTACCATAAATGAATAAAATTAGCAGATTGCCAAAATAACTTTTCGATGAAAAATATCTTAAAAATATGCCCAAAAGAACCAAACGCCTTAACCCTTATGTCAATACGACAAACCTAGGAGCATATAAAAAAATAAACTGGCCATTTCAGCCCTTGAAAGAACTTTGACCTTGCTTCTATTGATCAATTGTGTTGTGCGTGTTATTAAATATTTGAGCACAAATGATCGAGAACTGATCTACGAGTTTAATGCAGATTCCGAACGGCTTATGTTCTCAAGAACCTTATGTTTTGGAACGGCTTCCATTGTCTGTAGAGAGGTGACGACCGAACAGAAAAATTAATTCATTTGAAAAAACATTCTGGCTGAGCTGGAATTGAACCCGAGCTACCCCGGTTATAAAGCTTAGGGCCCACGCACCCTACCCACTAGGCTACGGAAGCCACCGCAGTAATAGTTAACGAACTGCTTTATCCTTACCGGGGAAGAACAAAGTTTGCCCAATACATACCCCCTAATCCAGCAAAAATGCAATCAATGTTTGGTGGGATTGCAACTCCAAAACTTTCTACCCCTTGCTCGGAGACCTATTCACGGGAAAACAAACAAGTCAGCTACATGAGACAAATCAAGACATAAGAGTAGTTTGCTAGCTAGTAAAGGCCTATAAGAACTCTGGTCGGAATTTTTTGTGTAAAAATTCTTCACTTCATTTCCATTAACAAAAAAAAAAAAAAATTATGCGATGGAACTTTGGAATAGATGGTACTTTAAGAAAATATAAATCATACATTCCAGAAAAGTACTTGAAATCGTCAAGTTTACCGTCACGTTCTCTAAACTGAATTTGGTTACGATGATCACTATGTGCTCATATGTTTCAAAAAAAGCAAATCCGTTACATTGATCTCTATAATTTATTATAATAAAGCAGTAGGTGGAACCAATTCAAAGCCTGAAATAATCAGCCATTATAATGCGAAAAAAGGAGGGGGTTGATGTTTTGGACAAAATTCTTAGTGAAAACTCCACAAAGCGGAGAAAAACTAGATGGCCCTTTTCGTGTTTTTTATAATATAGTGCATATTGCTGCTTTGGTAGCTGATATTATATATTAAAAAATAACACAACGTTGTCCAAGGCTACGAGTTCGCGTCAAAAAATCTTCAACATTTGGGCATTAGTCCAACTATGCCATCAATAAAGATAAAAGTGGACTCTTAAAACAAAAGGTCAACATCCCTGCATAAAATTGAACTAACTTTTAAATAGTTCTGAACTAGTTTTAAAAAGGGTCAGTACTATTCCCGCTACAATACCCTTCTCATTTATCGTACTTACGATTTTTACGTGTTCATGTCATAGGAAAAGACAATTGTACCCAAAAACATTAATTTTTCCATATAAACTATTTGAACTAGTTTCAAATCGGTACTTTTGCTAAAGTATTAAAATATATCTTGAAATGGTTTCAAAGTATTAAGGTACTATTACAGTGTGTAGCTATAAAAAACACCTTTTTATTAATTTTTTTTACCCAGTATTATTAACTTTAATAATTCGAATATTTTGCATAATGAAGAATTATTCATGAGGAAATAAAAAAAAATTCGTTGTCTTAATAGTTGCTGTTAATTTTCTACAGGGCGTTGAAGTTGGCGTGTTTAAAAATTCATGCAATTGGCTTCTCGTCTCCAGCATTTACAAAGTAAATGTAAAGTAAAAAATCAAAGTGCATTGTTAAGTTAAGGGTTGTGTTGAGCACTCAGTCTACGCAAATAAAAAAAATGGCATGCGTTGCAAAAAAATGTACAAAAAACCCCCTTTTTTGCCGAAACTTTCAGCCACACAAAAAAAATTAGAATTTTTTTGGATTTTTATAGGTGAAGTGCTTAAAAGAGTCTAAAGGGATCAGAATGAATCAAAATTAGTCGAAATCGATCAAGTAGAACTCTAGATATCTTAGAAGCCGATTCGAAAAAACCTTGTTTCGAGAAAAACGCGATTAAAGATTTAAAAGTTCTTGAATATCACGCGCAAGGTTGCCAGCCAAAATTCGGAACAATTCCCACGAAAATTACCTTTTTCCCAAAATAGCATAAATTAAATACCACCAAAATTCCCATGCGAGTGGTAAACCAAAAAATTCCCACAGCAGTTAAAAAATACCAGAAAAAATCCCACGATCATTAAAAAATACCACAAAAATACCACGTGTTTTTAAATACCACAAAAAATCTCATATGCATTTAAAAATTCCATACGTATTAAAAAATACCACAAAAAATCTATCAAAATATTTTTTCACTTTGCTTTTTTAATTTTAAAAATTTTTTTTGTAAGCTTAACGCTTGCACGCAGAAATGTAGAATTTTCAGAAAAGGTCAGAATTTTGTTCAGAAAATAATGCGCTATTAGTTTTTATGCAATTTTGTGATGTCAACTTGTACTTAAAACAAATATGCAATTTAATCGTTTATATTAAGGGTAAGTACGAAGAAATGAACAGTGTAAACTTATAGCTTTACTCTTTGTCGATCATCGAATACTATGATTAAGATTTTGCTTAATAAAAATAAAAAAAATTTTAAGAAAAAATTCCAATTCCCATGCAATTAAAAAATACCACGCTGAATTCCCACGCCAATTGAAAAATACCACGCTGAATTACAAAATACCATGGGACTTCCCAAAAAAAAAACAATTCCCAAGATCAATTAAAAATTACCACGAATGGGATTTTTCCCACAATACTGGCAACCTTGATCACGCGACATACGAATATAATATATGTTATTAGCTTTTTTCTATTTGATATTTTTTTTTTCTAAATTTTTGTATATGTATTTCTAAGACCTTAAAGAACCATATTCTAACGAAAAAAAACACACTGTAATAGTACCTTAAAACGTAAGAAGCATTTATTTCTTATCTCTTGCATGTATTACGAAAAGAAGTGCATCACGTAAAAGGCAGTGCATTTCTTTTATTTTATGTAGTTACTTTTTGTAAATATAATGCAAAAACTTAACTTTGTTGAATTCTTTGATTTGATTTTACTTAAACAGTTTAAAAATTAAAAAAGTTGCCACAACACGTGTTCAGATTGAACTAATTTTTATCAGTAAACACTTTTACAAGAAAACATAATAAAATCAAAGTGAACGCTGAAAGCTTTTTGTATAATTTCATAGCATGTACAAATTGCGCTAGAAATTAACTATATGGTTTTTTCAATTGTCTCCAAAATAACTGCTGGGATGCTACGCAGGATCTAAGAGACGTGCAACCATAAAGCAATGGCATAGCTGCTATAAGCCAGTATGCGTTGAGCACAGCAACGATTATTAAAAATGTGTAAACAGAAATTTTTGAAGTATTTATATGTGAAAATTAATTATTACTGTTAGTTCTACTAATAATTATTCATTTCTACTATTTCTAATAATAAATATAAAACTATAAATATTAAAAAATTGTTTTCTCTTGTTATGTTACCCATTTCTAGGCGGTCATCGTCCAATAACTTTAGCTGTAAAAAAGCCATGATTTATTTTTATTATCTATATTATCTTAAATTTTAACAAGTATTAAATAAACAAAGAAATTTAACTCGATTTGTATATATTTATTAGTTAACAAAAAAATTATCATTTGCAAAACCGGGAATGTTTACATTAGGAATAAGTTGTTAACACTCTTACTGCCTCGAAGGTGAAAGGTCAATTTCTAATAATTTTTTATAAATTCTTTAATGTATATCATATTCAATTTTTATAACTGCCTACTTATGCATCAATTTTTGTATGTAGTATATTAATTAAAGTATGTACAATCAATGTTTAAGACAGCCATTAATTAATTTGATACATAATCACGAAAACTTATTTAAATAAACTTAAACTGTCTTTATTACTGTATTAAAAAAGAATTCTACGTCTACACTTACAATACTATGGAAACTGCGTCTTTTTTTTTAATGGACTTTATGCATATTTAAGTGCTTAAAAAATTCATCAAAGCCATTATTGAAGCGTAAGTGAGTATCAATGAGATAAAAAATTCAGATGCACTATTTATAACTTTTTAAGCACTTTCGTTAAGGCCTTATGCTACTGTATCATCCACAGAATGGAAAACTTTTTAACAATTTTTTTGGGCTAAAAAAATTATTATATGAATTGTTTACTTTTTTTTAAGACACAAACATTCGCGTTTAATTAATTAAATTTTACAAAATTGATTAGAAGAGCGATTTAAAATATTTACAGTGCACTCGCTATAACTTCAACTAATACGTTTGCATTCAAAATGATCCTTCATTCAAATTATCATCATTTTGGCCTACTTATGCAATATGTCTAGATTAAAACATACTTTTCTGAAGAAACCAAACAAAAAAGATTTATTAAACAAATTAAATTCATATATAAGAAAATAAAAACTCAATGGTGTTCACGTTATGCAGAGTTCACGTTATCGTGAGTGCACTGTATATATATGTATTTTAATTTTTTTTTCGGCGAAACTGAAACAATTTTTATTCTATGAACTTAAAATTTTAAATACAGCTTCTGTAGAGCTGAACGTATGAATTTTTAATCGTACAGTTTTTAAAATATCTGTATTTTTAAAAATTTCTTACGTGTTTTACAATCTATGTTCGTTTATATCAAGCAATTTTTTTTGTTGCAGAACCAAATTTAATGCGAGTTAGGTTATTCTACCAGTCTCGAAAGCAACTTTCTCGACGCAATTTTATAGAATTTAGTGTATTTAAAAATGAATATTTGTGCCTTAATACACATGAGAATATGTGGAATTTTTTGTTTATGTCTATCTAAAAAAGTTGTCCAAAAGTTAGTTGATTTTGAGGCTTCTACACAAGGCATAAGGTAGCATAAGGCCTTAAATCAACAGCACACACTACAAATCTGTCAAAAAAAACCATTGAAAAAACCGACACCCTGTGTGTCCATTATTATGGTTATATTTGTTGCCGCCCTTAAGCAAACGCGTCAACATTATAAAATTTCAAACAGAGACAACGAATACTTATTTTAATTCGTCACAAAAAATAAATCCACAGGAAAAAAAAAACAAAAAATCTCGTATGTCGCGCTTAAGCTTTGTCAACAAACAATAAACACCTCCATGACAATAAATCATAACCCATAGCTGTCAAAAGACTAGCTCCGCTGGTGTGGTAGGGTAGATGGATAGGAGGATTGAGTGGAATGATGGCGTTGCATGGGTGCCTGTCTGCAGTTACGCTCTCGATACACAAAAGAGTCAATTCGGCCTTAAACGCAGCATAAGCTATTAATTAATAATTAAATTGTTTTCTTTTGTGTTGCCATATTGTTTGAGTGGCATTGTTGTTGCCAATGTTATTGTTGTTGCTGTAGTTTTTGTTGGCGTTGTTGTCGTTATTGTCGCTGTCACGCTGACACAAAGTGGCAAATATAATGCTGACAAGCTTCCAATTGAAACTTTTGTAAACAACACTCAATTTCAAATAAATCGTATCGAGAGTTGAAGTAATAAAAAGCAGAAAAAAATATAAGATACACAGTGTTCAATCGCTCTGAGTAGATGGGTGAGGAAATTTTCAATATTTAGATGAAACATTTGATTGTCAACAACATTATGTTTATTTAATTATATTTATGAATAGTACTAAAAATAATCTAATATATAGTACTTCTTAAAAGTTGATTTGTACATAGGAATATTTAAATTAAATTCATTTAAATATCATGGCAAAGCTTCGACCACTACAAAAAGCTACACCCAAAAAAATTTCATCGTATTGTTAACAACTTCATAGGTGTTCACTACTTAAGAAAAAATTGTTTCTTAAAATTCTCCTTAAAGCAACCATAATGAACATATGTAAGGTAAGTGCACCATGTAAGGCCCATCTAACACCTTTTGCATTACAGCGTACAAATTATTGATGATGAAAACCTAACGGCCGATTTCTTCACAGAGTTTTAAGCTAGACCGAGTACTAGACCTATTTTTAGTTCTGTCCCCAGTACTAAATCAATTATTTACGGAGATCTAAGGCAGAAAAACTTAGATTTGCTACTCAGTTCCAGCTGATATTGAGTTTTAGCAGGAACCCCGCAATCGGAAGTCTAGCAATCTTAAAACTCGGTCTTGTGCTCTTTTTATTTCTTCACTTCAAAAAATAGAACTTTGTCGTGATTATTTGAGTGTCAATTTTTTGCTTATTATAAAAAATTGTTTTATTATAAAAAATTATTATTTTGTTTATTATTTTTATAATAAAAAATTATTTAAACGAATTTTTTGCTTTAATAATTGTATATTTGGTGAGTTTTGCATGTTAAAACCACGAGTTAATAATATCTTAAGCAATCGGCAAAAAAATAATAATTAAATCAAACTTTTTGCGTTAAAATTTTTTGATTTGGTAAATTTTTAATATAACTACAACGATGTTATAATTACTAAAGCAATCGGTAGCATTAGATGTCTCTTCAACGCATTTTATTCCCGGATATGTATGGTGACATCATTTTTGGAGATTCGTTGGCAAATAATGAAGTAGTCAATGAACATCAATTTCATTCACGTCGAATCTTTCGTACATTACGCCAGAGCAACAATTGCTTTTAACACTACGGTTCATAGCTAGTGGTAGCATGCAACTCGTAGTTTCTGACGTTATCAAGGTGTCAAAGGCTAGTGTGTGCCGAATTTTGCCAAAGGTGTGCATGGCGCTCATCAAATAGCTTACTATATATGTCCATATGCCGCAAAGTTTGGCTGAACGTAATACAGCTGCTGCTGCGTTTTATCGCATCGCTGAATTTCCACGTACAATTGGGGTCATCAACTGTACCCATATTAGAATGCAGTTGCGTGGCGGTCAACTGGTTTGTGAATGAGTATTACGTTATTGTAAAAGCAGCATGTTTAACAAAATCTTGTTTCAGAGTGAAGGTTTCCGAAATTCTCTCTGAATGTTCAAGCAATTTCTTCTGCGGACCTAAAAATTAACAACATTGTGGCATTGTTGCATTGTTGGCTGGGTCAATGCATGACCAAACAATTTTTCGGAAAAAAACAATCTCAAGTTCTACCGATCTCGGCATCTAAATATTTTTTTTTTAAATATTCCTGACTTGTTTATAGGTGATAAGAAACTTAAACTTGTTACCAAAGTTGTAAGCCTAGGTTTCCATATAAACTCAACACTGACGTGCACCGCTCATGTTAACAGCATTATACGTAAAATATATTGTTCTTAGAAATCTTAGAATGTCTGCTGACCTTACGCCCTTAGAAACCAGGCGTAAGCTTGTGGTATAGTTGATATTACCTATAATAACGTACTCTGAACTTATATACAGCAAATTAGATTCACACTCTGATCATAAACTACATGTAGCATTCAATCACGCTACTAGATATGTCCATGGCATTCGGAAATTCGATCAAATTTCGCAGTACAAGAAATCAGTTCTTGGTTGCTACTTATCTAATTACCTTAACGCCAGGACTTGTATTTTTTTATACAAACTAATTCAGTCAAAAACTCTCTTATACCTATTTGAAAAACTACAATTCTCCCAGTCAGCTCGAAGTAATGCTCTGATAGTACCTAATTTTAAATTCCTTAATTCAACGAGATTATTTTTCATTAACGCCATTCGATTATAGAATTCTTTACCAAAACATTTAAAATCCATTGATGGAATTGGAAGCTTTAGACAAGCTTTATTTAAAATGTTTACTTAACTACAGAGTTTTGTTAATGTAACCAGTTTTCTTACTTTATTTCACTCTTTCCCTCTATCCTCTATCCTCTTTCATCTGATTCTTTTCTGTTTTCTTCAACTTTTATAATTCAAATACTTAAAAGCTAAATTAAATTATATTTTTAATAATAATAATCGTATATTTCTTTCAATTATAAATTTAAATAACTTATGCTCCAAATTAAAAATGATTCAGTTTTATTGTGTAATTTTTGTTATATGTAATATTTAATTCTAAATTATATTTCTTTGTATAGCAAAAGAACTTGTTCTTATTATACTAATGTACTAAAACAAATAAATAATAATTCAAATATCCGCGATCGATTTGAAGCGAGTGATTTTGGCAATCATATTTTGGTTGATGATTCAGGGTACGCCAATACCTAGCTTATAGAGGAAGCTGGTATTGAAGATACTGATCCTCTTGAAGTCCCACCTTCACAAATTCGTAGGCGTAATGCAAGAGATGCAATAATAAATACTTTTTTAACTAATTAATAAGTACGTATATAACAATAACATTATTACAATAGTATTCTTTGTTTTTAATATTATATTCTAGTATATTATCAATTATATTTCTATATTTGTAAAAATTTTGTAAAACTGCAAAAAAACCTTGCCTAATATAAAGGGTTAACCATTTTGTTTAAAATTGAATAAAAAATGGTAAATTATATTCACCTCATTAATTAATTACAATCTAAATCAAATAAATTTGATTTTTTATATTAAATAGATACTTAATTTTATGGAATAATATCAGTATTATTTCATGAAATTAAATATTTAATTAATAAAATAAAAGATTAAAAAACAAGATAAAATAATAAGGAAATGTCAACAGAAAAATGTAAATAACAAAAAAACAGAAAAAGTTATTCAACTATAAAGGACGCAGAATTTTGTGATGGTAGATCGATGGCCATTACTTCTTGCAACGCTGTAACGATGTCATCAACTGACAAGACATTCATATCTCTACCATAATTAGAGAATAGAAAAAGAATAGAATATGATGAATAGAAAATAAATTGTAATGATTACAAATAAATACGTAATAAAATAAATAAATACTTACATTCACAATTCTGCACTTAGGGATCACCACGTCTGCCATTGCCTTGCTCTTGCTCTATTGGCAAGTTCCAAATTCCAGTTGTTTTGAATGTAGTGCACGTTTGTGGTGTTTTCCAGTTGATTCAGTTTTATTCGAACAGCACTTTCGTCCCTTATTGCTTGTAGTCGGGCAGCGTGCAATTCTACTGGACGCAATCACTCTTCCGTGAGTGTTTTTCCCACAATGTAAACAAACTAATAAAAAAAAAATTTATTTTCACAATCAGCTGTCCATTAAAGTGGCATAAAATTGGTAAAAACTTGATCTGAGTATTAGTGCCTAGGTCTTTCTTTTGAAAATGATCCGAGTACCAAATAAGTGAAAAAATGACTGAGTACTAACTTTTTTTTGAGTCGAGAATTAGTTTGATACTGAATTCTAAGCAGAACTCGGACTAGCTCGATTTGATACTCGGTGAAGAAATCGGCCATAAATGTTTTTGTGTCATGTTATTTGATAAATTATTTATACAAAAACATAAAATTCGACAGTAAAAAATTGTCGGAAAACCTCGTAAAATGGGATTTTTAAAAAAAGCCAAAATGGGCCTTTCAAGGAACATGTGTACCTTAAAAGGCCCACGTATTTCTTGCTTGAAATAGCGAACTAAAAACTGCATAAATTTTTTTAAAAGCTTTATATGTTAATTTTTTTGGAAAAATGAGTAACATAAATGAGTTTACAGAATGAAAATTCATTTTGCAAAAAAAAATTAAATGCATCATGAAGCGAAGCTTTTTACGCATCGTTTTGTGATTTGCTGGAGTGAAATCTCAAAAGCGACACTTTTTTCCATACACCTTTTTCTTAGAATTGTTGTTGTTTTTTAATTGCGTCTAGCTATCTTACATATTCTATTGTGAATGCGTGAAGCTCTGATGCAGCAGATCACAATAATCGATCAAAAGCTCAAAAGATCAATAATGTAATGAAAACCAGAAAGCAAAAACTTCAGAATAGTGTTATGAGAATAATTTTAAAACTAAATAGATTCACAAACCTACTAAATTAAAAAAATAATAATGCGTGTATTTATTGCAGTTATTAAAATGAAAAATAGTTTATTACCCAAGTATTTATGCTAGAGATTAGTATTTGTAGGAGAATACACAATAATAACTTAATAAATGTATTTAATTTCAGATTACATTTTTTTAGAAATGAAAACAGTAAAAACATGTTAATCTACAAAAGATTACAATTATGTAATGAAATTCCGCTTATGTAATATTACGAATGAAAACAATTTAACGAAATCCAAACAAAAAGTTATAACATATATTGGTTATGAGTTTAATTAACTTATTTATTTCTTAAAGATATTGTAAGCATTCCAGATTTTAAAAAAAACAATGGTTACTTTAACCAAATAAATATATTCTTAATAATATTGTACAACATTTTTTTTAGGTGTATAGATAGATAGAAGACCTGCTAGTTCAAACGTACGGTGCCATAAATAAATCAACACCTTTTCAAAATTCTTTGTACTATGAAATAAATTATGTGACAGTGAGACAAATATGATGTTCTTACAATTATTTTTAGTTGTTTGTACAAAGAGATGTAAAGGAATGACGATATGACATAGTCTTAATTTTATGTACCTATCGTAATTTATTAACTCAACAGTAGTGAACAGTAGCGACTCCAGTCTTAAGGCACATTATACTGCATTAATTCTCTCCTCAATCCGCCTCACTGTAACTGAATGTAATATCAGTTGAGAACGAGTCGTGTGTTTTTTTCATTATGCACGTTCTACAATCTTCAAGAAAGTTATTTAAGTTTATGAGAAAAAAGATATGACTCTTATGAAATGCTGCTGTTTTAAGTATATGATAATATATTCAGGGCGGCTACGTTTTACTTTCTTAAAACGTTTCATAATCGACTTTACTATTTATTGACATATAAATGTCATTGTAAATGTATAATAAGTCACTTTTCATTGCTTCAATGCACGCATATGATAGAAAACATCGTGCACATTGTACCTTCGCATATAAATTCGCATATTAATCAGAAATTCTTTCGATCTCAGGTCGATTGAGTCTTAGAAAACAACTGGATATTCCATAAGTCGGACTAAAAAGTTTTTTTCGAATTAGTCATAGTTTAAATACAAAAACTCTTCCGTTTTTTCAGAGAGGTTTAAGTCTCCCATCTAGTATTTTTTCTATAGAGTATAAAAATTTCGACCTGACCGCTCAAAAAAAAAGCCCGAACTCTAGTTTGCATATCGTTTAATTTTGTGCCAACCGCTACAGTGTTCCAACGATACCAAATGGGAGTGCTACAGATACAGATATTGTATCGCAATTTGAATGATTTATTGACTCAATTATTACGAATTTAATAAAATATATAAATGCATAAATTTATGCAGTCACCTAAAAGTAACAAGCTCTTGAGTTAATTTAATATCATTTATTTTGCTCGACTTAACGTTGAGCATTTTTTTCACTTGTTCTATTTAGATACTTGTTTGAAGTTGAAGCGCTTCACAAGCTTTTTTATTTTGCAGCTTCATTTTATGTTTATTTTTTTTTTGCTTATTTTTTTGCACAAACTCGGAAAAAACCTTGAATTGCATCCCAAGCATTTTCAATCATTCTCTTTTGCTCCACTACGAAGGACACGACACGAAAGGATGCCACGGCTATACAATGCAGCAGTAGACAAAGAAAGAAAAGAAACAACAACAACAACAACATAATGATTATAATTATGCTGCGCTACGAGAATGATAACAATAACAACAAAAACAATAATTATTATTATTATTATTGCAAGTGGCGCAAAATGCTGAATGAAAGAAAACTACAAAATGGCGCAGAAGTGGCAGTCGGGGAAAATAATTTATTCATGTTTCCATTGCATACTTTCCGGCGGCAATAATTTAAAAACATTTTTGTTTTTGCTTTATTTCAAAACCAAAGCAAATACAAGGCCATGGAATGAGGACGAGCGGTGGACAGAGAGCAAGGAAGATGATGCTGCTGGTCACATGTGTCACACACTAACCTCCGCCTCTGGTGCTCAGCACTGCTGCGTGTATGTTTCTTCTACTCTGTCTCTCGACGTCTTCCCTTAATTCAACTCTTAGTTCTGATTCTCGTTCTACTTCTCGCAAATGTTTGCCATTTTGTTGCATGTTTTGTTGTCCTGTCGACTTCTGTCGGTGATAAATTCATCTTTTGCTGTTGACACTTATGTACGAGTGTGTCGCCCTCCTACAGCTACACGTTGCCACACTTGGCAACAGAGCAGCATCGTATGTTTGCGTTAATTTATAAGCGAAGCAAATGTTGCTGCTCGTTGCAATTGCAATTGATGTGGACGTTACGGCATTTGGTGGAGGAGCAGCAGTAGCCTGCAACTGCTTGCAAAGCAATGAAATCGCATATTTAATGTTCGATAATAATGACAGAGCAACAAAAGCGCAAGAATAAAAACCACAAAAATAAAAATGAAATTAAAATCATTTTCCACAGAGCAGAAACGGCTGGAGCTGGGAGATGTTGCAGAGTAGCAACAACAATTAAATACGCTAAAAATTTCTTGTGTAAAGCTGCTACTGCTGTGATGTCAGCAATAACGTCAGCAATTTTAAAAATTGGTGCACTCGCCCGACTTGGTCGTTGATTAATTGGAAACGTATGTGATACGCAGCGACTTAATTTATGTTGCTCTGCGCCACAATACTGTGTAGCACTTAAGCAGCAGAACAACAGTTGTTGATGCATTGGAGAAATAATTGCCATGGATTAAGCTTAGCAGTTTCTATTTATTCCCATCTTTCTGCGCCCGATGTTTGTCTGCACGCTTTATCTGCATTCAATAGAAACTCCTACAAACAATGAAGTCAATGAGATGCAAAACCTTGTCGCTATGCAGCAATCTTCGTCCTACAACCTGCGACCTGTGTCATCCGTTGTCAATGCAAGGTTGTTGCTCAATGCTGCGTTGCTAATCCTCTGTCGATTGTCGTTGATTGTCGTCAGCATCTGTTCGCCTCACACATTGTTCGTCACAGATGTTTTTGTTGTTGCTGTTGGTTGGAGCTTCTCACACCAACAACTGCCGCAATATAATCGATCGATCGATCGACCTTATTGTGCCACATAATCCGAAATTAATAATGGAATTGTTTGTTGGCATCTCAATAGCGTCGGCAACAAAACGAGCAGCAATTTCTATTAAAAGCCAAAAGAACGCTATCTCCGGCTAGACTATCATCAGCTCATCGATTCCAGTTAAGCTAAGCAGAAGTCAAAAAATCCTTCTTTGTTTTAAGCAAGACTTTTTAAACCCATTTTTTGTACAGAGGATGGCAGCGTATTTAACTGCATTTATTTTATCTGTCAAAAAACACAATTTGTTGAGTGTGGTAAGTATGTAACTAAGTTTAACTCAAAAACCAATACACTGATGCAAAAAAATCTATCACAATTAATACCGGAAAATGTTTGCGATTCAGCTAAATTAAATCCGACAAAGCTGGCCGTGCATCGAAACGTAATGAATAGCAAGAAGATTTTATT
The DNA here is from genome assembly GCA_963920525.1 of Dichetophora obliterata. NCBI lineage: Eukaryota > Metazoa > Arthropoda > Insecta > Diptera > Sciomyzidae > Dichetophora > Dichetophora obliterata. The sequence goes on from OY986439.1 coordinate 1,754,675, forward strand.
CGAGAGCGTAACTCTTGGCAGTAACAAAAAAATTTTTGTTAATTAACATACGAGTAGATGCAAGCTAAACATGTCCATCAGCTAGGGCTGCCAGGTTTTTTTTAAGAAATCGGGATTTTACAAAAAAAAAAAAAAAAAAATCGGGACACAAGCAAAAAAATCGGGACAAACGATTTTTTCGAGTTGTATGTAACTTTAAAAAAGAAATTTTATATTTTAAACAAAAGTCAGTGACAGAGAACACAAATAAATGAATATAGAAACAAAATAAACTTATATTTTTACTAACCCATATTAATATCTAAAAATTCAAAATTCGTATTTTATAATGTATTTTACATAATGCACTTATTGTTTTTTCGGTTTGTTTTCTTTCGTTCATGCTATGTTTGATTGTTAGAAAAGGATGCGATATGTTGAACTTAACGAACATCGTGGGTGAAAATGAGCAAAGCAAAATTAACAATATCCACAAAGAATGATGCTATTGTTTTATTCGCTCCCTTTTTCCTTATTTCACGCACTGATCGGTTGCTTGAAAAGTATGCGATTCGGTGCAATTAATTAGTGGCTTACAAAAAAATCTGTACAAATTTAGTCATGAAGAAATAAAATTGTAGGAAGTGTTTTTAAAAAATAGTGAAAATATTACAAAAAAAAAAATTGTTTTTCAAGAAATCGGGACATTTGGCGTCCCGCGTGAGGTCTTCGCCGGACGCACATTTTTAGACTGAAAATCGGGACAACCCGCGTGGAGATCGGAACCTGGCAGCCCTACCACCAGCTCTTAAGTCATGTCGAAAACATATAAATAGCATGATTTAAAGATTTAATAGGGGTCTTCACAATCAGGTGAAACTTCTCTTTCATCATAGCAAATATATTTTATATATGTTCGGGTAACGAACAATCGTGGGTGAAGTGGTGGAAAAAGAGAAAACAATTAAACTATCTTAATATTCGCAATCTCCCCTTCTTGTACAAAGTAATTAACACACGTGTCCCGAATATATCTATTCAGAAATCTTCGTTTTGCCCTGTCCAGTCGAACACTAAATCTTATAGTACCCAAATTTAAATCTCTTATAGCTTCCAGAAGGTTTTCGTTAACGTTGAAAAACTGTGGAATATGTAACCAATGTTTATTAAAGCCTAAACCAATAAGGTGTACTTCAAAAAGGCAGTAAAAAATTTACTTAAGTAATTTCTATTCCTGTTATTTTTTATTTTAAATGCGCTGCTTTATAAACCATTAGATACACATGTTCTAATATTTCAACTTTTCTTGTGTAGATTGCGTTTTTTGACAGCTCGGTATAAATAGCAAACAGCGAGCAGAAAGAAAAGTAGCTAGTAACTTTCAGGGATGCAGCTTCAAAATACAATTTTAATGTATTAAAATTTTGATAAGTTTTTTTTTTTTTATATTTGGATACAATCGCTTTTTATGCTAATTTTCAAAAATCAAATTACAATTATATATTTCAGCGGTAATACATTTAAAATTCCATTTCAACAACACAGTAAATATTAAATAATTCTGTAGCCTTGTTTTCCCTGAACGTCGAACGTAATCATTGAACTCTAACATAAATTCCTTGCGAAAATTTGCCAGCGAATAGACGGACGCAAAAAGCAACTGCATCAGATGATCTTCTAGCTTAATTGTTAAAAATAAATAAAAAATAATTTAACACTGAATGACACACTTAACATTATAAAAAACATCACAAACTCTGTTTCTAGTGTTTGAATTGCAATTTTGTAAATACAGCTGATGTTATCTATATAAAAATAACCTTTGTTCTTAGATATTACTATCGTTACAAAAAAAGAAGAAAAACGATCTATTTTAAAGTACATAAAGCATTAATTTAAAAAACAACATATAAATATGAAGTGAATATAAAAGTAATAATTGTAAGTAGTCTTTTACCAAAAGATGTCGCACTAAATTAAAATGGTTGCAGATCAAAAAAGCAAAAATATGCAAAAAACACATGCATTTATTGTAAAATATACAAAAATATGCGCAATAAATATGCAAAAACAAGCAGTTTTTGTAAAATATGCAAGACCATACAATTATTGCAAAATATGCATTTTAAAGAAAATTTCATGATTCGTAAAGATAACTTAACCATTTCCATTTTTAATAAAAGGCTTTGGGGAACATTTAAGGCCAAAATATCACTTTATGATGACGAGTAATGATACAAGTACTAGGCAATTATAATTATGTATAACCTATAGGTTTGTTCAAACTTCTATGATGTTTTCGGTTTAAAAGTAAACGTCAAGCTTTTAAAAAATATGTCCTGCTAATATCGTCTCTTATCAACATTCTATATACTCTTTTCATTAAACACGAACTGCAATTTGCGTTATATATTTTGTAAAATAGATTTTTCGAAAAAAACATCAATAAACTTGAGAACAAAACAAGCATTGAATGGGAAAAACTTATATTTTATTTAAATTTGTGCACACTTTTCGATAAAGGCTACAAAGTAAACAGTTTATCTTACACAGGAATAATTTACAACGAAAATGATTTTGTTTTTCTGGAGAATATTATTCTCTAAACACGTAATATTTTCTAAGAGTCTGAGAAACAAATTGTGAAGAATTCAATGCTACATTTTTGGAAAATATTTAGTCATACAAAATTTTCTGTTTACGTAATTGCTTTTACTTCAGGGCCTCCGGGAGTTTTTCAAAAAACAGGAAACATTTAAAAATTTTTTTTAAGCTTAATTTTATTTGAGACCATAAATTTTTTACATCGTTAAAGTATAACTATTCAAGACTTACTTTGGTCCAAAAATATTTGCCGATAAGGTAGAAATGTGTAATGCTGCGAAAGACCTTAAATTTGCGGTGAGCAAGATATCTGAAGACTGATTTACTGAAAAAAAGTTTGTGTGGTATTGAACCCTGAAAATGGGTATCAATTAACCTAGAAGACGGAGGGAACTTTTGACTTTTTTCTAGTTAGAATGGGTCCAAATAAGAAAAAAACCTGTATTTGGTATTTAAGCTTGTATCTTAAATATAATGAACAGGATCAAAAATGAACAAAATCGGATGAAAACCACGTCAATTTCCCATACATTCACTATGTACACGGTAAGAAATCTTATACTAAATTTTAGTCCCACTATCAGCATCAATTTTAGCTCTTTGGTTTAAATTTTAGCTTTTTGGTTTCAATTTTAGTCTTTTTGGTTTCAATTTAAGTACAAATCTGTATTACTTTTTGTTTTTAATACAAATAATACTAAATTCTAGTACATGTGGATACTAAATTTGGATTAAGACCCGTAAAAAATTGGCCTGGCAATGCTGCGACTCAATATTAGGTGACTCGGTTCATATGTTTGTTTATCGCTCTTTTTATGTATAAGCCAATAGCTCTGTGGTTAGAGTAGTGAGTTTACAAACTCAATGTCGTGTGATCGAATCTCGCGTTGTATCCAAGCTTGTACTAAATTTGAAACCAAAGCTGTATTAAAACCATATTTTAGTATTTTGTAAATACTAGATTTGAAACCAAAGCTGGTGTAGACTTATATGTAGTACAGAAAAGTTCCAATTTTAGTACAAGATTTCTAAACGTGTACTATCAAAAACTGTAAAATCTCTTAAAATTTCACAAAAACTAATAAATGGACTTGAAATTCAGATCTTAAGTTTTGATTTTAGTATGCATTCTGAGCACACAACAAAATCTAATTTGTACTTTTTTTGTTTTTATTTTTCTCAAGGAAATCATAGTTTTGAGGCACGAAGTTATAGTAAAAAAATGGAAATACCTTGAAAGTGTACAGCAACGACGCATTTTTGTTTTTACAGACTGTAACTAAAATGTCCATAGTTTACGCTAATTAAAACAGTTTTCCTCTATTCTACACAACTCACAATTATATCTCTATTAGCATAGCAAAAATATAAATTTTTTTCAAAGTACATTAAAATAAAAAAAGAAATTGTATAGAAGCACCATTTCACAAAAATACAAAAAAAAAAATTTGTGTTGTTTAAATACCTTAACCAGAAGGTTCCATCATAAAAAAAAATTAAAAAAAAATTAGACAAAACAACTTTTAAAATTGCAGATAAACACGTTTCTCACTGCGGGGCGTTTAAATGGTACAATATTTTTCTATAATTTTTTCACCTAGTGATGCAGAATTTTCTCTTATTTCATAGCAAACCAAACACTACTTTGTACCTTTAAAAATTTTTTTTAATTAATGCTCACTTTTAATGCTAAAAATATTTTTTTGCAAAATGGCGGTCGTAGAAAGAAAATTTTAATTTTTTGTGTCCAAAGTTAAGGTTAGTTTTTGTTGTAAATCAAAATATATATATCAAAATAAAAAGAAAATTTAACGTTTAAACGCCCCTAAATGAGTTCTTAAGTGTAAAAAATTTGGTAGCAATGGAATGAGTACTTTTTGAGCAATCTTGCTAACCTGTTTCAAAAAATACTTTCGCGGCATTGCACTTTTCTACCTCATCGACGAATATTTTTGGACTAAAATGTCAGGGATAGATCTTGAATAGTAAAACTTTAACCCTAAGATTGGCAACTGGTCTTAACTAGGCCAGTTTCGAGTTTAAACATGAATATCTTTAATATTTTTTAACGAATCGATCTGAAGCTTCATGGCTTCTTGCGGTTATGCTTAATGAGCACAAAAACCAATAATTGTGTCGATGGGATTCAGTTCGTTGAAGAAATGTTTCGTTTTATTATCTTAACATCGAAAACTACCTATTGGGCCTAAGTCAAGAACCTCCCAGATACCCCCTCCAGAGTTTTCGCGCATGCAATAGATCATTTTCGGACGTATTTTTGCATGTGATGCATAATAGCGGGCGTTGTGTTGCGTGCTTACCATGTCAAGAACGATTATTGTGTAATATTTGTTTTGCTTGTGATCTCAGTGTTTTTAGTCCGCAAGTTTGTGTATAGGTTTTGAATTTTTATTTTGTTTTTTTTGTTTATTGTGTGGGGTAAATGCTGGAGAAAATGATGAGGAAACTGCAAACGAACATCATACCTACCAACATCATACATGCCTATGCAAAAATATGAAAGAACAGGCCACATTTCCCGTTTTTTTTTTTTGTTGCATGGGCTTACTAAGTAAGACCCAGGAGGTTGTGTTACCGCCTCCCAGAGTGTTGCCCATCCTAGGGTTAATAATGAAAAAAGTTGGTCTAAAATAAAATAACGCTAAAAAAAATTGTTATTAAAGTTTTTTATGTTTTCGAAAAACTCCCGGAGACCCTTAAAAAATACAACAAATATCGCTTTCTGAAAAATTTGTTACTGTCAATAATACGGATAAAGTTTTACGATTTTATTAGCACAAAACTAGACTTTTGTAAAATATTTGTATATAATATACTCTTTTTTTAAGTATATCCCTTTCAGATCTGACGCTTGGCTACTGCGAATTTCTTTAAGATTATCGGAGCAAATGATTTTTATACGATATGAAAATATATTCAATTCCGAAATACTGATAGTTCCGTATTCTTCAAGGATTTTCAAGAACCAAAAATTAGTACTAAGACACATTCATTTTAACAAAATTACCTCAAATCATTGGAGATTTGAAAATTTATTATTTACTTATTGCTTTAATCGTCATATAACAAAAATGGTCAATGAGGGAATATACTTCTTAGAAATTTATTCAAACAGGTCTCAAATCATATAAGACTTAAACAGTGGTGTTAAATGCACATCGACAACCAATTGAGGAAATGATGACAACGCGATTAGGTACATTCAACAATCCTTTTATTTGGGGTTCAGCTTCGATGACTTTACAATATTCTTCAATAGTGGTTTTAACTTTAACGAGCTAGTTTTAAGTATTAAAAATAATTGAAAATTGGTAAATGGAAAAATTATGAATTTAAGATTAAATAATAAGATTAAATGAATTGCTGTTTTCTGGTTACGACCTTGCTGCTTGGAGGTTATAAAAAAGAATGCGGAAACTATGTTCTTAATGGAGCTTGGAAAGAGCCATTGCGGCAGGCGGTGTTTAATTTGCAAAAGTCGTAAGCAGAAAACTGCAATTAAGTGCGAATTTCGTGAATTCAGTTTTAATAAGAAATGTATACAAAATGTGGAAAAGAATGATCGTGACGCGAACAAGTAGGTTGGTCACAGCTTAATCATTCAAGACTACTAAAGAGGAAATGTAGTGATTTCTAGCGAACTAAAATGCGAGATCTAAATCGTTCACAATTAAAATCATGTAAAAATTTAAAGAACAGATCACAATTTATTATCGAACTTATTATTTTTTTAGTTAAAATGTGTTTTTAAATTTTTTGTAATTAATTAAAAAAAAGAGAAACAAAAGTGATTTTAATCTACCAAACTATTAGATTCTACAACGGTATCAGTCAGAAACATTGAAAAATATTGGTAATGCACCAGGGTTTGTTCGAAATGAGCAAATTCATAACGATTAAATCGTTTACATTACATGCCCTTTGTAAAGTCAGAAATCAAAAGGTTCAGCTTAGGATACATAGACCGACTCGAAAGTCATAGCAACACTTTAGCTATAGCCCTTTTAGACAATACCTCAACAACAAGAAGACTGAAACGCTTCCATATTTTGGATCTGCCTCATCGTTAGATAAAATATGTTTCAATGAGAATCTGTAATTATTACATAAGTAAATGCCTTTAAGTAACTAATTTAAGATACTGCCGTGCTAAGGCAGACAACCGTTTTTGAAAAAAGAAATTAAATTGAGTTAAGTATGCCAATCTACCAATGCGATGGTCCCCTATGATACTGCATTAAAATTGAACACATTTTCCAATTTAAGTACCATTTTTTCATCATTAGAACTGCTGTATCTGGTATTTCTCAGGTAAACTACTGTTTTTGAAGCAAATACGGTATTTTGCCTTTGTATAGTTTGTTAAAAATTTGAAAAAATGTTAAGGAAATCTACCGTTTCTCACATAGTGTTACTAGTGATAGTTTACTGTTACTATTACCAAAAGTATAAGTTACCAAAAATGACTCCGAAGTTGAAAAAATATTGCAATGAAGCCATGTTAAGTTATTTCCAGGTGAAGGTTAGTGATCCCACTGATAAAAGAGGTGATATTGGTCACGAAGGATTTTTTTGGTAAAATTCGAATGACGAACTCAGAACCTTAAGGAATCCTTCAGGTAGAGCTTGGAAACAGATACGATCTTTTTATTCAGCCTGATGAACTCATAACACCATAAAAGTTCAATTAACACACTTTAAACCTACAAAAGTGCCAATGAAGTACGAAACCTTGGTCACAGAGGAATCTTTATGTCCTTGGTTTCATTAAAAGATGGGCTAAAGAATTCAGCCCATCTTGAATATGCATCAGTTGTATGGAACCCACAATATAATGTCTACATCGACGCCATAGAATCCGTTCAAAAACAGTTTTTACTTTTTGCTTTACGTCATAGTCGTTGGAACCCCAATATTATGCTTCCATCGTATGAAATAAGCTTTAAAATTATTTTACTACCTTCCGTAAGAAGCAGAAAAATTATGCTTAATGTCATGTTTCTGTATAAATTACTTCGTGGCGAGATTAATTCGGAATATCTCATCTCAGCTCTAAATTTTAACATCTCAAGGAGAGGAACTAGACATTTTCTGTCTTTCAAGTTGACTCAGTGCAGTTCTAATTACGCTCTTCATGAACCGTTACGATGTATGTGCAGTGATTTCAATGATAACTTCAACATGATTAATTTTTCTGATTCGGTAGACGTCTTAAGGGAAGGTTCTCCTGGATTTTTTTGAAAAAATCGATTTTTTTTTTACATAAAATGAAAGTTACATATATGTAGAATGTTTGTGCCAAGGGATATTTCAATACGACGCGTATTTCTCGAGCTAGAGCGTGTCAAACGTACCCACGTCACGCGCGCGCGGGACGCTCGGGGACCGATTCACCGCGCGGCCCTAGATGACGCCTTATGCCCCGAAACGAATAACGGTTGGTAATGCAACTCCTTTTCACGTATTGTAATCTGTATTATAGGTAGCAGCACCTACGAAAAATTAGCGATACGGCACAAAGTCGCCATAACCTTATTATTTGTTGTTTTCGCGATCGTGTATTTCTCTATTTGTTTTCGGAGTTTTTTCGCTGAAATGCCGAAATACAGAGGCAAACTTTCTCGTACACCGAAGAAGAGAATCTTCAAAGGGAATCAGTTTAGGGCAGAAGCAGAGGCGGACTACGTCAGTTCATCAGCGAAAAAGCTGAAAAATGCCAATTACGATGATGTGCCCGTCGATGGGAACTCGCATTACGTTATTTGTAATTTTTACTTGATTTTCAACGCGTTGAGCGAATTTCTCGTGTGCAAGTCGTGTCATGGTGCAGTGAAATTCGGGGAAGTGGCTGGACCAGGCGTTGGCTTTAAACTCACTGTAGACTGTTCGTGCGAAAGGCGCTCGTTAGTGTCGTCTCCGATGTCGATGTTAGTGTGACAACAAATTGACAATAAATTCACGTTCCGCGATTGCGAAAGCCTGTAGTTAGAAATTTTCTTTTGAAATTGCAAGAAAAAGTTATTTTGTTCCAATTGTTAGCTGTTGTATACCTTTTTACGAAAAAAGTAATGATAAATTCACATTCGGCGACTACAAAACCTTTCAATAGACATTATACTGGAAATTGGCAGATGCAAAATTTTTTTCATCCGCCATATTGGATCCGCCATTTTGAATTTTGTAAATCTAACCTCAAATTCGTAATCAACGACCCCAAAAACCTATGAGAACTGATAATGGTCGTGATAACTTATCAAACAAGAAAGTTATGTCAACGCAAACTTTCTAAAACATTAAACGCGTTTTTCTCGGAACCATGTTTTCTAATCTAACGGACAGCACAGGGCTTGTTCTATTGATCTGATTTCCTTCATTCAAAGAATGTTTGAAAGTATATACTTTTTTGTACGCCTGGAACCTAACATTGGCATAAAAAATTGTTTATTTATAATTTTTAAACAAGATCTAAGTAAAAAAAAAAGCAAAAAATTTCAATTTTTTTTTTAAAGTCCATAAAATTGGTTTTTTTTACCAAACTTAATTGAAGTTAGGTTCCAGGCATATGAAATGTTATCAATTTTAATAAATTTTATACATTTCTCATTTCAGTTCACTACCTGAGGCCCCACACTGTCCGCGGGAGGTCGATGTTTTGCGCGCAGAGGTCGACGAGATCCGACATTTTCAAGCCGCCATTTTGAATTTTTCAAATATCTTTTTTTTTTTTACTCGTCAATAAACCACGAATCAAAGTTCAAAAGCATAAGTTCGTATGTCTTTTCATTTTCCCACAAACCATTCTCAAATTTTGCTTGTTTTTCGGCCAAATCCAAAAAAATCCAGGAGAACCCTCCCTTAGAACGGAAAATTATATTACATTTAAATAATTAAATCAATTTAACTTCACCCTATTATACCTAACGCAGTTTTATAACAATGTATTGTTGGTAATTGAGATTGTTCTGTTTTTTTTTTGTCTCGATATTATGTTTTATAAAGTAAGCACCATCAAATATGAATCGGTTTTAAAACTTACTTTTTAATTATTCAATATTTAAAATTTTAATCGAATTGGGATTTACGTGCTCACGTGGTTTCCTGATTTGAAATTAGACTGAACTCACACTATCACCTGGATTGGTGTGCCAGAGTATATCTCTTTTCCACACAAGTTTATGCCTGCGTTGGCCCAAATGCATATCCAACTAATTGGGATTTTGATTTGGCGGATATGAGATTTATCTCATTTCCACGTAGGTCCTTGGGTTGGACAATGGTCACAAACCAGTTAAAATGAGTTTAGTGTTTTTGATTGTTTTTCGGGTACCTTAAATTGATAATTACTATTATTTAATTCGATGTTGCTTATTTATATAGAATCAAGTATACTTAAATACGCGTTTTATATATATTCAATTTTTAAATTCCGCTGAAAAGCCAATTAATGTGCTTAGTGGAAAATCCTAATTGCCAATAGGGGGTATGTTTTAGTACGTAGGTGCATTCTGTCTGTCCCGGCTGATTTGGGCAGATTTTAGAATGTAAATCGTGCATGCGTATAGCACGGGTATACGTATCTTTGGAAGATTTCATACCTCCGGGCGAATCCAAAAAAAAAAAAAAAAAGATGACATCTTTCATTAGTGCAAACATTTTAACAAGGCTTCATTGTAATATTTTTTTGCAATTTTGGAGTCATTTATTTGATTTTAATGACCATACATCAGCAAACTAACGTATCTGTGCGAGATACGGTAGTTTGCTTAGTATTTTCAAATTTTTCGAATGTTTGCTGCTAAGCTTATTTACCGTAAGTAGATAAAAACGCTAAAAGAAACTACTTTCTTAAATTTTTTTGATGCAAAATCAAAGTTGATGATGTTAAAGGCACAAAAAATGTAAAAAATTTCGCAAAAGTCTACTATAGTGGTAGGGCTTCAATATTTTGTTGTTTTGCTTAATAACTCGATTTAAATTTTTTTCAAATACGGTTTGCTTTAGCACGGCAGCATAGTTTGGCGGCATAGTATGGTCGGCCACCATAAAAAAAAAATTTTAAAAACAACCCCTTATATCAAAGCTGACCTCGAGAGGATTTCAAAAACAAAAAAGAATTTTTGGACACCGGAAAAACTGCCGAAATGATCTTTTTCATAACTTTAGTATAACATGTCCAATTTTAAAAACGTATATTGTTAAAAAAGACTTAACAAATACTACATTTCCTCTTCAGAGCGTTTTCACTTCCGAAGTTATATTCGTTTAATAAGCCCCGTTAGCCCGATTGACCCTCCTTAGTTATTTTTTTTTCTCATAACATTAAAACCCGTTAAATTTATCACTTTTTGACAGAAATAATTATAATAAGTTTCAGAGCAAAGAAGTTATAAGAGTTCAAAACTAGCAATTGTTACGTTACTTTTTTTAAATTCAAACAATATAAAATATTTACTGAAATAGTTTTAAAAATTAAAGAATGAAATCAAATTCAAAAATGTTTTTTAAAATACTAAGGTATAAGAACGCAGTAATAACTAAACAAGTCGCTAACTTGATTGTTCCGGTGAACTTTCAATTCACCCAAGAGGAGTTTTGAGGATAAATTTCTTCAATGGGTGCAAAATAAATTGATATTTTAAAATGGCTGCTTCCGGAAACTAACTAGTTGCACTTCACGTTCGTTTAAAGAAAAACTTGATTGATGTGGCTGATAACCAATAAGTGATTGATTTCACCGCCGACGAAACTCGTCGGAGAGGTTGACCGATCGTTCCGTTCGGGCATTGATGCTCGGTACTGGAACGAGCCGAACCCCTTTAGGGTTGCGACCAAAACAATAACATTGTTAAAACAAAATTGCTCACGAAATGTGACAATATATTCAAGTTGCCCAAAAAAATCGTAAAATAAATAAATAGAGTACACCAAAAGTTGAGGATATTCTTCAGTAATTGTGGCAACGTGCAACTATTTGAACGATGGTGGTAAGAACGACGGGTAGGAGGAAGACCATAAAAAATACTCAAACTAGAATTTTACAAAATGTTGCAATTCTAGTACAAAATTTTTTTAACGACAAAGTTATTCAACGTAATCACATAATATTGTAATTTTTGTATTTGTATTAAGTGTTGTTTCTGAAAGCATTCCATTACACTTTTTTCAAATTGAAATTCTTACGATGTTCTTCATTTTTAATAAAAATATCTTATTATTTATATTGTGTCGATGTAAAAATATGTATGATATGTTTAAATAATGATATATAATATGATTTTTTTATTATCATCTAATATATAAAAATTAATGTTTGTTCGTTCGCTATGCGCTGCAATACCGTTCATCCGATTGCGATAAAACTTTGTCAACTTATTGCTTGCACTTACGCGAAAAATATAGGCACATTTAAAATTTGCCACACCCCCTTTTACCGCCCACAAACAATAAAAATTCTATATTTAAGACGGTTTTTGTCGTATTAAACTAAAATTTGGTAATTAAGTTCGTATGATAACTATCGGTAGCTATACTTAAAATAGGCGTGGTCCCACTATAGCTACGCCTACTTTTAAGAAAAGTTAAAGAGACTTTGAAATTAGTGGTCCGATCGAGCAAAAATTTTGGAAGTGGATTTGTTTCGAGTACGAGATGGTTTAAGAAAAAATTTCCATACCCCCTTTTACCGCCCACATATACATAATAAATTCGCGATATCAAATTGCTGTGCAGTTATGGGTCACACAGCATTGAAATTCGATATTCAACCATAATTTACACATGTCGTTCCACTGATGACATTTTATGGGAGTTAAACAAGGGGGAGTGGAACCTCCGAGCGAAAATTTTGGCAGTGGATTTGTTTCGAGTTCGAGATGGTTTAAGAAAAAATTGCCACACCCCCTTTTACCTCCCAGAAATATATAAAAAATTCGCTATATCAAATTGCTGTGGAGTTATAGGTCGCACAGCATTGACATTCACTAATCGACCTAAATTTACACATGCAGTTTTATTGAAGACATTTTATGGCGTTGGACAAGTACAACCCAAACATGCAAAAACAAATAGCTTTAAAGTTACGGATAACACAGCGTCAAATTCAGTGTTCGACATCAATTCATACATGCAGTTTCATTAATAACATTTTATGGGCGTAGGAAAAGGGGGACTGTCATCCCCCACACAACCCAGATTTGTGCTATCGAATAGCTTTGGAATTATAGGTCGCACAGCGTCGGAATTCCGGAATTCCGTATTCGACCTTAATTTACACATTCAGTTTCATTTATCACATATAATGGGCGTTGGTCAAGGGGGCGTTGCACCTCCCATACAACCCAAATTTGGGAATATTTTACTAGCAGCTTTGGATTTATAGGTCGCACAGCATCGAAATTCAGTATTCGACCTCAATTTACACATGCAAGGGAGCGTGGCAGCAACGCGCCGGGTTTCAGCTAGTTAAATATAATTTTAAAAACTGGTGCCATTTAATTAATTGGTTTTTTTTTTATATAAGTTTTTGATGTTTGGAAAATATTGAACTTGCAATTTCATTAACTAATTAAATATATCTTAAATATATCACCATGTCATTTACAAAAACCTTTTTTATTTTAAATTGAAATTTTTGATATACCTATGTTTATAGATATGTCTATGTTTAAGTTTTAAAGTTTAATAACCAAACTGTTTTGACAATAAATTTAGAATTTTTGGAAACTAATTCTAAAGCTTATTTTATATTGACACGCACAGCTAGTGACATAAAGTTGAAAATAACATATGTACACGGTTAGAAATCTTGGAATAAATTTTATTACAAACAAAGTATTTAAGAGATTTTTAATACAAAAAGCTTCAAAATTAATACAATTACAAAATTTTTAAATTTATTTTGTTTTATATTTTAATACAGTTTAAATATTACAACGATATTTTAAACCCTTGGAATCAATTCGATACTATGGTGAATATTGTATTTAATTTTAAGAACAAATTATTAAATTTTGTATTAAATTTTAATGCCTTGGAATTAATTTGATACTATGGCTAGTATTATAATTAGTTTTTAATACAGAATCAGTATTCAATACAAAATCAGTATATAAAATTAATACGAATTGAGCATTCAATTTTAATACATATTTTTATTAAAAATCAATTTTAATATTTGGGCAGTATTTAATTTTAATACAATTTTAGTGTGGTGTCATATATGTAAGCCAAAACTTATTAAAATTTTTTCCAAAATTTCTAACCGTGTACCTACTTACAGATGCTATACTAAGTTATATAGGATAATCTTATAATTTTTCTGACTTTCTTTAAAGTTGTGTTCAAATCGACAAATAGCGCGGCTTTTCAGCTTTCGGTGTTATGCAACACTTGCATTGATCCGAATATCAATATTGGAATTAACGCCGCCATAACTACGCTGCAAAACGTGAGATTGGTTCAAACTGATTTCAACGCGAATGTGAACTAAAATATTTTTTTTCGGTGCGGTACGTATAGCTTAGATACTTTTCTGCTATTTTGTTTTTTTACTCTTTAAAGAAAATATTTGTGCAACATGTGAACGTGCGGCAAAAAATCAAAATTACATCGCTCAATAAAAGTCGTTAAGCCGCTGCGCAAACGTTAAATACGGCTAAAACACCCGGAGCTACAAGCCAGCGTGTGTGTTTTTTCTCGTTTTATTGAAGCGAGTAAAAGGTAGGCGCCAGATCGAACACCAAGATCAGTTTCGTTACCTGCACACCCCGCACCTACAAATCAACTAATGCCAATATTTTGCCTACTTTTTCAAATGCACAAACGCAGTGCATCGCCTCGAGAAGGAAGAATGATTTTACCCACTTGTTCCAAGGCGCAGTGCTGCGCGGTCAAGTCAGGCAAGGGGCTATGCCACTATTTGTTGTTGCTGCTGCTTGCTGTGATTTATTTGCAGCAGCAGTCTTCGCGCATGCGCATAGTTCATGCAGTGCTGGTCGCACGGGGTTCCATGAAGCTCCGTAGTGTTTAGACGACTACTTAAACGGTTGCGATTGCGCAATTCCAAGCCTAACAAGATTTTGTGATGCCAAAGCAATATGTTTGCCGTGGCGTTGTGCTGCAGAGCTTTACGAAATCATGGCGCTATGGAATTTTTTTTTTCGCAACTAAATGCCCGTCCAAGAGGCTTGGTGTGAAATATGAATGCAAGCTGGTGTTGGCGGCAGCAGAGTGTGTGTGTGTGGTTCATGAGAAGGCATCATTCAAAATATCAAAGGGGCGTAAATTGTGCCGCATGCACAGGCCCGGAACATAATGAATCATTTGGGTGGGATCGCTGTAGAATCGCTATAGTAAATGATTAGCACTTCATTGTGAAGTTGAAGAAAGTGCCCAAATGTGAAAAGAGGAAAACCGAAAATAATCCATGATGTTTGGAATTTTGTCACACAATGACATTTTTAAGGTTTCTGCATTTTTGTATATTTTCTCGATTAGGCCGTTAATGTGCATGTTTTTCCAACCACGTTATCAAGAAACAGCTCATCGGTTGCCGTGCAATTTTACTATTGCTTTCTGAAAAACCACGCCCATCGCTCTCTATCGTCTACGTAGAATGCACAAAATGGGTGTAGGAGCTATGCTTGCATTACTTCCGCTAGAAGTCAATCAAAAAGCGTTTTGTCCCAATGCGCAGCAAGACTTTTTACATGCCTTCGGTCTGTGCATCTGTGTATTTGGTTGTCTGCATATCCACAGCTAATACTGCCGCAGCATAACAATGAAGCGCCAATGAAATTGCTTTCAGCATGAGCTGCATAAAACAGGATACAAACGATCAACAGCAAAACCCCAACAAATCCATCACATGTTAGTATGGCAGGCAGGCAGTCATTCCAATTGATACTCAAGGGTTGAGACGAGTCGTACTGAGTTGAATGGTTAAAGAAATACTGTTGCTCTGCTGCTTCTGCTGCCAACGATCGCCTATAAATGAGATGTAATTTCGTTTCAATAACAAACTAATGCAATCAGACAGCACATCAGGAAAACAAAAAAAGCAACACAACAACAATAGAAACGTGCATGTGGCGTATGTGGCAAGAAAGTGTTGCTGACGTATGCTGACTGCAAGTTTCAAAAGTCTAGCATCTGATGGATTAACTACCTACTGTTGTAGATACGATACGAACCAACGGTTCTATCAGTTCATTCATCGGAACTTAAATGAGCGCGAGGGGCATTATTTAGCATTATTCAGCTTTAATCTAGTGCTGCACCAAGCTACCAGCACCTGCAGCAGCAGCAGCAACAGACGATGAAGATGATGATGATAATGATTTTTCAAATTTTGCAACAACTTGCTGTACCGACAAGGAGCATGCAAAAGATACCATCTTTGCGATATCTAGGTGTAAGCTATAGTCAAGTATCTGCTGGTTACATCTCAATGCTAATGGTTAAGGCCGCTTTATGTTGTCCTACTGTGTGTTACGATATGTGAGAAAGAAAGTATAATCCAATTTCATCATACTGTCATTTTTAATTTCTGTATCAAGAAATTCATTTTTCCCTTTTAGACTATCTCACAGAGCTGCATCACACTTTTATGCTTTATACTCTACTAAAACTTTAAAATTTGGGTAATGCATCGGTTGTACATGCATTCAAAGCCTCTCCAAAGTCCAATAAGCTGTAAAATCACTTCCGTCTACCATTCCATCTAAAAATACATTACTAGTTTAAAATTTTCTCACTCAAATAATAAATTCCAAGTAAGTTTATGTTAAAAGCATCTCTGGTGGGATAGAATGTGTAATGAAATTAGAAACAAACCTTAAAATTAAAATGTAATACGACATTCATTCATTCATTCATTCATTGGGTTTTTATTTTATAAGTACAATAAGAACTATGTTCTTTTACAGTACAAAGTCTAAAAACAAGATACATTTTGAATTTAGTGAAATTAAATTAATACATTAAATTTATATTATACAAATAGTTTAAATTAAATTAAAAAATTATATTGGAAAAAATTAGCAAACAATTAAAAAACAATTAAATCAATTTATAATTATTTGTTTAAGTTAAGAGAGAAAGAGAAAGAAACGAAAAATAGAAAATAAGGTAAAGATAAGAAAACTGAGTAAAAGAGTAAAAGAACTGTTTACCTAGTAAATGTACAGTGAAGAATAATATTCCAAAATGGCATGTTTGAAATTTGCTATTCTGACAATAGATTTTATACAATTCGGTAATGCGTTCCATAATCTGATGGCGTTTATAAAAAATAATCTTGTAGAATTCAAAAAATTAAAGCATGGAATGACAAGCATTTGGTTTCTTAACGATTGACAAAATTGTAATTTTTCAAATAAATAGCTAGGCGTTCTGATTTGAATTAGTTTGTGCAAAAAGATGCAATTCCTGGCATTTAAGTAACTTATAATGTCACAACCTAGTATCAAATTTTTAAATTGAGCTAAGTGTTCATGAGTACGCAGTCCATATACATAACGCGTAGCATGATTATACGCAACTTGTAATTTATGTTGTGATTGTGAATCTAATTTACTGTAGACAAGTTCACCATATGTGATCACTGGAAGTATTAGTTGAACAACAAGCTTGCGTCTTGTATCAACTGGTGTATAATCAGCTGACAATCTAAGGTTCCGCAGGATGAAATATATTTTACGGACAACATCGTTAATGTGATCTGTGCACGTGAGAGAACAATTGATTTTAAAGCCAAGACTTCGAACACAACTGACTAGTTTAAGGTTCTTGTCACCAATTGAAAGATCAGGAATATCCCCGTGATGAATTTTTTCTTTGGATATGGGCAACACATGTGATTTTAGCGCATTTAACTGAAGATAATTTTGTTTGGCCCACTGGTAAATACTGTTCAGATCTTCATTTAGTTTATATACCAAATCTTCCATAAGGTTTGTTTTACCAGATAGGTATAGCTGAATGTCATCAGCATAAGCATGACATGCCAAAAATATCAAAACAGATTTGAACACACTTTGTTTTCCGTTGTTAAAATTTTGACTTGTCGTAACACACAGTAGGACAATGTAAAGCGGCCTTTACCATTACGAAGCGTTACAAACTAATGGCGTTTTCTTTTCTCGCCAAAAAATTCTACCTCTGAGAGCGCAAAATTTTTTAAATTTTGACCTGAACTCAAAAAATGTTGACTTGTTTTTAGTTCTTGTTCTTAATCGAGAAAATAACATAAAAATGCAACTTATTTTTCAATGTTGTGTTGGCTGTCCTACTATATCGAGAAACATCAAATAAATTGCAGAAATCAATCGCGAAATAGCAATCCAGCAACTAATTTTTAATAAAACAGACCCTTGATGTGGTTATTTCGTTAATATCAGCCATTTTTTGTTTACTTATAATAAATTTTTGTAAAGAAGAAGAACATGTTATTTTCTTAACATGTCACTGTTTTGTTTCTTCAGTTGGTAGCATTTGAGGGCAGAGCTCTGAAACCGTAGATCTTGAGAGTGCAAAAATTCTGCATTTTTTATACTTTTATGGTAAAAATTTTTGAGAAAAGAACACGATTTAATTTTACAGGTCAACATTTTTTGAGAAAAGAACACAAAAAGCGCAGAATTCTCAAAGAAGGCAGAAAAAATGCAGAATTTTTTCGAGAAAAGAAAACGCCATTAGTAAAATTGATGATGCTTGTTTAAATACATCTGACCACCTTAATTTAACTTAGTTTAACAACTGCTTTTACACACTAATGTGTGTCATAGCAATAAAATATCAAATTTCGGCTAATCAAGCTGCTTCCAGGTGTAAACAAAGATGACAAGCTTTTCATTGTGTTGTAAGTTATGCTGTGTTTGCATTTTAAGCATACTTTCCATATTAACAATAGGTCAGCAGCTGTAATATATTTACACTGACGCTGATTTACAACAACAGCAACAACAACAACTTATTGATTTTAACGTTCCGCTATTATATTGGTTTTATTCTTTGTTATTGGTATCAATTTAATATTAGTAAACATTAGGGTTTCCCAAAAAAAGTCATGTTTAATGTCCGAGGCTTTTCCTCTTCCATTTGACCTTAGAAACACCCTCTGTAAAGCCCATCTCAATTGGTAAAGGTTTAGAGGTCGCGAATTAATTTTCTAATCTTCCCATACGAATTATATGGGAAAAAATCAGATTTGCTGGTAAATTGAATTTAGAGTCATTATCTTTTAAGCAAAATGGTTACAAAAAACTTGTTCCTTAAAACTTTGTCTGTTAAGACATATCCAAATTTCATTTTTATCTGATTATTATTTGGTGGTCTGTGGCTCACTTCTTAGAGCTACCTATATCAATGAATACTTTCACTTAGAATTATTTCATTAAAAATCAATATCTCATAGAGTACTCCATTTTCATTATTCTTATTGGTCTTAAGTTTTAGATAATTATAGTTGGAATGCACAATGAAGAAAAAATTCGTAGTGTTGTTATATGTTTTTGGATTAAAAGTTACAACAAGTAGTTTTTGTATTAACATTTTTATTTTTTAATCATTTTGGGCAACCACTAAATAACAATGCAAAGAAAATTTGGATATGTCATAACAGACAAAGTTTTAAGGAACAAGTTTTTTTTAACCATTTTGAATGGCTCTAAATTCAATTTACCAGCAAAACTTATTTTTCGCCATTCAAATCGTATGCGCTTCACAGAGGGTGTTTCTAAGGTCAAGTGGAGGTATTAAATCCGCGGACATCTGTCAAAATAAAAAGAAATATATATTTTTGGGACACCCTAGTAAACGTGTATGAAAACCCTTTACACCAAAATAAAAAGACAGTAAGAGTCTAATGACGAGAATCAACTCACAGTCGTTTTTAAGCATATTCTTTTAGAGCTGCAACAATTGTAGAAGGTTCAAGTGCCTGTGCAATTTCCACAACAAACCCTTTAGACATTTGGAATATGGTCATTTCAACAGAAAAGTCTACCGTGACCAAAGAATTAAAACTTATTATAAACTTATTATTTGATGATATTATCTAAGAGAAACATTTTAGTTTTATTAATTTAAGCGATTTCTACATAAATTCATTAACCATGGTGCTCAAATCGTCTGCACTGTTTCACAAATGTAGTTTTTCTTTTTCGTAAATGTTTAGTAAATGTTTCGTAAGCTTTTTAGTTTTATTAAAAATGGAAGGCATTGGCTAAAGATAGTGAAAAAATGGTTGAGGCAATTAAAAGACAATAAATTAAATTTGTTTTTTAATTACTTTATTATACTATTACTGACCAACCTAATTACTTAATTACCCAATTCAACTATAGTGGAAATTTTAGTAACGTAACGCCAGATCAAAAAGCTTAATAAAAAACAAACCAAAAAAGGTTTTTAAATTTGATCACTTAGAAAAAAACTTATGTCATTTTAAGCCCTTTCAATAAATATTTGTATACAAAAAGTCCTGCCCAATTCGGAGAGTTAAGCAATTTTGTAATCCAAGTCAAAATTCACTTCTGTTTTTTGTAACGTAACGCCAGCACATATTTGTGCTTATATCTTAAGATCCTTAGAGTCGATTGTTGTTATTGTTTTTACTTATTATAGTGCTACTTAATTACTACGCAAGTTTAGAAAAGGCTTTTTAAAAATTAGACATTTTCATTCTTTTTTTTTAATATTTCTTCATACAAATCGTCCGTAACGCCAGTTTGGAAATGTCCATATTTTAAATATTCAATAGGGACAACTCCTAAAAAATCAAGATATAAATAGGAATAAAAAAACTTTTAAATTATTTATTAAACTTTATACAACGCTTAGGGGGGGGGGGGGTAAGACTTATATAGTAAAATTAGGTAATATTTGCTTTGTGGGAATTCGCTTAGCAGGTTCCATTTGGTCTGAGTTTGTTAGTAAATTAGGTAAATTTAGATTTTTAGGGGTTATAGAAAATTTAAAATCGCTATTATTTTATAAGGGCCTATGGATTCTTGTACCCAATCTCTGCATTTAGTTAGGCTTTATAAAATCCAATATATGAGAAACTTAGTCTAGTGAACTTAAAAACAGTTAAAGTTGATAAATTTTTTATTTTATCATTCATAGTTGTATAAAATAATATTATTATTAAATATTAAACTTAAGATTGTTTGAAGCAATGTACATATTAATGTTTATGCAGCAAAACTATTATGATAGATTCAATATAAACTTTATTGATAATCGAAAGTTATTTTCATATGGGATATATTTAATTTTGTAAGGAAAGCTTGTATTTGAATTTTAACTAATATATAATATCTAATTAATCAAAAATCAACCATAAAAATAATAAGTAGAAGTAGCATATATTTTTAAAGTTTTATTTTAGCTTTAAAATGTATCTTTTATTTATTTTAAATGTTAATTTTTGTTTGACTTTACATGTAAATAATTTTTGAAAATCTCAGTGATTAACAATATTATAAAGGAAACTTTGATATTGAAATAAAAATTGAAAAAATTTGTGCCAGCAGTCGCGATTATACAAATAATACAAGTAAATTTGATCGACTTTAGAAAAATTTTAGCCTAAAATTAAAATGTATTTTTTAGGTGAAATTTTAAACTAGAAGATATTTTTTCTTGAAAAATTGATTCTATAAAATTTTTACAATAAACTAGGATTAGATATCCTATTATAAAAAATCTAAATAGTGAGTCAGAGTAGCATTAGTCATGATCTCGAATCTTGAAAAATTTGGTGGTATTTAGTCGATTCAGAGGAACCTGTTTTAATCGATAATCCACGATGGAACTTTCTTTTTCTTACCTTAAGCTTATTTACCGTCGTTATCAGAATATTTTTTAAAGAAAAATAATTTTAAATAATTTTTATAAAAACTTATGTCAGATCAAAGTGTAGCTTATGAAAAAGGATTAAAAAAAAGTTTATATGGATATAAAAATGAAAACTTTATTGAAAGTGGTTTTGATAGTAAAGTTGTAAAGATAAACAGCTTGACTTTAGCTCTAAAATATGCAGATATGGCCAGTCACTCTTATTACGATGGTAAGATAATTCGTAATATAGTGGATCTATCCGAAGGTGTATCTAAAACGACAATCTTAACATGGAGGTGATTTTTGTGCAATTCATTATCGATTGATAAGATTTTATTTGCTTAGATTAAAATTTCTTATTTATAAAGACAAAAGACTAGTAGCTATAGTTTATTAGTATTGTGAAAGAATATTGAAATGTTTGAAAAATTGTTTTTGTCGTTCCTTGTGTATCAGGGTTTTTCTAAAAAAATCTATAGATTTAGATTTCATGATTTTAAAAGAGTTAATAGTTTATAAAATTTATTGTATTATAATTATTTTAAACAAATTATTAGAAATGAGATGTAATTCGTTTTTATAGATGTCTGGATTTTCTAGAAATACATTTAATTTTCAATTTATTAGTTAAGTAGTTTTTTTTTCGAATCAAGTATAATATTTAATAAATTGAATATTTTGAGGAATAAGCTTTTGAATATTGGTACAAGTACCTGTATTGACAATAAATATGTAAAGGGAATCAACAATGCTTATAAAAAATTCAATTTTTTGTAGAAATTCTATTACAAACGTTAAAAAGGTTGAAGTAAGAAAAATATCATATTCATAAAGGCCGCTTAAAATGGTCCTACTGTGTATAACGACATGTGGGAAATAAAATGTGATCGATCGCATATCAACAAACAATAAATTTCATTTATTTGAAAAGGTACTCATTTTTCACTTTCAGACTTTCTCACAGAATCGCATCCAACTTTTATAAACACACGTTATGAAACTACAATTTGGAACTAGAAAAATTTTAAAAACTATCACATACATTCAAATTAAGTGTTTCTTATCCACTTGTTTTAATTTGCTTGCTTAAAAAAAAAAATTTAAGTAAAGTCACTTTTACAGCTAAATGCATCTCTGTTCAGATGGAATGTGTGATGAAATTATATACAAACCTACAAATAAAATATGACACGACAAGTCACAAAAGTCAAAAACTCATTCGTGAACATCAAGATATGTTGTAACACAAGGTAGGACGATGTAAAACTACCTTAAGATCCACCCAAGCAAATTGATGGCAATTCCATTTTGGTTACTGAGGAACACCATTTAATATAAAATGAGTGTATTTGACACTTCAAGATGGGCATCTACGAGCTCCTCGAGAGATTAAGAGGTTCTTACATACTTTTTTCTTTATTTATAAAAAAAAGTTCACTATCTGAAAATGCTAAAAAAACTTCATCTGAATGTTGCCGAATGAATAAAAAATTTTTCATTTAGTTTAACATTAGTGATATTTGTTACTTAAAGGTACTTTCAGGTTTTTTAGTCATTATAACCCAACCGCATTCAACTTGAAATATTCCATCTTGCTATTGTTGCTAAATTCATTAACAAAATAAAGTCCTACTTTAAACTACTATTTTATATTTTCACACTATCTTAATATTTCATCCAGCTGTACACAAGGCACTCTATTTTAAATCTCATAATAGTTATAAGTGCAAAAGAATTCCAAGCGAAAAATCAACAGAACGAAAAGCTACAAGCAAACAATATATATATCCACTCAATTTAAAATGAAACCACAAAATTGCTCTCAAGACCAGTAACTAAGTTACGGGTAGCTAGTTCATCACGTGTAGAGCAGCACGTTCTACATCGTTTAACAAAACCACAAGAAATCAGTGCTACAGCACCTATTCCAGCAAAACCACAACAATTCAGCAGCTAGAGAGTCACAGGAAAGTGTCACACGAAACCAGAGTTACTTCGAATAGAGCGCGAAATTAAATGAGCCCCCATCAACAACAGACGACAACAAAAGTTCAATGAAGTCATTTAAGGCACTTTGCACTCAATTAAGCGAATTGCTGGCATTCAAATTTATGGACTAGCTTCGTTAGCGGAATTGCTTCGAATGATTTCGAAATGGACCATGTCAGGGCACTTCAAACAGCCGAGTTGACCATAAAAATACAAAGAAATGCGAACGAATGCCGTAATAAACGTCAGCCCAAACATTATAAGTTAACAAATTTGTAAATATGCGCATGTGCAACAAATCGAGTCGAGATACGCAGGTGTCTGCGTTACCACTGCCTAGGGTAAAGTAACAAAACACAAATTGTAGTTTTTATTGACTGCCGCATTTTGGTGAGGTTCCTTCAGAGCGTTAATGAGCTTCAGCAGAACGAAGTGCATAAATTTCACTACAAAAAATTTCGTGTGGGACTGCAGTGACATCATCACAATATTAATAATAACAAAAATCCGCGGAGGTCATTGACAGTAATTTTTTTAATATAAATTTTTTCCGTTATATTTATATCTCTGGCTTTTAAGCAAAGCAACGTTCTCTAACGCAGTCTATAAATGTAATGCACGTTCAGAATGCTGATATCTCAGTTTAACGTATTTTCTATTAAGAGCGAAGAGCAAAATTTCGTAAAAACATACAAGATAGTAACTCGAAATTGTTAAGAAAATTTTGTATTTAACATTCAAAAAGTCGATTAAAAGTATTTGGGAAGCAAAATAGAAAAGTATTTGGCAAGCAAGAACGTGAACTGCATAAATCTAAGAAATCCATCTAATCTCTCATATGGTTTGATTTTAAGAAATAAGAATTTTAATTTTAGATCGGAGCTTAAAAGGAGTTTTAAAAAAACTTTTTTGCATTTGTTATAAAAATTGTTCCGCTTTAAAACCATGTCTTATGAATTTCAATAATGACTTAAGCTTCAATCAATATTCTGCTAAATAAAAAAACTGACTTATTTTTGAGGAAACAGTGAAACACAAAAAAGACATTCTTTTAAAAAAAGAACGATTTAAGTTCTTACGATGGATTTTACATCAAATACTATTTTATTTCACTTCTGCCTGCTTTAAATTCATTGCTGCAAAGTTCTCAACTGCCGCAAGTTTTTTCTTTTATTTATATCTTATAAATTATTTGTTTAACTTCACCTGTGCGCTCCAACCTTTAGTTCAAAAGCGACCATTAGGCTTTAAGCTGCCCTTAACAGCTCTTGATATGGACATTCAACAAAAAATCCTCGCTTATTGTTGAAAATGATTCTCATAAATCCGCACACTTTGGTGTCAAGTATCAGTATCGTCGGCATGGCTAGCATCGTCTTCGTCGTCGTCGTCGTCATCATCATCATCATCATCTGCCAGACCGCCTGTCCACCTAAACGACCTGCTGTCCAAATATGCTATCATAAAATGCCTTGCCATAAATTGCAGGTTTCATATTTAAGCTACGAAAATCACCTCACTTCAAAAGTGCTGAAAAATTTGCATTCTCATTGATCAGGTGTGGCTCGTTTCAGCGGAAGAGTTGAAGCATAAAATAGCATTTTTCTTTTTATTCCTTATGACCATTCTTTCTGCTTCTCCTTCCACAGCTTCTACTGCAGCTTAATGTATTTTCTTTGCGTTGATTTTTTTCTTACTTTACTGAATTTTTGCTTAAAATTCTGAAAGTAATTTTGAATGCAAAAATTGTGGCTGGCATCGTTCCAATGCACCGACCAACAGCTTCAGAAAGCTTCGTTGGTAAGGCACACTTTCGTTCTTCTGTTGCTACTGCGCTGCTGTTGCTGATGTTCCTGATGTTGTTTTTGCTGGAAGTGGAATTGATGGCGATCGCGTCGCATAGTGTAACAGGTGGACAAAATTAGGTATGTAAAAGCAGTCATAAATTTGTAAAAGTAAGTATCAAGTATCAAGTAAGTATCAAGAGTTAGAAGTTTAAAGTATGTGAATCTGAAAGGATTCTGATATGTCTTTCCACTTGTGGTACTTACAATCTTTATATGTTGCCTAGAAAATTTTACGAAATGTAATTTTGTATAGCTTTGTACTGAATATTTTTTAAAATCGCAATACCTTTAATATAGTTCATATACAATACTTTAACAAAAATATATTCCACAAGTTAGGGCTAAAAAAAATATAGTTAAAATATATATAGAAAAATTTTCTTTTTCTAGAAAAACGATCCTATAAATTAAACGTTTCCTTATAGTTTTTCAAACGAAGGGAAATAATATTCTTATATTAAGCAAATATTTTGCTTGATATAAGACAATTTAATATTAAGTCTCATTAAGGCGTGATGTGCCCTTTTTGCATAAAAGCGCTCAAAGAAAGAAAAGTTCCTAATATATGTTCCCTCAAAATATTGAGTTGATATCTCTTAAAAATACTTATTAACATCAAAAAATTGTTTGTTATTTGCTTTGACTTAGTTTTCTTTCCTAACTTTGCAAATAGCGAAAATATAGAACTTATTTTTTATAATTATAAAAAGTATTTATTTTAATATAACAATGCTTTAAATCATCAATTCAAAAACAATTTTTAAGAAGTTTCATTAGTTTCATAATGCTTTTAAGATACGAAAATATACTACCTTATATAACAAAAACTACTTTGAAATAAAAAAGCTAAATATTTAAATAAAACATATTTTGGTAAAAGAAAAACTAAAGATTTTTCTTAAAATTCTTTGTTTTTTGTAAGAAGGGCGCATCTCCCGTTGATTTTTTTTTTGTACAGATTTGTAATAATAATATGGAAAAGAACTTTTTTAAATAAACAAATCGGAATGATAATATATGAGTTACAATATATATTAAAACATTTTATTGAATACAACAACAACAAAAAATTATTACATATCAAAAACTTAAATCGTAAATATCTCCGACTATAGTTTTAACAGAAGCATTTATTGCCAAAATTGAGCAAAATAAACAACAGCTTGAAACAAGCATCAAATACTTGATTCTAGAATCTGGAATAAGACTTGAATCAAGAAAATATTTTCTTAATTTTAACAAACGCAGAGTTGTCGCCTTTGAACAATTCAGCGAATTACAACAGTAAAAACTACAAGAATTACAACAGTAAAATGTTCTCAATTTAAGGAAAAAAAATTTTTCAAATTAATTATATTATTTTGGTTTTCAGCAAATTGTTTACTTGAATCCAGCAAATTGTTCTCAATTCAAGGAAAATAAATTTCTCAAATCTAGTAAATTATTCTAGTTTTCAGCCAACTGTTTACTGGAATCAAGCAAATTTTTCTCATTTCAAGTAAATATTAGACTCGTATGTAGAAAAAATATTCTTGAGTTTTAAGCAAATGTTGCTTTAATTGAGTTTTTTTTTAATATTATGTTCTGTTCCTTATATTGTGTTCTTAATTTGCTCAAATCTATCAAAATAATGCTTAAATTGAGAAACTTACGCTTGGGTGCAAATTGATAGCCTATTTGCGATTCAAGCACAGAATGCTTGATTTTTCTTTCCGTGCATGTACATCAACAACAAAGTTGAAATACCACAAAACTGCAATATTCATTTGCACGCCGATGACGTACAATTTCACTTTTCACAAATTGTCAGAAATCGCCGAGTTAATAGAAAAACTTTGCACTGATATTAAGATTATTCATAATTAGGCAACGAAAAATAAGATATACCTAAATGCAGCTAAGTAAATAACCATAGATATTTATAAGAAACGAATTGTTCTCATCTCGATTTCTAGCATAAAAATTAATGAGACAGAAATAAAACACGTCAACAGTGCAAAAAACTTAGGAGTTACGTTCAATCGATTTCTTACTTGGAATAATCATATTAATCAAGCCGTTGGTAAAGTGTATGGAATGCTACGAAGTTTGTGGACAGTGCAATTATTTACTGCTCTAAAAATTAGATTACTGTTGACAAAAACATATATAATTCCAACTTTTCTAAATGGTTGTGAATTTTTTGCGAACTATGAAAGTGTTAGTAAAGCAAAACTAAACGTTGTTTGTAATAACATTGCTCGTTATATTTTTGGACTTGGACGTTTAGATCACGTTTCGCGCTATGCTAGCAAAATCTTTACTATAAATTTGAATTCAATTTTAACTTTTCGAACGATATTAATATTCCACAAAGCTATAACTACACAATCACCGCTGGAACTGTTTTAAATGCTACGTTTTTCACGATCCGATCGAAATAACAATAAAATACCAATTCATCACAATTATCTAATATCTAAACGAAATTTTTTTTGCCCACGCAATAAGGGTTTTTTCCCAGAGATATCCAAAATACTGGCAATGCATCTAAATTTGAAACCAAATAGTGATGGGCACTATCGAATAATTTCAACTATCGATAGTTTACTATCGAATGATTTCAACTATCGAACAATTCGTTCGAATATTTCGTTCATTCATTTACTTTAAAAAATAGTAAATAGTGCACAAAACTATCGAATGATTTGAACTATCGAATAATTTACTCATTCATTCGAATTAAAGAAATAGTAACTAGTACAAAGAACTATCGTACGTTTTTTACTATCGAATAAATTATTCATTCATTCGAATTATAAAAATTGTAGCTAGTACAAAGCAAATGATTTTAATAAAAGTATTCATTTATTCGATTTAAAAACCTCTAAGTAGCTTATAACCGGTGCGATTTCATTATAATTTTCATTTAAACACAAATCAATCAGTTAAACGCACTTTTTCAGTTAAATGTTCAGTACTCACGAAGAGCAAATGAAAAAACTATCGAATAAAAAAAAACTATCGAATGAATGAATGATTTTGAACTATCGAATAATTCGAATATTTTTATTCGATAGTTCCCATCACTAAAACCAAAGTATTTAATGATCGTACTTCTTAAAATGTGTGATTTTATCTTTTCTTGTCCCGATTATATTATATATTCTAATTACTCCAATATTATTTAATGCTTCTTTCTTTTTTATTTCACATTTTATTGTGTCGTTGTAATCTGTTTTATTTGAAGTTATGTCAGTTGTCATTCATTTGTTCATTTTATTTTTTATGTTTGCTAATTTTTATATTAAACGATCATTTCACGAATTCCAATTTCACAACACTGTGCAGCTAGTGCCTTAATTATAAGATATTTATCTTATTGTACAAGCATATTTTGAAACAATAAATACAAATACAAATCCAAAAAAAAAAACCTAAATTTCTATATACAATTAAAGAAAAAGAACATTTTTTCATTTTTAAATATTTCTTAACAGATATCTTTCTAAACATATTCCTAATATTTAGTCTGAGACTACCTTATAATAAGGATTTTATTAAAGCATGTTTTGTACAAAAATGAGCACCAATGAGCAACAACTCGAGACGTTGCACCTTTATTCCTAATTTAGTATGGGAGGTAGGCGAAAGACGTGGTACATCTTGATGAAATTTTTATTGGTTATTATATGAATCTGGTTAATAAAAAAATTGTTAATTTCCTTTCTTATACTTCTTACAACTTGAGAAATTGCACTTTTATCATGCAACATTTTCACTTTATATGGGAGGAGGTAACGCCAGAACATGTTTTTGCTTATATCTTTTAATCCTTAAGGCGTTATTGTTTATTAAAAATTAGGCATTTTCATTCTTTTTTTTTAATATTTCTTCGTACAAATCGTACGAACCGCTAGTTTGGAAATGCCCATATCTTAATTTTGTATGGGAGCTGGTAATATGGTAATCACGTGAATCTGGTATATAAAAAAGTTAGTTAAATTCGTTTCTTACACTAGCATTGAAGGTGGACGAAGGGCGTGGCCGATCTTGATGAAAGCTTGTATGGCGCATAGTGATTGTCTCATTGACAAAAATCAATATTTTTTATGACTCGACACCTAACATTATTGGTTAGTTGGTAATTGATATATAAGACAAAAACAAAATATTTAGAGAAAAGACTAAGGGCATTAATCTGTATCACGAAGCAGCACACCAACGACAAGCAAGAAGCAATAGAATTTCGTATAGAAAAAAGTATTGCTTCTCGTGTCTTGCTTGTCGTTGGTGTGCTGCTTCGTGATACAGATTAATGCCCTTAGTTTTTGCTACACTGCGACACTTCAAAGTTTAGAAAAGTTTAAAACAAAATCGTGTTTTGTTCAATTCGTATTGGGTTGTCTTAAATAAATCATTGTCAAAAATTAATATTTTTATTAAACTGAGCGAAGTAAATTTATTAAGTAATTATATTTATTACTAAAAAAATTAAGATTTTAGAAAAGATAAAATTTGATACACATTGTAGGAATTTTAATGTATGATATAAAATGAAAATTTTTTAAAATTGACAAATTTCAATGAAAAAAAAAAATCCTATAAAATGAAGAGCTATTATTTTTAATCTACTAGTATAGATTCTATGTAACCAGGTACTACAAATGAATTTTCCTACTTCGTCCTACAAGTATATATTTTTTTTTAAATACTTATGTATGATAATACTTATGTATTATGAAAAATGTACATACAAAATCAAGTAAAAAATTGATACAGGTCCAAGAGAGGTACCCCTAGAGTCCAACCGATTTCGATCATTTTTAAAATTTTTTTTAATTGGCTTAAACTAATTTAGTATACAAAATTGCATTATCATAGAAGCATTCGATCTATAATTGTCAAATTTTTGTGTGGGAACAACGCACTATGTGGCATTTTAAATTTATGAAAAAGTAGCACATGTTAAATTTCATGTAACAACTATGATTCCTTCAATTTTTATCCCTCATCCCATAGACTTCGCTACACTGTGCGTCGGTGGCTTAAGTTTACTCAAAACTTCTTCAATGTAGCCGACGCGCTGCTTTTTGGAAAAGAGTACAAATAAATAAATTCACGTGATTTGTGTTCATCGCGAACATAGAAGAAGTAAAGATAAATTGAGTATGGGAGATGTGACTTAGTATTGATGATGGAGAAGCAGCATTTTATTAGTGAGACTAAATTGCGATTTTATTTATTTAAACTCACATAATTGAATACAATAACCGAAGCACCCTCATTTTTAGAATTTATACCAAGACCAGTAACGTAGATATGGGGGGAAAAACGTCTGGACCCCCCACAGCCATTGAAACATTTCCAAATATCTCACGTTATTGTGAATTGATTCTATTAAGTTAAGACCGAATCCTAATGTACATGTATTAGACCACCTGAAAAATATACGAGGAAAATTACAGGTTCATTTTTTATTGGTGCCCATCCATTTCTTTAACCCTTCGTGGGACCCTAAGGTCCGTAGGGACTTTTTGATTTTGAATCGCAAATTACTCCTATTTTGGCCACTACGACCCCCTCCCAAAGTTACCATGTATTCCTGGAACATTTAGTTCTGCGTCTTTTACGGGTTCGATCATTAAAATCGGACCAGTGGTTACCGAGATCTAAGGACTTACTTTTACTGCCTACGAGAAAGGTCCCTAAAGTCCCCTGGGACATAGTATGAAAATTAAACAAATTAACGGTACTACTTCGTGGAATTCATTGTTTTATGGCTCAAAATTGCAGCTGCGTTTAGTTTCAAGGTAAAATAAAAATTTTTGCTAATTGGGTTTTCTAAGAAATGAGCAGGGGAGGTATAAGTTTGCTTATTTTATTGCTTTGTTCATCCCTGATGCATTTGTCTTATACCTGCGTGCCTACCTGAATGTTGGGGAAAAAAAGGTATATAAACCAGTTGCTTCAAGAATATTCAACAGTTGTGTACTAACTTTTGAATTGAATTGAGCTAAAGAAAAATGTGCGAAGCAAATATCAATATAAATGAAATACTAAATGAACAAAGTTGTGATTTCGATGATGAAAGAAGTGATCCATCGTTCCAAATAAATGAAGAAGGCTCTGATTGCGAAAGTGGAGCCACTGTTGAATACTGGGACGAAGATACAAGTGACGATGATGATGAAACGCCGCCAAATCAAGAAACAACTTCAGATGACTATTATGTTGGCAAAAATGGTATGAAATGGAAGAAAGCGCCACCACCAACTTCACGTGTAAGATCGCACAATACCTTCACCATGAGAAGTAGAGGAATAGGACCAATAATGACTTCGGATGATCCATTGGGCATATTCAAAACAATTTTTACCGAGGAAATGTCACACATAATCGTAAAAAAAACTAACCGAAAAGCCAAACAAACTATTAAAGCGTGGAATGAAGCTAATCCAACACGACCCAAATAATGGCAAACACTGACACCCAAGGAGTTTGATGCATTCCTGGCAATGCTTATAGCTTCTGGCCTATATAAGTCAAACAATGAACCAGCTTACTGCCTGTTTGATACAAATCATCCACCAATCTTCAGAGCTGTAATGTCATTCAAAAGATTCAAACTGCAACGTGAACACACGCATGGAAAGGTCACAGAGCAGCAAAACGGCAGCAATTGATGATATTTGGCTCATGCTGCAAGCTAATTTGGCAAGTCGGTACGAACCACATGATGCTCTAACAGTAGATGAACAACTGTTTCCATATAGAGGACGGACATCATTTACACAGTACTTTCCATCAAAGCCTGCATGGACTAAAGGTGTGGTGGATATGTGATGCAAAAACCAAATATCCGCTCAAAGGTATCATATACTCTGGAAAAGCACCAGGACAGGAGCGTGAAACCCAGCTGGGCTACAAAGTGACAATGAAGTTCGCGAATACTTATTTACTGGCCGCATTGAGTATGCAGACAACTTCTTTTCGTCTCTTGAATTGGCTGAAAACTTGATTACCCAAAGAACAGCATATGTTGGTACCTTACGCACAAATAAAGCTTGTATTCCCAGTGAGTTTAGGAAGAATCGCAATCGCCCAATTGATAGTACATTGTTCGGCTACCATGACAACAATGTTGCGCTATGCTCATATGTGCCGAAGAAAAATAAAGCAGTGGTACTCATTTCAACAGCACATTATACAAACGCTGTCGAAGGAGCACATAAAAAACCAATGGCCATTGTGGATTACAACAAAAATAAAGCTGGAGTGGACACGATGGACCAAATGCTAGGTACATACACGTGTAAAAGAGGTACTAAACGCTGGCCACTGGCCATGTTTTATAATATTGTGGACGTTGCTACATTGGCGTCATTTATCGCCTGTAATGACCTCAATCCGAGCCAGAAAAGCGACAGGAGGCGGTCGTCTTATACAAATTGGCAGTTGGCTACTCCCGAAATCGAAGAAAGGGCGCTCGATAATCGGATAACCCGCTACCCCCATATCAAGAGAGCTATGATGGACTACAACGTCATACCACTAGAAGAGAGCATTACAAGCGAAGCACCACCAGTCCAACACAGGGATCAACGGAAAACTTGCTATTTATATCAACAACACAACAACAGGCAACGTAAAACAAGATTTGCATGCTGTGATTGCAGGAAGTTTGTTTGTATGGAGCATTCAGAGCAGATGCACCGTTGCATGCCGTGCAAAACGTCCAGGATTCAGCGAGCAGAACAATAAAATAATATTAGATTAAGACTATATCTCAATAAAAATAATTAATATTTAATTTAAAACCAAAATTTGCCCGTGTTCAATCATTTTTAGTGCATTTTATAGGCAATTTTCATATTGTGTCCCAGCGGACCTTAGGGACCTTTGACGTATAATTTACTTAGGGTCCCACGAAGGGTTAAAGTTCCATTCCTAATGAGAACAAAAATACCTTAAGACCCCAAAAAAGTTGACCTTTACATATTGCGCAAATCGTTTTATGGTTTATTTTGGAGTTAATTACGTCTAAAACCATTTTGAATAATGTGTTGCCCAAACAAAAACACATATGCAATATCTTTTGACGAAAAATTATTTATAATAATCTAAGCTTTTACACATTTTTTTATTTTTTAAAATATGCTAAACATGGAAGAAATTTTAAAAATATTACAAAAAATCATATTTCTAAAAAATATGTATAAAGAAAAATAAATGTTAGCAGTGTTTTTATTTTTTTTTAGTGTTATAATCCAAAAATGTGCATTATGCATTATTAAATACGATAATTTTGCTTTAAGAGTCAAATTGCATATTTAAAGCTTCGCCTATTTTATAAAATAAAAAAACGTATAAGACCTTAGATTATTATTAATGATTTTTCATCAAAATATATTCCATATGTGTTTTTGATTGGGCAACACTTATTCAAAATAAATAACCCCACAAGTATGTATATAACTCCAAAATGACCATAAAAAGATTTGGGCAATATCTTAAGGTCAAATTTTTTTGGGTCTTAAGGTATTTCTGTTCTCATTAGAAATGTAATTTTCAGAAAATGGACGCGCACCGTAGAATTTTAAAATTTTTGTAAAGTGAGCTAATCTAATATGTTTTGCCAGAAATTATCTTTTTTTTCAAAAGAGTTATCAAAACTTGATTTAGTTCAGTGATTAATTTTTCTAAATCGGTCAGCAATTACTAGAGGTATAGTTACATGTGTAGCATCCAGAAATTCGGTGTTGCTTAAATTAAATTCAACAAGCCCATAATTTTTGTACCTACCTACCGATTTTCGACGATTCAACAAAGTAAGGATGTGAAAAATGACGTTTGGCACCACAAAACAGTCATGTAA
Source organism: Dichetophora obliterata (assembly GCA_963920525.1). NCBI lineage: Eukaryota > Metazoa > Arthropoda > Insecta > Diptera > Sciomyzidae > Dichetophora > Dichetophora obliterata. The sequence goes on from OY986439.1 coordinate 1,788,815, forward strand.
TTAGGTATTTAAAAGTAAACTTTTTTAAGGTCTTTTCTTACGGACTTCCCGCCCCCCTAACCGAAAGCTATCTACGCCACTCACCAAAACTGACATACCCCATATTGGGTACATACCCCACAATCATTATCGAAAAAGAGGCATGTCTAAGTTCACAAAGAATGGAGGAAATCGGTGATAACAAGGCAAGGAGTTTTACGGGTCACATGAAGATACTAAAAACCTTCGAAAATGACCCCTTTTTAAAAATCCCCGACAGGATGCTGCCGAAGGTAAACTTCACAAAACGCTACAAGGTCGTTATACCCAATAGGCAACTATGGAGGAATGATAGCTTAGCAGTTGATCCTGGCTCACAGATATGGTACACTGATGGGTCAAAACTCGAAAATGGAGTAACGGGAGCAGGGATATATAGTCCCAATTTCCAAAAAGCTCTTCCAATGGGTTGCACGCCGACAATATTCCAGGTGGAGGTATATGCCATTGAAGTATGTGTCAGCGAATGTCTCAGCAGAAAATCAAAGGGGGCTCACATCTACATACTTTCAGATAGTCAAGCGGCTTTAAATCTCTTTAAGCCTCCGAACTTCAGTCAAGACTAGTCTCCAACTGCGTAAAGCTATTAAATATGCTGGGACAAAGCAACAAAATAGAATTATGGTGGGTTCCAGGTCACGAAGGAGTCGAGGGCAACGAAAGGCTGACCTGAACCATTCTTTAGCTTAGCAAAAGGCTACATTCTAGAAAAAATTAGAATATGGGAAGATAAGAAATTTCAGTGCCACTGGAACAACTCTAATGGCCACAGGCAATCTAAGAAATTTTTAACTCTAAGTAAAACAAAATCCAAAGATTTACTCAAGTTTACCAATGCAGACTTTAGAAATCTTACTAGTTTCTTCACAGGTCACTGCTCACTCAGCTACCATCTAAGAAAGATGGGTCTTTCTGAATCAGACGTCTGCAGACTATGCGAGGAGGAAGAAGAAACCCCCGAACACATTCTGTGTGAATGTCCGGCAATCCACAGCCTAAGACGCCTCCATTTTAGAGGGGAAGTAGTGCCCCCGTCAACAATTTGGAACACCAAGCCAGAGATAGTGCTAAAATATATGCAAAGCCTAAATCTTTAGTGTTAATTAAGGGTATGCACAATAGATCCAATGGGTCGCGGTGCAAATGGGCCCACTATAAACTAAATAACTAACTACCCCATATTGGGCAGAACAACTTCACTTGTAATTTTTAGTCATAAGCTCTTTTGAAACAATTAAGGTTGGTGCGAGTCCTTGGGTGGAAAGCATAAAAAGCATATTCCATCTTAAATACTTAGTTTTGGAAAAAATTGAGTAACCTTATTTCGAACAGTCCTACTGACGCACAGTAGACTGAGCCCATATAAAAGATGGACAAAAATAGAAGGAGTTGTCGTCAATTTCCATAAAATTTGGCATTTGGCAGTTAGTTTAGTTAAATGAAATCAGATTTCATGCAAAATTATTACTTTTCACAAAAATAGCGTTTGTATGCCGAGTTTTGAGCATTTTAAAAATAATATGGATACATAAAAACTCCACAAATTTTTACAAAAACGCCAAAATTTTCTTCTTTTCAGAACTGTATTTCTTTTTTTAAAAGGTTTTTTGTTGTCAAGATACAATTTTTTAAGGGAGCGCACTTTTACGACTTAACCCAAATCCTACTGCGGTGTGACTTTGGATCACATTTGATTTTAAAAAGAATAATTATTAAATAAGCATTTTTGGTTACATTGAAGCGTATTCGTCTTTTATTCAATTTGAGAGTATTCTCAATTGAACTAATTTTCTTCAAATTCAGAGATATATAAATTAAAATAAATTGTGACATCAACCGCTATTTTTTTACATGTGTGACTTAAATTCACTTCGCAGTAGGGATACGTTGTAAGATGGCACAGTAGGATTAGGGTTAAAAATGCTATTTCATATAAATTACACGATTTTTTGCAGTTATTTGATTATGTCTGAAATATAGCATTTTTATTGATTTGTGCGGCAATTTTTTCCTACACTAAACTATTTCGTACTCGAAACAAATCCATTCCAATAATGTAAGCTTAATTAGCAGAATCTTTTTATGATTTCTTAAAAGTGGGCGTAGCTTAAGTGGGATCACGCCCATTTTTAGTACATTTTCTCACATTAACCATATGAGCTTAATTACGAAGTTTTAGTCTAATAGAATAAAAAATTTCAGTGAAATGGCACTTTTAGACTACTATTCAAAGTGAGATTTCACAAAGAATCGGTACAATTCGGTGAATTTTTAACAGATACTGCAAGACAATTAAAAGTTCTTTAAATATGTTAAGAATTCTTTTTTTTTTTTGCTGCTTCAATTTGAAATTTTTTTAAATTTTCTATATATTTGACCATTTTCAAAATCCTGTGAAAAATCCAATTCAATATTTGTCTTTCAAATTATGATAGCTGTTTTTTCTTTGATAATTTTTATAAAAACCGGAAATCAAATTATTTAGATATTTTGAAAAATATGCTTACAAAAGTATTTTTACAGAGTAGCTAAAAAACAAAAAATTTATAACAATTAAATTGCCCAAAAATAGTTATTTTAAAGGGTTATAGAATAAACAAATATTATTTTTTTGGACTAATAATTTGGATTTATTTTCTTTATAGTATTTTCTTTACAAAGATTCCCATTTTGTTGGGTTTCGAGACAAAAACACTTTTGATTTTTGTCCACTACACGTTTTACTGTGTGACGTGGAAGCACACCAGATACCATGTGACAGTTTGAATATTTAAAATCCGTTTTATATTTCTATTTTGTAGCATGCAAAGAAAATAATTTTTCAAAAAGTATCTAAGTTTATTTTTATTCAAGAATAAGATAGTCCACGTTCGGAGCCCCGGCTCTAGCTCGTCGTATATGGGATGGGATTCGTTCTTATCCCATCTTATACCTGATCATCCTTCGTTATCACAGAAACTATTTTAAATTACGTGCTTAATGATTCTATTATTATGTAACTGAAAAATTAAAAAAAGGAGGATGGAAGTCGAAGGATGTTTCTGTGAAAAACTGAATTTGTTACAACATAATTTGTGCCCTCCCAAACTGATCATTGCTAATGATCCAAATTAAATTTATTAATCATTGCTTTAATTTGGATCATTATCCATGATCATTATTAATTTATTATATTTGGATCATTATTAATTTATTAATCATTGATTGCAAACACATCACAACAAAACTTCTACATGAAAATGCGCGAAATCAGAACAGAAGCCAGTTTAGTTATCCATTTCAATCAATTATTATAATGAAAAGAAATATAAATTCAACCCATAGGATGCGTATTCAGTGGTTTTATAATCGAAATATCTTAACATAAGTTACAAAAAAAATCAATAAACATAAACAAAATATGTGTTTAATGTTGAATCTAGAAGGGCGTAGTAATGGTGAGATGCAGGGACGTCCCACGACATTTGGTTTGAACAGGCAAACTAATATTTTGACGCCCCCATGGTGTAAGAAATAGAGGTGTTAGTGAGTTTTTGACAACACCATGAATTTTTTTGCTTCTGTCAAAAAATTGTGAGCGAAAGAGCGGAACTGTTGATAGTTGTCAAATTGTGTTATTGTTTGAGTTGTTAGATGATGTGCTATAGTTTTTATAGTTTATTGTGAGAATTTAGTATAAATAAACATTTAATGCAATTAATTGTGCCGTGTTGTGTTGACAAGAAGCTATTGCAGTTGTCTTCGCCGATTTGCCACGTTCGTTGTTGAATGTTGTGGCCATTTTATCAGAAACGTGCGCTGGAAGGTGCCGCCGACATGAAGCTTTGGCCAGCATGCAAATTGTCTTGCATTCACATCGTTTGCTTCAAGAACATATCGAAGAACATATTCTCACTTTAATCTCACTAAAAACTTGCAGAAAGACACGAATTTAATAAAATTTGTTTTCATTGCGATTCACTATCAGCTGTTTTTGACAAGAGTGGGGAAACATAATTTTATCATTTTGAGAGAGAAGTGCCAAACTCACTAACACCTCTATTTCTTACACCATGGACGCCCCTATGAATATGCACACTATTGGTTATATTGTAATATATGCTAATAATGAAGTAATCAGGGCTTCCCAATTATATGGTAAGATTTGTAATAGCGAAATTTATCGCAGTAACAGAAATTTATCGCAGTAACAGAAATTTATCGCTTGCGATATATTTTTTCAGGAACTTGGCCGACATATTAGAATTTGTTGTTCTAGCAATTTTTCTAATCAATTTTTGTTAAAGCATGTTGCTCCGCTAAAAATTTATTGTTGCAGCTATTTTGTTACTTTCAAGAACAAAGTTTTCATAAAATTATTCAGAAAAATATTTTTTTTTCTTCTTATTATGTGTGCGCTTATAACTATTTTTTTTTTCTTTCTCTTTAAACCATGATTACTTTTTTATGTATACCAACTTAAATGCTGATCTTTTTCTTTTTTCATATTAATCTCTTTAATTAGATTTAAGATCAATATTAAGCGTTTGTAATTATATTGTTTTCTATTTTAATATATTTATAAAATTTTTAAATCTATTTAGAACTTATGTTTTTATTAAATTGTTCTTTTTTCTAACAAATAAGTTCTTAGGTCTTTAAATATCTTCTTAAGCCAACTTTTACAACTATGTGCTGCGAACTTTAGAAACCACGCTAGCTACGAAAGTACCAGTGAACTGGTGATTTTTTTTCTTTTCGTCTAGGCGAATGCTTGCTCTGAATTTTGTAGTCAAGCTTTGAGTAGTTGGAAGTGGTCCGTTAGCAAACGAAACTTGGTGGCCTGTGAGGAGTTAAGCATTCGTCGACAATAATTTTGATAACAGAAAATAGAAATAGAACCTGGTGTCAATCTAGAGAGCGATTTGAATGAAGGTAATTTTAATAAGAGATAATTTTTTTACCCATTTTTAGGATTTGGCACTAACGATAAAGTTTATAAAATGAAAGTTTTATGGATCCTGTAGCCAATTTTTATGTTTTTCAGCTATCTCGCCTTTTATATAAGAAAAGTATTTTTTATATTAAACTACTTTCAATTTAAAAACGCAGTAAATTATAACTTACTTTTGCTTTTATTTAGCAAGGCTTTTTCTTAAGTGTTTGTATTGCACTAAAAAAAAAAGTTTATAGAGATCACAAAAAAAAATTTTTTTTAACTTATTTTCATATATTTTTTATTGAAAAATTTTAGCTTATGCGTTGTGATGTTTTATTTTCAGAGACAGTACCAGGAAAAGACTGTTCAAGTTGTCGCTTTTGGCTAGCAAAACGAAAAATTCTATGCTGATTTAGCAAAATTAAGAGATTAGTGTTTCTATTCCATTATTAGGGGAAATTTTGCTAACAATTTGGAAATAAAGAATTGAAAATGCGGATTTTTATAGTAGACAATGTTGTGACTTTAGTGTTTCCTACACCTAGAGGTAGATGATGCTTGAAAAAAAAAAAGGAAGGTTGGCTACAAGTAAAGAGATTTTAAAGTCAAGAGTGTGCATTATTGTTTGAAAATACTAATATATAAAATTGAAAAGACATACAACGTAAAACAACATTAATTGGTATGACCTACATAAATCATCATCAAACGATGGAATACAAGTATTTAGATTTTGTTGTGTCCGTCATAAAACCCCGTCAGTCGCAAAGGGTTAAGGATATTACCCTACAAGCAATAATTTATCTTTTTAAAACTTTTGACCGCATTAGAGAAAAGGGATAAGCTTTAACAAATAGGGATATATAGGAATAGATTCTCTGATAATAAATAAATTCATGAAAGAAAATTTAAAGAACTAAAAGTCTACTCCCAGGTGAATGCATTGTATTGCATACTGTTGTTGACCATTTTGCAGTTGAATGCATGGTTAACATAAGAAACTACTTACACCAAAATGTCTCCTTAAAAGCTTCTAATGTTGGGCAGACGTGAAACTTTTGGTGCTTTTGTGGCACTTTTCTTTTTGCTCTCCTTTTTTCTATTCAAACAATTTTTATGATCCACAGAGAATTCCAAATGAGTTTCTTTAACCGAAATTCCACCACACACAAACCGAACTTGAATACAAATAGACCCCCGCATATCCCATACTGGTTTTTTCTTCATTTTTCTTGCACTGTTCCAACCTTGCCTAATTCAGCAGCAGAGATACAAACTTTTTAGTCTGGTCGAGAACTTGATTTTCCCAGCTGCTGCACCAAAGGACACTAAAAGATTTGCCAGCAGTCACCACAACAACAACAGCAACAACAACAAGTAATAGCATAATAAAAAGCAGAGTAAGAAAAAGCAGCATCAGGCACTTTCCAAAAACGTTAAAATGCCGGTTGTACCGCCTACTTTTAACCTCACCAAGTCTTCATGTCTGCTAGAATCCCGACAACGTCCTTTTAGCAAAAGCGTTATACGAAGCATGTTCTTTATGTCCATCCAAACACACACACACAAACACATGCGCATAGCTACCACCCGATATAGTGTTTGGTAATTGCAACTTGAAAGTGTTTTTCTGCTGCACTAGGCGGTCGGTCACTCTATCTGTCACAGCCCATCCACAAACTCCCAATGCATTTCTTATGAACTTGGATGCCTTTGTTGTTTTCTGTGGTTTTTTTTTTTTTTTTGTTTTCCTTCATTTTGTATATGTTGCGATATTTTATTCTTAACGCATTAAAATGCAGCTCCATTCTTTGCAAGGGAGCACGGTTGACATGTTTGTGGGCACTACAAAAGCATTTCTAAACAGCGTAGCTGTTTCTTGCTTGTCTAGACAAGCTGAAGATAATTTTCTTTTTTCTTTGCTTTAACTATAACGACTTAAAAAAACAAGTTTTGCATGAAGAAAATAAAGCTATAAGCTGAATTTAAACTTTGACTCTTAATTATTTTCGAACTTTCTTTTATTGCCATTTGTTTCTAAAGGACTGGGAAGAAAAAAGCTCTTCCAATCTGCATCAAAAAATGTTAAGCATTTGCAATCGGATAAAAGATAATTCCGTACTCTATTGAAGTAACTTGAAGTTGCTTGAAGGCGTTATTTTACAAATTTTTTAAGCTCGAGAGAGAAGAATAACATGCAAGATGTCACTCTCTATTACAATTACTTGAAGTTAGTACGGACATAGACCTATTGCTGTTTTCCATGCATAATTTAGATTTTTTTTTTCCTTTCACAAACTTTCATAATTCTAAAATATTCATTACCTTTTTTAAGATGTTTATTTTATAATTAATATTTTAGCTTTAATATGCATACATTTTATCAATTCTCAAAACTTTCCAAGGATGTCTTGAAATGAGGATTGCATTAGAAATAATGTAGTTATTTGAAGTTTTTAAACATTAAAAAAAATTCACAAAAAACAGCTTTATATTTAATCTGATTGCAAGCAATTAAAAAATTTTTATAAGACTTGGCAGACATTTTTCCGGCATTAAATTTCTTTCAAACAGTTGTTTTTTACAACAATTACACAAGCCAATATATTAACGAAAAAATTATTTTTGGAGGTTTTTACAAAATGTTGTAGCTCACTTACGGCTTTCGTTACAGACAAAATATTTTCGAAGGGTTATAAAAAAGATCAAAGTAAATTTTTAGAGGGGTACAAATGGAATTTTATTGCTCCGATACAAGTCGACGTACCTTAAGGGCAGGTTCTCATGAAACTTGACCAAAAACCTCAATTTTTTTTATACTTCTAAGAAATAAATTTCTACTACAGTGATTGTATTGATTTTGCAAAGATTTGTTTGTTGTGCTCTTTGTTTACTTCTTTATCACGAATCAGTCTAGGCTCAAACAGTTCTTGCTATTTTTTTTATTTTGCGATAGCTTATGATGTGTAGAAGAATATGTTTCCAAAGCGGTTTGGCCGAGAAAGATTGCATAAAAAAGTTATCGCATACGGAAGGAATCCATATTTTTTGAAAACGTGTTTTCTGAAAAAATCATGTTTTTCAAACTGATCTCCTCGATGTCTCAAAAACTACTTTATAGAATGACTTGGATTTTTTTTATTTCAAAGTAGATAAAATTTATTGGATCATAAACCCAAATTCAGATAATATTTTGGGCGATTTTTTTTAAAGAGCGAAAAATGTTAAAAAACCCACTGCTATAAATTCACATGCACTCCATTTTTGTAATTTTTCACTATTTACTGATATTATAGGTTCAAGCACCAGTAATTATAATAAATTTAATGCAATGTTTTGGTTTTTTCATATCAGATGACATGAACGTGCTTTGCGATAGAGACCGTTTTTTCCAAAAGCGGTACCTTTTTTCAACGTGGCGTATGACGTCGTATTGAAACTTCACATTACACTTTTATGCACCAAAACATATATTTTCCTACACTTTAAGCAACAATAAGTTCCAAAATACTCAAGGTGCTGATTAGCTTCCTCCTATGAAAAAAAAACACGAAATCTGCTGAGAGGTAAAATCTAACTGTTTTTAAATCATAACCGTTCGTTAAAGGGTTAATAAATTTTTTTTTAGACTGAAAATTGTCGTGTTTTTTTTAAATACAAATTTTTATTTATTGCAATTTTATAATAAAAGTATACCAAAATATGTTCTTAAACCTAAAATACAAATTTCAATTCGTTCAGTGGTTAAGTGAGCGTCTATTGGTGAGTGCCAGAGCAAACTAATTTTTTAAACGTGTTTTTCCTGCATTTTTCCGAAAAAGCTTTTTTGGTATTTCTATTCTCCCTAGATCAAAAAGATCTTACCCAATCATTTTGAATAGTTTAACCAACAATTTGCAAAAACAACGAATTAAAAACCAATTTTAGCCTTAAACGAACAGCTAGAATTTTGAAAAATATAGATTCTGCACCTATAGAGAGGACTTTTATCAAATCACATCAAATCACCTTTCGTCAATATTTTAGTTTTAATAAAAGTTGCTTCCTGCACACCATTCAAGGCACAACAGAGCTGAGAAACACTGTTTTACAGGCTGATTTTGAACCAGAAGAACTCGCCACGCCAATTCAAATTGGATCATGCCAGGAAGTCGTAAGGAGGATAAGCTACCCCCTTATTTATTTAAAAGTTGGCCTAGTTCTTATATTTTTTACTGAAATTTGTTTAAAATATTGATTTTTATTTACAATACTAATGAACGCATCAAAGTCAGGCGTACAATTTTTTGCCATTTTCATCATCAGCATACCAAAAACCAACTTGAGTCGGCTGTTTCACTTTTAATCATACCCAAAGCCAACTTCATACCACGCTATTTGTATTATTATCAGGGCCCGGATTTTGTTGACATTGTTTTTTTTTACGTTATATGGGGATTTTCTGATTCCAAATACAAAATTTTATTTTACCTGATTTGACCCTTTTCCACCATATCCTTTTTTAACCTCTTTTTGCATTTTTTGCACTTTTCAAATATCGTTAATATTTTACCGAAGGTTTTTAATTATTTTGAAAGAATTTTTAATTTAAAATTTTTTTATTTGTATTATTTTTTCTGATTGCAACACTTTGAAAAGAGTATTTTTTACACTTCGTTGCAACAAAAAAGTGTTAGAGGCAGATAGCTTTAGTCTAGTCAAACAGTTAACTGTTAGCTTGGTTAGCACCAAAGCTCTGTTAGCAAGTTTGAAAAGAAGATATTTATCTCTTCAGAATTCAGTATGTTTTATTATAGTTTCGAAAAAGTTGTGCATTGAAAACAAAAATATCTTAATTTGCTTTAAGAAATCTCTTAGAAATGTTTGGAAATGATATATTTTCCACAAATGAATGCTGTGAACAGCGAAAAAAATATTTTGGGGAGCAACACATTCACAGAAAGGAATACCAAAAGCCGTAGAAATAGTTAAAAAAAGGTGTTAAAAGCATTCTTCGAAAAATTCAGCAGATTATTTCTGCGAATACAAAAAGTACGTCAAAAAGTGTTCATAAGTTCAAACAATTCTTCTTTGCCCAAAAATGTGCGAATAAGCGACGATGAGTCGTTCAATTTGTCGCCATTAGTGTCCGCGCGGATGTCAAACGCTCGTTTAGCACATTCGAGTCACTCCTAAGGGAAAACTGCATGAGTTTGCTACCCGTACGTTTTGAAATGAACATTGTTGTACAATGTTTTTATAATTGAAACTATTTTAATTTAAATTACATTTTAAAATGTTCGAATAGAAAACTACTGCACTTACGCGATATGAATGTTAAAAGAAATGAAAAATTTAACAATTCGAGAAAAGAAACAAACTTAGTATATGCCTTTTATTTGCCTTTTTCAATGTCCACTCTGCCTTTTTTTAATTTTTAGTGCCACAAAACCCGGGCCCTGATTATTATTAATTTAAACATTATGAAACTTAATACAGTAAAGCTGTGTTTATTTTTTAGTGATGTATATTAAATAAGAAATTATTAAAACAACACCGAAAATAAATTTTTAAATGCTGAGTCGATATTGTTTAAATACTATCAATTATATTCATTAAAAGAGGGAACGATATGGCAACTGCTTTTAACCCTCTACTGCACACGAAGCCATATATGGCTTTTCATTTTCAAATTCGAATTTCCAACGGATATTAGAAGTTACGAAAAAGAGCAGTTATTGAAATGCATTAGTAGATGCTTGTTAATGTGTGGTGAAAGTTTTTGTCTCTTGTTTTTATACAGCTGCTAAGAAAATCTGTTTAGTTTATCAGTGCATGTGTTTTTTTTATTTTCAATTTAGAAAAACAAAGAATTCATTGAAAGAAACAATTCCCACATTGTTTTTTCTAAGTTACGTGTAAGTAAGTTTACTTATATATATTTTTTATAGAGTTTATAGCCTACTGATTTATGTTTATGTGATTGTTTTACAATTATACATGTAAAACTCATTTAATCATGCATTCCTTCGAACAGCCATAAATGACTTCTAACGGAAACGCAACTACTTTTCTAAAAAAAAATTTTGTTTACGTTTCTTATTATTCCATTTCAAACATAAATCCAGCAAAAAAAATTATTTTTTCCATCTGGATCTTAATGCGTGCAGTAGAAGGTTAAGATTTAAACTGAGTGACTTTGATTAAGTCAATTATGTTGTGTTAAAAAAAGTCGCCACTAAAGGGTGCAAAAAAAACTAACTACCTCTAACGCCGTAGATAGGTGTTTCATAGAAGGGGTTTAGGTTAGGTTAAAGTGGCTGTCACTTTTCAGAGACACACTTAAGCCAATGTGTCCCATTGTGATACCATGGGGTTAATTTCCCTACTCAATTTCTATTGGAACTTATGTGAGCTGTTTACAAAGCTGTGGATTCTGATGGGTGATGGGGGGAAGGGGGGGTTTGCTGAAACAAAAAATATAATAAATCGATTCAATCGCTTCATTCAGAGCAGGACGACAAGATTTAATTCAAGTAAAATAACGAAAACAGACAATTTAAAAAGAAAAACATATATGTAATAAGGCGCCTCACGAAAAAAGTGGTTCGGGGCAGTTCCTCAAAATAATCCTAGGCTTATGTTATGATGAATCCCCAAATATTTCGACTCTAGCGATATCCATTCTTGAGCTGCAATGGTTTCAAATAACCTCTAGAAATCGAGTTTTTTGTAAAAATATTGGCTGGTGTGTTAATTTTTTAGAAAAAGTGAAATGATCTGAAATATGCTTGCATCAAATAATTTTAAATTTTTTAATGATGTTTTTCGTGAACTTTTATGATTTTTTTTTAAGTTATTTTCACTAAAGTTCAAAAAACTTAATTATTTCTAATGATATCCTCACTGGTCAGAATTGCTGGCCAGAATTGCTTAAGCTGAAATATTAATTATAAAATAAACACCTACTGAAAAGATATTGTAAGAAATTAAAAAAAAAAGTTATGAAGTGGTTTAAATTTTTAAAGTTTTTGTATATAAATAAAATAAAAAAAAATGAAAAATTTTTTGATGCAGATTGGAAGCGATTTTTCCGGCCTATAGTTTCTGATAGTTTGTTTTTTAAAACTGTTACGCCAACCAATATTTTTACACAAAAATCGATTTTTAGGGGCTATTTCAAACCATTCCAGCTCACGGATGGCTATCTGTACAATCGAAATATTTGAGGAATCATTATAACATACGCCCAGGTTTATTTTGAAGGAAAGACTCGATCAACTTTTTTCTTTTCTATGGAGCATTAGGCGCCTTAATACACATAGTTTCATAATTCAACATATTTCATTAATTTTTTTGAAACGCGAAGCCAATTTATCGATGACAATTTTCGCGTTCATAGAAATATCGTTATGAATATTTAATAGCGCTAAGCCATATTGATTAGATATATATCGATTTTTTAACAACGGTCTAGTCAAAGCTGACGTAAATGAATATATTTTATGTATTAAATGAATTGTAACGAAAAATCCTGGACTCGTAAATGCATACATTAATTGGTGAGCTTGAGACGAAGTGTCACCGCTAGAATTTGAGAAGAAAATTTTTTTAAATTTACTTTGCGATAGTCATACACAGCTTAAAAAATCGGGAAACTGAAAAATGTACAAATCAAATTCAATTTTACGTTCATTTAATAACACTGTAGGGACGTACCCACACACGAAAAAGACACACGAAGATGACGACAACTTAAACTTGGTCGTAGAATTTAGTGGCATACTCAGTTTTTCCTAATCAGATCAAAATCCCGAAAAAAATCCCGCTTAAACTTTCAGAATTTAATCTACTTATAAAAATATTAATTTGAGTAAAAAATTTGAAGATTTTTTTAAAGATTTTACGTTTAATATTAAAATATGGTCAAAATGGTGAGAAATGCAAAATTGCTTAACCTTTGAAAAATCATAGATTACACAAGGCTATTTTTTTTACGTTGGAGGTATTTTCGAAAATACAATAAAAAAATTGTTAAAATACTATAAAAAATTTTTTAAATTAGGGCGAAATGATGGTCGAATAACAAAAATCTGAATATCTCGAGAATTTGATCTGATTTGGAAAAATTGAATATGCCACTAAATTCTACGACCGAAAATTAAGTTTACTCGTCTCGGCGGTTTTTTGTGTCTTTTCAAAATTTGAAAATTTACCTACAGTGTAATTTAACGAACAATAAATCAATGTTTATTATCGCATCGTCAGCATGCTAGTACGTTATTAAGAAAACTATTTATATTGTATTATATTTAACTTAATGTCTGCTAAACTAAGCATGTACATTGTACAATTTTCAATTTATCTTCATGTTATGGTAGTTAAATAATTTGAAATATCTGTGCTTTTATTTAATATATAAAAAAATGTTTAATTGCTAAGGAGGGGGTTTGAACCCCCCGTATCTACGGCGTTGCCTACCCCGCTGTCAAAATGGTCTCGGCAGGCCCCTGGATCATGCTCGTTTAAATAAATGGCAGTGCAAGGAAAAACAATGCAATTTTGATTTTCAGTTTTTCGATAATTTCAAAACTGTAGTATTAAATTCTGAAAAAAATCACACACCTACAAATCGAAACTTGCATATCAAAATACCCTATAGGAACAAACTAACTTCTTTTTAAAAACAGCTAATTAAAAAACTAATTTAAAATAAACGATAAAGTTTTTCGATAATTTCAAAACTGTAGTATTAAATTCTGAAAAAAATCACACACCTACAAATCGAAACTTGCATATCAAAATACCCTATAGGAACAAACTAACTTCTTTTTAAAAACAGCTAATTAAAAAACTAATTTAAAATAAACTAACTAATTTAAAATATATGAATTACTTTGAATTATATTAAGGCGGAACCCACTTCAATTTTGAATAGTTTTTATTGCATTATATATGAAGTAATATATGAAGTAATTGAAAAACTACTTCAAAACAAGTGGCTTAAAAACAACCTTGAATATTAAGGTGGCAACAACTCTGATTTTGACATGTTTTTATTGCAAATTTTTATTAGATTACAAGTTTATATATATTTAACCATGCTATTTAATCAAATATTATTAACTTTAGGCTTTGATGTATAGAAATTTAAAATGTTTATGCTTTTAAATTCATCTTCAGTAAGTGGAGTATTAACTAGTTTTCATTTGATTTATTTTAAAGTCATTAAAAAATAATTTACATTTAACTAATTTAACAAGTAGTTGAAAATATATGCGGTTTTCAATTGATTTATTTTAAAGTAGTTGAAAAAATTATTTAAATTAAACTAATTTAACAAGTAGTTGAAAACATATGCAGACGAAAGTCAATTGACTTATTTAGCGGACATCACCATACAAAATATGTTAGTTCGTTCTATGGAAAAAAGTCAAGTCAAAAGTGACAAGAAACTACTTTTTCAACTACTTTAAATTAGTTGATTTTCCTACAGGGTAAGTATATTTTAATCACAAATTTTTACTTAAAAAATAAAAACAAAAACACAAGAGTATTCTCTATGTCTAGGATATGCCGTTGCATGGTGCAAAAAAAGGAAATATGCAATCCGTGCACCGCCGCAACAACAAAAGACGTAAAAAATCCGTACAATATTTCCTATGTAGGCTTCACTTAATCCCATGTATTTGGCGGAGCTATGAAGCATAGTTTATGAAATGCAACCCTGCGTTTGTAATGAGAGAGCATCCAAACAGATGGTGAAAAAGAGTGAAGTGCAGAGTTCATTATAGAGTTCTTTCAGCTGTTGATTTTACTATGCTTCGCTTGTACAATAGGGCGTTCCCAATCCATTGGATATTAAAGTGTAGGATGATTACAATCCGCACTTTTCTGAGCACAGAGCACTGAGTTTCAGTAAATTTTGAGGTGCACTCTGAAACTGTTCGGTTAATGAACTTTTTGTAAAGCAAATGCGTGGAGTCTCTTCTCTCTTCGTGGAATGTTTCGAAGTAAAAATATATAGGATATCATTTCAACTAAAAGCTTTACTAGCAATGGAAAAAATGAGAAAAATGCTAAAAACCTTTCGCTTTGTACAAAAAGTAGGAGTAGTACTAGTCCAAACATGCCTTTCGAACATGCTTCCACTTATAATTCGAAACAGGGGAGCGATGGACCCCTCAGCCAAACAATTTTTTTTTCTTTTCTTGACCCAAGAAATCAACAAGCGCCGAATTGAAACGTTGATCTAGGACACGCTGAATAGATAAGATTAGACTAGCAGCTCGAACTCGAAAATGATGACGACATTTGAATAATAAACAAAAGTTTATTTTCATCTTCCTCACAACAAACACTTGTCAAATTATGACAAGTAACACAAATTATTTATTCGTAAAAATAAAAGTCAGTTAAAAATAACACAAAACATCGCTGCCCTTCAAACCTAATGGATCAAACAAGTAATCCTCTTCACACAAAACTTACTTTCACACAATATCACAAAATCCAGCGCATTCTGTGCCTACATGCTCAATATCATAACCAAAGCGGTGTAAGCCGAAATGGACATTTTTAACTTTATGTAGTATAGTTTCATCTTTCTTTTGTGTTTGCTGTGAAATTTATCATAAATAAATTCTTTCCGGCCCCATATCAAATTATGCCAAAATTTTTAATTAATGGCAAACATCTTTCAACTTGGCTCTCCGTCGAACTGAGACAAATTCAGCTGCATAATATAGCCAGTCGAGAGAATAATAATAATAATAAAAAGATTATAAATCGTTGGCGTGGCCCCAGCCCATCGAGAGAAATTAATGTGTGTGTAATTTCTCACTTGTTGGATGCTGTGGCTCCAGCAGTGGCAGCCAACTGTAGGAGCTATGCAGAAGCAAGGGCAGACGGTCACTCGCCGCAAACAATTAAAGCAAACTTATAAATAAGACCCGCAAAATTCATTGAAGTAATCGAAACTTTACATCATTGATTGGCTACGCCGCGCACAATATCCCCAGCAGCAGAAATTGCGGATGAAATAGTAGTCAACGAGAAAGAGAAAGCAGCAAGAAAGGTGCACAAAGAAACAGTTAACCCGGTCAAGCTAATTGGGTGACGTCAGTAGTCATAATATTTGGCAAAACCTCTGTTCCTGTGAGGCAAGTATTTGTTATTGAATTTATTACGGTGCTCTTTGAGAATAAAGGCAATGCCTGAGAATTAATTGCCTTTAAATATTGATTTATAATAACTTAATTGGTTAATAATAAATAACTAATGATTGTCATTAGTGATCACTTTTATCATTAAGCATACATTTTATCAAACAAATATCACAGTTAGCTGATAACAACCGAAAATTCTTTGCCAGTTCTACTGTTTTCGGCATAACATTGAAACTTGTGTTCTGCATTTACCTTACCTAGGATTCAGCTGCTCCTTAAACCAAGTCAGAATGTGACAACAACTCCATAAAATCCATTAAAAAACTGCTGCTAACGTCAGCAAAAAAATGCTTACCATTATTCAAACTTGCGTCCCAAAGAGTGACAAAATGACAACTGACAAAAATTTGAATACAATGGAACACTTCGTAGCACTTCATTTGATGATGACAATAGCAACAACGGCAGCACTGGCAGCAGCAGCATCGGTAACAACAACCACAGCAAAGCAATTGAGCGATGACAATTGGATGTCCGGATTAAGCATATGTTGCCGCAGCACGCTGTTGTTAACTGGAACACAGAAAAGTGGCTAACATGGAGACGTAACAATGTTGCTGCATTGAACACCGAAAATAAGAGAGGAAAACCATCACCGATGCCACATAACTGGAGAATTCAATATTTGTGCAAAATGATCAAGGTGGCAAGATGGGCGGCAGCAGGGCTGGCAGGTAGGAGGATTTTCAATGGGTACATTGAAAATTATTATTTTTGCGTGTGACCGAAGGAAGATGTGGCAACGTGCAATCAACTTGTTATGTGACAGTATGCTGTCGAGTCGGTGACGGAATATGCAAAATCACTGTGCAATGTCATCAATCAAGCCAGGAGCCAGTCGAAGAAGCTGAATCTCTTCTTGACGGGTTTGGCACAGATTTTTTTATGTTTGACTTTAAATGGCGAATTTATCAATAGTTGTTTAACTGTTTGACATCCATCGCAAAGTATGCATGTTTTCATATGCATATATAATATGTAAATCAAGCATATTACTTTCTTTTTTTCAATCCCGAAGTATAATTCCTTCTAAGTTTTGGCCCTTTCGTGCAATTAGTATTAACAAGAAGCACCGCACGTTGTCCGTTTGTTGATAAATTTGCTAAGTTATTAAAGTGTTTTTTTTTCCAAACAATTCGTCTTTGGAACTCGCTCCCCCATCACATTCAGCGAATAAAAAATGTAAAGCAATTTAAACATAATTTAAGGGAGGGTTCTCCTGGATTTTTTTGGATTTGGCCGAAAAACAAGCAAAATTTGAGAATGGTTTGTGGGAAAATGAAAAGACATACGAACTTATGCTTTTGAACTTTGATTCGTGGTTTATTGACGAGTAAAAAAAAAAAGATATTTGAAAAATTCAAAATGGCGGCTTGAAAATGGCGGATCTCGTCGACCTCTGCGCGCAAAACAGCGACCTCCCGCGGACAGTGTGGGGCCTCAGGTAGTGAACTGAAATGAGAAATGTATAAAATTTATTAAAATTGATAACATTTTATATGCCTGGAACCTAACTTCAATTAAGTTTGGTAAAAAAAACCAATTTTATGGACTTTTAAAAAAAAAATTGAAATTTTTTGCTTTTTTTTTACTTAGATCTCGTTTAAAAATTATAAATAAACAATTTTTTATGCCAATGTTAGGTTCCAGGCGTACAAAAAAGTATATACTTTCAAACATTTTTTGAATGAAGGAAATCGGATCAATAGAACAAGCCCTGTGCTGTCCGTTAGATTAGAAAACATGGTTCCGAGAAAAACGCGTTTAAAGTTTTTAGAAAGTTGGTACGCGCGCGTGACATGGGTACGTTTGACACGCTCTAGCTCGAGAAATACGCGTCGTATTGAAATATCCCTTGGCACAAACATTCTACATATATGTAACTTTCATTTTATGTAAAAAAAAAATGGATTTTTTCAAAAAAATCCAGGAGAACCTTCCCTTAATAAATTATTTCACACGTCCATGAATATGTATGTTTTTGAAGTATTTATATCTTAAGGTACTATTACACTGCGTAAAAAATTAAAAATGATGAATTTTTTTTGTTAGAATAAGGTCTTAAGAATATGTTTACAAAATTTTAGAAAAAAATATCAAATAGAAAAAAGTTATAACATATAGAGTGGCTCACAACGTAAGTATTTCTTAGCACTTGGTTTCAGAAATGAAAATGTAAGAAGAAACTTGGAGTAAATATTTTTTTCAAAATGTTATTTATTGGTGAGCAAAATTAAACAGAAACATAGTTGAAAAATTAGAACATAACGGTAACAAAATTAAATCAAACCAAAGTTTTAAAAACGAGCTCACATTGAAAGTCGGGCAGGTAGGGAATTCAATGCTAAAAATAAGAATTTAATGTTTTGTTGTCAATCCTCTTTCTTTCATAACTGCTTGCAGAATTTTTGGCATGGGTGCAACCAAATTTTTGCAAACATCAGCTCCAATCAGATTCCACTCTTCACTTAGGATACTTTTTATTACATCTTTAGTTGCCTATCCCTGATACTGCACTCTGGGTTTAAGTTCATCCCATAGATGCTCTATAACATTTTAATCTGGGCCTTGTGAGGTTGTTTTTATGACATTTGGACATAAATATCAAGTACACAATTCTTTACCAAGAGCGTCGTATGTTTCAGGTCATTGTCTTGGTATAACTCAAAATTGTCTGCAATTCCTTATTTAACCGCACTTTCTTTTACTTTCGCCATGAGAAAGTCAAGGAACATATTTAAGTCCATTATACTAAATTATCAATAAAATAAATCCTTCTAACATCAGACGCAGCCCCAAACATGACTGATCCTCTACCATGATTAACCGTATGTTTAAAATTTTTATTGCAAAATTTTTCATTCGGTTCCCGCCTTCCATTTGAGTCAAATAAATTAAATTAACTCTCATCGGTAACCAAAACCTTTAATAAATGTTTATAACTAAAAAGTGCTAAATATCCCAATTTATTCTGTTAACCTATTAACCTTGCTTCAGAATGAAAAGTCTTTCGTCATTTGCTCACGCACGAAATTGAGAAGCTCTTTTACATTTTTCTTGCTAAAACATGGCTACTCTTCTATTTAATCAATTTTTTTCTCAAAACTCTTCAAATTGTTTATGAGTATACACTCTTTTTCAAATTGAGTTTCAACATGACCTCTAGTTTTGGTGCAGATAAAAATGGGTCTTTTATTAATTCTCTTAAGACATACCTTTCATCTTTGGACCTAAGTTTATATTTAGCTACTATAAGTTCTTTACTACATATTCTCTTATCTTGTATATTAGGTTTGATTATATGTGCACTGTTGATTTACTTTTTAAGACGATTTGTGAAATTTATCGCTCGGATTTTTCTTTCAAATAATGATCTATCACGAGCTGTCTTTCTGCCAGTTTTGATTAATTCACTTTTCGAGAAATGTTTTTTTTTTTAAA
Organism: Dichetophora obliterata; assembly: GCA_963920525.1. Taxonomy (NCBI): domain Eukaryota; kingdom Metazoa; phylum Arthropoda; class Insecta; order Diptera; family Sciomyzidae; genus Dichetophora; species Dichetophora obliterata. Next base: position 1,808,420 of record OY986439.1, read on the forward strand.
GTTTTGCGTTTGACTGAAGTTATTCCAACAGTATTAAAGAGTTAAAAGCAAGAATAATGGTTTAGGGACCATGATTTGTATTTGTTCTTTACTAGCCCGACTTTCGATGTGTGCTCGTTTTTGTAGGTTTGTTTCTTTTTAAATTTGTTTCACCGTTTTGTTCTAATTTTTTAATTATGTTTGTTTTTAATTTTGCTCTCCAAAAAATAACATACATTTTCATTTCTGAAACCAATGCGAAAGTGCTAAGAAATACCTGCCAGACTTTTGTTGTGAGCCACTGTATTATATTCGTATGTCGCGTGATATTCAAGAACCTTTAAATCTTTAATCGCGTTTTTCTCGAAACAAGGTTTTTCGAATCGGCTTCTAAGATATCTGGACTTCTGTTTGATCGATTTCGATGAATCTGGATTCATTGTGATCATTATAGACTCTGTTAAGCACTAGACCTATAAAAAGCCAAAAAAATTTATTTTTTTTTTGTATGGCTGAAAGTTTTGGCAAAAAAGTGGGTTTTTTGTACATTTTTGTTTCAACGTATGTCTTTTTATTTTTTTATTTTTTTTATTTGCGTAGGTTAAGTGCTCAACTACAACCCTTAACTTAAGAATGCACTTTGATTTTTTACTTTAAGACGCTTTGTAAATGCTGGAGACGAGACGTTCGCTTTTTTTAATTTGGATGCTTTCATAACACATTCAATATATAACCAGGGGTGAAAAGCGTACACTCAAAGAAATATTCTTGGTAAAATTGATACATAACTTTTGTTAATCCCTAACAAAACCAAATTGTCCAATCAATTCAATTTTATCAATAATGCATTATTTTTTCGTCAATTCAAAATAAACTTTGTCCATTTGATTAAAAAAAGCAACAAATTCAATGCGTGGTTTTGAAAAAATTTTTTTACTAGCTTGAAATATAAGTTTGTTAACTTGATTTAAGCTTATTCACGCTGACAGACTCGTCAATCAATCGAAATAAAATTTCATCATTTTAATAAATAATTTTAACAAACTACTTTGTTGGCTTGATAAATAGATTTGTTATACTGAAGATATAATTAATGTTATTGATAATCGATCGAGTCAAATGGACAAAATTTCCATTTTATAATGATAAAATAGATTATCAATTTCAAAAAATCCTTAATCATGACAACAGAAAGAAATGCTTGGTATTTCTGTGGCGTCATTTGCCTTTTTAGATCAATTACAAAATAAAGTAAAGGAGATAAAATTCGGGAAAGCTTAAAAGTCCAGTCAAAATAAAAGCAGTGCGTAGAACTAATTCATAAAAATTAACGGTATTTTCTGTGACATTTTTTAATGCGTGGTATTTTTGTGGTAATTTTAAATACTCGTGGTATTTTTTAATTCGTATGGTATTTTCTGTGGTATTTTTTAATGCGTGGTATTTTTGTGGCATTTTTAAATACTTGTGGTATATTTTGTGGTATTTGGTTAATAGCCGTGGGATTTTTTAGTATTTTGGTATGGGAATTGTTTGGTAATTTTTTGCTCTCGTGGGAAAAAAGGTATTTTTTATTGGAATTTGAGGTTGCAACCGTGGTTCCACTTAACTTAAAATACGGTTTGTCTTTTTAAACTTCAACTTGCGTATATCTTAATATCGAAAAAAATTAATTAATCATCTACAAATTACGGTGCTTTCCATAAGACTTATGTCTTGTTAGCTCCATTGCCGAACAATAAATAAATAAATAACATAAAAAGATTCTTCCACGCCTTAGAACTTCAGTTATATTCTTTCTAACTTTCCTATCAAGAAGTGAAGACAAACCTCCGTCGACAACGACAAAAAGCTGTCAATAAACCAAATACACTTATTCAGCGACAAGACTTGACCTAGATTTGTTTTGCCAACTTAATCCAACTGAAATGCCGCAAAACAGAACGTGTGGTCAACATGAAGTGGAAGTCTATTCAATGCGAAGAACTCTGACTAATACAATGGTTGCCAAAAGGAATCAAACTTTCCACTCAAATCCACTTTATTCCAACATAGTCAGCAGCGCAGCTTTGAGTGCACTCCAGGAGAGAATTATAATAATTGAAGTATCCTGCTGGTGTGCTAGTTCTGCCATCCCATCAAATCCTTTAAGGACAATGTACACATGACCAAACATTTCTAAGTGCTTCGCCAGCTTTGAGCTGCTATGTAATTTTACCTAATAGGCTAAGACGTTAAACTAATGCTGCAGCAAATCAGTGTCCAAGGCAGCGAGCATTAAATAAACTCTCTTTTTTTTGTCCTTATTTCTTGTTTAACATTTATTCTTCGATTATCAATAAAACGTTCAGTGGAGGGCACTGCTCACGAAGGTGTTATAATAGCACTTTTCACAAGCTCACACTTTGTAGTGCTGCAATAACTAAATTGCGGAATTTGGCTGCAGCATGTCAGTAGGAGGCATCCGAAGAATAACATTCCCAGCCACAGCCGTTCGACCGATCAACCGACCGACCGATCGTGCAGTCTTGTATCAACAGTGCATCATCAGGAGTTGCACTTCCAATTGATGGCGGAACATTGTGGCAAGCGAACGAACCACATTCTGACCAACAATGCAACAGCGTCAACTGCACGAGGCGCAACATGCCGCACATAACTGCCGCCGCTTGGGGCCTCATCGCCCGAATGTGTTGACAACAACTTTGCCAATGTACAACCACAGAACAAAACACAAGAGAACAGAATTGAACAATACCAAGCAACACCGCCAAAGGATCCATCCCAGTCGCCTAAGTCGTAGTCGTAACTGGTGTCGTGTCATCAGCGTTTCTGCAGCGTCACTGATCGCACACTCACACACACTCTGCTCATTGAGCAGCCATAAGCAAGACATGATCACAGCGCATCTATCGCTTTACACACTAAAATCGGAGGACGATTCTTGGTATGGTGGAGTGCGGCTTGCGAGATACACGTGTACCATTCTAAAGTCGTGCGAGTGCAATCTATTCGGGATCATGTATTAATTGCACGACTTTATTGTGCCACAGCAGCACCCGGTGAGGCGGTTGCCGAACAATATTCCTCTTCTTATTGCTATAGTGGTGTTATTGTTGTCGTTGTTGTTGTTATTCAAGTTGTTCAAGTTGTAATTGTTGCTGTTACTCTTACCGATGCTGTGCCATTACAGTCAACGACATTTGTCTGCCAGCTTTGCTCCAAGTGATCGCACTCACTCAGGTGCATGCGGTGCATGCGGTTCATGCACAAAATATGCATCGGCCTTCGACTCCTCTAGCGGTCTAGCAAAGCTCCAGCGATCATTCCAAACGACGTGCACTGTGCCGATACGCGACTAACCACATCCAAGCGAGTGTAATCGAATTTTGTGTATTGCTTAATGTAAAAAGAAGAAAGGCAATAACAACAGAATCGAAAAGCATTAATATATCGATTCGGTAATTTGTAAACGTATTTAGTTTATTTGTAAGTTAGTATATTTGTCAGTGATAAAACATTTATGTTTAAGCTTTAAAGAAACTTAAAATTCGGCTGCAATTCATAAAGACCTTAAGACTGCAAAATTATTTAAGAGCTAATTAACAAGGTGCAATATGTTGCAGTGAATACTCTGGAAAAACCATAACAAAGATCAACAAGTTTTCTTGCCATAAGTTAAACATTTCTGATACTAACATAAGACTTATTTGAAAGGGTCCATGGGGCAAGTGGGGCAGCTGCTCTCCCTTAAAAGGTTGGTTATTTTTTAGACTAGATTTTGGTAACATGAACAATACCTTCGTATTAATTGTAAAAAACCTCATTTTGAGAAAATTTTATTAAAAAAACTTATTTAAAAAAAATAAAAAAACAAAATAAAAACCAAGCGTTTAAATTTTAAACAAGGTATTATAAAAATAAATAAGAGACCATATTGACAAACAATAAACACCTGCAATTGAAATAATTTCTATTTATTATGTATCTTTAACTATTTCAATTGTTATTGTTTTGTTTCTAACTAAAGTGTTTTCGTTTCTAACTAAATTTATCAAAAATAGTTACATCTATTTTTTGTTTTTTTTTTTACTTTTTGACTTTTAAGTGGGATAATTTGTGTACATAACTAAATTTTTTTTTAAATGAAAATTAATTTCATTATATAAATGTGTGTACACACTTTATTACCTTGTTAGTTAAGTTAAAATGAATGTTTAAATATTTTTACAACAAAAATAACTTCTGCGCCATTTTTTTAGAACAAGTCAATTTTAGTTAGTATGTAATAAGTAATTTTTATAAAATTAAAAATGAAATTGAAAAATATGCAAAAAAAACAGCAAATAAAACTCTGGTAAAAAATTCTTGTTTATTAAATGTTTTGAAACCAATTTTGTAGCATTAAATAAAAAGAAATAAAGATAAAGCAATCAATTCAAAACTCTTACTTATAGTTATAAAAATTTGTTAATATAATTGTAATTCGGCCTGCAAACTACATTTTTAAACACTAGATAAAAATTAAATAATAAAATATTAAAGTTATATGCTCTTAACTCAGTCACATTTTGACAATTTGGCCATGTTTTTGTACAGCGAAAATGATCGCACATTGGACTATATTTAAAACAAGTTAGTTAACCAGAAGTATGTTCACTTTCAAAATTCTCACCAAGATCTAAACTATATGAAATTTCTTAAATTTTTTTTAAGACCACTATTAAGACCACTATTTTTTCAGCACAGAATCTAATTTTATTTTAATTCTGTGTCCATTGGCGCCCTTTAAAGCATATATTTTTTAGCAATATCATCTATTAAACTAATTTGAGTTCTTAAAAGGTTCTCTTTCCTTCTAATTTTCGGCCTTTGTTGTCTAGTGGAGAGTGCACTAGACTATCAACCCAGGTTCGAATCCGGGCTCAGGCATGGTTCTTTTCACTTTTTTTGTTCTTTCCTACATTTAAGAATTATGGAAAATGTAAAAATCCGCAACTAAATTGTGGAAAATGTGGAATCAAAAGTCAGGAACAACTAATGGCTTGCCGAGGTTAAGGCATAACACTAGCCTCGGTTAAAAAGCAATTCAAATTGTCTTTCACGGTTGTTTCGCCTAATCAATAATTCACGCATGGTTCCAATTAATTCTTCCAAATAAATCTATACCTTTCCTTTCAGGTCAAAGACCAAACCTTGTTTGTATAAGGCGCATGCCTTCGTTCTTTGATCTTTAAAAAAAAAAAAATTAGCGATAAATTTACTAAAGAACACTTAGTTTTGATTAATATAAGCTGGTTGAATCTTAATAGAAGTTAAAATATTATGTATATAAAACAAAAGTTTCTACTCGTGACGGGGATTTGGAAAATATAATCTTTGCGTTAGATATCAATGAATGAATATCCTTAAATTGATTCTTATTTCCCCAGTAACGCGGTGCATGGCATGAGGTAAACAAGTTACGTGTATTACTTTGGGATACAAAATTTGTTACCATATAAAGCGGAGCATCACTCAAAAACAGTAATAGCCTTTTTTTATTAAAATCTCCCCCTAGTAGGTTCAACAAATCATTAAACGCACGAGCAATTATAGCATTGTTTTTTCAGTTAAACTAACTACATTAAGAAAAGATATTTTATTGCTGATTTTCTCTTCTTTATGTTAAATTCCAACGATTACATTGACAATATACCGTCCTTGAATATCTATTACTTCATCGATTGAAATCCATAAAAGCTGGGTTTGTAGAGCGTCTTTGATTTCACGTAATTGCGGATTACAAATTTTATCAATAGGGGTATTCACTTCATTGCTGAAATTTCAGAAATCGGAATTTTCCGATGAGTTGAAGTGAGCGACCGTTTGTAATGTTTCGTTTTTTTCACATGCATCTGTCAAGTTTAAAATCACCATTGCTTTATTTCGTTGGTGGGCTTATTACCAAAACAAATAATTATGCTAAAAAACTTGTGCTTTCTGGCTTTTAATAGAAAAATAATGCAAAAAAAGTAGATAAACTAAATTATATGATCGGCTACAATAGAATTAATGATAATTTTGTTCTTGCTCGCATACATTGCATCAGCTTTTAGGAGGGATTTGACAGGATGCTCTTCTTCTTATCGAAATAATCATATTCACAACGACTCACACTCATTAAATAGATTTGCTTATAGTTACTGAACACATCTTTTCTTCGAAAATTAATGACGATTATTTTTCATTAACTCATTAGGTGATTAAATTTAAGCATACTTCGGAAAAACAAAACAACAACAATTCCACTGAAGTTTTCGTAAATTTTAGCTTTTTGGAAATATCAGCAGTGAAGTGAATACCCTTAATGTAATTTTTGAGTTGTGTGGAATCATCGGGTATATTATTCTTTGTACGCTTTTCTAAAAAGTTTCTTAAGCTTGGATTACTTAATTTTTGTAGTGGAATATCGGCTGCCACCAGACATTTACAGAAATTCATACAAAATTGAGAAACATTCCAACTTTCAGCATTCTTTAGAAGAGATTGCGATTCTTTTTCATCCCCCGTGCATATTAAGTTTCTGGCTTTTTATATGTGCTCTGGCTTTTTATATGTTGATCAACCTGGGATTTTCTTTCAAAACTTGCACCTTTGTTACAAACTTTATCAAATTAAAATTGAGCCATCGGTTTTGAACATATCTGAATTAGCGATGAGACATGTCTTTAAAGATGTACGAGAAGATTAAATTATATATTTTAATTATTTAATTAACAACTAATATACACTAAAAAAAATTTTCTTGGAATATGAGAAAAAGGGCATTATATATATAAAAAAAAATGATATTGACTTTGCTCCAGATAATGCTTTTCTCTAAATGTGATCCCAAAAATTCCCTAAAAATGGTAAAAAGCTTCAATGAAAAAGAGAATTATTTTCTCATCAATAAAGACACCTTTTCTTTAACAGAAAAATATTTTTTATAACAGGTTCAACCGATTTCTTTATTGTGTCAATTTTTCCCAAAAGCAGAGAAATATTTTATTAATTTTAATAAATTTTTTCTTTAAATTGCGTTTAAAGTTTCTCATAGAAAAAGAACACTTTCTTTAAAAGAGAGATATGTTTTCATAATATTGGTACAACATTTTTTTTTTATTGCGTACTTTTTTCTCTAAAACAGAGAAGGATATCTGCAATTAAGATTAAAAATTTATTTTTGTGAAATATTTGTTTTAACTCAGTTCAACGCAAGTAAAAGAATTAATATGGAATTGTAGTTCGGTTATAGAAATATTAGTTAAAAATATGTTAAAAAATAGAGATTTAATTATTGCTGTGACATTGTTTTTCGGTACCTCTTATAAATATTCTAGAAATTTCTTCTGAAAAATGATATTATAAATGCATCCAAAGAACCAGTGGTAATAAAAAACATCGCTTAGTGTAGCTATGTTAAATAAAAAAAACCGTTTTGAAGAAACAATCGCCATAATATGCAGAATATGCAATACATGATTTTCACAACATCAATTACGCGCTCTCACGCTTTCTCTCTTTTTCGTAACTAATCCAATATAAGAAAAATATATCGTTTTTAGAGAACTAAAATTTTTTATTTTTGAGAAATAATTTGTTTTTATTGATAAAAATACTTCGCGTAGTAAATTGTTTATGAATTTTTCTCTAATACTGAGAATTTTTGAGTGCGAAATTAGAGTATAACTTATCATTATTAGAGACATGAAATATTTTCATTTCTCACAAGCGAAGAAATATATTCTTCGAATATGTGAAAGTTTATTCAAATTGAAGAAAATTTTATTTGAAATAGAGAAAATTGCTATTATCGAAAATAGAGAAAATTTTTATCAGAAAAAGATAGGTGTTTTTTTTCTGCGTGTACTTATCCATTTTACTGTCCTTAGGTTTGCTCAATTATTAAAGCGCGTCGTCAACAAACTCAACTCTAAGCGTACGCTTGCTTTTTCGCTGCTCACAACCCGGCGTCATTTTTTAAATTTTACAAGCGTCAAGTTAAACATGTGGAAAAAATATGCAAATAACTGAAAATATGCAAATATTGTCGAAAATGCCAAAATATGCAAAAATATGCAAATACATTTAAATGCCATTTTAAGGCAAATTCAATGATTCGTAAAGATATGTGCGAAAAGTTAATGTGTGGGTAGAGAGATCCACAAAAAAATATGCACTTGCATAAGAAATTTTTTGAAGACTCCAAAAAATATTTTACTTATTTATTACATAAAATTTTAGTCATTAAAATAAAATAATTTGCTTATCATTTTGATGATCTCTTCTCCTTTACCCTAGGTGTAATGCTGGCTACACCCTATCAAACGGTTGAAACTGACTTGAGATAAAATACATAATTGTAACATTTTTATATATCGCACTGCTGCCTCGGTAATGCAAGTGCTAGCGTGCTTAATTTCCATCCAGGAATCTCGAATCCTGGCAAAGCCATTATTTTCTAACAATTAAAGCTATCTTCGTTTTCTTTTCTGATCTCACTCAATTAACATTAAAATTCATGAATATTTACAACAAATTACAGAAAAAATGCACAATAAAAGTTTCAAACTTAAAAAATCTGGCACAACAAATAACGTTAAATTATTGGATATTATAAATCAACCATATTAAATTGTTCTTCTCTTCACCTTTGAAATGTTCACAAACCATCGTATCAACATTCTCTTCTTCATCATTTTCAAATTTAACATTTGCTTTTAGAAAGATTCTAACCATTTTTGTTGTATATATTTACATTCTTCTATCTCGTTTTTTATAGCAGGTATGTATCTTTTAGGGAGCCCAATCCCGGAAGCTTTTCTCGATCCCGGGATTATTGGGATTGGAAATCTCATTCCCGGGATCCCGGGACTAGTTCGGGATTGAAAACCTTAGGAAGTAAATAATTCAAAACGTTTTTAAATACAATTTTTAATTCTTGAAACTAAAAAATGTAAATGAATTCATTTATAAAGCTACAAAAACTAAACAAAACAGATTGAGGGTATTCACAATTGCGTAGTTTACAGTGTAGTTTGAAAACCCCTTGGTATGGATGCCACACTCTACAGAGCCGTTTTTATATTTTTTTTTGTTTTACATGAAATCTCTAAAACCAAAAGTGTAGTATTTTTAAGTAGTCCAATAATAAGTTTAACGAACGTGGTTTTTTAAGTTAAATAATAAATAATGATCGGTTGCCAGTTATTTTCTAATTGCAAACATCGAAGAAACTTAAAATACAAGTTACACTTTTTTATGCCCTATATTAATAAAATATATTAATTTGGATAGTTAATTTATTTACATAGTAACAAAAAGCTATAGTGGGAGGTTCCCAACAACAAATTCTATTGTAGAGGGTGCTCATAATTGTGGTTTTTAACTGTGGCAAAAAAACCACAATAATACGAGACCGCACAATTGTGAATACCCTTATTGTTAATAAACACAAAAAACTTATATTACATTAATGACTTTGTTAATGTTAATGAAATTGTATTAATTCAAAAAACAAAAAACATTAAAAAATAGAATAACAGTTTAATGTATTATTATTCAAATGTTAAACATTTTTTTATTAAGTTTTTTAAGGCAAATTAAGGTTGGAAAAGATTTTTCAAAATGAAATTTTTTGTTTTAACTATTTTTAAAGTAATACTTTAAGCTGATCAACGTGTCTTATTTTTCATTAGAGAGTTTTGTTCAGGTATTATTGCAAATATAAAGCGCTGATGAGAAGCACCTTTCTGATTCTATTCTAGTTGGAGAAATAGTTGTATGATAATCGTAAGCAATTTGTAAGTTTCGATCACGATTGCCTTCACCACAAAGCAAAATTATTACCTGAATCAGAATATCAGACAATTCTGAAATACATAGCTGACTGCCCGATGTTGCAAGTTCTTCTAAGACTTGCAAAGTCTTTGCTCCAGTGATGCGCACTCATCGTCCTAACAATCTTTTCCAGCCACAATTAAAGGTTTTTTTAAGTCTATATTCATTTCAAATTAAATTAAAATGGTTGGAACATGTAAATGAAAATTTGTAATAGAAATTTATAGAAATGCTTAAATCGTCCGAGATCCCGGGATCCCGGATTGACTTCCCTAGTATCTTTATACTTCCTCCCACAGCAAATTTTGCGCGTTTTATAACCACTTCGGTTAAGCGATTTAAGTCAGTCAACTCAAGAAGCAGTTGTTAGAAAATGTTTTACTTTTACGACTTAATAAAATTTATTGATACCAACAATTTTATGAAACCTCAGCAATATCGGAGCAAAATAATAATAATAAAATATAGTAACAAACCAAGCTACAAAATATACAAACTGCTGGGGCGGAAGCATGGGTAATTCTTGATCCAGTTCTAAACTTAATACAAAACTTTTGACGGAAACTAAAAATGAGCAAAACACTTGGAAACATAAGGATTTTGATGACTTTATTTACGCGCGCCCCAGCAAAATGTTGAAAACTTTTTGGCGTCAACGCTTGCACCTACTCAAGCGTCATTTTTTTATAGAACACTGCAGCTGAGCAGAAGAAGACGGGTCGAACTCAAGAATTTTGAACCGAAGTAAAACTTGATGTACAAGTACGAAACTTTTTGGCTGCACATCCTTAAAGCGTCTTTAGCTGATGAACAATGTGCATGGGTGGGGTGAAGTGAAGTGGTGTGGGTTTGTGTGCCAGCAGCACACCAAAAAAAAAAACAACAAAAAGTAGAAAAACATACAACAGCAACAATAATAACAATAACAACAACAACAACAACAACAATGTGTCTAATACACACTCTACACAATGTAGAGAAAAAGTTGCAAAAGTAGAGCAAACATAAAATTCATTTAAGAAGAAAACATTTTTACGCAACTTCGTTTTGTCGGTGCTGCTGTTGCAGCAACCTTCTTTATTGTTGTAGTAGCAATTGTTGTTGTTTTGGTTTTCACTTGTTCAGGATGTAATAAATTCTGTTAGTTTTTGTTCAGAAGCTGCAAGCAAGACAAAAACTAAATGAAGAATGCAGGACGAAATCGCGGAAGAGGACAATAGAAACAAGCCAAAGACAAGGAAAGAGAAGATGTATAAGAAAATGAAGAAGAAGAGGCTTAAAAGTAAGCGCACTACATGGATATTTCATTCAAAATAACTGCTCTTAGCGCCATGCAGAATTGGGCACACAAACGCTTTGAGGGGGCGCTGCCAACGGAGAGGTTCAACAAACGAGTTACCTTTTGTGCCAAGCATGCATGTAGAATGAATGTTAGTTGAAAAAGGGACAAAACAGCCTGGCGCGTGTTAAACAGATTTTGCTTCATGCTGCCCTGCGCTTCATTCCAGTCGCTCCCTTGCGCTGATGCCTCGCATGTCGACGCTGCTGTAAAACCTTTTGTTGCGTTTTCATAATGAAAAAGATCAAACTTTCAGTCACTTTATCTATCTTGCTCCTTCACTCATGCTCAACTCATTGCTCATTGCTTACACTAACGTAATAAAATTTAAAAACTTTATACATTCTTTTCTGTTGTTTTTTTTTACAGTTTCTTTTGGCTGCGAGTTCTTGTTGTGAGCTCGAAATTTCCTGATGAAGAATGATTTTCGGAAATTATTGGATGTTCAATTTAATTTATGAGCGGAAGCTACATGCTTGACATACATTCTCGATGAAAAGAAAATTAAATTCTTTCCAAAAATTAAAAAGAAGTTAAGATAAAGTTTAGACAAAAGGATTGCATTTTAAATGGTTGGCAATTAAGAGCTTATTGAAAATGGAATGAAGAAGGCTCAAAACAAGATGAAGATAAGTTTAAAAGAATGTGGAACAAAGCTCAAATATCCGGGTAAATGGTAACATTTTTGGTATCTACTTATATATTAAAATGTTTAGGACTTAGATTTTACAAGAAATTTGCACATTTAACGAATAGCTAAATGAATTCACAGACTTTTCTTATTTTTTACTGAGTTTACTGAGAGCGCTTAACTCAATTTCTAAAACGTTTTTTAAACAACGTTTACTCCACCCTCTTATATTTATCATTAAAATATTTAAGTCACACATATATGTACACACAATATAACATCTGAACTACAAGTCCTAAAGCTACAACACCCACAACTGCATTTAAAAACTCTTGGCAGATATCAACACCTGCGAACATTTTCCTTTTGTCAGTCGTTCAGTCAGTCATTCAACTTATACAACTCATTCAACTCGCAGGTGTAACAATCATTAAACTTTATTCATTTTAATCCTTTTCATTTAATGAATAGATCAACTGAGGAGTACCCAACAACTACAGAAACGAAGAATTGACTCAACCCCTCGATTCCCAACAGTTGGCCACAGAAACACACGAAAGCCTTTTCGTTTCTAATTAAAATTTAAAGCAGCACCGGAACGGTAATCGTTTCTTGCCGTACAAGGAAGCATTTACAAGGATTTGTGTGAAAAATCATATCATTAAATTTAATTAAAGTTTAATTGAAAAGCTGTTGATGTGGTTAAGAAAGAGTTTTTAATCTCAGAGGATTTTTTAATTAAAACTATACACGAAAGGGTATAAAACATGGATATGTTTGTATGTTTGACATATTCAGAAACATAGAAGAAAAAATGCATATCATGCAAAATTCGATTAAATTGATTTAATTAGTAAAAACAAATGTCTAGAAATGGAAAGTTAAAACGTTGTATTTGGGACTATAACTAAGACTTGGAGCATCGCTTTTAAAGCGATTAGGTGTCTTAAAGTTGTACAGAAGACTTTAATATAATCAAATTTCTTACTTACAGCCACTTCCATGCATATTTTGGGGGATGAGAGATAATAAATCTAATTATTTAGATAACTATATCTTATAGTATAACTCGAAAGGAATAGTGCCTGAAAATTTTAAGTCATTTTAAGCAAAACTAACGCAGTTATCAACAGATATTAACTATAGAGAGCTATTGCCTCTAGACTCACGTACTAGTTGAGCACAAAAAGAAAAGAGTAGAGAGCAACATGGAGTTTATTAAAACTCTTACAATGCAAATGCGAAAAGAAATCGATTAAGCTACACATTGCTTCTGATCTGGGATGATTTTTTAAGAACTTAACACTTTAATTATCTAAAAATACTTTTTATTAAAATTTAAGGAAAATACCCTAAAAAGTAATGTAGCACAAATATGGTTTTTTAAAACTTAAAAAAAAAAACAGCCTGGTACTTTTTTATTTAAACGGTAAAAGTAAATTTGCACTTTAATTTTATATAAAAGTATATACATGTCTAAATATATACGTAACTCGAACTTTCTGTTTGATGCAGATGACCTAAAATTATTAAAGAAAATCTCGCATTCTACAGATGTTACGGATTTTTAAAGCTGAGATTTTTAGACTATTAAATGGCCTTTCTTTTCAGAAATTTTCAAAATGTTTTCGTCTCAATGTCTCCAAAATTTTCCTGAAAATATTGTGCAATTTATATTATCTGTCTGATTCTAAGCCGTTACTATATTTTTTATTTAATGATCAAGAAGATCAAAGAACACTACTTGGTCAAACCGAATATTCGGGTTCGGTTTCGGTTACAGCCAGTTTCAGCCGTTTTTGTAAGTTTCGGCTAGTTTTAGCTGTTCGGCCTCAATATGGCCGAACCCCGAAACCGAAGCCGAAACTTTTGTTGAAAATTTCTTACAAACCGGGGACCTCTGAGTTGATAGTCTAGCGCTAGACTACAAAGGCCGACAAGATATTGTGATTTTGTGTTTATTTTTGACACAAAATTTCAATTTATTGACGATGCCAATTTTCTTATTTCTGGGGCCTATATTAAACCGATCTTTCACAAAATCTGTATTTGTTCTTAATAAACTAAAAATAACAGATTTTCGTTTCAACGATAACATTATATTTTATAACAAAATTATTACAAAAAAAAAGGAATATTGGCTAACACCGAAATTTCAAAATTATCTTTTTATAAAACTTTTTGGTTTTTTATCTCAGATTACAACCGAAGAACACTTTTATATCAAAAGTGTTTCAGAAAAGACGCTATGTTTCTATTTAAGTGAGTTTTAATGCAAATTAATTAAAATTTTCGGAAAATGTCACTTTTTAACATACAAATTGTTTAAATCAAACAATTCACTATGCATTTTAAAAACACAAATTCAATATATTTTTGTCAACTGTGCTGTTCTCCACATCTTCTTAATAATTTATTTATTTATTTATTTATTTATTTATTATTAATCTACTGGACTATGTCCTTACAGATTATTTAAGCTTAAACTAATTATATAATACAAATTTGTTTTAAAACTTCCTCTGCTATCAGAAAAGTCAATTTGGTGATCGATTAAATTGCATAATGACAAGCATCTAGATATCGGCTCATTGCAGCCATAATTAGTTCGATGAAAGTCAATATAAAACAGATTCGATTCTCTTAGATTCCTAGCTGGAATATAAAATTTTACTAATTCCAGCAAACCGGGACAGTATATTTTGCCATCAAGTAAATCTTTTATGAAGAGTACACTTTGAGCATTCCTCCTTTCAGATAAGCTTTGCATACCCAACAATTGACAGCGAGCTTTGTAGTCAGGCATATTATCATAAGAATACATGTGACGTATTGCAAACTTAGTAAATCTTTTTTGTATTTTTTCGATTCTGTTCATTCCATACTCATAGTATGGGCTCCAAACTATACTACAGTACTCAAGAAGAGATCTAACTGAACACATATAAATTGATTTAAGGGTAAATGGATTTTTAAATTCTCTGGAATTTCTTTTTAAAAAACCAAACTGGGAGTTTGCTTTGGAAACGATGTAGTCAATGTGGTAACTAAATGAAAATTTTGCATCAAAATGAATGCCCAAATCTTTTATTAATTCAACCCTTTGAAATGAATTATTATAATCATAGACATAAGTCTGTATAATGGGTAATTGCTTGCGGGAATATGTCATTACTTTGCATTTAGAAAAATTTAATTTAAGCCCGTTATTGCGACACCAGGACATAAGTGCATCAATATCTGATTGAAAAAGAGAACAATCACTAAAACTCTTGATATTCATAAAAATTTTTATATCATCCGCATACAGTAAACATTCGCTATGTTTGAAAATATAGGAAACATCATTTATATATACAATAAATAAAAGAGGACCCAAATGACTACCTTGAGGAACTCCCGATATTGCATCGATTTCTCTAGAAAAGTTTTCATTTACCTTCACTATCAACTTCCTATTACATAAATAAGAACGCAACCAACGCTAGAGGCTGGAATGAAAGCCCAACTTCTCTAACTTGAAGATAAGGATTTGATGGCTTAAACTGTCAAAAGCTTTGACAAAGTCTGTGTAGAGCGTATCGACCTGTAAACTATTTTCAATAGCTGTAATTCCGAGGTTAGTAAAAATTGCTAGATTAGTGCAGGCAGATCTACCGGCGAAGAAACCATGCTGATTTATCGAAATATAATTTTTTATTTCTTGGAATAATCGGTTGCATACGATCTTGTCTAAGATTTTAGGTATAACCGAAAATTTTACAATGGGCCTATAATTTTCAACCAGGCTTTTTCGGCCTGCTTTGAAGATAGGAGATATATAAGCTATTTTCCACTCATCTAACATAACACCACTTGAGAGAGATTTATTAAAAATCAATGTTAGCGCATTACATAACGACGGTGCACTATTTTTAAAGAACAGCGGCGGAAGCAAATCATATCCCGCCCCTTTTTTTATATCTAAACTAGAAAGAGCCAGAAAAACTTCTTTTTCTGATAGCTCAATTTTGCCTAAATTCACAACACTAGAAATGTCTGAGAAGTGCGAAGGAACTATTGCATCGTTATTATCTGAGAAAACGGATCCAAAAAATGACGCAAATAGTTCACAAATTTCTTGGGTATTAATCGCCGTTGAACCCTGGAATTCCATGGCTTTAGGTAGACCGTTACTTTTACGTTTTGAATTGTAAAATGACCAAAAAGATTTCGGATTGGATTTTATATTACCCTCCATGGAGTCAATATATTTTTTATGCAAAAAATTAGACAAAAAATCGAATTCTCTCCGACGTAGATGAAAATTTGACTTGTCATCTGATGACATCGTATTCCTATACTTTTTATGAGCTTTATTTCTTAAATTCTTCAGTTTGAGGAGGCTTCTATTATACCATGGAAGATTGAATTGACGCTTTTTGTATCTTGTTGGCACATATAAGTGAATACATTCCTTAAGAGCCCTTTTAAATTTAAAATACATTGCATCTAGGCTAAGAGAGTCGAATATTAAATTCCAATTAATAGAATCAAAGAAGTTATTAATGGCAAAATAATTGGCTTTACTATAATCGTAAATTGAGGAAGAAGTGTCCAGAGTGCATCTCTTATATTCATAAAAACTAAAATTTAAATTAAGCGCTTTATGATGGATAGATTCACTTGATAGCGGCAATTCGCATCTGGAAATCAAAAATTTAAGATCATTAGTAATAAATATGAGATCTAATATTCTGTTGATATCATTTTTGATATGATTGACTTGGAAGAGGTTATGTGCATACATTGAATCGCAGAAAACTGACTCTACACCTCTATGCAAATTAAAAGGAATTAATACCTTGTCATCACAACTGCCACTCAACATTACCTATATTAAAATCGAGATTGGGAATAATAAATAAAGCACAGATCGTGGGAGAAGGGCATCAAAATGGTAGTAATGAAGACCCTATAAATAATTTTAGTAAACTAGTGCTTAAAAATTCTCAAGCATAACAACAATAGTGTTAATAAGAATAGTGAAAAAATATGAAGGGGAGAGGTTTGTAGGTTGGACATCTGGGTATTGTTCTAGCGTTGGCAACCTGCAAGCATAACATATAGCTCCGTCAGACATAATGTGAAAAAGAAAATTGTGCAAATTAAAAAAGCTATTTTTTCTTGTATTCATTACGTGATAAATTTTTAGTGATTTTCAAAGGTGAAAACTTGTGTTGAACTTATTTTTTAATTTATTTTCATGATTCAATGAAGTTTCCAAACATATCGTGAATTAGCAAATTTCTTGGATTGTTTTTAAAATTCTGTACGAACTGTAGGTTGAACACTTTTTTTCAAAATTTTGTTTGCATACTACAATCGTTTGGAGTCGTCGTGAGTGGTTATATTGTATTTTAATATAAGTCCCATTTTCATTATGCCCTTTCGCTCTCAAAAAGTTATCTTTTTCTCTCGTTCTCGTCTGAGTTGAAAAAAAAATTAAAAAAATTGAAATGTTTTTTAAAATTATTTTCAATAAATTTAATTAATTCTAAAATCAAAAATTTTTTTAAATATTTTTAAAAAGCCAACAATACCTTCAAAATAAAATTTAATAAATTTCTAAAGTCAAGCGTTTTTAAAAATCATTTCTAATATTTTAAGCGTTTTGTTAGGCGGTTTTTAACCGACACAGACTGTTTAGTGCTTCCATTTAACAAGTTTAAATGCAAATTAGCAAATTCAGTTATCTGGATCAAATTTTAATTTTATTTTTTATTTTCAAATATTGTATTCATTTAATTGTGTTAATTTTATTATGTAGGACTTCAGAAATTCCATTTTGTAAGTACTCGCCTTACGGAATAAACATCTCCGTTTTGGGTGAAATTTTGCATGGAACATCATTGACGGAAATAAAAAACTTTATTTTGACGAAAAAAATTATAGAGTTATAGGTTGCACAAAATTGACAAAATTCGCAAAAAATCGAAAATCGATTTATACGAAAATTCATATCTCCAACACTTCTAAACCGAATGTTAAGTTTGAGATACCTTCGGAAAGGTGATTAATTAAACTTTAATTTAAAAGTAATTTTGGGGAAATTGTGGTAGTTGGGGGTTTTATCCCTTGCGGTAAGGTAATTAATTTCGATGTAGAGGTCCGAGGTACACCAAATAAGGGTAGAAACTCAATGCGTTAGTGAGATATGGTAATTTTTACACCTAAATACAAATATTTTCTGACTAACAAACGCATCCTTTTTCTTCCAATTTAGTTTTTAATTTCCGTTAGTGATGCTTAATGCAAAATTTTACCCAAATCAGATATGGTCATTCCGTAACATTTATTTCTCCGGTGCGTTTGAAATGGAATTGCTGAATTATTTAAGCTGTTTATTATATAAATTTAAACAAATTGTGTATTTGTTATGTGTTTGTTTAAAAATATATAAAAAAAATTATTTTTAAGGTTATAGTCCTCTTTTTAAATTACTGTCTCCTGTTTTGTGAATTCACCGACTTACAAAAAAAATTGGCATTGCTGGATTGCCCTCTAGCAAGTAACTCTAGTAACAAAAATAGATGTTACTTATCTATATTTTCAGACATGATACATAAATATAACTTAGTTTACCTTTTCTTGCTATGTATGCAAAATAGAAATTACTGCTCGAGATATTGGTGAATAGTTTGTGTTTGCCTGAGGTAACTCACTAGTTATGGCTTAAAGAAAAAAACTATCTTCTTTATCGCTGAATTCATTTTTTGAAAGAATTTTATTTGAACTTTTTTTAAGGATACAGTTAACCCAAATAAACTTATAAATCTTAAAATTTCGGATTTTTTGTAGGATCTATGCTGTTCTTAGAAGTACTGAAGGTTAGCTTTTAAGTGGGACCATTTTATATGTGAATTGGAATTGACTACATGGAATGCAATAAGCACAGCTTTAAAAGCACATTATTTATCGGCAATTACAAAGACTGCGAAGCTTCGAAAACATATTCACAGCACACTAACACATCAACACATATTGCCATTACCATAAAATAGATCTAGTAACTACATCGTTGGTGAAGAAGACTGTCCAGCGTGGACAACAATTACTCTATCAGTTGAAACAATAATCAAACTCGTAACAATAACAATAAAGCAAAAGTGCAATTATTGAGCGCATTCGTAATTTGTTCCTAGCAATAACATAATATTGTGGCAACAACAACATCAATAACAACGTGTTGGCATACGAGAACTCATATATAAGGAGGCGGGGAGATGAAGATTACGGCCATTGAGCCAATGTTAATAACGCAATCTTTGCAACATAATATTTATTAATAATAATGATATGAACAAATATTCGTAACGCGCTGAAGCTGAGCTCAGTGCTCGCTGCACAGTGGAACCAATTAACGCTTAAAGCCCACTTGGGCAACCACGCCTCTGGGCAATTGGCTGAAGTACACACTCACGCACACATCGACTCTGATGACGATGACGACGACGCATTCAACATTTATGTCTGCTGATTGTATCGAAATTATTACGATGTGGTAATTTTATGGGCAAACTGGTGAACTTAATGCTATGCCCTGCGCCCGCACCTTACACCCGCGACCGAAACTCACAGTCCCTGATGTTCAATGCTTACATCCTAGCATGTCGATGGTGCTGCAGAAGAGAGATCTACTCTGTGCGATAAGATTGCAATGTTGTGATATATTTTTGGTTAAGTAAGTTCGCACAAAACAGTGGATTGATTAATGCAATTAAGAGATAATAATACTATCCATGTTTTTTGCTCAGGCGTAGGCCGTGTTCCAAAGCTATACGACTTGACCAAAGCATTTGAGTCCTATCAATTAAATGCAAATGAAAATTGTTGTCTAAGTAGCTGATAAATTACAAAAATGGATTTGTGCCCACTGTGGCACTCATCTCGGGAAATAACTAAAACACCAACTCGTGCACAACGCCTGCTTAACTACGTCATAAATTCATAGCGCAGCACTAATTCAAATCTCTGCAATCATTGGTCCATTTGCTGCCCTTCAGCCATTGACGCTTATTATTATGATTATTGTTATTGCTCCCCGATTACCGGAGTGGAAACAGAATAGCCTTACTGTAGCTAGCCTATGTCCCCCATCTTGGGCCAACACTCGCTCCACTCTGCAATGATGTTTGTTTGAAAGGGAAATGCAAAGAAATTCATTACAATATCGGCAACACTAACTAGAATGGATACAAAACAAGCAGCGAACGAGGACGAAGCTTTATAATAATCTCTGTCAGAGGGGCAGGCACAACAGGCAGCAGCAGAAGCCCATCCGATGGCACAGCAAAGCAAAACAATTCATATTCATTTGAGCAACAACAAGAGCAATAGCAACAGGAGTAGCAAAACCATTACTCGAGCAAAAGCAAACGCAAGCGATCAGCTTAGCTCATTCGAATTTAACCGCAGGGTCCTCAGAACTCAGTCAGAGGTTGGTCGTAGCGAGAGAGTAGCGAATGCATCCTTCTCGGAATGAAGCGCAATGGCAGCAGAAGCATCACATCACACATACACAACAAGATGCAGCTTCATGCTAAACTGACTCATTATCCTTTGTTGAACCATTAGTAGAGCCAGTGCTTAAGTCTCTGTCTCAGCCTGAATCCCAGTCCTAGTCCCAGTCCCAGCCTCAGGCACAGTCACTGCTACTTCCAAGTCGTATAAATCATTCATCGAGTGGACCTCCAATTATTTGTCAATTTATGTCTCCTTCAAGGGCAGCAGACTATAAATAATTGTTCTACTTTGCTAGAGAACCACAATCACACAACGTTTGCTAAATAGAATTGGCTGGCAATTGGAAATAAGCAACAAGAAATCCTTGCTTCTTACATTTGTTTAGTTTGTCCACCATTCTCTTTGTCTCCACTGTCAGGGCTATATCAGGGTTTATCCAAAAAATAGTCAAGAAAACTTAAAATATATATTAATAACGCTCTCAGGGAATTATTTCATTTCATATCTTGCATAAAAATGTCCTTTTGACATAAGTAAAAGCTAAAAACCTCTTTCTTTCAACTCTTCGTGGGATTGAGTCATAACTGTCTGCTGACCCTTCATTGATTAATAGCTCTCTATCTCTCATTTGCCCATTAAGTGCTTCACACAAGACCTGCCATACCAGCTTTCTGACCATAAATATTTAATAAACTCACTCTAATCAAAGAATGTCCTGGATTTTTGAGTGTTTGGTGTGCGTTTTGGTTATGACGATAATTAATCAAAATGTTCACTTGTCAATAGCTTAATGTGAGTGTAAAAATATTGACCCAATTATTTAAGAATGTTGTTGTGTGGTTCTTTTTATTTCCCAGTAATTTTGTATAATTATGCACGCCTACGCTCATCCACTAAAGTCGATGGCACTCTTACTATGCATCATGGACACTCCTTGTTTTGACACAAAAAATACACATGTTTCAAAAGAGTTGTTTTTGTCACATTAATTTGACAACTGCAGCCAAATATGACGATTTTTTCAACTCAACTCCAACACAAGCTGCAAACTAAGCTTCATGTAAATGAAAAGCGTTGTTAGGGCATTTTAACAAATAACGTCCAAAGCAAGTGTGGTTTTTATGAAATTATTTTCAGGCCAAGCCCCCACCTTAGTTTGCTTCTGCTTGGTGTTTTTTAAAATTGTTATCGTTTGAGCTAAAAATAAGCAGGCGAAACCTCTTAAACGGTCTTGCGTGTTTTTTATTATCAATTGTTTTATTTTTTCAATTACAAACTGGTTTGTCAAAAATTAAGTGAATGTCGTGACAGCATCACGGATAAACTGTGAGCATTCATAATTTAATTGAAATGTAATTGCTGGGTCCAAATAGAATGGGGCGTGGCGAGTAAGTAAATAGAAAATTTCATTACAGCTCACTCTACTTTAGTACACAATGCTGCATGATGGAGAGCCAACTGAAATGAGCTCGTTTCATTTCAAGCCCATTCATCCATTATGACAGAGACAAAATCTTCCTAATTTAATTTTGATCTCATGCGAGAATGCATAATTATACACCGCATATAAAGTATTCATTTTGTTGAAATTAAAATATTGATTTATTTCATACCATGAATGAAAGCCATGCAGTGAATGAATGGGCTGTGAACTCAGCCGAAGTGTGAATGCATCGGCGGAGTTTGCTTGGGGTTGGGGCTTTAGTGGTGTGCAACATGGTTTAATCAAATGTAAATTGGAAAATTGTGGTTTTTTGTTTAATTTGTTTGAAGTATTGGATGGGCGATAGCGGAAAGGGTGTGGCAGCAGTTTGAAACTGCATTTAAAAACAACTTAACGAATAATAACATGCCGATGATTGACGTGGAGTACAGGCAGGCGTGGTGGAGCGAAGAGCGAGAGTGTGGCTGTGGATTAATTTGTACAACATTACTTGCAACAATATTTGACAAATAATTGAAATGTTCATGAGTTCGTAGTGCAGTGAAGTTTTAACCACGGATGTGGTGGAAGCAATGCTTTGGTGCAGCTATTGATAGAAAATTTGGTGTATAAAAAGGCAAAAGGTAAGAATAATAATACATATAAAGAGTTACACGAAGAGCAAACTACAACCAGAAGGACCTATTAGATCAGGTCCGAGCTTTAAGTTTTCAAAAAACCCCACATAGTTCTAAAAAGACAAAAAACATTGTTTTAAACCGTTCCAGTTGTTTCCAACGTAAGTTTTCAACCGATTTCTTGAAATATGTCAACTTTGATGCGCTCTGCAGTCAAAATTAAGAGTTCAGCCCAATATATCTTTTTTTTTTCTGTCAGTACGTATTAATTTACATACCAAAAACTTAATTTCGATAGCTAACTCATTAAAGCAGATGTAAATTAAACAAGCGCAATATATTTTTCAATTTAAAAATCGAGGCATCTCCCTTACAAACTTTAAAATTGAAGTTCATAGTATTTCAAAAATATTGCTTGAATGTTTAATTTTAAATGTTATTTATTATTCACTTGAGATCTTATAACACTTTTTTTCACAAGAAGAAATTTTAAAACATGCTTATTAGGCTGAGTCGAATTGTATGGAGGTAAAAAAAAACCGATGTTGCCTGGGCGATTTTCGGTTCGGGCATGAAAAATTATTAAAAAAAGGGGTTGGGTCACTTTACCCTATCATACCTTCAATTTTAAAACTAATGCAAGAAATTAAATCCTCGCACCCAACTCAACTTAAAAACAGTTTAACATTTATACGTTTTCATACAACAGTTTATTGTAAAAAATTCAAAAGGAGTTTAGGGTATAAAGTTTACGTGGGTGCGTACGTATTTTTGGCCATCACTGCTGAACCACTGAAGCTATCCATCTTATATTTACACCATATGTTCGTGGAGTTCCCCGGAATTCTTTTTTATTTTTGCTAGGTAACGCTGTGATAAATTCTTTATAGAATATAATTTTGTGAATTTTTTACGATAATTTTTTGCATGAAAACGTATAAATGTTTTTATTTTATTTATTTATTTGATTGCTAAACCTTAACAGGTTTTATAGCAAATTTAAAAATTATAAAATAAGATATTTTATACAATTCAGAAATAAAAAGTTTGATTTTGATTGAAATCATGTATTATTAAAACAAACTAAAAAGTTTTAATAAATTGCTTAAAGTATATAATTTTATTAAAGTATAAAAAATAACAAAAAAAAAAGTTAAGTCAAAATCGGTAATATCAGGCAGCAAAGCAGGATTGCGTTTTCAAGACAAACAAGGTGAAGTTAGCAACAATTTTTGTATCCGGCGGAGTCGTGTGACAAACAAGATCTCATACCCAATAAAACACCACTCCAATAGGTAAATATATAATATATATCGTTCTGTCTTCCTGAAGCCGGTGAGGTCCAGGCTTGACAGGGTGTTTACTCGACAAACTAGGTCAACTTCACCAAACCAATTTTCATAAAATAAAGAAAACCAGTTGCGAACACAGGCACCAAGACAAACTAGGTCTTATCGGCCACTCATATTAATATATTACAAATCGATCTAACGTAGTGTTTCAAGAGGTAAAAAGACCCAAGACACCACGGTACCGTCGACAAGTGTAGTTACAATCATCATGAAGATATGAGGCAACTGAAGATCCCAGGTTTAGGTCCATTCAGATTATTTAGATGTTTATTCACCAAAATTTTCCATTTTACGCTTAGGTCCATTTATCCATTTAGATTGTTATATTAATGTGTTTACAAATCACCAGATGCATCAGATATATGTTTGAAAGAACTTTACATAATCAACGACGGTACTGCAGGTAATCTATAATTTTATGTTTGATTGAGTCCATGGATTCACTTAAGGATATAACATCAGATACAAAATTAAAATCACCGCAAGCGCTTTTAAGAGGTTCATTTTGCAAATTATTAGTTCTACAAAAGTTCATGTGGAGTAACTCAAAAGATCTTCTAGGACGAAGAGGAATATTAAAATATACTTTACTCAATAAATATGGACTGTTGACATATCCATGTAAAAGTTTTGTAATCCAACAAGCATTTATCATAATTCTCCGATTTTTTAAAGAAGGAAGATTTAAGAGTTGTAACCGATATTCATAAGATGGTAAGTGAAAATCATTATTACAATAAAGATAGCTTAAGCAAAACAAAATAAATTGTTTCTGCACTGATTCAATTTCGTCTATGTAACAACCGTATCGTGGGCACCAACAAACTGAAGCGCATTCTAGGATAGGCCGCACTAGAGAAGTGAATAAGGTTTTCGTTATGAATGGATCATTAAACTCTTTTGCCCAACGTTTAATAAATCCTAAAGTACTATTTGCTCTATTTATTATTTTATTTACATGAATATTAAAGCGTAGTTTAGGATCCATTGTAACTCCAAGATCATTGAAAATATCTAAGGACTCCAATGGATAACCACAAATTTTGAAGGTACATTTAATTGGTGGTTGGCGCGAGAAAGACATATGCTTGCATTTCTTCATGTTGAGGTTCATACGGTTCGTTTTGCACCAGTTGTGAAGATGATCAATGTCGGCTTGCAAAAATACAGCGTCATTATCATTTTTAAAAGAAAGGAAGAGTTTGACGTCGTCAGCAAACATTAAGTTGCTAGGATGCATTATCGTTTATAAAAAGTAGAAACAGAAGGGGCCCAAGATGACTTCCTTGAGGTACTCCTAAAGTAACAGGAAACTCATGTGATTTCTTGAGCTTAAAAATAACAGACTGTGTTCTATTGCTTAAGTAAGATTCAATCCACTTTACCAACGGTATAGGAAATCCAACAAGATGTAATTTTAAGATCAATAGTTTGTGATTTACAACGTCAAACGCTTTGCTAAAATCCGTGTAAATAACATCAGTCTGCATGCCTTTTCCAAAGTTTTCTATAGTTTTTGATATAAATTCGAGAAGGTTAGTAACAGTAGATTTTCCAGAAAGGAATCCATGTTGGAAAGGAGACATTAAAGATTTAACGCTATGCGATAGTCGTGATGTAACAATTGCCTCTAAAAGTTAAAGCGCTTAATTTTGCGATGCCACGATAGTTATCAATTAAGGATCGATAATAAATTAATGTTTCCGGTCTGCAGGAAAAAAGCAGGATTTTAATGAAGAAGTAAATAGTAAAGAGATTGTAGTTAGAGATTCTTCACAGCAGTATTTTAATATACATGAAGGTCTGTTATCAGGACCACTTTTATATGATGATTTAATATTTTTTAAAAATGATAAGACTGTGTTTATGTCAATTATTGGGAAATAAATATCCCCAGACTGAATATTGAAAGGATAACTTAATATTAGACCGTTTTTTGGTTGAACCGTGTGCGTAGATTTCATTTCTGACATCAGTTTTCTTCTTGCTGTGCACGTTTTATACAAACATTATTTAAGAAAATTCCAGGGCGGGGTGTTATCGCCAACCCTGTGGAACATAACTGTAGACTCACTACTGGTTAGACTGGATGAATTGAGCAGATGACATTGCGTTGGTGGTCCGCGGCAAGTTCATTGACACCATCTCTGACAACATGAAGGGAGCACTCCGAATGGTGGAGGAGTGGTGTCGAGAACAAGGCCTTACCGTAAACGCAGGCAAGTCAGACAATATTCTCTTTACTAGAAAGAGGGTAGGCCTGAGTACAGAACCACTCAGACTTTTTGGAGCTGAAATCAACATGTCCACGAAAGTTAAATATCTAGGGGTAACCCTTGATAGCAAACTGAACTGGAACGAGCATGTAGAAGATAGGATTCAAAGAGCCAAGAGGGTTCTGTTCCAGTGCAGACGCGTTTGTGGTCTCAAATGGGGGCTCAACCCAGAGGCTATGAAATGGGTTTACACTATGATGGTTAGACCTGTCATCACGTAAGCTTCGGTGATTTGGTGGACAAAAGTCAGCCAGAAAACCATTAAGAAGAGACTGGACAGAGTCCAACGGCTGGCGTGTGTTGGAATAACAGGTGCAATACGCACCACTCCAACAAGCGCAATGGAGGTTCTGTTAGGTATGCTGCCGTTGGATTTAGAAATAAAGAAAACAGCGGCGCTGTCAGCCCTCAGGATGTTGCGAAATGCTACGTGGCATGGGGCAACGGCGCTGCATGGTCATATTCGCATCCTTGATATTGTACAGAGAGATGTCAGGGAGGCGTTTATGCCTATGGATGGAAGGCAAAGAGTAAAAATAACAGAAAAAAGTTATAAAACTCTTATAACGAATGGAGCCGTTTGTGAAGAAATCGCTGGTAGCGATATCAGTATATTCACAGACGGCTCTCTGATGAATGGCCGGGCCGGGGCAGGCGTGTACTCAAAAGAGTTAAGCCTATCCTGTGTACTGAGGTTGGGGAGGTTTGTGTCTGTATACCAGGCAGAAATGCTTGGCGTAGTGCATGCGCTGGACCACCTGATAGATGGCCGGATCAGTGGCAAGAAAATTGTCATCGCTCTCGACAATCAGTCTGTGATTAGGTGTATGCAACGGACAGACATCACTTCCAGGTTGGCCATAGAATGTCTTACAAAACTCAATAGGTGCGCCCAGACGAATGAGCTCACACTTATGTGGGTGAGAGGACACTCTGGCATAAAACAGAATGAAGAAGCTGATTCTTTAGCAAGAGCAGGATCAGCAGAAGATTTCTGTGGACCAGAACCACGTATCGCCATAGGCGACAATATGGTGGCAGGCCTTATTAAACAATGGACGGACTCGGAACACAGTAAAAGGTGGGAAGAAGCTGTTAAATGCAGGCAATCAAAGGCGGCCGTGAAGTGGTCTCGTAGTGAGGCAGCAAAAGTTATCCGATACAATCGAAGGACTTTAAGCTGACTTACTGCACTAGTCACAGGACACGGTCCCTTCATGTACCATCTCGGGAAGATGACTCTGACCGAGGACGATGCGTGTAGGTTATGCCTAGAGGAGCCGGAAACAGCAGCACACATTCTGTGCCAGTGTCCGGCGCTGGCAAGCATAAGATTGACCACTCTGGGACGCCCATTTATTGGCGAAGCCGAGATTGGTCAACTAACCTATAAGGATATGCTTGAGGTGACAAAGGATGCTTACACGAGGAGCATGCTCACGTACGAGTACTCCGAGCAGTAGTACCCTTTGGTCCAATGGGGGACGAAAAAGGACCCACTGTGGTCTGCTTCGGCAAATCCCCAACTTATTATATAAGAAAATTCCTAAAGAAAAAATTCACAAAATTTAAGATGTGATAGGGTAAAGTGCACCCCTAACCCCCTTTTAGTTTTTTTTTTTCATATTTTTTAATGGCCGAACCGGAAATCGCCCCGGAAACATTGGTTTGCAAATCGACTCATCCTTATGCGTATATTCGCAAACTTTTTGTCATTGTTTTTTTCGTGTTTAATTAATGTCATGCATTTCTATATTCTACGCACAGTGTGCAGTTTGACCAACAAGTAGGACAAAATTCTAAATTTTTGTGATATAATTCCTTGGTACATTCCTAAACAAAAAATTGTTTTGGAGCCCTCTCTAACACTCTCTTGGTTACAGGGTGTTTCATTGAATCTATAGTTTTTTTTATATATCACACATTCCGAGTCCGCATTCGGGGACATTTTTAAGTATATTAACGTGTATTTTGGTGTATTTAAATGATAAAACAAATTCAATTTTTTTTATCCAGTTTTTCTAGGTATATGTGTATCTTATAATTTAAATTTGGTTTAAACGATTTATAAAACCATGAACCTAAATATAAAGAATCTTCTAAGTTGTGTACGGAGGACACTAAAAATATCGCAGTTTTAGTTGGTTTAAAAAATCAGCGAAATGCGTTGAAATTTCAAGAAACATTTTATTTGTATGAAAAATGTAAGTAGTACTTATATAATTCATTATTATGTATTAAAATAATTAAAAGTTATAAACAAAAATTATAAATTAAAAATTTAAAAATCAGAAACATTTTATTTGTACGAAAAGTGTAAGTAGTTCTCATATAATTTATTATTATATATTAAAATAATTCAAAGTTATAAGCAAAAATTATAAAAATTAAAATTTCGGTTTCGTACTGTGTTTTCAATGGTTGCGTATTTGGACATGTTCGAAAAACATTTTTAATTTTTCACTGGTATTCAGCTGCAAATTTGTTTCGAGTGTCTTTTATTTCTGGTTTTTCAATGTGAAACACTTTTAGGTTTTTTGAAGCTTTAGTGGCTCATATTCTAGAAAATTTAACTGATAAGAGCAAATATGTACATTGCGAAGAGTTTCACACATGGACATCCCATCAAAATTCACTGAAGCGTCCCCAGTACGCAACCAATAAAAGTAAAAAACATACTTTTAAGTTATATCTCTAATTGATTTCTTCAACTGCCTTGTCAGCATAGTTTGTCATTGTGTCGGTTAGTGGACTGAAAGATATTTTTTTAACTGTTTCAAGAATTTTCAAGTAGAGACCGATGATGGAAAACTGGAAATAACTTCTCTATACTGATATTATGAAATACTTCATATGGCTGATCTAACTGAACTCTAACGATCTCCTGCCGATCTCCTGCTCAAAGTTAGTCATAAGGAAATAATTTGTTGAAATTCAATAAGGATATTAAAAATAATTGATGCCGATCAGAACTTCACTCTTATTTTCTGATTACTGAACAATCCCCATTCGCTTAAACATCTCTACATAAATAATAGTGTTTGGTCTTAAATACTGAGTTATGCAATTTGGAATGAGAACGGTCCATATGTTATTTACTTCAATGTTAATTGCGATAAAAGTCTTAGAATATATCTCAAATATGCTGCAATTACTGCGGGTAGTCTCAGAGTGCATTCATTAAAATAGTCTACTAAATGAATGAACCAAATCAAGAATATATTTTGTGCCACCTAAAAAATTCCTCTAAGCACCCGTATCTTTTTCATTAAGGCTATTCACATTCAAGGCGTACATTTAACAAATCGTATTTATAGCATTGGTCATTGTTGAAACTGTGAGCACCCCGCCATGTGACTATCGTATTCAATAAATATGCAACTCTGTGATGTATGTTATTATGCGTCTGTGGACAGAGCATAAAAATAAGAGGCACAAAAACACGTCCAAGGGCTACTCTTAATTACGCGTGTTTGCGTATTTGCGTTTGCAAACAACAACGCTCATGTAAATTAGCGTACAAATAACAAATCGTACAAATAACAGACATGCGTATTCAAACTGTGAATAGCCTTATTAATAGGATCTGTTCTTTAGTATGTGAGCTCATAATAATAAAATCGTACACTGTTAAAAATCTTGGACTCAATTTTTTAACTTTTTTGAATTACATAAAGGAACACTCAAAAAATAGACTACTTTTTAATCCAAGGAAAAGTTTAAAATTTTTGAATCCGCAAAAAGTTAAAAAAAAGCAATGTAAATTCAAATCCACAAAATTGAATGCAGGAAAGCTTTTGGGAGTGTGATTTGAAATCTAACAAAATTAAACTAAAGTAGGGATTAAAAATAAGTATTTTTTGGATTAATTCCTTTAAGCCAAAGCTTGTAGTCCAACATTTTTAAACGTGTAATAATGCAATACGATCAGTAGTGGGCACCGCCACTGCTACAGCTGATGAAAAATTGATGCAAAACAAATACATTTTTAATTGTAAATCAACTAAGCGACTAAGGCCCAAACATATCCTTAGAATTATTTTGTAAATTACTAGTGTTATTAGATTAATAGCTTTAATATGTGTGCGTGGATGTGTTCAAGTGTGTTTGCATATTTATAATGTGCATTTAATCCAAAGCTCATACATGCTAACATACGGTTTTACGCACAAAAACAAACACACATGCACACACATACTCACTTCGCCACACATGCATATTTTATTAGGTGGTGCAAATTTTAATGCTTTGCGCAAACAACCGCGCTCAGCATCTAATTGCATTTCAAGCCTTTGTCTTTAAAGCAGCAAACGCCAGCAACAAATATGCTAACCTTAACCCTAAAGATACACCGATTTTTTATGCAAGTCTGCCACGGCACCGGTGCAAGGAAGCCTATTAATAACCTTGAAAAAATATTAAAAATTATCCTGAGAGCTTTTCGATAATACCATTAAAATCGATCATTCTGGACCACCAAAAAAAACAGCCGAAACGGTATTTCGTATTCAGTCATTCGTACATGGTATCCAAAATTTGAAAATTATTTATTTTTGTTACTAGAGACTATATTTCCTGATCTAGTCTTAATTCTGAATGCTTTTTCCCGGGGAATTGGTAAAGAGAGTTTTAATTTTTAAAATAGCAGATAAAGATATCACATTTTCTTTGCTAACACTCATGAATATTGACGGTTGACGAACAAATTGGCATTACAAATTTCCAAAATATTTTTGAACTTAATCTTAAAAATTAAAACTCCCTTTTCCGGTTCCCCGGGTAAAATCATTCAAAATTGGGCTTTTAGTGTTTTTCGAAGTGAGTGCCTAATTTTCCCAGTCCCAAATGAGCGCTCAAAATAATTTTCACTGGTAATTTCCAACTTTTTATGAACTTATGGTTCAGAAGTCTCTTAACCATCTTTATAATATTTTTTATGTAAATGACAGTCATGATGAGCACTATTTCAAAATATATATTTTTAAATAAACCCACTTTACTATGAAATATAAATTCTGTTGTGTTTTTTAAATTAATACTTGAAAGAGTCGATCTTCGAAAAGGATTATCTTTAATTTATAAGAATAATTTAGTGACTAATAGCTTTTAAAGAAGCATCCATAATGAATTAACATTCATAACTACGGGGACTTCAAAAATTATGAAACATCTTTCGCATTAATAATAAATCTAAGAAAATAACTTAAACAAAAAAAAACCGCAAAATATTTTCAATATTTGTTTTAATAAAACATGTCACAATTTTTGGCAACACTCATCAATAACTGCCACGATTTCACAGCAAAAAACACGATATTTACAATACGAAATCGATCCTGCTGCTGCTCTCCAAACAAAAGCTCCATGTCAGTGACAACCTCGGCACAAACGCAATCCAATTAATAACGTCAGCTGAGTAAGAGAAACTCTAAAGAAACTAAACGATCGAATATAAACGGTGCCACAAGTTAAGGCACAAAAGTAACAAGCCAAGGCATGAAGCATATAATATAATCAAACATGTTTTAAAAAATATTTACAATTTAAAAAAAAAACAAGATAAAATACGTTGCAGCAATCCATGATCCCACCACATTTCACAAAGGCACACACAGGCCACCAGATCAAAGACATGGGAAGCAACTGGCCCAACGATTTGTCATTCGCACTTCCAGCGAGCTCTTGTTACTGGGTTTTTTTTTTTTTTGGTGAGTGATGCGTGTTTGATATGTGCGCGTGGAAGGTGCATCACCTTTAGTCCACCCCAACTTTCAGCAGGCAGTCGCAAGACAGTATCGCGTTTCGCGTTATTGCACAATCTGTTTCATTTATGCTGAACACGTAGGAAATGTCATTATTAACAATCGTTATTAAAATTGAGAACAACAAAATTCCAAGAATACTTAAAACAATAATTTGGCTAACAAAACAAAGCAAAAAGCAGACATGATTTTCAAAAATGTCTTTAAAACAAATATTTTGTCAACGGCTGTTGTATGGTCAATTTTAGGGAAAGAGACAACATTAAATTAATAAATTATTACTGTGAGAACAAAGTGTCGATTTCATGCCATAGCTTGCACGTTTTTATTGATGAAAAAAATGTTTGAAAATGGGTTGATTTTACTAGAGAAACAAAAAGAAATCTCTTGACTCCGAAGAACTTTTGTATGGAAACTAATACAATTTCCAGCCAAAAAACATTCTGGAATTATGTACAATCAAAAAGAAATGGATCGCCGATTCCGTCCTCAATCGCATTTAATAGCAGTAAGTCTTCCACAACAGTGGATACTGTGAATCTTTTTGCAGATTATTTTAAATCAAATTATGATAAAGATGACATGGCATGGATGGTATGATAGCTCCCTATTGGAAAATATTGAGGAAAGTTTCGATATTGGATCTATCGTGTTGTCAGTTGAAGATATTTTAAGTTCATTGTTAAACTTTAAAAGTTCCACAAAGTCTCACAACGATGGGTTGTCTTAAATTTTATTAACTAAGTGTACTTCTGCATTAGCTGAATCGCTTTGTATGATTTTTAATAGTTCTCAGTCTTCTGGATCTTTTAGCGAGCATTGGAAAATTGTAGCTATTACTTCAATCCTTAAAAGTGGCCAGAAAAACGATATATCCAACTATCGGCCCCTTTCTAAACTAAACATTGTTTCTAAATTGTTTGAGTCAGTTATCAAACCTAAATTTTATTTTGTTGCTAAGCGACACATCTGCCTTGAGCAGCACGGGTTTGTAGCTGTGAAGTCTACAGTGACTAACCTTTCGCTTTTTTCAAATCATATCATTGTACTTGTGTCCTATCACCTTCAGGTGCTCCTCAGTTTAGTATATTGGGCCTTTTGCTTTTTGTACTTTATATAAATTATAGAAGGAAATGTTTTCAATACTCTAAACTCCTTCTTTATGCTGATGACATGAAAGTTTTTGGAAATCTATAAAATTTGGCTGACTTGATATTATTGCAAATTGACCTCAATAATGTGTATGTCTGGAGTCTTCAAAACGGGTTACCGCTTAACATTAAACAATGCTCTCAATATAATAAATCATATAATAAATTTAATGATGCGTCTAAACTGCAACTTCCTGTCATTCTTTATAGAAGCAATAAGACTAGCTCTGTATTGATTTAAAATACATCAGTATACAAATGCAGTTAAGTTGCGATGGGTCAGCGGTTTTAAGGACATTGTGACTTTAAGATACTTGTTATTGTTATGCTTGGGTGTAAGTACGGGCATGTGGGAATGTTGTTGTTTAATATATAGCCTTCTGTTTGTTTTCACAGTTGTATCATATAATAAATCTAACATTTTATTAATGACTTCCTATGCAATCGCCAATGTCCCACTGCAAAAAGTAACCACAATTCGTGATCTGGGAGCTATTTTTGATTTCAAATTCACTTGCATAGATCACTTAAAGTTTTTGCTTCCTAAAGTTTATTCCCTTCTTGCCTTTATCCGTAGGAATACTCAAGAATTCAAGGATCATTTTACAATCAAATCACTTTTTAATTCTGTTGTAAGGTCATGACTAGAGTATGCGTCTATCATTCAAAATCCTTCAGCGGCAATTCATTCTCTTAGGCTGGAAAAAGTGCAGAAGAGGGCTTCATATATGCTTCGTTGTACTAGTTTTAACCCTCGTATAATGTTCGTTGGCGGCCGTAGCCTAGTGGGTATAGTGCGTGGCCCCTAAGCTAAAGAACCACGGTAGCCCGGGTTCAATTCCAGCTCAGACAGAAAGTTTTTTCAATTGAATTAATTTTTCTGTTCGGTCGTCACCTCTCTGCAGACAATGGCAAACATCAGAGAGTAAAAATGGCCATGTAAAGCTTCTTGAGAACGTAAGCCGTTCGGAGTCGGCATTAAACTCGTAGGTCCAGTTCTCGATCATTTGTGATCAAACATTTAATAACACGCACAACACAATTGGTCAATAGAAGCTAGGTCAAAGTTCTTCCAAGGACTGAAACGACCAGTTTATTTTTATTTTATTTTTATAATGTTCGTTGTTTGTTATTCAAATTAAAAACACTTAAAATTAGGAGGAAAATAATTTCATTAATGTTTATATATGATATTGTCTCGAGTTATATTGATAACTCCTTATTATTAGAATTAATTAACTTCAATATACTTTAAGGCAGATGTGCTATTTTAACATATTTTATATCAACTACCACAGAAAAAATTATGCTTTAAATGAACAAATAACCAGATCTTTGTGCTTATATCATAAATTGTCTTTAAAATACGTTTTTGATTTCTCAATGTCAAAATCTTCTTTTAAAAACTTTGTTACTAGTTTATTTTAATTATATTTATAGCTTTATGTGCTTTTATTAGTTACATGAACTACTTTTAATATGTTTTTAGTTCATTATAATTAATTTTATCTACTTTCTAGTCTGTAAGAATTTTTGTCATAGTAGTAAGGAATATATATTACATTATGTGAATACCTGGGCAATATTTTCATTTAGGCTTAATTACTTCTTCAGATTCTTATTTTTTGTATTTAAGATAAATGGAAGCAAAAACATAACCTAAGATCGATAACATTGCTGTGAAAACAAACAGAAGGCTATATATTAAACAACAACATTCCCACATGTCCGTACTTACTCCCAAGCATAACAATAACAAATATCTTAAAGTCACAATGTCCTTAAAACCGCTGACCCATCGCAACTTAACTGCATTTGTGTACTGATGTATTTTAAATCAATACAGAGCTAGTCTTATTGCTTCTATAAAGAATGACAGGAAGTTGCAGTTTAGACGCATTATTAATTTGCAATAACAACAACAGCATTGATCGTCGCTATCATTACAGCGGACCATCAAGGAGGCTAGCAAAGTGTTCACAGCCATAATATGACAACAACTGCGCTACTTGTTGCAACTTGTACGCCATCTAAAAATAGGCAAAGACAATTTATAATTGCATCCAAACACTGCATTTTCAAATGCCACCCAGCAGAAAAGCAACAGCTTCACAAGACAAACCTGAAAAAGTAACCGCCACAAATATGGTTCGAATGCAGAGGCTGCAAGTTTCACGAGAAATTTGCTTTAAAAAAAAATCATGTATGCCGTCAGGTGTAAAAGCCGCCTCCGGACAGTAGCATCAACTAACCATGTCCACCACGTCCACCTTATCATAATTTTTTTGATGATTTAGCTGCAGCACACAGAACGAATGTACCGACTCGATTCGATCGGAGCGAACCAATCCTCTTAGCCAAGTCTATTCAATTGCTGATCAATTTGTCACAAAATAAAAAATGACCTTCGCCAACCAAATCCTTGCGTCGATCTTCTACGTACCAGTTGATGTGCTGCATACAGCAAGCAGCATCTTTTGTCTACCAAAGCCTCAACTAATTGTGATCCGCGTCTTGAACGGAAATCTATGCAGTGTTGCCTGAATGTGGAAAATCAATTGATGGAGTGAGCTACACAATGCCGACGCTATAACTTTTAGCTGGAGGCACAGAAACGCTTACAGCAACATTCATTTGCGAACAGCAGCAACCTGAACTGAATACGCAATTTGTTTTTGTTGTTTTTGCTCTTGCAATTTATTAATATTCCATTAACATACTTTAGAGATCGGGCAGAGTATCATTTACAGCCACAGAATAACAGACAAGGAATTGCTGGTGATAAATGAACGGCTCAAAGATTAAGTTGCCTAGAAACAATTGTTTTGGGGGAGCTGAAGAAGATAAAAGATGAAGGATTAAGTTAAGGAAATGAGGCGTTGAAACATGTCTTAAAATAGGCCGAAATATTTAACTGGGCCGGCTCCTCTAATAAGGGAAATATTTATTTGCGAGTTTAATTTAAGCAAAAAAGTAGAGTAAACTACTATAAAATCTAAATTTAAACATGACCAAACATAGGGAAGAAACCGAGGTATTGCCTCCACACTGTAATTGTCACCTTGCACTAAGTGCATATCCTACTCGACGTCTATGTTTATTCAGTTTACTCTTAGAAGATATCCTTCTTATAAATTGGGTCAGTAAAAACATCTCTCAAAGCATTCCCCAAGTCAAGTAAAGTGCCTTGTGTGCTGAAAGGTACTCATCCTTTATCCAATATGTGGTTTCATGGAGGACTTTAAATTACAATTCGAGCAAGTATCTGGCCTGAATCCAATTCAATTCAATCCACATCAATATGCCGAGAACTCACGTGCACTTCGCCTCATTACAACCAGCACAAAAGATCTTCCGATGCGGCATTCAAATTAAAAAATGATCACAATACCCGCTGAAACGAGGGCAATAGCTACTCGCAACTAACACAAAAGGCCACACTGGATGGTTGGATCACAGCCAATCGCGGCACAAGCAAAATCGGCGCACGCGCGTCTTTGCGGCATGTATGGCAATTTCAATTTATGATTGGAATCATGCAGCATCTCCATAAAAGCAACCAGCACAAAATGGGTTTCAGTTCTTTTGACAAAAATGTAGCTTGGCGCAACGTTTCTCTCTGCACTGCAACGTGGCTTCGATCGTTGTTCGCCTTCGTGGTTGAATGTCCTGTGTGTGTCATATGGCGCAATAATATAAATATAACTGCCAATAAATAACATTGCAGCGTGGATATTTTGATTATATTGCAGCTTAATAATATTTCGGTTTATTGGAGATAAGTTCGTCGGGTGTTTTATGGTAAGAGATGATCTTCTACGCTTGAACATCTATTAGCAGTCATTTGCTTATCGTTAATGACTGCTGCAATCAAATCTCTACACAATCTGTGCTTGAAAAATCCGAAGCAATTAAAATATACGATCATAGTTTATGGTATAATTTCAGATTTAACGCTGTAAATGCTAGCTACAACGATAGACACTTGTTCCTTTCGCTTCACGATCATCAAAGAACTATTTCGCAAACGTCGCCGCTTGGCAATTCACACTTCGAGCTCGAGGCAGAACCAGCTTCTTAATTGTTTCGATTAAGCTCCGCGAAGCTTTCGCACGCTGCGTTCGTTACTCCAACCAACATGCAGTGCTTATCGCAGATTTCGGTAAGCAGCTCAAGATACTCTCTCTGCGCTTTGCTCAGTTGCAGTTCATGACGGGCAGCTCCTAATGTATGGGTTCGTACCTGTTTAGGCTGCTAATACAATCATTACGATATTTAATTTGAACCTTTTTGGCGGATTTTATATTTGGAAGGTTCTTAACGCTGTGCCACTCTGTCAGTGCATGGGCCGGAGGTGTTGTTGTTGCTGGTGGTATTTGTGATATACAACAGTTTTATTGCTTGCACCATCGGACAGAAAATGAAAAAATACATCACCAGTTGGTAGAAGCAATCAACTCTCAGCTCTTCAAACAATCGATTCGTTTAATAAACTAAAGCAACGCCAGAATAAGAAAGTTTTTCAGACAAACGCTGCCAGACACGCCTTTAATTATCCATCATGGTAGGACCTACAGGAAGAGCTAAGCCGCTCAGTGCTCAACTGCTTGTAAACTGTGGAGTGCAACGATAGTGTTTCCGAGAAGATGTGGTAGAAAAGCTGATGCAAAATATTGCACTCTTCACATTGCAGCAGCTTCTGCCCACTGAAGTCATGCAGTCAGAACGTTTAAAAGTGGGCTTTTTTGCAACATTTCAAATCTGCACTTTAATTTCGAGGTCGTGACTCAATTTTCTGCAATTGCTGGAGGACTTCAAATACGAAGCGCACTTAAATCGCGATCGTTGAAATGTTGTTTTGGCTTTGGTTTTGGTTTTGTTTGAAGTGAAGGACATTGAGGTTGATGGAGTGAAGCGAAATTTGGGGGATGAGGGGATTGAATTGGCGCACTGCGTCCTCTGCTGTTTTGATGACGATAATGACGGGGCAGATCTGAGCATATGCTGGGTAAAAGCATGAATTTGCGTTTTCACTAGATGTGTAAGTGTGCGTATTTGTATTTTTAAACGTTTTTATGGAAGTTTCTTACTCCTCGATCGTTGATGCAGCCATGATCATTGTCGATTATTTTATTACAAATCGAAATAAGGCGAGCCGAAGGATATTTCAATTCAACTTTCAAAAGCTACAATAACTTAACACATGTTAGTAATGGAAATTCATGCAGTCAAAATGAAATGGGCTGGCGTCACGAAATTCGACAAATCGTTCAATAAATTGCAAGTTTTATCATTATTACATTTCTGAACTATACGGTAACGGTTGGATGTTATCTTATTGAGGAAATATTTAAAATATTTTTTATCGAAGAGCGCACTGACTGAAAATTTATTATATAAACTACTTATACTTAATATTTAACAATTAATACCACTCTGAAAAAATTAACTAGCTATTTTTTGGCGCGCTTTGCTACTTTGCCTTACTTATATATTAATAAATTTGCAGCTAATGTTGTGTGTCTGTATCGAAATAATCGAACACCGAGAAAAATATTTAGACGGTTAATTTCGGAGTGCTCGATTTTTTGGTTTCAAAGGTGTATGGATTTTTTGTGGTGATTAGTTTCGTTCGTTCCAAAACGCAAAATATCGTGTTTAAAGTGTTGAAGTTGTATAGAAGGTGCCACGCCCTGTTGTCTTATCCCACTTATATTATTTGTGGAAATTGACTTTGATAAAGACTTTGATTTAAATTTCAAGATCCTAGCTTTCACGTGCTAAGTTATTCGGTTTTGTTTAATTTCATTGTTAAGCGCCAATTTTCATACAGAAAGTTCAGCCTATAGCTTTTAAAGAGTAACATTTTTGCAATTTTCTGAGTTCGTTGAGCATAAAGAATTAAGTGGACGCAAGACTCAATGAGCCTTGAATGGACGAATATGTGCATATGTACATTCTATCTTGCTCTTGCATAAGCGAGAGCGTTATTTTACTGAATTTCTCTTTCGCTTTTTTCAAATGTTTTTGAAAGTTTCTTGAATTTATTTTTTTGACTACTTTTCCTTCGTATTGTTACTATCTGCATTTAAAAAAACAACTAAATTGGTTGACAATAACGGGGAGAAGAGGAAA
The DNA here is from genome assembly GCA_963920525.1 of Dichetophora obliterata. Lineage (NCBI taxonomy): Eukaryota > Metazoa > Arthropoda > Insecta > Diptera > Sciomyzidae > Dichetophora > Dichetophora obliterata. The sequence continues at coordinate 1,847,475 of OY986439.1, forward strand.
ACGGACGCTTTTTAAAGGGGAGTATATACGGGAGTGCCTCCGGTTATGGGGCAAGTTAGGTTTTTCGTTCATTACTTTTTATCAAGTGTATAATATGTAGAGATATGCTGGTTTGCGTGTCAGAACATTTCAAATGAAATGGCCGTTTGCACTAATTGCATTTGATTGAGTTTGTTCCAGCCAATTTCGGAGGCAGAAGATCCAAACACCACCTCTACCACCATCTGATGATGATGTAGACTTCTTAGGCTAAGTAACATTGTTAGTGCACTTCGCCGACGGTTTGGCTAGTCGCGTTGCCTTCTGCCTATCAGGCGTTGGTGCATTGGTTCGAGTAGTCACTGTAAGTCCTTTTTCTGGACTAAATGTTTCTTAATGGCTTTAACAAACGAATTAATATACGATTCGGCTGACTTTTCTGGTGTTGACATGACTAAAAATGCGCAAAAATAAAACAAAACACAATTTAAATATGATATGTTGATAAAAACGATTGTATTTGACAGTTCGTAATTCAAACACATACTTTATATGCAAAAAAACAAGGTGTCCCAAAACCGGTTACATGAGATATCCCACAACTAAAAGTGTTAGCCATTTCGAAAGCGAAGTAATTTCAAAAGAAGTGCTATGCATAATATGTGCAGTATTTTCATTGTATTTTGTGATGAAACATAAATTTCTGGCAAAATATTTTCACCGTACGATTTTCAAAATATTTAAAAGTTACTATTGTGCTGGTTTTTTTTATTTTTTTTTCAATGCTCACAGCAAGCAAACAAATGGGAGTATTCACTTCGGTGTTAGCAAAATAACTGAGTACTGTCGAACAAGTTTGACAAGTTTGAAAAATCAGAAATCAAAACTTTGATATTCATGCCGCACTCAATTCATAAGCAACTGCGGCATCAATTCATAAGCATGGATTTTTCTATATTCTGTAGAGGTTTCTCCTTAATGTAGAGAATTTTTACATAACTTAACGATCTCATGTCTTGAATTCGTTGCAACGTTATCAAAATAGCATCTTAGTTTAAAAGACAAGTTTTTTACTTAATTATATGGAATGATAAAAGTTCAATTTCCAAAAATTGTTTGAAAGCCAAAATAATGCAAAGAAAAACCTTATTAATATCAAGTCCACTTGCAACATTCTACAGCAGGACTTCTTAAATTTGGAGAGGTTTAAGTTACAATACTTGGATATTTCACAGAAATGCATATAAGTTTTTCTTTTTTTTTTAACACTACAAGTTATTTATTTTAAGAATGCTTTTCTTATGTTCTAAAAAAAATACTTTAAAATTACTTACAAAGCGAACGATTCTAAATAAAGCAAGTTAATCGACGATTGTTTACAACTGCGATGGTCGAATTGATAAGTTGATGGACTTACACTCCTGCGGGCGAGTTTCAACTCTCTGGATAGTGGTAATTTTTGAATTTAATTTAATGTGAATAATAATAATGTTTGTAGTTTTTCGTCAGTATAAAAATAATAGTTCTCACGGAATGCTGCTTATTTTAATTAAAAAATTTTTTTTTCAAAAATTTCAAAATTTTTCCGGGAATTCGAAGAAAAATTTCTTTTTTTTTCAAAGAAAAAGTTTCTCTTAGTTATAGCTGATGATTAATAACTTGTAGAAAATTTCTTATTTTAAGAAGAAAATCTTTCTCTTAGTTATAGCCGATAAACGGTAGAAAAACTTACTCAAATTTCATAAGATTTCAACACAATTTAGCGAAATAGTTCGCAAATGATTGGATAATTTTCCTTAACTATTTTACACTTTTGGTGTCAATTTAACGAAAAATATATACTTCATTTTTAGAAAATCATGCCGCTTAATGAAGAACGATTTTCTAACGATTGGGTGCTATTCTTCTAGATTTTCTGTACATTTTTTTCTGAGTGCGCTTTTTTCTAATTCTAAGGTAATGAAAAAAATCTTTCACGAAAAATTTCAACAATTTTAAAGATATATAAATGTTTTTGATTTCAAAATAACAGAAATTTGTTAAAATAAAATTGGCACAAAATTCCTATAGCAAAACGTATTTCAGTAATAAAATTTACGTTAGTTTAAAAAGGATGGAATGGGCGTGGTCAAAACAAAGTATGTTTTAATCTAATCTAGGATAAAAAGAATACGTTTACCAAATTTGAGCGAAATCCGTCCAGCAGTTTAGATTTGTATTAAGGCCAAATTAATCTAAAACTTTTGTCATGCATTTAGTAGGCGCTCTGAATGGACGTGGAAAATAAAATATACCTTAAGGGGCACAACTAGTCAAAATTTTGGAAAAAATAAATATCTTTTTTCCATTTTCTAAAAGTAGAATATTTTAAAAGAACTCCCTCTGTAAATTTCAGACTAAAAGAATTTTTATTTTTGGTGATAAATAACTTTTAATAGGGGTTTTTTCGCTTATCGTTGTCAAAACTTTAAACGCGTTTTTCTCAAAACCATTTTTTCGAAGACGGTGATTACTGTAACTGTAGAACGACTTTACCGATCAGTTTGAAATTTTTCTTACTTATGCTTTACATAATCGTCCTTCTGCTGAAGGAAGGATTTTTTTTTTTGGACGATTTTTTTTTTTTTTTTTTTTGCTGAAAATATAGGTGAAATATTGGTCAAATAATCAAATTTGAATTTTAGCATCTACCATTTTTTGAAAAATCTAAATTTTCTAAATTTCTTCATTAATCAGGAGCATTATTTCATTAACTGATTATCTATTTTTTTTTTATTTCGGATGCAAGAGCAGCAGTGATCACGTTAAAACACTTTTTTATCTTTCGAAAATTTTCTTATTTCTATTATATTTCTTTTAATTATTTTAATGTTTTGCCCAACAAAAAATCCTAAAGAAGACCTTTTCTCGTACGTTCCAACTAGTTGTGCCCCCTTAACACCTGACCTAAGTGGTAGTGTACCTCTCTGCCAAAATGACAGAAATCGGTGAAGAAATGAATAAAAATTAAAAATTTCGTTAATTAATTTTATGATCTATGAAATTATTACAAAAATTAAATTGCGAGCTTTAGATCAAGTATGTTTAGATCAAGTAAGAGTAAAAAAATTTGTTTCATTTCTATGGTGCATTTCGACAAATTGTCGAACACCAATTAATATTGAATATTGAAATAAATAAAAAACAACTAGAACAGATGAATGAACAGATGAAATAGCCGACTGCTTTAAAATGTCGTATGATTGATGAAGCCAATTTGAAAGTTTAATTTGTTCTAGATAATTCAAATGAATGAATTCCTTATGTGTAAAGTCATATGCGACTTTGAACAGTGAGTTGATCACAGCATAATCACTCAAAGACTACTAAAGAGGAAATGTAGTGATTTCCGAAACAGACTGTCTAGTCAGCTAAGTGATTGACTCTATACAGAGCTGTTATTATTGTTGTTGCCTTCTTAAAAACTGACATGATCTAAAGCTTGCAATTTAATTCATGTAATAAAAAATTTCTATACCAGAAAGCTTCTTTGGGTTGCTACGATTTATGGGCGGTAAAATAGAGTGTGTTAACATTTTTTGCCAAACCATCTCATAATCGAAAAATCTACAAGTTAATTTTAAACATTTTTAAAATATATTTAATACGATCGAAACCGTCTGATATATTGGTTTTTGCGAAGTAAAAGGGGGTGTAGCAAACGTTTTTAAATTCAATTTTTTTTGCACTGTCTATCTACATTGAAAAAAACCAACTAAATTGATTGAAAATTATGGGCAGCTGAGGAAAACAGAACCTTTTTGCCACTTTGTTTTATATATATAGATACTTAATAATTAATACTTAATACTTGATTTAGGCCCCTATTATAAATAAGAACTCAACATGGGTTGACAAGATTCAACTAATTTTTTTTTTCGTATAACCTACATGGTTAAAAATCTTGGACTAAATTTTAAACTTTTTTGGATTACCTATAGGACAACAACAAAAAAAGTTTAAAATTTTTCAATCCAAAAAAGATTGGTTTTCAATCCGAAAAAAGTTTAAAAAAAAGGAATATAAATACCAACTCAAAATAAAAAACTCTTCAGACCAGTTCATGATTTGAACACACGTCCTCTGTTGTGCTGGTCCAACACCTTATCCACTCGTCCATCTCATTTGTTAAGAAAGTTGCACTTACTTTGCATCATAACGAATGCAAGTAACTTCTTTTCAGGAACTTGGGTTTGAGACCCGTCTAAATTAAACTAATATTTGGATTAAAAAGTGATACTTTTTGGATTAAAAATTCTTTTATACGAAAGTTTGCATTAAAAAATAGTCCAAAATTTTTAACCGTGTACTACATGCATTTCAGTTTAACTATATAGTTTGAAAATTCTTAAAAGATTAAGGCAAACTACATGGTTCAACTGAAGTATGTATATGAAAAAAATTTAGTTGAATCAAGTAAACTTAAGATGAGTTGTTATATATAATAGGGGCCTTATACTTAATATTTTATACCTAAATTAATCTTCTTAATACCGAAAACTTATTGTTACGCTTAAGAGTTTCTTTTATATAAACTAATGAATTTGATTTAAATATAAATTATCTTTTTATGTAAAAAATTAATCCTGAAGCCTAAATGTTTCACAAGCCCATACCCACAAGAGAAGAGAATTAAAGAAAAAACCAAATCATTTTAATGCAAATACAGATTTTTGCCAATTTATATACTTCGTAAAATACTCAACATTATGCGCAAGAATTAGGCATTCATTAGTTTGTTTATCTCACTGGAAAAGGGCCAAAGGCTGGCGCAAGCTCTATTTCTTATTTTACTTTATATTTTTGCCAATTTGGCTTGCACTTAACTTAATTTGTCTGGATTGTAATAAGACTCAGATAAAAGTGCTCAGTTTTCGAATTCAGTAGCTCAGACTACATTTTTTTTCTACGATTATAAGCTTTTTTTTCTACTAGACATGTTTTTGTTAGTTGGTTGTATTTATTATGCATAGAAAAAAACATGTTTTTGTTGATAATGCTGTAGTTTTGTTTTGTTAGCTTTTGCTATTTTTCCGTCGAATCTAGTAATTATAATGAATGAATTTAAATTACAGGCGGTCGTTGCTTGATGCACAGATACTTCGAAGCAAGTTTTTGATTGACTACTAAATTAACTTCAAAGCTGCAACATCATCTAAAGCTCTGAAGCAGACAGACGCCGATAGATAAATTTGTGGAGCTGGGAGTAGAGCATGGAAAATGGCTTAAATATTCCACTTCCCTCGTTGTTCTGTCGTCGTAATTGCAATAAAACGTTGTCATCACTTTAATATCTATAACAATTTTAAAACAGTCGCTTCACAACTCATCCATCGGGCCACCCAAAGAGCTCAATCAAGCTATGCTGTTTTCCCCAAGCCAGCCAGGCAGCGAACCAACCGTTCCGCTTAAACTTCGTTATTTATTTATTCCCATGATTTTGCCTTTAAAATGATTAAATTGCGCCACAATACGTGGATTTTTCCATGTTTTCTTGATCTAAGTTTTTTCTTTCTGTTGTTTTTGTTGGGGTTTTTATTGTGTTGCTTCACTCCGCACTTCGACACAAAGAACAACAATAAATGCAACAGCAAAAATTGCATCGGGGAACGATCGGCCCTGCAGTTGATGACGAAGACGGCGACGGTGATGATGTTATTATGTTGTCAGGATGAGAGGAGCAGGGGATATGAAGGTATTTAGGAGAGCAAATGTGAAGCCTTCGATCACGAATTTTGTAGTTAAATAAGAACCCATCTAGGTACGCCTGTGGCTGCTTTTGGCAGGAGGTTGGCGAACGTCTCCCCTGGAGTTCCCTCAACGATATTTAAAGCAATACCAGCGAACACGAACTTTATCAACGGATGCAGGAAAAACACGTGTTTGCGATTGTTTATTTGATTAAGTCATGTTGGCATCGACAAAAACAAGTATCGATGATGGTTAAACGAGTACCACAGCGTGCTTTTTGGGAACAAACTGAGGAAGGATGCTGCCTTGGGTTATGTCAATCACTTGAGGTCTGAACATATATTATTTATATGTATATAATTTAAGGTAAATACAAGCATTTTCCTTTGTGTCTAATTGGCACCGCTTTTAATGAGCATATTTGTTTGCTTAACTGTAGGTGGCAGAGTTGCCGAAACTTTAATTTTAATGAACCCAAAAATTAACTATAAAATGAGCTTAAAATCAGTGCGGACTTAGGCTTGGCTAGAGTGGCTGCCTCAATTGAGACACACTTAGGCCAATAAGGTCCATTGTAGTACCACAGCGTTGATTTCCATTCTCTATTTAAACTAGCTTGAGCGGCTTACAAAGCTTAAAATTCGGTGTACCGATAATTCCGAGAGTTCTTCAAGGTCCTTGAGTTCGAACTTATAAGGTCTTTGAAAAAAAAATTCACATAGTTTATAACGTAAGTGAGTAGTTGTAAATAAATTTTGGGTCAAGTTTTTAATATATTCTCTTTTATTGCACCTACATTATTTGCTAGGTAACGAAACACTCATCTTAAATTTTTTTCTTTAAACTGAGTCAATCTCATCGTCTTAAATACACGCCAAATTTTCAGATTAAAAGATTTTTTAGCAGACGCTTACTTTATCGAAAAATTGGGTCAAATAATCCATCAAAAGTTGTTAAGTAAAGAGCACTGTTTTTTCAGCTTTGAAAAATCCATTAGCGTGTTTAATGTCCCTTTCTAAAGCTTTCTAGACAAAAACATTCTTTTTTATGCCGACATTTTTAAAGCCATCAACCGCAATTTCAGCACAATGTGAAGCCACCACAGTCTTGGTAGCTGTACATATACCTCACTTCAGAGTCATTATTTTATAAGCTTGACTGCACAATCAGGTGCCAAGACACTCGTAAAAAATTACTCTATTTTCTTACTGAGCTGTACTTAAAAAGAATAACAACAAATTTTCCAACAACAAGAACATAAATAGAACATTGGAACTCATTGAACGTTCGGGCTGATAATGTTGATGATGGTTGTGACCATTACCTACAAAAAGTGCAGACTAGCTCCCAACAGCGCCAATGAAGCAGAGCCATTTAATGTAATTTAGAGAAAAATTTTTTGTAAGAGTCCAATAAGTAATAAAAGAAATTTGGACACAAAGAGGCTTAAGCTGAATCCGAAATAAAAGCTCATGGTTCGTTGAGTCCTATGCGAAAGAAAGTTACATTTAATAAAGAAAATTAAGTGATTAAGTATCAAGTGAAAGTTGGGGTTAAAACCTCCACACAACAAGCATGTTTTTTTTTATTAAAGCCTTGGTTTTAATTCTTTCTTGAACACAAAATATCACATGAGTGTATAAATAAGAGATAAAATTGAAAATACAAAAGTGTGAACCACGCAACATATACGGGAAACATTTTCAATTGTGAGAGGATAAAATTGTTAAATTGGTAAAGTGTTAATTTTCTGCTTTAATTGGATAAAAAACACGAATACCATCCGTACAAAGTGACAAAAAAATTCAGTTAATACAACAAAATTTATTCTTTTGACTTTGTATTTCGCACACAATCTTCAACATCAAATATGCACTCCAAGCTTGAAATTTGTTGAAATCGACAAATTGACTATTATTGTTTTTCAAACTTTGTATAGGAATTGTTATTTAATAGTATAGAAGTTGAAAATGAATTTGATATACAAATTTACATTTACCACTTTACTCCAAAAGAACTAGGCCGATTTTAATAAAAAAAGTTTAATAATCAAACTTAGGCACATCGGGTAAAGTGCTTTGGAAATTTTTAATAAAAATGTTGAGTTTTTAAGAAATCGCATTGCTTAATCGTTTTTCTTGCACGCTCGCGTTTGTGTTGCGAGAATTTTAATAAACTCCATGTTGCTCTCTATTATTTCCTTTTTTTGCTCAGCTGGAACAGCGCAACAAAACAAAACAGATGAGCCACGAGCAAAGCGAAAAGTGAAAAACATATAAATATAGTGCTGCGCTTAAAAAAAAAACAAATAAGAAAGAAATGGTTTTTATTTCGTTTGACAGGCATTGTCTACGAGCCACTACAGCCTTTTAGCAAAGATTAGTATAAAGATGTGCCACGTAGAACATCAAAGAGTAACAATTATTTTCAGATCAATACGTAAGCTTTTGTGTGGGTGATGAAAAAGCTTTCTTGAGAGAAAAGTTTCCAATCCTTGTATGCACATTCTCTCTGCAATGCTATTTCACTCTTCACTGCACAATGCTTCACAGCATAGATCACTACTGCATGGTTTCTCAAAGCTAGCGAGAGTCGTGAAATTCAATGTTGTAATTGCTTGCTATTAATATTGACTATTTTTGATTGACTATCGGCCAGAGCAGTAAAATCTGCATATATATTCAGAATCTTAAGGAAAACTGAATAACAACATACAAATCCATCCAATAAATTCAAAATTGTTTATGAATAAAATTTTTAATTCACATTGAATTTTAAAAAATTGATTAGTAAATAATTTCAAATATTTGTTTTTTTTTCGTTATTCAGAATGATTAATTATTTTTTTATTCAAATTAATGTTATTTACAAAGGATGCAATTCAAAAAGAATTTCAAATTTTTCAATAATTAATTTTTTGTACATTATTATTTTTTGATTCATTGCCTATTCATGTGTTATTCATATTAATTTTATAGTCATTATTAATTTTTTATGTATTATTAATTTGGTTCATTATTCAAAAGTGAATAACAAGATTTTTTTCTCATTTTATTTATTATTCAAAAGTGAATGACAAATTAAAAATGAACACGAAATTAATAATGAATAAAAAATTAATAATGAATAAAAAAATTAATAATGAATAAAAATTTAATAAAAAAATTGATAGCGAACATTTCATTCATAAAATAATAGTGAATAACACAGTTTTTTATTCATTGTATTTATTATTTAAAAGTGAATAACAAATTAATGACAGTGGTAAACAATTTGAAAAAAAAGTTTACGCGACCAAAACGTCATTGCTAGTTCGATTGAGTATTTTTTCTAGTAATAAAAATCATTAACACTTTTCCCATTTTCTGAATACTATATTTGTGAAAGAGTTTAAAATATACTGTTTATTTAACATTTCCCCCATATTAAAGTGCGCCAAAATATGACTTTAATATATAATTTAGTTTTATTTTGACTTTATATGATTTAAATACAAATTCTAAATGTTTGATAGTTTAAATCATACTTGATTTTAAATACAAATTCTAGTTGTTTGATAGTTTAAAATCGTTTATTGAGCTTAAGGTCAAAGTTAGAACAATTAATTGTTCTAACGAATTTTTCCAAAGAAACAACAACAACAACAAAGTTTTTTCAATATGAAAAGGAAAAAATCACTAGCTGATCTGATTGCAATTTCTACTCTGCTAAAAGCGTCATCAGAAATCTTTGTGATACCCGTGCAAGCGCGCGCTAACGCACTGCACCATCGGGGCGATGAGATTTGAAGCGTCAATTTCTCAGTTTTTCCTCCATTTCATAATGTCACATTTGTTGTTGTATTTCTGTTTTACTTTAGTTTCTATGCTTATGTTATTATATGTAGTCCAACAGCCTGCTGGAAGTCTGCACTAACAAAGCATGTTTACTGAAGTTGTTTTTAGAATTTTTGCTGATTTTGTTTTCAGCTGTTTCCGTTTGGTCGAGCTCTACCATTTGATTAAAGTTTTTTCTAAATGACCTCTATATTAATTATGTTGACTTTATATGATTTAAATACAAATTCTAAATGTTTGATAGTTTAAATCATACTTGATTTTAAATACAAATTCTAGTTGTTTGATAGTTTAAAATCGTTTATTGAGCTTAAGGTCAAAGTTAGAACAATTAATTGTTCTAACGAATTTTTCCAAAGAAACAACAACAACAACAAAGTTTTTTCAATATGAAAAGGAAAAAATCACTAGCTGATCTGATTGCAATTTCTAACTCTGCTAAAAGCGTCATCAGAAATCTTTGTGATACCCGTGCAAGCGCGCGCTAACGCACTGCACCATCGGGGCGATGAGATTTGAAGCGTCAATTTCTCAGTTTTTCCTCCATTTCATAATGTCACATTTGTTGTTGTATTTCTGTTTTACTTTAGTTTCTATGCTTATGTTATTATATGTAGTCCAACAGCCTGCTGGAAGTCTGCACTAACAAAGCATGTTTACTGAAGTTGTTTTTAGAATTTTTGCTGATTTTGTTTTCAGCTGTTTCCGTTTGGTATGATTAAACGTCAAGTATGATTTAAACTATCAAACATTTAGAATTTGTATTTAAATCATATAAAGTCAACATAATTAATATAGAGGTCATTTAGAAAAAACTTTAATCAAATGGTAGAGCTCGACCAAACGGAAACAGCTGAAAACAAAATCAGCAAAAATTCTAAAAACAACTTCAGTAAACATGCTTTGTTAGTGCAGACTTCCAGCAGGCTGTTGGACTACATATAATAACATAAGCATAGAAACTAAAGTAAAACAGAAATACAACAACAAATGTGACATTATGAAATGGAGGAAAAACTGAGAAATTGACGCTTCAAATCTCATCGCCCCGATGGTGCAGTGCGTTAGCGCGCGCTTGCACGGGTATCACAAAGATTTCTGATGACGCTTTTAGCAGAGTAGAAATTGCAATCAGATCAGCTAGTGATTTTTTCCTTTTCATATTGAAAAAACTTTGTTGTTGTTGTTGTTTCTTTGGAAAAATTCGTTAGAACAATTAATTGTTCTAACTTTGACCTTAAGCTCAATAAACGATTTTAAACTATCAAACAACTAGAATTTGTATTTAAAATCAAGTATGATTTAAACTATCAAACATTTAGAATTTGTATTTAAATCATATAAAGTCAACATAATTAATATAGAGGTCATTTAGAAAAAACTTTAATCAAATGGTAGAGCTCGACCAAACGGAAACAGCTGAAAACAAAATCAGCAAAAATTCTAAAAACAACTTCAGTAAACATGCTTTGTTAGTGCAGACTTCCAGCAGGCTGTTGGACTACATATAATAACATAAGCATAGAAACTAAAGTAAAACAGAAATACAACAACAAATGTGACATTATGAAATGGAGGAAAAACTGAGAAATTGACGCTTCAAATCTCATCGCCCCGATGGTGCAGTGCGTTAGCGCGCGCTTGCACGGGTATCACAAAGATTTCTGATGACGCTTTTAGCAGAGTAGAAATTGCAATCAGATCAGCTAGTGATTTTTTCCTTTTCATATTGAAAAAACTTTGTTGTTGTTGTTGTTTCTTTGGAAAAATTCGTTAGAACAATTAATTGTTCTAACTTTGACCTTAAGCTCAATAAACGATTTTAAACTATCAAACAACTAGAATTTGTATTTAAAATCAAGTATGATTTAAACTATCAAACATTTAGAATTTGTATTTAAATCATATAAAGTCAACATAATTAATATAGAGGTCATTTAGAAAAAACTTTAATTTAGTTTTATTGTTACTTTGTTGTTTAAAAAATATTTCAACGAAAATATTAAGGTAAAAATGGTAAAAAAGGTAAGGTATGATTGTAGCAGGTTGGATATTTTACGTATTTCGGTTTTAGTAAAAATACTCAAAATTACCTGCATCAAAGTCGACGTGGTGAGTTCGTACTAAACAAATTCTTCAGACTTTAAAAACCCAATTATCATATATTTAACTAAAGATTTTGTTTACAAACAATTTTTTTTGCGTTTTTAGCTAAATTCAAAAATCCCCAAACCGCAATTTTACGTTATAATAGGATTTGCAACACTGCAATTTTTATTCTTACAAATAGGAAGAACATACGACTTTAATGCATTTAGTTGAAGACCATTGCTACTGGCCCAATTATTAATACTGCTAAGATCTTCATTCAATCTACAGCAAATATCTTCAAGAAGCGAAGTTTGACGTGACAGATACAGCTGTATATCATCTGCATAAGCATGTACAAATGCATGTTTGCACACAAAGAAAATGTCATTTATAAACAATGAAAACAAAAAAGGACCTAGAATGGATCCTTGTGGAACACCACTTAAGACTAGTTTATACTGAGAATTGACAATTGACCGACACTGACTTTTTGAGTCCTTTTTAGCAAATAATTAGACATCTGATTGACGGCACTATCACAAAACCCAAACAAAGTCTTAAGCTTATGGCACAAATATTGATGATTAACTTTATCAAAAGCCTTAGAGAAGTCAAGCAGGTAGAGCAAAGTCATAGACCCGGCGTCATATTCTGGTCGTTTGTCATCAGTAACTTTTACAACTGCAGAAGAACACCCATGGCCAGCTCAAAAACCAGATTGCAAAGGGGATAATAGTTTTTTTTTTTTCAAGTAAGTGTTTATTGATTTGCTAAGTCATGAGCTTTTCACATACTTTTGACATTGGCATTTGACTTAACTTCCGTTACACATTTGCCAGCATCAAATTCATTTACTGGTGAGAACTTAAAAGATTGTTACATGGTCATATTACAATAGGGGAGTATAGTACGACTTGAGTTATTTCAGGATTTACATTGCATTCAGTGGTATTTTTATTTCTTACTCCAAGTTTTATAATGTTTTCCCAAAGTGTTTTGGTTGGGGGCAAGAGTCAAGAGTTTTAGTTTTGCCGAGTAATAACGTGATTTGGCTTGTCTAATAAGAAAAACGGACTCGGTTCTAGCAGTTCTATAGATATTCTAGTTGGACGAGGTGGGATTTTTTCTTCAAATTGTTCGAAGCTTGTTTAATTTTTTTATGGCATTCAAAACATTTTGGGAAAACTAAGCACAAAATGTATTCTTGTTATTAATCGAACGTAAGGAGACATGTTTATCAAATAAATATATTATTGGATTTACATTAAAAAATTTCAAAACTATCCTACAACGATCATAAATTTTTTTGTATTTGTATTAAGTGTTGTTTCAGAAAATATTTCAATAGCATTACATTGCAATTTTTCAAATTTAGATTTTTAAGATTTTTATATTACAGCAAGAAAGAAAATTGCATTTTTTTTTTAAAATGATGAAATATATTTTTGTTATTAACATTTTTAGCCCTTTGAGGAGCTTTTAGGAAATTTCCTTTTGGAATCTTATGTCAAAAAATCTTGTTTTTATTTTACTTTAGTTAGTGTTTTTTTGCAAAGATATTTACATTTTTCTTGAAATAATGTACTTATAATAAGTAATTATGTCTGATTATGGAAGTTTGCAAAACAATTACGATTATCTGTGCAACAAAGATGTACCTTACATGCATTGCAATAGTTGTTGGTGCGATTTTCAGCCTCTTTCATCTCTTTCTTATGTCGCCTTCGAGCATAGAGTGCGATATATCCAAACTCTTGTCAGCAGCAGTTTTTATTTCTGAAATGTTCGATTCCCTCTCGTTTGCATAGAATAGTCACCGATAAAATTTTTTGCAACCAATCGTCGCAGTCAAGAGAGCTCAGCTACGACCCTTCCACAAGTGCAATGAGCTACTGGTTTTATATTCAAATTCTTCAAACACAAAATTACGGTTGACGACCATAATGATACCCGTGTCCCTTTTCGTTTTTTCAAAGTTCTCATATGTTTGTTACAAAATTATGCGCAAAGTTTATATGAATCGATAGAATATTCTCTATTTAAACTAAATTTTTGGATTTTTTTAAAAAAAATTTCGTTGGTCCACTAAATAAAACAGTTTCAAAATGCCACTTATACCAGCTGTAAGACTTGATTTTTAAACAGCAAAAATACAGTTAGAATATCTTTTTTCACAAAGCATTGTTTCCAATCTAATAAAACTAGCATTTTAATTTATAATGTTTGAAAAAAAAAACAATACTTTTGTTATAAGCTTTTGATTTAGTGGATTTAATCTTTTGAGACACATATGTCCCTTGGTCCTCAAAGGGTTAATACTAAAATGTTTTCGTTGTTTGAAACTGTTCAGTTCATAGCAGCTAAATATTAAATTTCATTATATTTTCAAGCCAACTTTGCAAAAATAAAACTTAAAACATAGTTTTTAAAATTTATGACTTTTTTTCTTTAGCTAATATTTTTCGCATAACACTGTGCGTGACCATCAAAATAATAAAGCCTTCATTACTTTGAATAAACCTACTCAAACATGGTACTCGGGGTATTTGAACTTCGGCTCAGTAGAATATGTTTTTAATAGTAGTTATATTTAAATCTTGTGTTGAGCCCATTCCAATGAATTCAGTAAAATTTTACGGAATGCCCAACATTATCACAGAGCATTGCTTCAGTGAATCACATTCAAGGAATGCTTATGGAATGCCGCAACCATGCATTCAATGGATTTTACTGCAATAACTCAAAACAAAAAAAAAAATCACAGCAATCGTTAGGTGTTGGTATCCTGTGTGGCATGAAGTAAAAAAAAATTATTACCATAAAATCAATGAATTTGTGCTTCCAGACAAGCGTTTCAATATCTGACAGCGTATGTGTGCAACAACCTAGTACAGAACATGACATTCCTTGCGATCTTCCTGCATTGCATTCCAGCCCATAACTTATACACACACCCACACACAAAAACACTCACACATACACACACACATCTCACTCAAGCACCAACAACCTGTTGCTCTGACTTTAAAACAAACACCTATTGGATTCCAGTTATTGACGCGTTTACTGGAATCTCTCACTAATCAGTTAGTTCACCTTCGCGACTGAGTCGGACAGACAGTCACTGTTTCTGATTGCGTTGAATATTAGCAGCGAGCACCTTTTATGCCAATGCTTCATGCTCATGCTTTCCACCTACTGCGATTTTAATCGCTCCTGTTTGCCGCAGCAAAGTGCCGTAAATTATCGGTTAATAAAGCCGCAAAATAGTGTTTCATTTCGGGCCATGAAATGTGCTGCGCAGCGCCACGCCACGCCACAACGCATTAAATGAAAACCAATAAATGATTCAATCGATAATAGAGTAAAAAAATCGATTGCAGAGATTTCCAAATGCCATAATAAAGCAAGAAAAAATACAGCTAAGCCGGAAAAAAATTAAAAACCATTTACAATAAATTTTGACGCGTGTATCTGATTAACTATTTAATTAAACATTTTTTCGTTGAATTTTATCACGCACACCAAGATATTTCAATTCATAATTTTGTTGGCTTTAAATGTTATTTGTAATTTAAATGAATTTAACTCTTATAAACAGTGTTTTTTTTCGTTTTAGTTTGTTGCAACTTAAGTGCCAATAAATCCGTTTTTCTCAAAACATACAAACTACGATGTTCTGCAACTTTTTCTTACCTTGTTTTTTTCGTATTGCTTTTGTGTAAATCCTTAAAATTCAATTTCCTTCAATAGCGCCCAGACAAACAGGACAACACAAGTGTTTGCGGCACAAAGTACTTGCTCCTCATTTCTTATCCTTATCCTTTATGTTCGTTATGCGCTCTTACAGAGCAGTAAAACATAATAAGAAAATAATAACGTACATAAAACTTAATAATGAAAATTGCATTGGAACGACAAACAACGCGTTGTGGGCCACGGGCCGCAGGTTGCGGTATTTGCTGCGTGAGGTTCACGTGCTCGCTTTCTCATCGTCTTGGTGTGCGCCCAACGAATTGTGGTGCGCTGATAGCGAGCGCAAGTAGGACAAATCGAAGAACGGCGGCAGCCACAAGTAGAAAGCTCTAGTCCTAGAGTCCTTCAGAAAATGAGTTTTTTACAAGACGAAGTCTTTGAGTGCCAGCTATAAGCCAAGCAAAGCCACGCCAAGCCAAGCTGTTGAGCGCAGCACATTTTTATAAAGTTTCTTAAAAATAGCAAAAATAGCAGAATAAAATCAGTTTGCAAGATTGAAAATTGAATTTTATTTTATTATCGTTACACGTTGGAGCCAGAGAACCAGAAAAGGATGAAGTGGAAGGAGCTGAACTAGAATGTGCAAGATGTGCACTCGGTCAAACAGAAGTGTTGACTTCAAGACAGCGGGTGTTTTTTGGAGATTGGGTTGCTTTGGGTGGCTAAGGGCTCTCAAGGACTGCCTGCTCTGATGAAATAAGAAAATAAATTGTTAGAAACTCTTCAAAACTAGTTTTTTTCAAATAAGGATTTCAAACGTCCGAAGTATTTTTAATTCTTGGCATATTTTTCCAATTGCAGATAATTTGCAATGACCAGATCCATTTTAAATAAAACATTAAAAAATAAACAATCTAAATCAGAGTCGACCAAAAACTAGCTAACAAACACAAAGAAGGCTTGCTATTCATGCTTCCATTTTCATTTTTAGAAGTGATGTGAGCCTAAACGCACTATAATTATGAACCTTTTAAGTTATCTTTAAAGTTAAACGAAAACAAAACCAAGTAATGAAAACTCTAAGAAAAGAAGAAATACATGAGGGATTGAATAGATTGGAAAAAGTTCCAGAAATATCAGTGCAATCAGAGTTTCAGCTGCATTAAAAGTAAGCTAACGCTTTCCTTCCACTGAGATCCTTACAGCTGTTACAATTCTTTTCAAAAGCAATATCAATTTTTGTAAACACTTTTATAAAGTAATATTCGATGGTGGCCTCCAATATTGGTAGCGGTCGAAAGTCCTCTTCGCGTACGACGACGAGCTGGGGAAAAGCAGTGTACATTCACTGTTACGCAAAGATAGATACAGATACAGATAGAGGGCTATAAACAGTGTAAACGTTAGAATTTTGGGTGTTTTTTGTTTATTTAAAAAAAAAAAAATCAGTTCGATGGATTTAAATCAAACATTGTACATATCTTAAGCACATTAATAAGTACTTAAACATATTTTTTTTTGTAATTGTATATTTTTGCATAATGGTCTTTTGGAAATGATACCTCTTTCAATGAGTTGATCAGTATTAAAATCATAAACATGTTTTTGAAACTTTCATAGTTATTCAACTTGAGGTCGGTTTCTTCACCGAGTATTAGCGCTAAGCCATGGATTAGGGCAATTCTTCAACCACGGATCTGAGAAAATGCATTTTTTCACCGAGTATTAATACTCAAATTATAGAACTGAGGACTAGCTAAGCCGTGGATTAGCCGCCGGGTATCAGAAGCCGACAAAAGACCAATGACAAAGGTAAGAATTTGTGAATTAGAGCAAAAGAAACAAATATTTAATTCTTAAAATTTCAAAAAACTACAAGTTTAAAAACTTATTGACAATATATTGCAGCTGACATATACCAGGAATTTAGACAGGAGGGGTTTAGGGTTAAAACCCTCCTTATGGTCCAAAAAGTATACAAAGTAATAAGTAAGCATTAAAGCCTTTCGCACAGGGATCAATTGAAAAGTAATGCAACTAAAGCACTCCAACTACGGCAATGCAGCAGCGTAGAAAGTTGCAAAGCTACTTAAATTTTAAAATGAATTCTAGCCCTATGCTTTCAGATGACCAAGTCAAGTGGCAACGCAACATTGAAAAATTCATAACAACACAACTACTAATTAAATTGAAGCATACTACCATCTCTAACAGTGGAAATACCAAGTGTTAAAATTAACAGCAAAAACTCCAACACGCTTAAGTTATCGAAAAAAGTTCGGTATATTCAACTGAGCTTTGTCCACCACCAGCGATTTTAGCATTTATTGCGTGAACAGATTTGACACGAAAGTGTGGAAATTTTGTAATATTTTAACTTTTTGATTGAGTTTAATTATATTTATTATTTTACTGTTCCAAAACTACTAAATTGAGTCTACTTAATTAACTAAAAAGTTACCGAATATTTGTGAATGTTTGAAAGATTAAAAAGTATATATTTGCCTTGTGCTTGTTGAGGAAACGATAAAACCCGAATAATATTCTATCGCGTCAGTATAAGCATCTGAAAAGTGTCTGCTTCTGGAACCGGCAGTCGTAGTTACAATCTAAAGTTGACAGTTATGTTAAAAGCGGTAGTATAAGCTGCGGTATGATTATTTTATATTTAGTGTTTATTGCTCTAAGTTGTTGACTTATCTGTATGATTGTAGGACTTGTTTCAGAAGCAGAAACATAATTTAATAAATCGGAACTACCTTCAATTTCGAGTTGATAGAAAACCTTTCCGATTGGAACTGCCTTGAAAGTTTTCAAATCATTTATATTCCTCCACATAATTTTAATTTTCCTGCCAGCGCTTTGCTCAAACTGTGATTAACGCATTCTTGGTTGAACCGCTGGTATTGGTTGGCTCACTCCAAATTAAAAAAACCCAGCTTATTGTAAGTTTACTGTTTTTTTAGTACTGGTCTTGGGGGCTCGGAATCACAACCTCTTGATAATCTTTACCGAATAACAAAAAGAACTTCTTAAATAAACATTTCAAACTTTTTCATTATGATCTTAATAAAAGTCAATAACTATAAAAAACAGATGCTTCGTTGAACACACGAGAGAAGCGGTTCGCAGTTTTATAAGTTTGATAATTTAATAGTTTTTTTAGTAAAAAAATTTTTATATTAAAAAATTTTAAATACCACATAGTAAGTAAAGTCTTTCCGCCGTTATTTTCACTTCTTCAGCCGTTTTAGTAGGTATCCAGCCACAGTGTTTTGTCTAGATTCATTCTCTTTACACTAATTTATCTCGAAACTACTTTTTTCGGCATGGTGTTGTAGAAACAACGCAAACTATTCAGCCGAATCATCTGAAATTTAAATATGCTATTCATAACATCAGTGGCTATCGTTAGAACTAGAATCAAAGTTTTCTTTCAAAAACATCGTATATTTTACACTTAATAGCCGGTAGAAAACAAGCTGTTTTAAGAACTTAATTTTCAAAAGCGTGTAACAGAATGAAACTTAAATATTTTCAATATTCAATATATTCAATTTTCAATATTTCTATTTTTTTTTCTGTCGCTGCACTTATAGTGATTAATAATATTCATGTTGGTTTTCACTATGTCGATTTTATGATGACAGAAAAGTTTATCACCTGAAATATCACCTTAACAAAACTCTAGGACATTTTCTGCATAGCTCCATTTAATAATTTAATTTCATTTTAATTTTCCAAGATTACCAAAATTAGCAAAAATGTCAACATAATGTTATTTTCAATTTGATTTACAACAACTGACCACTGACAATGACATAGTAGAAACCAAGTATTGGTTTTTATTTTTCAGATAAATAGAAAAGTCTAAATATACAAAACTGCCCATCCACCTTTTGCTTGAGAGCGTCTCATTGAGCGCCATTTTGAACAAGATTATAAATTAAAAAATAATTGTTTTTATGATGAATGAGTGTTACAATATACCTTAAAAGTTTAAATATCGTTGTTTAATATTTTAACTTTTTAAAAAAATCCTAAAACTACCTTAAATATTCGAGCGCTAAGTAGACCACCTAAGTCCTAAGTGCCTTAAGTGCCTATGAACATTCATGTCTGAATTCGCAATTAAAATCAACACCTAAAACAATTGGCATCTTGTGATCCGTCGCATCATTTTCAGCCCGTTCAGTGGAACCTTGCGACTTTTGTTGTTTGGATAGCTAATGCACAATGGGTCTGCTCGGAAATGCATCATGATGCGCAAACTGCTTTTTAGCATAAACATAATAAAGCAAACGTCAAACATTCTAACATGTAATTTTTTTATCAAGCGTAACGCATCATTCGCATCAAAAAAATTCACGCTGCAATTTGGACTCTTAAAAAATGCCAGTTGTGCGCATACTGTAAATCGTGATGCATTTCCTAACAGACCCAATGCTTTTGATACATTTTTGTGATCTGCTGCATCATAGCTTCACGCATTCACAATAGAATATGTAGGATAGCTAATGCACAATCCTTTTAATATATTCTTGTCATATACTGCTACATAGCTTCAGTGAATACTTAATATTGAATGAACCACTTAAATTGACGAAGTTGTTTGGATTAGATGGAAGCGAGCTGGAGTCAAAGAAGTAAAATATAAGGAAGTGGTGTAATAGCAGAAAAGTGTGGTATTTTTACACAAATTCGGTTGTATCGTAAAAGAAGGCCCTAGCTGTTAAAGTGTGTTCTTATGCATTAAAATTTTAGGAACATTTCAAGAATAGCAACAACTCCAATTATTTTAAAAATTTCAGATCGTTCGCAATTGGCTTAGAAGTTATAGGCATCCAACGTTGGAAAAATTTGACTAAGAATCTAGCTAATTTTTTAAGTTTTCCAACAAAACTAAACTTTATGGTATCAAAAGGGAGATAATGCAAGTATATATTCAACAAGATATCAAACATAAAAATACATGCATTTCAGAAACAACCCTTTTTTACTTAAAATCGCTAGGTTTTTTCAAATTTAATAAAAAAAACTAAGTGTATTTAGTTGTCTCTTTTTAATAATCTTTTTAATAATTCTATTATTGCTTTCGTAAAAGGAAAAACACTAGTTTTTTTGACAAGTCCTAGTTATAAAATAAAAATTATATCTTAAAAAGATATCCATGGAATTTTATGTTTGACAGCTCGTTGAATAGATGCGCGCATTGCCTTTATTTTAATACCCATAAAGCTTAGTTTTGTTGAAAAACTAGAAAAACAGCAAGATTTAAAGGCAGTTTTTCTTAATTTGAAGGCCTATATATTCAAAACTAGAACTTTACTTACAAATTAAATTAGATTAATTTTTTGAATCCTTATTTTTTGGGTGTTTCTGCCCAGTTGTTGTGCAGAAATCAGAAAAGTTTTACAAACAGGTACTAAATCTGATTCACTATGTTGAAAACAAGAGCGCCCCAAAAATATATTCAACTGTGAATAATGACTGCGCCCGTGAAGCAGTGTTTGTGTTTTGACAGATGTGGTTTGATCAAACTGGCGCAAAATCATCGGGGTCTAATTTGCATTTTTAAACCATTTTTAATTAGAAATATATGCATTTCTAAAACAAATAAGTTAAAAAAATATCGTTAGAAACTAAATAAAGTACTTTTGTTAAATAATTCAAACCGTATGGACATATTAACCTGTGGAACGAAAGCACATTATTTTTATATTTTCGGGAACTTTTACAATTTTAAGCCGCACAACTCATGTTGCATTTATTTAAGTGTGTTTTTTTTTTGATCTTGTCGCTTTTTAAGCAGTGAAAAATGCTAAAAATTAAATAATTTTCAACTATGCCAGGGCTCTCAGAAATGTCAAAAAACACTCTCTTATTCGCTCGCACAATTTACGAATAGTGCGACAGTTCACGTACAGTGTATGTGTTAGCAACACCATTTCCTAAAATTTTACTTCTTTGGCTGGGCTACGAATCGAAAGGGTGCAGGTTCGTTTCTCATTGCAATCAATGAATCATTTCAATTTTATATTCTTTTGATGTAATTGACGTAAGCAAAAAATAACAACAATTCTAAGAAAAAGGTCTATGGAAAAAAGTGTCGTTTTTGCGATTTCACTCAAGCAAATCACAAAACGAGGCGTAAAAAGCTTATCTTCAAAAAAATATCGCTACTTTAACCGTGGTTATATTTGTAGTATTTAACAATCAAAACTATTGATATTTTTTAATCAAACCCTCCCCTCCCCCCTTGGCCCAATCCTGGCTACGGGCCTGGTTAGAACCGACTACAAAAATGTATCGAGGAATGCGTCACTACAAATGCGTCACTTCTGTGAACCGGATGTAAAAGCTGCTATCAAATTTGGTATAAAAACTCGTATACAGAAATTCGGAGTATTAATGCTTGATTCTCAGGTTGCAAACTAAAACGCCCACTTATGACCAAGAACTAGCTTCTCTTAATCCTTAATCCCACGAACCAGCTAGACCACGGATTAGCGAAAGTTAGTACTCGGTGAAGAAATTGGCCATTACTTTAGTGACCCTTTTTGTTGATTATTCACAAGAATTTTTTTTTAGTAGGAGAAAAAGTATTAAATATAGAAACTATAAAGTAAAGTAACTAAAGTAAACCATATACGCGTGAAACTAAAGACAAAGATTAGTGTATTCTCTAGAACGTCAGGATTTTTTGTAAACTGACTTTTAAGTTACAAAAAGAACTTGTTTGAAAAAAATTTTTTAAATACTTCACCTTCAAAATATGGCAATATGGTTATCAAATGAAAAAGGGACAATCTGTTTTATAAAAATATTTAAAAAAAATGGGAGTTTTTACTTCAAATAAATTGAAAACCAATTCCATAAATTTTCAAATAAAACATAAGTCAATCAAAGGAATTTACATAATTTGTATGGGTATATTGTTACTGCGTTGTTTTTTTTTATAAAAGAGATTGCTTTATTTTATTTGATTCCCACATTTTCATGTTTTAGAGGTTTTTAGTATTTAAATTAATTTTTTTAAACAAATACCTTTTGTAACTTGTATATTGTTCTAGAGAAAAAGTTATAATGCAGTTTCTTACTATCCTTTGCCTCTAGTTTTACATGTTTATTGTTTACTTCATGCGTGAAATTTTTTTTTCGATAATTGTGTCATCTCATCTTCTTATGACAACTTTCAAATAAAAAAGTTGGCGGAAAAACCAGATAGCTAAAAAACACTTGGCTTTTTTTTTTTGAGCGAGAAAAGTAATTTGTAATGCAAGTCACATGTTGACTTACCCTGTTGTGCAGATAAATTAAAGAAAGGGTACAGACACGATTAGATTATATTTCACAGAATTGCAAAAGTTGAATATGAAAATAATTGTTTTAACGATTCGTTTCAGTTTTTTACTACTTATGAAACATATTCGAAAAATTTTATGGAATTATGACAGATATTAAGAAATAGAACAAAGTCAGGCGAAAACTTCGAGTATTCATGGAGCTCGCCATTTTATCTAAATATTGATAAATATTGATTACTTCAAAGTTTTTTCTATAACTATCTGCATCGAATCGTGAACAAGTATGTTAAAAAATTTGTTTCATGTTTTATTTTATTCAAAAACCATTTCACAACGCAGCCAACTCAACTCTGAAATAACCTACCAAGTTTCATGCACACACACACAAGCACATATACATACACACATACACTACTATACATTGAAAAACTTTACCAATATGCGTTTGTATAAGCCGTTGTCGTTGTTGTTGTTTTTGTTGTTGCTGTATTTGGCAATTGAGTTCAGTACCGTTATTGCAGTTGCATAATGTAGTTTTTACATTTACTTTTTTTTAAACCCACTCCATTTCTTTTTGGTTTTCTGTTTATTTTTTGGTATTGTTGCAAAAAATTTATTTTGTATTTCGACTTTTAAATAAAATAAATGTTCTATGAAAGCTCCCGCCTGCTAACGTCCCGCACTAACATACTGGGCGGATTTTAGTAGTTGTTGTTATTGCCATTTTGTTACCGAATGCAATTTATTCCGCACAAAAGTCAGTTTCTTCGCTTTGTATGTTTTTCGTATTTCGCGCAAAATTTGGTAGAGCAAAAGCTGGATTTTGTTGCTGTTATTGTTATTGTTATTCTTTATTTCTTTTAACAGCAATAGCAACAGTAGTATTAGTAGTAGGATCAGGATGGGGGAGCAGGGCAGAGAAGTGCAAGTGTATGCAAAGGCAAGAGAATATTGAATGCACTTCGTTCGTTTGTTCGTTTGTTTGGGTGCCAACAAAGTGTCGAAAAGAGGATTTTCTCCAATTTGAGCATCGAAGCTGAATATTTTATACAAAAGCTAAAAATGGTAAAAAACGAATAAAAAGTGTTGAAATTAGGAACAAGAAACTTCCAAAGACACACATACATGCACGCACACATGCCAAATAATGCAATAAATCGTTAGACATGGACTTTTTTCACACTCTTATGCACACAAAAAACTGGCAGGAAACCGGATGCAAGAGTGTTAAGAAACTTCGAAGGATTTCAACTAAGAGTAACTGACGGCAAATAGTGAAAAGTGTTGCCAAAGCGATAGAAAAAGGGGCTATTCTTTTCGCCAAACTTCCATAGAAAATTGAATTAAACAAAAATTTGTGATGATAAAATGGGATTTTGAGTGAATAATAATTGAAATGTGAAAATATGTTTGCAATGCTGTCGCACTTAGATCTTAGATTTTAATGATATCTTAACGCCATTTTAAGTGGCAAGCAACACTGATGTTTCATGCTGCAAAATAATCTTCTAAAGAACTCCTTACAATGTGAAAAACAAAATGATGGAGTTTTTTACACTTTTCAAATATTGAAATTCGCACGAACGAGGCGACAGCTGCTGATGTCGTTTCCACTAAAAAACACCCGCAAATAATTCTCTCCATATTGTTGAAGCTAGCTGGCTGTCATGCAGTATGCGTGTTTTTGCAAAAATTCAATTAAATTGTCGAAAATCCTAACAAAAAGTGAAGCCAGCAGGCAACAGCATCTTGGAGAAATTCGAAAGTAATTCAAGCGAGCACACGCTCGGATTGATTTAGCGATTGCAAAGGAGTCTCAAGGAATGCTTTTTAGAATCTCTTCTTTAAAGTAAAAAAACTCGTTCCTTACTAAATTGGTAACAATTTTGGAATGAGAGCTGATTTATTTGAGGTTTAGCTGGACCTTTCCTCTTTGCTGTTGTGTTGGCCTTGTTGCATTAACAAATTCAACAAGCGTTTCAATTAAGTCGATCCTTTTTTTTTCTTTTCGAGCCAATCTCTTCAACAGAAGAGCCAACATAAAATTTAATTGTGTGCTCAAAACAAGCCCAAAGCAATCGCAATAGCTAGAATAGCTTCAACACTATAGCAAAAATTCTCAAAAAGGACCTTTTTTGTTGCCTTACTCGAGCATAGTTAATGGACAGACAAACGTATGGATGGCTGAACGAAAGTATAGTGGGTGAAAGGGAGAGAGAGAGAGAGAGAAGGGGAAGAGTCAAATGTGCGTGGTTTCCCACAGAATTACAAAAGCTGAAAATGGAAATACCTAGAGCTCAATCGATTTTATATGTTTTGTCAGCATTTCACGCAAGCAAACACACGGACACACTCACACACTCACACACACATGCACGCACACATGACGGGCTGCTTTAAAGTCAGTCGAAGCGAAGGTGTAAAAACTAAAAAAGGGTCTAAATTACAAAACCCTCAAGAAGCTCACCGGGTCGTATACGCAACACTAACTACGCAACATTTAAAATTGCTTTTTAGTATTTTTGTAAATATTTTTCTGTCGTTCTGCTCACATTCTTCTACGTAATTTGAGAAATATTTCCCATCTGTAGATATTTTGAGGGTAAAAGAGTCGTTAACTTTTTAAGTGTTTTTGTTTATCACAACACACGCACACATATTTAGCACATTTATCAAACCACAGTCCACAAATCTTTCATTTTTGCTATCCTTCATCATTGGATCCAAATCCTAAGAGATAATGACTTTTAATAAAAGTTGCAATAAAGGCGCTTTTAGCACTAGATTTAAATATGGTGCATTTTAAATTTAATTTTAATGCTTTCTCAATGTAGGTTTGGGAATATGTTAAAAATGGTATAAATGATTAAATTGTCTTCTTAAAAAAGCTTCAGCGTTAACAATGGCTCAGATCATAATCGGAACTATTAATATTTGTATACTCTTTCAAAGTTATCTATGTAAATGGTACGATTTCAAAAATGCTTTTTCCGACACAGGATTTTTAATAACATTAATAAATATTATTTTAACATGAATTAATTTGCGAGCCTTAAATCAAGTAAGTTTACAAGAAGGCAACAACAACAACAACAATTCTGTATAGAGCCAATCACTTAGCTGACTAGACAGTCCGTTTCGGAAATCGCTACATTTCCTCTTCAGTAGTCTTTGAGTGATTAAGCTGTGATCAACTCACTGTTTCAAGTCGCATATGATTTCACACATTTGAAATTCATTCATTTGAATTATATAGAAGAAATTGAACGTTCAAATTGCAGATCATCTATTTACAGATCACCGCCATCCACTCTACCAAGGTTGCCATGTGTTCTAGTTGATTCCTATTTATTTCAATATTTATTGGTGTTCGACAGTTTATCCAAATGCACCATAGAAATGAAACGAGTTTTTTGTTTCGCTAGAAGCTAGTGTTTTAACTGAAAGGTGGCTATTTTCACAACCAAATGTATAATAAAATTAATTAATATTATTTTAATTTATATATGTGGTCGGCATTCTGCCGTCTGCAAGCAGAGAACTTTCACTAAAGTCATACATAACGTATGGCAGCAGAAAAGCTCTTTACCCGCGCTGCACAGTGATGCGATAGGGCATGCTAGATCAATTCAAAATTCTGAGCATGTAGAACTCTTAGGAAATATCCGCTTATTTTAGAAATAAATTTTTATTTACCTCCGCTTTGTACAAAAACTACAAAAATTCTTGAAAGTGTACCCAAAAATTATATTTTTTAAATTTTTGTTCATGAATTTTGTAGTTATACTTAGAAACTATTCTGGCAACTTGACAGTAGTCAACCAGTATTTTTAATTTTAAATTGAAGCTCAAAAAACAAAATTTTTTAATTAAATTATCACGATCTGAAAAGCAGTTGACAATTTTTATCAAAATTTGTTTTGAAATAAAGAAATTACAACCAACACAATTTTATATTTATTTGTCGATTTGGGCTGTTTTGGTCACTTGGCTTAAATGAAAACAATCTAAGATATATTATTCATTGTTTACCCTTAATAATAAAAATACTGGTTGACTATTGTCAAGTTGCCAGAATAGGGCTGTTAATTATAACTTTAAAATATTTCCCAGTATCCAAAAACGTTAAAAATTGGCAAACTTTATAACTAAAATATGCTCTTTTGAAATTTTTGCTCTATAAAACTGCATTTAAGGAAATATGTATGCGTAAATCGAAAAATTTGGTTAAAGTTTTTTAAAATATTTAAGGGCCACATCTTATATGCAAATTTTTTTATTTAATAGCTATAATATCTTCTTTGAGCCCTAGGAGTGCCAAGGTGCGCAACTTTTTTTTAAATTTTTTTTTTTCTCTTCTATATAATGGCATTACTAATTAATGGCCTTAAAACCAGGCTCTGACCTGGTATTTCGTATTTTCATACGAAACGTTGTTGCATTTGTGGTCGATGAGACTGTAAGTGGGGATTTAAAAATTCTTAGCACGTCACAATATATTATTACACTGAAAAAAAATTCAATGCATATAAAATAAGCAAAAAAATATTTTCGTGGTGGTTTTTCTTTTGTAAAAACGCAAAATATTGCTAAGCCTTTGGTAAGAACAAAAAAGGACCACCTCAAACTATAAGCATATTTCTATCTAATTAATAAATCTTATCCACTTTAAGCTCTAAGAGTGCTAAGCTGCGCAAACTCTGGTTGACTTGTTTCTTAACCTGTTTGATAGCTCCAAAAATGCTATTTAAGTACTTTAATTTCAACACTAGGATTCGACTGTTTTTTTATAGTTCTGATATTGAGAAATTGCATTGAGATAATTGTAGGTCTATGGGTAATAATTTTACCCGTGGTTTGAGAGATTTAATAAATTTTTGTAAGATTTAGAGAGATTTTACAGTTTTTATAAAGTCACTTTGTATGAGAGGTAGACGTTGTTTTCAACCGAATTGGAAAAAGTAAAGTGTGAAATTAAGATTTAATTTTATTCACAAAATTTAAAGTGAATAAATTAATTTTTGTGGAATTTAAAGGGATTTTACCGATTAAATAAAGTCAATTTGTATGGGAGAGGTAGGCGTGCTTTTCATCCGATTTGGCTCCTTTTCAAACTGAAAGTGTATAATTAAGATTTAGGTTCATTCGCAATATTTTAAGTGATTAAATTAATTTTTACGGAATTTAAAGACATTTACCTTGCATGGGAGGTAGGCTGAGTTTTCATACAATTTGGCTCATTTTAAAACTCAATGTGTCTAATTAAGATTTAAGCTCATTCGATAAATTTTAAGTGTTTAATTAAATTTTTGTGGAATGTAAAGAGTTTATAAAATTTTTATAAAGTCACTTTGTATCGTAGGTAGGCGTGGTTTTAATCCGACTTGGTTCATTTTAAAACTCAAAATGCTTAATTCAGATCTAAGCTTACTTACCAAATTTAAAGTAATTTAATTATGTTTTGTGGAATTTAAAGAGTTTTTACTGCTCCTTTTGGTACTTGATATTTTGTTTTTAGATAGAAACTTAATAACTAAATATCATTTCGAAGTTTAAAAAAAAACAACTATAATTATGACGACAGATACAGATACAAGTCAAATACCGATTTATTGAATATACTTCTCATCAGCTCTGATCTTTTGGTTTCATTCCTTCCGAGAAAATTCCCTAACTAATGTTCATTCAAAATTGCATCCGGATATATTAGTTTTTCTTGTTCATGCTGATGCATTAGAAATAGCAGCAGTGAAACAGTCTCGCTTTCCTCTTATAAATGATGATTCGGGTAGTATGATGGTCCTATGGTCCAATCCCGAGAGCGATTCGATGTCATCGTATTTAGGCTTAAAATCCAGTCCTTAATATTGTTTAAATATGAAAATATAAAATAATTTCCTAAACTTAGAAATTTTTAACTTAAAATTTCGTCATCGCAGCTATTCTCATTTTTAAATTTGGGCCAAAATATATTTGATATGTATGGGAAGTGCTACGCCCGGCCAATCCCATCAAAATTAAGCAAGAATTTTCAAAATCACATATTAGTTTTCCACCGTCAGTGTTGCTGTTAACGCAACGAGTATAAATTATACCAAGAGATTGCTTCATCCAGCGTTCCAACTTCTTTCCAGACTATCAGCCATCCACCGACAGAAAAACCAAAACAATGACAACCAACGAGTTTTTGTACTCGTTATTGACGCATTGCTGTGAGTAAGAAGAAGTAAACATGAAAATGAATACGACAAGTAACGAAAGGAGAAGAAAACAATATTATAAGTATGTATGTGAATGAAAATGTAACTTCTATTTGCCACAACGTTTACAGCTTATTTTTTTGTGTTAATTTTTGGGATCTTCTTGTGTTTGACGAATTGATGTTGTTTCTAGCTGGACATTGTTGTTGCGATTTTATTCTAGCTAGATTTTGGTTGCATCTGCAAATAATAATTTTTTCATTAGCCGAATAAAAAGACGCAATTCAGATTCGGCTAAAGAAATAATTATTCTTTAATAAGGAGTTGCAAATATGTTTTTTTTTTTTCATGAAGAGAAGAAAATTGCTTGTTACCCATTTGCTTTAATGTTGTTGAAATGGTTTTTATGTAGGTATTTTATTAAAAGATACCAAAGTTACAAGCAGTCATGATTTTATTTTAAGAAATTTATTTAAGAAAATGATTTTATTTTTTATTAAAATGTCAATTTTACGACAAAACCATTGATCGTAGATGCATGTTTATATATATATAAATATAGTATAGAATAGTATAGATATATATTAATATTATATTTATTATTATATACACATATACTTATAATTTTATTAGTATTCTTATTAGGTTATCTTAAACCACCAACAAAAATATACCTATCTGCCCAATCAGAAAACCCTGCAAGCATAATCAAAAGTATATTTTGATTCAATTGGAAAATATTTAAGAATTCCATTTCGTTATATTAAGACATTTATTTCAGATAGATTTTATGTTGAAATGTATATAATTAATCCGAGTAAAACAATTTCATTTGGAACATTTTATTTTTTTATATATTTTTATATTCTTTGTTTATCACGTAATTAAAATGCAATGATAAAATTTTTAACATTTATTAGAATAATTTTGTACAAATGTAATATTGTGACGAAATTTGTTGTGAGCATTATTATCATGCATTTCTTAATTGGTTGGTTTTAAGCATTTTAAACATTTTAAAAATAAACAGTTTTGAACATAATATATATATACAGTTTTAAACATTCATAATATATATGAATTATTTCATATATATTACTTTTGAGTAAAATTTCATGTGAGTATAATTTATATAATTGTATAATAGCATATATTGAAACGATGTTATTTTTTTTTTATTAAATATTTACAAGTTATTAGTTTATTTTATGAAGATTAAGGTATTTATTTAATACAATATGTGACTATTGTCTTCTGTACATGCTTTTATTGGGTAAATTTTGATGACCTGTTTTTGGTTTTTAAAGCATTATTAAAGCACAAGAGGTTTTCATATTTTTATGTTTTTGTTCAATGTAAAAAGTGAACATTTCTGTATTTTATTACTATGTTTAGAGGTCAGTTATATGTAAATGCAGACGTATTAACCTCGTATATGATTATTGCCATTTTTTTAAAAGTTTGAAGAATACGATACTTTTGCATCATCGGGAGAATTAAATGGCAAGTTTCATAGTTCCGTATGGTTGATCAATGGATTTAATTGTTGCGATAAATGCCAATTTTCACAGTTCTGTAAGGTTGATCAATGAATTTAATTTAATAATGATAATTTAATAATAATTACTTTAATAATGATAAAACTACTTATCAGATAAGGACGATTCATGCATTAAAATGAGCACCAGGTCCTCGTCCTTAAAAAGGGATACTCCTTTGTCCAAATGCCGTTTGCTCTATCTCTTGTAGTTTAGGAGTTGTAGAACACTTTTTGGAGTGGAAGTTGGCCAAAAACATGTGCTTTTTCCGTCATAACTCCCAAACCATACATCCTACAAGGACGATTTATACACCAAATTGTTTCTAATACATATATACACAAGACTGCATATTCAGAAAAAAGTTTTCTGGAATTTGATTTTTTTTCAAGAATCTAAGTTAGAATTTTTTACATGAATCATGTTTTTGACGTGGTTTTTTGCGATTTTTTTTTTTTTTTTAGCCATAACTTCTAAACCATACATCATAAAAGGACGATTTACGAATCAAAATATTCCTTAAGCTACTGCCCACAAGACTGTATCCTTAAAGTAATTTTAAAAATTAGATTTTAGGTTAATTTCATGTGCCCTTTTTTGTCAATTTTTATTTTTTTTATTTATTTTCTAAAATAAAAACTACATATCAGATAAGGACGATTCATGCATTAAAATGAGCACCAGGTCCTCGTCCTTAAGAAGGGTTACTCCTTTGTCCAAATGCCGTTTGCTCTATCTCTTGTAGTTTAGGAGTTGTAGAACACTTTTTGGAGTGGAAGCTGGCCAAAAACATGTGCTTTTTCCGTCATAACTCCCAAACCATACATCCTACAAGGACGATTTATACACCAAATTGTTTCTAATATATATATACACAAGACTGCATATTCAGAAAAAAGTTTTCTGGAATTTGATTTTTTTTCAAGAATCTTAGTTAGAATTTTTTACATGAATCATGTTTTTGACGTGGTTTTTTGCGATTTTTTTGATTTTTTAGCCATAACTTCTAAACCATTCATCATAAAAGGACGATTTATGCATCAAAATGTTCCTTAAGCTACTGCCCACAAGACTGTATCCTTAAAATAATTTTAAAAATTAGATTTCAGGTTAATTTCATGTGCCCTTTTTTGTCAATTTTTATTTTTTTTATTTATTTTTTTAAAATAAAAACTACACATCAGATAAGGACGATTCATGCATTAAAATGAGCACCAGGTCCTCGTCCTTAAGAAGGGTTACTCCTTTGTCCAAATGCCGTTTGCTCTATCTCTTGTAGTTTAGGAGTTGTAGAACACTTTTTGGAGTGGAAGCTGGCCAAAAACATGTGCTTTTTCCGTCATAACTCCCAAACCATACATCCTACAAGGACTATTTATACACCAAATTGTTTCTAATACATATATACACAAGACTGCATATTCAGAAAAAAGTTTTCTGGAATTTGATTTTTTTTCAAGAATCTTAGTTAGAATTTTTTACATGAATCATGTTTTTGACGTGGTTTTTTGCGATTTTTTTGATTTTTTAGCCATAACTTCTAAGCCATACATCATAAAAGGACGATTTATGCATCAAAATGTTCCTTAAGCTACTGCCCACAAGACTGTATCCTTTAAATAATTTTAAAAATTAGATTTCATGTTAATTTCATGTGCCCTTTTTTGTCAATTTTTATTTTTTTTTATTTATTTTCTAAAATAAAAACTACATATCAGATAAGGACGATTCATGCATTAAAATGAGCACCAGGTCCTCGTCCTTAAGAAGGGATACTCCTTTGTCCAAATGCCGTGTGCTTTATCTCTTGTAGTTTAGGAGTTGTAGAACTCTTTTTGGAGTGGAAGCTGGCCAAAAACATGTGCTTTTTCCGTCATAACTCCCAAACCATACATCCTACAAGGACGATTTATACACCAAATTGTTTCTAATACATATATACACAAGACTGCATATTCAGAAAAAAGTTTTCTGGAATTTGATTTTTTTTCAAGAATCTTAGTTAAAATTTTTTACATGAATCATAGTTTTTGACGTGGTTTTGTGCGATTTTTTTGATTTTTTTAGCCATAACTTCTAAACCATACATCATAAAAGGACGATTTATGCATCAAAATGTTCCTTAAGCTACTGCCCACAAGACTGTATCCTATAAATAATTTTAAAAATTAGATTTCATGTTAATTTCATATATCCTTTTTTGTCAATTTTTATTTTTTTTATTTATTTTCTAAAATAAAAACTACATATCAGATAAGGACGATTCATGCATTAAAATGAGCACCAGGTCCTCGTCCTTAAGAAGGGTTACTTCTTTGTCCAAATGCATTTTGCTCTATCTCTTGTAGTTTAGGAGTTGTAGAACACTTTTTGGAGTGGTAGCTGGCCAAAAACATGTGCTTTTTCCGTCATAACCCCCAAACTGTACATCCTACAAGGACGATTTATACACCAAATTGTTTTTAATACATATATACACAAGACTGCATATTCAGAAAAAAGTTTTCTGGAATTTGATTTTTTTTCAAGAATCTTATTAAAATTTTTTACATGAATCATAGTTTTTGACGTGGTTTTTTGCGATTTTTTTGATTTTTTAGCCATAACTTCTAAACCATACATCATAAAAGGACGATTTATGCATCAAAATGTTCCTTAAGCTACTCTGCCCACAAGACTGTATCCTTAAAATAATTTTAAAAATTAGATTTCATGTTAATTTCATGTGCCCTTTTTTGTCAATTTTTATTTTTTTTATTTATTTTCTAAAATAAAAACTACATATCAGATAAGGACGATTCATGCATTAAAATGAGCACCAGGTCCTCGTTCTTAAGAAGGGATACTCCTTTGTCCAAATGCCGTTTGCTCTATCTCTTGTAGTTTAGGAGTTGTAGAACACTTTTTGGAGTGGAAGCTGGCCAAAAACATGTGCTTTTTCCGTCATAACTCCCAACCATACATCCTACAAGGACGATTTATACACCAAATTGTTTCTAATACATATATACACAAGACTGCATATTCAGAAAAAAGTTTTCTGGAATTTGATTTTTTTTCAAGAATCTAAGTTAGAATTTTTTACATGAATCATGTTTTTGACGTGGTTTTTTGCGATTTTTTTGATTTTTTAGCCATAACTTCTAAACCATACATCATAAAAGGACGATTTATGCATCAAAATATTCCTTAAGCTACTGCCCACAAGACTGTATCCTTAAAGTAATTTTAAAAATTAGATTTCAGGTTAATTTCATGTGCCCTTTTTTGTCAATTTTTATTTTTTTTATTTATTTTCTAAAATAAAAACTACATATCAGATAAGGACGATTCATGCATTAAAATGAGCACCAGGTCCTCGTTCTTAAGAAGGGTTACTCCTTTGTCCAAATGCCGTTTGCTCTATCTCTTGTAGTTTAGGAGTTGTAGAACACTTTTTGGAGTGGAAGCTGGCCAAAAACATGTGCTTTTTCCGTCATAACTCCCAAACCATACATCCTACAAGGACGATTTATACACCAAATTGTTTCTAATACATATATACACAAGACTGCATATTCAGAAAAAAGTTTTCTGGAATTTGATTTTTTTTCAAGAATCTTAGTTAGAATTTTTTACATGAATCATGTTTTTGACGTGGTTTTTTGCGATTTTTTTGATTTTTTAGCCATAACTTCTAAACCATACATCATAAAAGGACGATTTATGCATCAAAATGTTCCTTAAGCTACTGCCCACAAGACTGTATCCTTAAAATAATTTTAAAAATTAGATTTCAGGTTAATTTCATGTGCCCTTTTTTGTCAATTTTTATTTTTTTTATTTATTTTTTTAAAATAAAAACTACATATCAGATAAGGACGATTCATGCATTAAAATGAGCACCAGGTCCTCATCCTTAAGAAGGGTTACTCCTTTGTCCAAATGCCGTTTGCTCTATCTCTTGTAGTTTAGGAGTTGTAGAACACTTTTTGGAGTGGAAGCTGGCCAAAAACATGTGCTTTTTCCGTCATAACTCCCAAATCATACATCCTACAAGGACGATTTATACACCAAATTGTTTCTAATACATATATACACAAGACTGCATATTCAGAAAAAAGTTTTCTGGAATTTGATTTTTTTTCAAGAATCTTAGTTAGAATTTTTTACATGAATCATGTTTTTGACGTGGTTTTTTGCGATTTTTTTGATTTTTTAGCCATAACTTCTAAACCATACATCATAAAAGGACGATTTATGCATCAAAATGTTCCTTAAGCTACTGCCCACAAGACTGTATCCTTAAAATAATTTTAAAAATTAGATTTCATGTTAATTTCATGTGCCCTTTTTTGTCAATTTTTATTTTTTTTATTTATTTTCTAAAATAAAAACTACATATCAGATAAGGACGATTCATGCATTAAAATGAGCACCAGGTCCTCGTCCTTAAGAAGGGATACTCCTTTGTCCAAATGCCGTTTGCTCTATCTCTTGTAGTTTAGGAGTTGTAGAACACTTTTTGGAGTGGAAGCTGGCCAAAAACATGTGCTTTTTCCGTCATAACTCCCAAACCATACATCCTACAAGGACGATTTATACACCAAATTGTTTCTAATACATATATACACAAGACTGCATATTCAGAAAAAAGTTTTCTGGAATTTGATTTTTTTTCAAGAATCTTAGTTAGAATTTTTTACATGAATCATGTTTTTGACGTGGTTTTTTGCGATTTTTTTGATTTTTTAGCCATAACTTCTAAACCATACATCATAAAAGGACGATTTATGCATCAAAATGTTCCTTAAGCTACTGCCCACAAGACTGTATCCTTTAAATAATTTTAAAAATTAGATTTCATGTTAATTTCATGTGCCCTTTTTTGTCAATTTTTATTTTTTTTTATTTATTTTCTAAAATAAAAACTACATATCAGATAAGGACGATTCATGCATTAAAATGAGCACCAGGTCCTCGTCCTTAAGAAGGGATACTTCTTTGTCCAAATGCATTTTGCTCTATCTCTTGTTGTTTTGGAGTTGTAGAACACTTTTTGGAGTGGAAGCTGGCCAAAAACATGTGCTTTTTCCGTCATAACTCCCAAACCATACATCCTACAAGGACGATTTATACACCAAATTGTTTCTAATACATATATACACAAGACTGCATATTCAGAGAAGAAAATTGCTTGTTACCCATTTGCTTTAATGTTGTTGAAATGGATTTTTATGTAGGTATTTTATTAAAAGATACCAAAGTTACAAGCAGTCATGATTTTATTTTAAGAAATTTATTTAAGAAAATGATTTTGTTTTTTATTAAAATGTCAATTTTACGACAAAACCAATGATCGTAGATGCATGTTTATATATATATAAATATAGTATAGAATAGTATAGATATATATTAATATTATATTTATTATTATATACACATATACTTATAATTTTATTAGTATTCTTATTAGGTTATCTTAAACCACCAACAAAAATATACCTATCTGCCCAATCAGAAAACCCTGCAAGCATAATCAAAGGTATATTTTGATTCAATTGGAAAATATTTAAGAATTCCATTTCGTTATATTAAGACATTTATTTCAGATAGATTTTATGTTGAAATGTATATAATTAATCCGAGTAAAACAATTTCATTTGGAACATTTTATTTTTTTATATATTTTTATATTCTTTGTTTATCACGTAATTAAAATGCAATGATAAAATTTTTAACATTTATTAGAATAATTTTGTACAAATGTAATATTGTGACGAAATTTGTTGTGAGCATTATTATCATGCATTTCTTAATTGGTTGGTTTTAAGCATTTTAAACATTTTAAAAATAAACAGTTTTGAACATAATATATATATACAGTTTAAACATTCATAATATATATGAATTATTTCATATATATTACTTTTGAGTAAAATTTCATGTGAGTATAATTTATATAATTGTATAATAGCATATATTGAAACGATGTTATTTTTTTTTTATTAAATATTTACAAGTTATTAGTTTATTTTATGAAGATTAAGGTATTTATTTAATACAATATGTGACTATTGTCTTCTGTACATGCTTTTATTGGGTAAATTTTGATGACCTGTTTTTGGTTTTAAAGCATTATTAAAGCACAAGAGGTTTTCATATTTTTATGTTTTTGTTCAATGTAAAAAGTGAACATTTCTGTATTTTATTACTATGTTTAGAGGTCAGTTATATGTAAATGCAGACGTATTAACCTCGTATATGATTATTGCCATTTTTTTAAAAGTTTCAAGAATACGATACTTTTGCATCATCGGGAGAATTAAATGGCAAGTTTCATAGTTCCGTATGGTTGATCAATGGATTTAATTGTTGCGATAAATGCCAATTTTCACAGTTCTGTAAGGTTGATCAATGAATTTAATTATTGCGATATCAAGACTTTGGGACACAAATTTATTTAATCATCCTTCAATATAGAAACATTTAATTGCACCGAAAAATTTAAGATTTTATTGTTTAATTAGAAATCATTAAGCTTTTAAGTAAAACGTATGCATAAAAACATGCGATCCATCAATGTTGAATTATTACCCTAAACCATGACAGCCTTGGTTGGTGACCTCTTGAGCCTGACATAAAATTTTGAAAATTTGGAAGATTAAACCAATTCGATCGCAACTCTGTTACATTACAGAAACGTCCGTAAAATAAGTTCAATTCCTATCTTCAAGAATTTTGTAATTTTGTTCCTTGACACATTTTTTTAAATGTCTGAACAATAATTGCAAAAATGATGA
This sequence comes from Dichetophora obliterata, assembly GCA_963920525.1. NCBI lineage: Eukaryota > Metazoa > Arthropoda > Insecta > Diptera > Sciomyzidae > Dichetophora > Dichetophora obliterata. The sequence continues at coordinate 1,884,634 of OY986439.1, forward strand.
TAATTTTATGTTAGAATGTACCTTAAGCCATCCATTACCTACAGTGGGTCAGTTTTTGTTCGGTATGGCATTAGAGCGAAAATTATAAATAAAACAAAACGCACCAAAAACTATAGTAACAGTCGGAACATTTAAAAAATCATGAGATGAAGTCTTTTACAGTTGCGCAAAACATTTTTCTATTTACAAATACTTTTTTGAGAAATCAATTGTTTAACTAAAAACGCGAACTACAAAAAGTTGCATACAGCATACTTCTTATTCTAACAGTTGTTGCATTTTTTTATTTATTTTTACTTTCTCTGTTATCTGCCTTTCTCTTAAACTCTTCAGAAACTATTTTTTCTTTTAACCACCTCACATTTTTTCTTATCAAAACCTTGATGAGGTGGTCAAGAATAATCAGTCGATATTCATAACATTCTTGTGTTTTATCAAACCACAAAGCGTTTGTTATGTTTGTTTGCTGTATGCAACTTTCTATAATTCGCTTTTTTAAGTTGGCTTCGTGACAAATTTTTTCAAATAGGTATTTGTAAATAGAAAAATGTTGTGAGCAAATGTTAAAAAATTCATCTGACGGATTTTTTAAAAGAAGCCAAGTGTCACTATAATTTTTCTTTTCAAGAAAAGTCTCCGAGTCAAAAGAATAACTTTCCATCTTGAAGAGATTTTCTTGACAAGCGTCGCATTTTATTTTATTTCCAAATTTTGCCTTCAATCCATATCCTACAAAATATCGACCCACAGAAATTTCCAAAGGAGTTAAGGGTGGTATGTTCATACTGGATTCTTCAAACTCTTCCACTGTTATTTTATTAATTTTTTTCGGACGGACAATTTGGACTGGTGTTTTCGTCTTCATCGGATGGGTTAAAGTTCCATTCTAGCATTAAATCATCGTCATTTTCGCAATTTTTGCTGCGACTCTGAAAATTATGGGTCAGGAATTTCATGGACATTATCTGTGCAGAAAGGTATTGCACTTCTCTCACTAATGGTTCCGTGTTGCTCCCCAGTTGCGATCTCAGGACAGAGAAGAAATTCTCTAAAGAGTCCTGGTTCGAAGATCGAAGAGATCATCAACAAGCAAAATCATTGAGTTTAGGGTATATTTGAACCCATTGATGCATTGCACCTTATTAACTTTGTTTTGTGGAAGCTGAAGAGTTTCCAAGAAGCCAATAAATTCCTTTATAAAAGCAATTTTGTTGCAATTTCTAAACACAGGACGCTTCCTGAAATTGGGGTCCTTGCAGTTTTAATATCGCAATAATTAAATTCATTGATCAACCTTACAGAACTGTGAAAATTGGCATTTATCGCAACAATTAAATCCATTGATCAACCATACGGAACTATGAAACTTGCCATTTAATTCTCCCGATGATGCAAAAGTATCGTATTCTTGAAACTTTTAAAAAAATGGCAATAATCATATACGAGGTTAATACGTCTGCATTTACATATAACTGACCTCTAAACATAGTAATAAAATACAGAAATGTTCACTTTTTACAATGAACAAAAACATAAAAATATGTAAACCTCTTGTGCTTTAATAATGCTTTAAAAACCAAAAACAGGTCATCAAAATTTACCCAATAAAAGCATGTACAGAAGACAATAGTCACATATTGTATTAAATAAATACCTTAAACTTCATAAAATAAACTAATAACTTGTAAATATTTAATAAAAAAAAAATAACATCGTTTCAATATATGCTATTATACAATTATATAAATTATACTCACATGAAATTTTACTCAAAAGTAATATATATGAAATAATTCATATATATTATGAATGTTTAAAACTGTATATATATATTATGTTTAAAACTGTTTATTTTTAAAATGTTTAAAATGCTTAAAACCAACCAATTAAGAAATGCATGATAAAAATGCTCACAACAAATTTCGTCACAATATTACATTTGTACAAAATTATTCTAATAAATGTTAAAAATTTTATCATTGCATTTTAATTACGTGATAAACAAAGTATATAAAAATATATAAAAAAATAAAATGTTCTAAATGAAATTGTTTTACTCGGATTAGTTATATACATTTCAACATAAAATCTATCTGAAATAAATATCTTATTATAACGAAATGGAATTCTTAAATATTTTCCAATTGAATCAAAATATACTTTTGATTATGCTTGCAGGGTTTTCTGATTGGGCAGATAGGTATATTTTTGTTGGTGGTTTAAGATAACCTAATAAGAATACTAATAAAATTATAAGTATATGTGTATATAATAATAAATATAATATTAATATATATCTATACTATTCTATACTATATATATATATATATATATATATATACATGCATTATTGGTAGTTAAACGAGCTATAGGTCAGATTTTTTTCTTCTTAATTTATTTAATATAAATTTAAATTCCAATATTTCGTTTTTCGTTGAAAAACATCATCAGGGAAAACACTAAAAAATATACAATAATTACAAATTACAATATAATCACATAACATAATATTTAAAATACATGAACTTACAAAAATTAAATAAATATACTGAATTTACATTGATTTTTTTTTAAAAAAACATTTGAGAAACGATATGACAAAAAACATAAGAACATCTAGCCTGAATAAACAACACTTGACGACGGACTTTGATGACTAATTATTGTTAGTTTTGTCTTATAATGTTTTGTTTATTTGTTTGCTCTTTATTTATTAGGTGTCTGTAGATGTGAGCGCAATTGTCCGTGTCAGTCTTAAAATTCAATCTCAATTGTTTAGGGACGTTAATAATGTGTAGCATTTCAAGCATGTATCGTCTCCTATAATTTTTCTCTTGTTGCAGAACTTTTGTTTTGTCAAAATCAGGAGCGTGTCCAGACTTCGTACAATGGGCTGCTAATGCTGTTTTTTGTTCTAAAGGTTTGTCCAGTGCTTTAAAGTCTGACTTATGTCCTGCTATTCTCGTCCGTAATTTAGTTTTTGTTGTTCCAACATATACCTTTTCGCATAAATTGGATCCGTCACCTTTGCACGGAATTTGATATATCAAATTCGATTTGTCCTGCTTGTCAAGTTTACATTTAGTGTTCGTGTAAAGTGTTTGTAAAGTGTTTGATGTTTTAAAAGCTATTCTAAACTGGTCCTTATTAAAAATGTTGGACATTTTAAACTTCTCTGAAAAACCGGGAATATATGTCATGCTTTTATAAGTTTTAGGGGGGTCGTTTGTCGTCACTTTTTCGCGTACTGTTCTTTCTTTATGTTTAACAATTTTTTTAATTAAATATTCCGGAAAGCAGTTTTTCTTTAAAATATCTTTAATTTTAATCGCATTGTCCTTATGGAATTTTTTGTCACTTGTTTCGAAAACCCGGTTTGTAAAATTTTTAGCTGTATTAATTATTATATTTTTTGGATGTTTTGAGTGAAAATTAATTATTCGTCCTGTTGCCGTTGGTTTTTGATACCAATTTATTTCTATTTTATTGTTTTTCCTCATAAGTAATGTGTCAAGATAAGGTAGTTTATTGTCAGTTTCCTTTTCTAAAGTGAACTTTATTCTCCTATGGTATGAATTTAGTGCGTTTAAAGTGTTTTGGATTTGGTCATATCTAACTATCGCAAGAAGGTCGTCTACATATTTGGTAACTAATTTTGGTTTCACTGGGAGATCGTCTAAACATTTATCTAAAAGGTCTTCCATTACTACGTCCGCTACTATTGGTGATGCAGGTGATCCCATGGCCGTGCCTCGTAGTTGTAAATAAATTTTGTTGTCATATTTTAAATATCTAGCGTCTTTTATACAAAGTAATAAAATGTCAGAAAATTGTTTTTTGGTCATATTTGTGTATTTTTCTATTATTGTCCATTTTCTTTCTATTGTTTTTATAGCGAAGTCAACTGGGATACTAGGGAAAAGTGATACTACGTCGAATGATATTAGTCTCTCATCGTCTGAAATGTATATGTTATTAAGTTTGTTCTTTAGGTCCAGTGCGTCTTTTATGTTGTACTTAGATGTTACCGTTAACTTATTCAATATTTTCACTAAACATTTGCTGAGTTCGTGTGTTGGAGATTTTTTAAAAAAAAATCAATGTAAATTCAGTATATTTATTTAATTTTTGTAAGTTCATGTATTTTAAATATTATGTTATGTGATTATATTGTAATTTGTAATTATTGTATATTTTTTAGTGTTTTCCCTGATGATGTTTTTCAACGAAAAACGAAATATTGGAATTTAAATTTATATTAAATAAATTAAGAAGAAAAAAATCTGACCAATAGCTCGTTTAACTACCAATAATCTAATATAAAAAAGGTCAAAAATTTAATAAATTAATTATATACATGCATCTACGATCAATGGTTTTGTCGTAAAATTGACATTTTAATAAAAAATAAAATCATTTTCTTAAATAAATTTCTTAAAATAAAATCATGACTGCTTGTAACTTTGGTATCTTTTAATAAAATACCTACATAAAAACCATTTCAACAACATTAAAGCAAATGGGTAACAAGCAATTTTCTTCTCTTCATGAAAAAACAAACATATTTGCAACTCCTTATTAAAGAATAATTATTTCTTTAGCCGAATCTGAATTCCGTCTTTTTATTCGGCTAATGAAAAAATTATTATTTGCAGATGCAACCAAAATCTAGCTAGAATAAAATCGCAACAACAATGTCCAGCTAGAAACAACATCAATTCGTCAAACACAAGAAGATCCCAAAAATTAACACAAAAAAATAAGCTGTAAAAGTTGTGGCAAATAGAAGTTACATTTTCATTCACATACATACTTATAATATTGTTTTCTTCTCTTTTCGTTACTTGTCGTATTCATTTTCATGTTTACTTCTTCTTACTCACAGCAATGCGTCAATAACGAGTACAAAAACTCGTTGGTTGTCATTGTTTTGGTTTTTCTGTCGGTGGATGGCTGATAGTCTGGAAAGAAGTTGGATAGCTGGATGAAGCAATCTCTTGGTATAATTTATACTCGTTGGTTCTATGCTAGAAGACAAATTGTCTACTGGATATTTCCACAGATGATTGAAAGCACTCTTAAACAGTGCTGCCGAGTCATATAAGAACACATGTATCCATGGAAGCAAAAAATGTATCCAAAAGTTTCCACCTTAGAACATAGGTATCAGCATATTAAATTCAAAAGCTCTCAAGCCACGATTGATATCGTCGATACAAAGCAAGGTAAGAAATATGAAAAAAAATACTTTTCGGGAAAACAAAAACCACTTCTCTTCCTCAACAATAAATCAGCTTTTTATTGCCTTAGTTACCCGCCAATCCGGGCCCCATTAAGACTCCGGGCACGGGGGGAAACCCCGTTCTTCCCCCTCTCTGCGGCCCTGACAGTACGTGTTGGTAGAATTTGCAAAAAGAAGACTTAATTTTTGATATTTTTTTTATTTTATTTAAATACAAAAACTTTCAAAATTCTAATAACTTCATTTTTTGTTTAATTTCTTACAAATTTTTTTCAGAAGGTGTTTATTTTATAATTTATATTTTAGCTTTAATATGCATAAATTTCAGAAATTCTAGCAAGCACTCAAAATCTTTCTAACGCTATCTGGAAAGTAAGGATCGTCAGCTCTGCAGCTACCTCTATCCTTATACCATGAGTCAGTGTATGTATGACAATCAAGCAAACAGTTTTATAGCGCGTTTTGGCTCACATCACTTCAGAAAATAAAAATGGGAGCATGAATAGCAAGCCTTGGTTGTGTTTGGTCGACACTGCATAAGACCTCGGGTCCATTTATAAAATAATTATGCATTGTTGGAGGCACACAATACCAGGAACATAGATTAACAGACCATGTAGCAGTGTTAAGAATAAAAAAATACAATATAGGTACACACATTCACATTTAAATATATCATATATATTCCACCGACCCCAAAAAATAAATTCTAACTACAGCACTAACATTTTGCACTTTTTAATAGAGACGACAACCTAAACGGCTGAACCGATTTTGATGAAATTTCGTGTGTGTGTGTGTGGCTGTGTCTGTAGATGGTTTTGTTTTAAAGTTTATTCCGGTAGTTTGCGCTGTTTTTGCTGTGGCAGTGTTTAAAAGGGGTATTTTAGAGTATAACTCAGATATGAATTGATAAATTGTCATGATTCTTTCACTTCACGATTACTTTTATGCAAACAAAATTACAAAAATAGTAAATGAATAAAAATAAACAAAAAATTCTTTAATTTTCATGAATTAGGCTTGATTTTTCGATCGTATTAAATATTTATATATTTTTACGATAGAAACTTTAATCGACACTACATTTATGCATACCATATTAAAAAAGGCATTTTTGGTTTTGAATATTTTTTCAATAACAATATTTTTACCAAAGTTTTTTACAAAATAAAGAAATTCGTTAAGATTTTTTTTTGAAAATTATAAAAATTAGAAGGGGAAACGAAAATGAAAAAGATTGACACATGCATTCCTATGTAACATGAAAGAGTTATTCACTATCAAAGCCAGCACTTTTAGTTTTTGATTGATTTTTTTTTCTATTTCACCAAAAAATAAAATTAGTACTAAAAACTTTTTTTGTGTTTCAGGTACGAAAGATTTTGTGGTGTCAATTTCTTGGAAATTTCAAGCAATTGGCATGTTCCTATTGAAAACGAAATTTTTCTAATAAAAGACATCTAAACCAAGAATGTAACGCACCACAAAGGTATGCAATTACCAAATTGCAATAATATAACACTTCACGAAGTCATTAAAAACACACCAAGGAAGGTTTAAACATTGAAAAAGACGCATGGTACCTCTCATACAGCCGAAATATTTGATATCGAATGGAATTGGAATTGTATGTCGCATTGCTTCGGAATTCGGTATTCGAACACAATTTACAAGTGCCATTTCACTGATAACATTTTATGGGCTTTGGACAAGGAGGAGTGTCACCTCCCATACAATTGAAATTTGCGATATCGAATAGCTTTGGAGTTCGGTATTCACCACAATTTACACGTGCCATTTCACTGATAACATTTTTTGGGTCGACAAGAGGTATGTATATAAAAATTAATATTTTAAAAAAGGGCAAATAAGGCTAACTTTTTATTTTTGAAATTACTTTAATAATATTGTACTCGCAACGACGATTTACTCTTATACCTAAAATAAAAGGTTCAATTTCAAAGAGAAATCAAACTTTTTATTTTATTAAAAAAAAATAGCACTAACATATGAAAAAGCTCTTGATTCTCACTGTGCCTGCACAAAAGTAGAAAAACAATCAATTTTAAAATTACATTGCTTGATAACGGTTGCTTTTATTTCCGATTATTCTTTTAAACGTAGAATTTTATATTCCTTAAATCAAGTCAAACATTTAATTACGCCGAACATATAACCGCATACGATGCGTCGATGAAACATTTTAGCAAACAACACTTGAAACTCGACACTGAAAAAAAAGGAAAAAGTTCGCCAATGCTTATCCAAACGAACTACCAACAGCAACTGCTACAAAAAGATTGGATAGGATACCTTCAACACGCTCATGCAACGCCAAGTCATGCCAACATCGTTTATTCGTTCGCCTTAATAACTTATTAACAATCAATAATAATTTAAGCCTTCAACGTGCAGCGTTAAATTTTTCGTGAATTTTACAGAAACACACGTTCTTGCAACGCTGTGTACTGTGTATAACACGCACATACTCAGACTAGCACCCACATACACTCACACAAAAACACATATACATGCCATGTTTTCATGTTTCTGTTCCGTTCACATACATATATACCCACATAAATACGCATTATCCTTGTCAGAAGTAATTGAAGTACGTGTTAAACAAAAACAACAACTCATTCATGACTCGAACAACAGGAGTTTCTCTGCGTTTTCACTTCGATGGATCTAACTGAAGGAAAAGGGAAGAATATTAGGGGAATCATTATAGCGAGTTGTTGCTGAATGTTGCGAAAATATTTAATATAAAAGGAAAAATATAATAAATTAACGTGACTTTTGACACATTTACTTTGATTGTCAAAAGGACTGAGAAGAGAATCGGCCAAAAGAGACTTTGATGTTGAAGACATTTATTTAAAGGAGAAAAAAATAAACTTTATCCAAACAGATGATGAAAACAATATACAAGACTGAAATAGCAAATGCTTGGTAACCGCTTGACTTGAACAAGCATCGACTGTAACCAGCAGAATAGAAATTTTTTGCGGGTAAATCAAATACTTCGTCATGTTTCTAATATTTGAAAGACCTTCGAAGCAATTTGAATGTACAGTTTCGGGGAGAACAGCAGCTGTTAAAGACACAGAACAGTGGCTTTATAACGCAGTTTTTGTTTAAATGCAAATTTAATAGCCTGCGGATATAACAACTTCAGCCAACAAGAACAACAATTATCATCTTCATCAACAGCAATAGCAACAACAGCAGTACAGTAACAAAAACAACAAAAATTAGAGGTTTTAAACAATAAAAACAACAACAAAAAACCTACATCAACAGTATGATTACTGTTATCGTCGTTGTTTTTATTATTATTGTTTTCTGCCTCAGAAACTTTTTGTTCTTGTTGTTGTTGTTGTTGTTGTTATTTTTAACAACATCAGCAACATGAGAGAGCCTCAACAGCCGCAGTCAAAACAATTCCGGAGACCAAGCGGAAAATTGTTTACTGTTTAAATTGTATTCTTCAATCTTCGCCTATACCCCAATCCCCCAACATTCCCACCCCCTTCTTTGCACCATCTGCACGCTACATGCAACACCAACAACATCAACTCGCAACTTGGTTCGCTAAACACGACGCCACAAGTGCGGCTGCGCACATCCGCCGCATTGCCAATGAATTTGAACATTTCTGCATTTTTAAATGTGAAGCATTTAGTTGTATCTTTTATTTTTTTTTTTTTTATCATTTTCAGTAATTATAGTGCTTAGTAGATTTTCGAGTGCAGATTCATACATTTCGCTGTTACTGATGCTTTTGTTACTGGTGTTGCTGTTATTGCTGTTGCTGCTGCAATATTTATGCCAGGCTCAACAATTGTTGCTGTTGCATTTTGCAGTTGCTGAGGCTGCAGTTTTATTTGATTGCTGCAGATATGTAAATCGAGTTTATGTAAATTTTGCAAAACATCTGACTGTTTTTGTTTTATTACTAAAATTTAGGTTTATTCCATTAAGAGAATTATTTATAGCCTTACGTTGGAGTCAAGACTTGTTGATGATAACTTAATTGGTCCTTAACTTACAAGCAATTATTTTCAAATTTCAATTCCTTGAGAAATTTTTAACATTTAAGCATGTAAGAGTGGGAACTAGTTGTGCCATTTAATCTGTCTTAAAAAATTGAGCAGTACAGCAGAAGCGGAAACAAAAAAACCTAGTTTAATTATTCAAAACATAATCAAACCAATTTTTGCAAATATGTGAGTACTATATGCACATACGGGCATTTTAATGAAAAGGTATACGCGACTGAAAAATTAAATATTACTGAATCTCTTAAACAACAATCTAATGAACAATCCCTTTAATAAATTCCTGTCATCTACTGCAACATAGCATCAGTTAATGACCGTATTCAGCGCAGACAACAGTTGGCAACTGTTGTGTAAAAATTCGCTGAATGGTACAAATTTGGTAGCGCTAACTAAAACTGATAAAGTAGCGAACGCCTTTTAATCGAGCGAACAAATTCTATGCTACATGAACACAACTGTTTGCTTAACTGTCAGATGCTGCTACTGACTCTGTTAAATTAATAAACGCAGAAAAAACGCAGCTAATTTAAGCGAGAAACCTTTGCAATTGAATTAAATTTACATAACAATTAAATTTAATCTAACTTTTGACGTGTAGAGTAGCAACACATTCAGAGAAAAACATCGTGAACTAAGGTAGCGCTACCATTACAGTTCACAACAGTTGTCTGCGCTGAAGGCGGCCAATATTGAATGAATCACATCATATAAGAAATGCTTGGTTTGAAGTAGTGGTTAGTGTGTAGAACTCTTGATCGGAAGGCGCGAGTTCGATCCTCACGCTTGCAAAGAAATATTTTTAATTTTATATCCTCTTGTTTTAATAGACGCAAGTAAAAAAAACAACAAATCTAAGAAAAAGGTGTATGGAAAAAAGTGTTGCTTTTCAGATTTCACTCAAGCAAATCACAAAACGAGGCGTAAAAAGCTTCGCTTCAAAAATGTTTTTATTTTTATTGTGTCAGTATTGAGTGCTAATTTGAATTTTTAAAAAATGGCAACAAACATGATGAAAGGCAACAAAAGTTGAAAAATGGTGAAAAAAGTTGAACAATTTTAACGAAAGTTGGAATTTTATAAGTACAATAAATACTTGTGTAATACAAAGTTTGATTCAATTTGTTTCAGTTTTCAATTTTTACGGTCCCAAATTACATTTTTAATCTTTTTCTAGTTCAGTTAAATAAATAAAACTAATAAAATGTGTACTTCTTTGAAGGGAAAAATGTGTGTCGTAACGTACAGTTGCGAACGAAATATTGTAATAGTAGTACTCTTATATTCAGACATGTTTGGATAAATAATACTAGTCTACAATTTTAGATCTGGTTAACTCATTAACGCTCGTATATGTACTTCCAACACTGGCTCCAAACCTGTACTCAGTTTCCTCCTATATTGTAAAGTTTTCAAGATACAGGGTGTTTTACGTTTTTAGCTCGTGCCTAGTATAATTGATCTAAAGTCTAAACTACTCTCCATAAAATAAAAAATAATACTTTGTATTTAAGAAAAAATAGCAACTTTTCAAGCAATATCGACCCCCTTTGCGCGAAATTATCATATAACCAAATTTTACAGAAGAGCTTTTTTATATTTTTCTTTACTTTAGCTTGCAATATCAAAACCAAATTTCACATGTTCTTAGATAATTAACTAAATTACTATAAGGATTTCAGCTACAATATTTTACCAGGTGATGTGTTGTGGAGTGTAGAACAAATTTGCATCAAAAAGTCAATTTCGAAAAAATTAGACATACGATAATTTCGAGCAAAGTGGTTGATATCAACCACAATCGTGTCAGGTGCGGTAGCGGAACAAAAATTTTGAGATTATTCAACGAAATATCAACAAATTTTGTATATTTTTTTTTAGCGGAGCTGTTCTTTAGTCTACTTTATCCTCTTTAGTCTACTTTTTCTCTCTCTCTAATCTCTATTCTTATAATTGTAAGCGCTTTGTTTTTCATCTCTATCTCTCTCTCTCTCTCTCTCTCTCTCTCTCTCTCTAAGTTATCTTTTTAATTCTAAATTGTCGTAAATTAGTTAACTCACTTAAGTCACGTAGATAAGTTTGTGTTTACAATCTTGGTTATAATTTTTTGTTTTAATCCTATGAGTTTTTATAATTATTGTTTTTGTCTTAAGTATTTTAATGTCTTTTGAGCATCCCTTAATTGTAATATAAACTTAGTGTACTTATTCTTAGATTCAATAAAATTAAATTTGTACTATATCTCAAGTAATATAATTTCCCTTATTTTCAATTATTCCAATGATCCTCCAAAAACTTTGTAATCTCTGTAATTTTTTTTTTTTTTGGAAGCTCTGCAAAACACTGTTCAACGTTTGCAATCGTTTTTTAATTCGATGGAAAATGCTTTCCACGAAGGAATCGCTTCAAGTATCTGAAGAGGTTGTAGTTGCTGGGAGACAAATGTGGTGTAAACGGTGGATGTTCAAGCAATTCGTCTTTTAATTTATTAAAGTAGGCCATCGTCAAAACACTTTTGTGAACACGTGTATTGTCTCGATGAAGAATATTTTTTCTGCACAGAAAATCTTTTCTCACGAATATTTTCATTCAGCTGATCCAAAAGATTGCAATATTATTCAAAATTAATTGTTTTACCCTTCTCAAGATAATCGGTCCACTCCTATTCTCTGTGATTATTGATGAAGTTTTTAACTTTTTGTAAATATGCTACTATTCACGCCTACGCCGACGACATTCAACTCTATCTCTCTCGACCTACTGGACTTTTAGAAGACTTGACTTATAGACTGAGCTCTGATTTGACCTCGTTGAATAATTGGGCAGTTACAAACTATCTCCTTATAAATCCCATAAAAACAAATGTATTACCTATAGCGAGAAGTGACCCTTGCTTCATTGATATTCCACCTCTATTCATTGGAGCAGATCAACTTAAAATTTTGTATAAAGCGAAAAATCTGTTATTTATAATTAACTCAAAACTGACTTGTACTGACCACATTAACAATACACTGTAAAAAGTAAATCTTATTACTAGGTGAAAAAACTGTCTTAAAGTAAGCTTTAAGACAGCTTTCACTGAAATTACACTCGCCTTTTTTTGCTGCAAACCAGCATCCAATACTGTCTTATTTTAAGGTAGTTTAATTGTAAAAGCAGCAGTAGCTTCGCTGAATTCCAGCCCTTATTATTTGTAAAAAAGCAGCCTATATGTTAAATTACTGTGGCCCTGCTGAAAATAAGTGTAAGACAGGTACAGTAAGTAATAAACAGGCACGCTTTAAGATGTTGAATTTTAACTACCTACTGTCTGAAATTAAGATTGCATAAACTTAGTATACAGACGACGATGAAATTAAGGCTATTGATGATTTTAAGGCAGTGTTTAAATAACACTTAGTTTTTACAGTGTGCTATAGGTAAAACATACGGGACTCTATGCTATCTACGAACTTTTACGGACTTTATGCCTATTGAAACATATGGCAATTAGTTCTGCCATACATCACATTCTTTGATGTTGTTTGTAGATTAACAATCTCAGCATAAACTTCGATATGTATGCGAGGTCAGTTGCTATGATCATATTTCGTTAAGGAGCAAGAGCATTCTGGGCTATGGTAGCTTGAGTATTTGAACATCCGCAACATATTATTTTTTCACAAAACTATGCACACTCAAAGACCTCATAATATTTTTGTCAGACTTCATTTTTTTCAGTCACAACGGTCAACTAACCTTGTTGTGCCAAGATTACACTATCTCAATAGTAGTAATTTCTTTTTTATCAACACCATTAGACTTTGGAATGCATTACCAAATTCTATTAAACAAATCAACTGAACGAGCTTTTCTCTTTAAATATTTCAGTTCTTAAAATCAGTAAACCTATGCTTTCTTTCTTATTTAAACTTTTTATTTTACCAAACTTTCACTTTAATTTCATATTATCTTTACTTATATTTATTCGTCTTTTTTATATTATTGTAATTCATTTAAATAATTTAAAATTTTTTTATATTATTTCTTTTCCATTTTGTATTTTAATTTTGTTAGCAGAAATATTTTATTTTAATTTGAAGTTTACTTTTTAAGCCAATGTTAACACCCACTGTTGCACTATAAATGACTAAGTCTTACTGTACGCCTAAATCTAATAAATACAAATACAAATGCGAAGTTAGTAATGGAGGAGCAGATTCCTTTAACATTTACACTATTTTTTATATGAATTTATGTTGCTGATAAACCTTCCAAAACAAAGAAAAACACGTCAACATAAAATAGAAAGATTGAATTGACATCTCAATATAAATCTTTTTGCGTGTTCAAATGAAAGATTAAACATTAAAATGGCGCATAAATGTTGATTCTTCTACTGGCTAATAGGTGTCGTTTCAATACTTTTCTACCAATCTGTATAAGTAAAAAAACTTTTTTTCGTTTCACTTCGTTAACTACGAGGGTCGTTTGATAATTCCGTGTAAAATAAAACATGGAATGATTTATACGGCAAAAAAGTTTTATTTCTCAATATTGTCTTCTTTCAGCTCGATACACTTCGTCCAACGTTCCTCTAATTTTTTGATCCCATCCGAAAAATGCGTTTTCTGAAGGTCCTCAAAATAGGTCTCCGTTTCGGTGATGAGCTCCTCTCCGGTGGTAAATCTCTTTCCTCCAAGTCATTTCTTCAGGTTTGGAAACAAAAAATAGTCGGAGGGGGCCAAATCTGGAGAATATGCTGGATGAGAGACTTGAAATGATTATCCCAAAATACTGTCGCCAGAATCTTTCCGGCCGATAGCACCGTCTTCGCCTTCTTCGGAGCACGTTCGGTCGATGAAGTCCACTGAATCGACTGTTCCTTTGTCTTTGGTGTGCAGTGTTGCAGATAATTTTTCATATCCAAATGGTTTCGCAAAGTGTTCCACACCCGATCGTTCAACAATCTCGCGCACCTTAACTCTTGTGAATAATTTCAATCGATGGTGCAGAGTCCCCATAGTATTTATCAAGCCTTTCCTTGGTTTGGCTGATGGTTTTTTTGCACAAAAAATAATGCTTAATGAGCACGCAAAATTACCTTTTTTCCATTTTCGCCAAAACTCACAGGATCGTCTACTGTCAATGGCTGAAAAACACAAACTAAGTCAAAGTCGCAACGAGCTGAAATTTTGACAGTAGTCTGTTATATGGTTAACAGATGGTAGTTGACAGGATCAGTGTTGCATTTAAAGTTACTATGCGGTAAATAAAAAAAAAACACAAGCTTCCCAAATTGCACTCGTGCAATTTATGCACAAATACAAGGAAGATTTGTTTGATACAAAATAAATCGTTAGATGCACCACTTTAAAGTCCATTTTCAGGGTCCTAGTCTATATTACTGCTATAAGTATTTGCAATAAAAACTGATACCTGATAAAAGGCAGACTCTTTTCAAGAGCATGATCAGATCTTTGGTCAGTTACTCAAAATCTATTTCAACTTAAACACCAAAATAAATTTACGTGAAACAAAAGAAGTGCCAACTATTACAAGCCATGCTCGTTATAGTAACTCTAACTCCTAAATTGGTAGTATAACTTTATTACATCATCACTTACCTAAAGACATTTACATTTTATTTCATACCTTACTTAATTTACAGGATTTTGTCTTTTCTATGTGAAGCATAAAATAAATTTCGAAAGCTTGTGCAAAGCTGGAAACGAAAAAGTTTTTCCAAATAACAAAGAACGAAAGCAGCGTGTGACATTAATGCTAATACAAAAGCACACAAACACCCTCCCATGCACACATACAGCCAAGCACAAGGATGTAATCTCGAATCTTTCGTACGCAAATTTGGAATGACTTAAACTGGTTGTTTACGCTATATTTGTTGTGTTTGTTTTTCTCGCTGTAGCGACTTTCTCCACGGATCACAAGCAACAGCAGCAGTGGCAGCACATGGTCAGGACACGGTGGCGACACGACACTATCGAGGGTACAGCGTAAACTTTTGTCGAGCAGGCAAGGACTCATTCCGCCTGAATGATAGAGGATGAGAAACTTTTTTTTTCCTGCACTGACGATTAACATAAAATGCAAAGCTATGGAATCGTATTCGAACTGGGTATTTTTGTGTATGTGTGTGTGTGTGTGTGTGGGTGGGTTTTGTCGCAGTGAAGATTCCTTGTGCGGAAGCTGTCTTGGCGCGCAATATGCTAACAAATGGTTTGTTTACCAAACTTAAGAGTAACACAAAAATTTATCTCTCGGAAAAAAATCGAACGACCAAAAGTTTTGTTTTATGCTTCTTTGCAATATTTCGTAAATAGAATAACATAAAATCTGTGCAAAACATGATGATTTGGGGGCAGAAGAGTGAACTATAAACCAAGAGGATAAGAAATAAGAAACAACTATTTTAATAACTAACGCAAACAACGGCTTTTGACTTAATTAAATAAATAACTGGCTTGAGTTTAGTTGGTAGAAAACCTATTTCGAAAGCAGTTAGGCGTTAGATTGAATCAATTTATATTTACCACAAAAAGCAGAACAAATATCGGATACATTTAATTAGAATTCTCTGCAATGTATCTCTGTCCATATGTAATAAAAAACTTGTGTAAACTGCCTTGTCGGATACTAAAAACAGTCAAAATGCCTACAGTGCTTGCAAATTATAATTTAATCCATCACTCCTATTTTTCATCCTTATATGCTGTCATTGTGGATTGCCCTGCATATCCGTGGAACATTTCAATTGTGTCAATATAATAAATATTATTTTTTTATTTGATTCAGACTTTTGATTTGTGTCACAAGGATTATCTGTCAAAACCAGCAGCGTTCAAGCAATGAAATTAAAAATTAACAATAAAAATATTAACAAGTTTTTCATTTAATTGGCAACAATCAAAATGATTTATAGAAATGCTGCTGGAAAAGGTGAAGCAATGGTGGGATGCAAAAGCGTGGTAAATAAAATTTTATTTTCTATAGTCCATCACTTTCAACACGGAGACCAATGAATGTGTAAGTCTCCTAACTCTTATGTTTCTAATTGGTTCTTTTTTCAAATTCTTCAAACTTTTTATAGAACACCTTTAAACAATCCACATTTTTTGTTGTGATTTTAACAAAAACCTGTGCTCAGTTCTATTTTTTGTTTGGCAGACCGCATCCTAAAGAAGTTAGTAGAGAAAAAAATAATTTATTATTGAAAAAAGTTTTAATTGCTTCATGGCGGCTAGCCTTATCCAAATGAGGATAATAATAAAAAGTAACTCAGGCGCATTAAATCCGCGAATAAAAATATCCATCCAGCCACACAACTATGCAATATGAATAAATGAGGCCTCAACGCTTGTCCGTCCCTTGTGTTAGAAGCAAACTCGGCGTTGCAGAGCTAATTAAACATGCGAGTTTAATTAAATGCATTATTTAACGCACGGTTTAACCACTAAGTGCAAAACCGTATGGATCCAGTAGGCGGTAGTAATCTCTGAGCCTAGTAGTTTTAACAACATGTTTGCATCATCATCATCACATAACAGCAGAGGAAGAGCCATCGTCTGAAGTATGTTTGATGTTGTGCAAAATTAAATGGCAACTTACTATAAGAACACACTTTAACATAGACCTATCTCTAATCTCATTCCAAGAATACCGATCTACAGGAAATGCAGTGCTTGCGATCTCATTTATGGCTATATTGACATTTATTGACCATCAAATGATTCAGCTCAATAAATTCAAGCCAAATTTGATGAAAGTATTAAATTGACTAGTAAAAATATAATTCTAACTGTGGGCTTAGACCGCCTGAGCGAACGAAAGAATCCTCGTTAGTTCACTCGGTTTAATCACTAAGCCCAAACGAACAGTCTTAGCTAAAAATTTATCGCGAACGCTGCACAGTGATGCGATTGTTACAAGTTAGATGGAAAATATTATTTTTTGGTAGTTTTCGATGTTTATGGTACAAGAAAGTACAAAAAAAAGTATTTCAGAAATTTTGGACAAGTGGGCGTGGCAGCTGCCATACAACTTAAACACATTTTGCGCCATATCTTAGGAATGAGATAAGCTATGATAACAAAATTAGCCAAAGACGTCTAATGTATAACTTCAAAAAAGTAAAAAAAAATTTCAGCGTGATTGGACAAGTGGGCGTGGCAGCTGCCATACAATTTACAATTTAAAAAGTACGATTACAAAATTACGAATAGACGTCTAGTATGTGATTTGCGAAATTTACTTTCTAAATTGAAGAATTTATTTATTTTTTCTTATATTAACATTATTAAGAATTGGATGTTCATCTTTAATTCGACGACCAAGAATCGCCCTCAGGATCGGACCATTCATCACTAGTTGAATCATCATTAACAAGAGGAAAACGAGATTGTCGTATGGCGGTTATTTCTGATTCACCAGCAGGAATAAGAAAAACTAATACGTCCGGATGCAATTTTCTAACATTAGTTAGAGGCTTTTCTCGGTAGGAATCAACCAAAGGATCAGAACTGATGAGAAGCATATTCAATAAATCCGTATTTGTATTGACTCTTGAGCTTTTACGTGTGTTTGTCAAACGAAAACGTCTACAGTCTTTGTTACGAGCCTCTTGTGCCTCTTCAGATAATTGCCCTATTCCAACGATGCATTGTTGCACTATATCTTTAGCATGGCAGAGAATTTTATGAACTGTTACCGGCATAAAATACCAGCTATAAAGTTGAATATATAATGCCTTAGTCTCATTAATATAAATTTCAAATGAAGAAATATCTATATTATAACCAGAGGAGATACAGCTTAAAATTATATAAAATCTTTTTATAAGCTTCTCGTCTACTCCAGTTATAGAAGAGCTTTTTTCATGGCTTTTAAAAAATCGTCGAGCAGTGTTCCCATCGTTTGAAGAGCCATAGCCTGGCTTGGGCTTATCTATAACTAGACCAAGTTCTTTTTTAAAACGAAGTTGAATTTGCTTTTTTATATTCTCGACAGATAACTTATCATTGATATCGCGGATTGCCCATTTTTTTACATCTAGCCTGTACCCTATATGTAAGATACAGTCAAGCGTTTTGATCCAACCATGTAGAGATGATAAGCCATAAGAATACAATTCTGGTCGAGGTTCTTTGAGGTTTTGGATTTCATTCATTTAAGTGGCTTGGCACCACATATATAACACGACTGTGTTGACTTGTGAGACGAAAGATGATTGGCTATCTTACCGTCGATCATGGTGCAAACAAATTTGAATTTAATTTTTAATGATTTGGATGATATGTTAAAGTCAGCATCTTTCAAACTTTCAATTTGATGACGAATATTTCCAAATTCTTCTTTTATTATTTTTTCGGTTTCTTTAGCGAATACAAATTTGACTGGTCTACAAAGCCGAGTGGACGATGGATGTTTATTTTGCCATACCACTTCATTTGAATTTTCAGTTAGCCGCAACTGTATAGGAACAAATGACATTACAAATAAATACTCATCAGTGCTATCCTCTTCGTTAAACCTTTGCTTATAAGTACTATGACCACAACTACCATCACCACCCCATTTACAAATTAAAGTCAATGTACTAAACTTTTCAATATTGCCAGCAATAACCGACTGTATCACATTTATTAGCCTTTCCGTAGTGTGATTGACAATGTCTTGCATATTTATGGAAGCACTACTTTCAGTCACAGTGATTGAATTTTCTGAAGGAAAACAGTCTTTCTTTGCATTTGCAAGTTTATAAAGAGAAGGATATAAATTATGGCCCGCTCGTAATGCTCTTTTTCGAAGATTGTTGTAGGTATAGGAAGTTAACCTACTGTCAATGTAAATGGCTAGCGCCTCCACATTGGTGTAAGTGTGTTGTGCTTCTGTACTATATTTTAATTTTTTAATTTTTTTCGCCTCTTCGGGAGATTCACAAACAGATTTTATAATATCTGCAACAGTACGGAGTCCACTTGCCCGTTTAGACATTTGAGCAGCATATGAGAGCTCATTCACAGTTCTTGATTTCAACAAATCACGTACTTTATTTTGCTTTGAACGTTCTCCGCAATCTGCAAAAAGTTTTGATGGCCTACCGAGCGAGCCTTTAGACGTAGTAGGGAGCTCTTCTAAGACGTTTTGACCAGAGGCTTGATCACTTTTCTGTTGAACTAATACAATATCTTCCATTTGTAACCAATCTGAGTTCTTCATCAAAAATCTGAAAAGTATTTTCAATTTATTCTTACAGGAAGACAAAAATATTATCTTTACACTATATGACAAATTTCAAAACAGTCTTGCTGTGTAGTAGAACTTCAAAATTTTGAAACTTAAAAATTTGCCGCACAGTGTAGTAAGCACAATAGCTACATTTATACCTATCCTTACGGCCACCAGCTGACTTCCACTTTTGTTCAGTTTTATTTGCATAAAAACGAATGTTCACCTTCATCTCATTAACAATTTCATTAGATAAAATTTCATTTGAAGAAACAAAATTTATGACCGTATCGTAAAAGTCATCACTTTGTTGATCGCACCATAACTCAAAAACTCCACACGGGATATTGAAATAACTATTCCTACGAAAAATATTTTTAAAGCCACTTTTTTAAAGCAATGAATGTTTTATTAAATAAACCTCCAGCTTCAGTAACTTTTAATTATTTAACTATTTTTGTTAATACTTTTATCAACTTTGACTTCGTTTTCACTTGCTTGTTTTGTTTACTTTTTGCTTTTTCGTTTTTGTTATTTTTTTCTCACAAAGCAAATAACTGTACATAAAATGAAAAATGCATTTAAAAAAAATACAATAAGAGCCCACAGCAAAGAATATAATTTAAAGATATTGCATGTTGCTCCCTCATGTAATTATTGCAAAATATATTTTTTTAATAATTTTTAATTGATTTTCATGTCAGTTTGAGCAGAGTGTATAGTTTTCTTAATATATATATTTTTATACCACCACGTTTACTTTCTCGATTTTACCCATTTTTTGAATTGAAGAATTGCATAAAAAATCAGCGAGTAAAAAAAAATACATTTAAATAAAAACAAGAAGAACAAACAGCAAAGAATATAATGTAAAGAAATTGCATATTACTCCCATATAATATTAGCAAGACATATTTTTTTAATATTTTTTAATTCATTGTCATTAAGTTTGAGCAGTGTTTTCTTCTCGTAATATATATATTTTTATATTGATATATATTATATATTTTTATTTATTTCATGTATACATATTTTAATACCGAAACGTGTACTTTGTAAGGGAAATATATTTTTTTCTGTCTGAAATGCCAAAAAATAGGCGTGGCAGGTGTAGAAAAGTATATATATTTTTGATCAGCATCACCTCCTAAGTAGATTTAGCAATGACTGCCTGCCAATCTGTCGTCACGATTACAGCCGTTATTTGAAAAAAACGGTCAGAACCTGGTTTTTCAATTAAAATAAATAGCATTTTTAGGTCCATCAAACAGGTTAAATAACAAGACAACCATACATTTGCGCACCTCGGCACTCTTATAACTTAAAGTACATATAATATTGATTAAACAAAAAAAAAAATTTTGGAAATCTGAGGCAGTCCTTTTTTTATTTTCAAAAAGGTTTTACCAAATTTTCTGTTTTAACTAAGAAAAAACCTTCGTTTAAGAATTTTTTTTTTTATTTTGTATGTATTGAAATTTTTTTTTTATGTAAAAATATTTTGTGATGTGTTGAAAATATTTTAAGCTCATCATACATTCTCATTGACCTCAAATTCGACTTTTTTCATACAAAACGGTCAGAGCACGGTTTTTACAGCCATTTTTAAGACCATCATATACATTCGAACAAAAAATTCAAAAAAAAGTTGCGCACCTTGGCACTCCCAGGGCTTAAAGAAGACATAATAATTATTAAATAAAAAAAAGTTTTGCAATTCTGAGGCAGTCCTTTTTTTTATTTTCTAAAATATTTTACCAAATTTTCCGTTTTTATGCATATTTATCCTTAAATACTGTTTTATAGCGCCTACATTTTATAAGATACGTTATTAAATTTATTTTATTTCAAAATATCATATCTTATTTATGACGCCTGCCAATTTTCAACTTTTTTGGATGTTGATAAATATTTTAAACATATAATTAAATTTAACTACAAAACTCATGAACTAAAATTTCAAAAATATCACTTTTTGGGTCAACATTCAACAATTTTAGTATTTTTTGTAGAAAGCGGAGGTAAGTAAAATTTTTTCCTGATATCAGTGGACAGTTCTTCAGAGTTCTACATATTCAAAATTCAGAAATAAGATTTCGACTTTTTTCCGTCTAGCATGCTTTTTCGCATCACTGTGCGCTGCTTGCCCGGTGTAAACAGTAAATTAGTCTGTGTTTAAAAACAGAACAGAAAAGAGAAAAACTTTAAAAACAGAAAAGTAGCAAAAAGGAGTAGTTTAAGAGAATAAATTATGAAAAGTATCAAAATAAGTAGTAATTTATGTTTTATGTTTTTTAAAGTGTTCTGTTAATTTTCGCTACTATATGTGTACAGGGCCAATTAAAGTTTTTTAAGCAAAAAATTTCTGTATTAAAAAATTAATTTTAATTCGACTGTTTATTTGAGGTAACTTTTTTTGTAAATAATAACTATAATGAAACTTTAAATGAACATTTTTTGAGTTTATGGATAGCAAATATTATTAATATATTAGGAATCCGCAGTAGAGTTTGTTCCACTAAAATAAAAAAAAAATATTTTAGCTTCTGCTGAATCTTTTTGAGTTTTTAATCAAAGGTTTTAGAAAAATGTTGATGTAAACTAAAATGGTAGTTAAAAACCCGATTTTGACTAAATTTTTTAAGTTATAAAATAAAAAGTATTTCTCTAAAATAAAAATCGAGTAAAAAAAGTACCAATGGTATTACCTTAACAAAGGCATACAATTTGGTAGCGATCTTTGGCTAGTTTTCGAGTAATGCTGTCCATCGTTTTCAAACAGCACTTTTCGAGAAAAACACGTTTACATTTTTCAAATGCATAGTTTTTATTGTCTTTTCTTTTTAAGTTTGTGCTTATAACTACGACAGTTTTTATTTAATTGACTTAAAACATTCTGAGAATATGTTTTACATGCGTAAAATGTGAAAAAAATTGATTTTTGGTCGTCGAAAAGATTTAATGGATCCTTAAGTTAGTAAATATTTAAAACAAGTCTTTTATACAATAACTAATACGATTAATACATTGTTATGGAGTGGCAAACCATTAGTTGTTGAGAAACGGAGTACAAGTTTTAGTAGTAATATAAAAAAAAGAGTTATCAACCCTGCATTTATTGATGTTCGGCCAAATGCACAAATTTCTGTTTACACCGCCTGAACATACAAGATCGCGGCTAATGTTTGTTCGCGATTGATCGATTCGTTCGTTTAGGCGGTTGAAGCCCACAGTGATGGTCTCTTGATTTCCGGCAGAACTCGAAGCATAAAAGTAACATTGTTCAGAGCAGTCGGAAATTGTTACAATTGTTAGACTAACGCATTTGAAAAATTTCATTATTAATTTTCCATAAAATTTTCATTACAATTGAAAAATTTAATTTTTCAGATTTGCTAGTTCACTTTTGTAACGACGACGTGTAGACTGAAAATGATTTGACCATAGAAAAACTTCTAGAATCAAACAAATATCAAGGGAATGAAAAATTTAAATCATTTACTTACAAATTATATCTTCTACAAAAAATAATTAAATAATTATTAATAAATTAATGTTTATTTATGTATGTATATTAATGTAACAAAATGAGACAAAACATAAAAACTTGGCGTATGACATAGCGGAGGTTGTAGACCTGGTAGAACATAAGATAACTGCATACTTGGTTTTTTAGTCTGCCCTCAAATTTGGATATATATCGCATAAAAATCTGTTGGATATCTGCGGTTTTAGAAAAAAAATTAAAAAATTGCAAACTTTTTCTAAAAGAAGAACAACAGACCTTCCTTACGGTACATAAAACTTGCTTATGTATAAAAAAACTAGCTGAAATTCGGCGCGTTGCTGCCGCGCCGCCTTGTCCAACTCCCATAAATGCTGTCAGTGAAACTGAATGTGTAAATTGGGGTCGAAAACTAAACTTCCAGACTGTGCTACCTATAATTTCAAGGCTATTCGATATCGAAAACTTGGGTTGTATACGAGGTGCCAGGCCCCCTTGTCCACCGCCCATAAAATGCTATTGGTGCAACGGCATGTTAAAATTAAGGTCGAATACTGAATTCCGAGGCTTTGCGACCCAAAACTCCAAAGCTATTTCATATCGCAGATTTGGGTTCTATAGGAGGTCCCACGCCCCTTTTTACTATCGGCACCAGACCTCACAGGCACACTCTGAAGCCTTTGCTACCGTTTCTTTGAAAATTTCATAAAAATTTTTTTAGTGGTTTCGGAGTCTTTTTTACATGATATACACATTTACCTACATGCATATGGGTCATTCTTTTGCCAAAAATTTGAAATGTTTTAATCGTTTGAAAATATTTTTAAATTTTCATTACGAAAAATAAGCTTGTATCGGGATTTTTCTAGGAACAATTTTTTTACGGAATACCGTTGCGTGTAAATTGTAAAAAATGGCAACATTATGTCAATGTCCGTATTACTTAAATCGCAATATCTTGGGTTGTGCTATTCTGATTTAGTTAATTTTTAGCCCGTTGGATTGCCTTACTATTTAATAAAAAGGAATAAAAATTGAATGAACTTTTCAAACTGCTTTTCATGACCGTGCCCCAGGCAATGACACTTTTGACAGCCCCAATGAACGCGCCGCGCCATACATGGCTACAAAACACAAAATTTTGAAAAGAATGGGGCAATTTTTTATAGATTTTATATAAATTTTTTCACGTCACGCCTTACGTGTACATTAAGGGGCCTCACAAAAAAAGGAGTTCGACAAAGTTGCTCAAGATAATCCTTGGTTTATGTTATGATAATTCCCCAAATATTTCGATTCTAGCGTGAACGGATTTCAGCCATGGTTTGAAATCGAGATTTTTGTAAACTTATTGGTTGGTGTAGTAATTTTAATTAAAAAAAAAAGGTCAGAAAAAGTAGAAAAAAATTGCATAAAAAAATTAAATTTTTTCCGTGCGACCAAAGATAACGCAGATTTTCATGAATTATATAAAAGCATTATTTTTTCTAAAATTAAAATGACTTCATTATTATTGCATTATTAATGCAATTCTCGTTTTCAAGAAACCGTTGGAAAGGTTTTGACTGTTTGCATTGATTACTGGTCAGAATTGCTTAAATCGATATATCTTAAAACTACTGAAAAAATATTGTAAGAAACTAAAAAAAGTAAATAAAAGCAATGAAATTATTTGAATTTTAAAAGTATTTGTATGGAAATAAAATTAAAAAATATTAAAAATATGCGTGAAAACAGCATTATCTTTTATTAAATTGCACACATAAAGCGCACGGTAAACAAATATTTAAAAAATCTATAAAAAATCGCTCCATTCTTTTGAATCTGAGACATCAAATCCTGGAAGTTGAGCGATTTGTAAAAGAATGGCTCTTAACCCTCTCCGACCATGCACGCACAATTGTGCGGGTAGCTTTAAATCTGAATATCTTCACTTATATTTAATAATTTTACATGTATCGATTGCACTGATTATTGTTTATGTTTGCCTGTCCTATTGTTTCGCTGTTAGTTTGGACATTTCTTGAAATTTCACGGAATTCTCATGTCACATTTTTTTGCAATAAGCCGCGGAAGTTAAATGATTTTTCATTTAATAAAATACTAATAGCGAAACTTTAACTTTAGTGAAGCGAACACATTTTAACCAAAAAAATAATTTATTCCAAAATCTCAAATTATTTGAGGTTATTTGGTTAAAAAAAAAATTTGTTTCAGTACAAACTTTCGGTTCTCAAAAATCCTAGAAGGATGTGAAAATATCAAAATTTAGGCATTGAATAAGTTTTCATATCTTTAAAGACCATTTACTCCAAAAATCACAAAAAAAATTCTCAGTAGATTAACGTGAGGTCGGAAAGGGATAAATAGATATACGAAAAAAGCAGACGTAGCAACATTTGAATAATGATTTATGAATGATTATGCAATAATGATTTCTGAAGAGTGGGCGTAGACAAATTTCAGCTACACGCAGAGAAAAAACATAGTTGCAACAACCATGTTTTAAGCGGATCATAGTATGATTCGGATTATGATTGTTGCTACCATGTTCTTAAACATATAACATTTTCTTTGATCATAAATAGAATGATTTCAACAACTATAATATGAATTTATTTTTAGAATCCAAAATATTATTGAATATTATTTATTATCATGCACCCCAATTTCCACAGCTATTAATTAAGATATCTCCAAAGGTTTGCCATTGACTAGGCTGAACAGAAATATTAATTCAATTGAAAAATCTTTTTGATAAAATTTTCTGTCCGAGCTGGGGTTTGAACCGCGGCTTTTTCGCTTACGAGCCACGCACACTACCAGTAAGCCACAGCCACTACTACCGCTCGCCTGACTAATGCCATTCATAAACATGCTACATTAAGTGCATTGTTACAAAAATAGCAATATTTGTGATAAACAAAATATGGTCAGAATTGCGAAGTATGTTTACGGTAAATAGAAACATCTTTGCTACAATTAAAGTCGAATATGTCACTTTTCTACGTGCTGTTTTTAGGATCAGGCGATTTAAAACAAAACACAATAATTGAACAGTTGACAAACGAAACAGCACATAGCCAGGAATCGATAAAACTTATTGTGTCTGAATGAAGTGAAAGTTTTTCCTGCAAGCTGTTCAGACACAATATATTCTTTCGATTTTTGGTTATGTTCTGCTTCGTTTGCCAACTAGCAAAGAATAGTTCAGACAAACATTTAAAATTTTAATATGTTTGTCTCTATAATAATATTCACATTTATCATGATTGACAGAACTACAACATTTTTGTTGCAACTAATAGTTGAGGCAATCATAGTGTGTTGACGATTTCAATGATTACAACGAGTATATATCTATAAGAGATTTCACTCGTCGCTCGTTATTTTTTACTCGCCGATATTAGCCATCCATCGACAGGATAGGGTATTTTGATGGGACATATGATATTAGTAGTCACAAGGTACCTTTTAGCCATTTTCGTGACTATTTACCGCTAGTTAATATTAAAGTGTTATATACCAAAATTCATGTTTTTAAGAATAGAATCAGAAATCAACGTGTACCGGAAACTTTTAGAAAAACGTTGAAAAAGTGGGACGGTCTAATATACATATATTGTATTAATTTTTATTTTTCTTAATTTTTTTAAAATGATATACTACCTTCATGGTTAGAAATCTTGGAATACATTTTAATACAAGCATTAAAAACTATTTAATTTTGTAAAATTTGTAAAAAGTGTTAGTAAAAAAAATGATTACGAAATTCGTAAATATATATTGTTCTACATTTTAATACAGTTAAAATATTAAAACGATAGGTATAAAGTAAATTAAGCTCAAATTTTGGCACTCGATTTGTTTTGAGTTCTAGATGGTTTAAGAGAACAATATTTTGCCACACCCTCTTTTACCGTCTACAAATCAACAAAAATGCTATATTTTGGACGGTTTTAGTTGTATTAGACTAAAATTTTTTAATTTAGTTTATACGCTCAGAGATACGCTCGGCAACTATACTCAAAATGGTGAAAACAAAATTTTTTTCCTATTAGCATGAAAATTCATATATGGCAGTAAGGCGGTGGCAGGAATATATAGAAACGTCTACCGGAGCATATCTTTATACAATTAATTCTTCTTTGATTTTGAAGAAATTTGGTGTTTGTATTTTGTTAATTCAAGTTAATTTTATTTATTAAAAGCATTTTTGTTAAAAATTTTTTTCAAGTCCTAACTGATAATTATTTCATTAGCCGAATCATCAGAATTTCATCTTTTTATTGGTGTAATGAAGTATTTAAAAATTATGATTTTGTATCCAAAGTAGCAAGCAAAATATTGCTACAAGGAAAATGTCCAGCTAGAAACAAACTAAAGAAGATGGAAGAAAAAAAAACACACATACATATATATAATAACCTGTAAAATGTGTATCAAATATAACTTTTATTCTCATTAATTAAATCTACAATATTTCTTTGTTTTATTTTAAATTTATTAAATACTGCTAGACCAATTCTATTTTATTGCTACATTTTTTTATTATCCAATAATTATTTCATTAGCCGAATCAGAATTCTGTCTTTCTATTCAACTAATGAAATATCTAAAAATCCTTGTCTGCAGCAGCAAACAAAAAATAGCTACAACAAAATCACAACAAAAATGTCCAGCTGGAAACAAAATAAACTCGGCAACCATGCACATGCAAATAAGAAGCTGTAAAATTTTATTTTCATTCATAAAATTTGCAATATTTCTTCAGATCTTCAAATAAGAAGAACCAGGCAAGCACATTAAAAAATACCAATCTTTTTGCTCCCTTGTGCTCGCAGCCAAAATGATCAAAATATAGAAATCAAAATGTAAACAAACTCGCACTTTTGAAGGAGTATAAAATAAATGTCCCATCAAAATACCCTATCCTGTCGATGGATGGCTAATATCGGCGAGTAAAAAATAACGAGCGACGAGTGAAATCTCTTATAGATATATACTCGTTGATGATTACCACCATTAGTAAATAATGACTTTATTAAGGCAAAAATTTGTGTTTGCAGAAATAATACAATAATTTTAGTAAAAAAATCATTATTGCAGTAATCATGTCCCAACCATGTATTTTCTCTGCGTGTAGACCCATTTTTGTACAGTTTCCCACCATGACAATATGAACTAAATTACCAAATTTTAATGTTCTAAAATTAAGAACCGATATATATGATATATAGCATTTTTACTGATTGATGGGTGATTACATTTATATAGTAACCGCCACTTGGACCCATAGCACCCACATACCCAAGTATCACTATTAAAATGTGAACATCTCAGGAATTTAAATGATTTCTGAAAAGTGGGAGCTCGTACCTATAGTGCGACCTTTGCAAGTTGACTTTGCAAATATTTTCCCATATACACCATATACGTACAAATACAGGTGTGCTCACTAAAATGCCTATAACTCATTAACCAATACACATACAAGGACCGTATGTATATACAAGTATATAAAAGTTTTAGTCACCTTTCATGGGAATTCCAGAAACAAAATCGGTTCACGCATTACAGAGAAAATCAGTTACTAACACAATGCAACTTATTTTTATACTTATATATCTGTGAAGTTTTATAATAAATAACATCTTAAGTCGACTTAAGGCGGATCTAAGTTATTGATGCAGCTGTGTTGTACACATATTGCAGTTATAGTGCACAATATCTGAAGCTTCTAGCATGACCGTAAACAAAGTTATGGCCTTAAAACGAAACACCCTTTCATATAACTTGTACTGCGATTGAAAACCTTGAAGCAAGATTTCTCGAAACATGACTTTTACACTTAAAATGTTATTATTAGACTCTACAGAAATATATGTATATATATATATATATATAGGTAAAATGTCAAAGCGCAAGCTATTAAAAATTAATTGCTGTCGTGTTAAAATTACAAAGGCAAAAAGGTAAGGTATTTTTTTATTTATGATCATATATATAATTTTTTTTTTATATTCAGATAATTGTGTGAAAATATTAGGTCGATTGGAATAAAAGTAAGGGAGATACTGAGTTGTAAGTTTAAACATCTCCGGTCCGGTTTTGAATTGCCGGAAACTCTAAAACACATTTTCTAACACTTAGCCTTTTCAGAGTCGGTGTTCTGTCAAGCTAATATTCTACTGCACCTATGCTTTTGGAATTTTAAACACTCTTTCCTTATATAAATACTGGGTCACACTTAAGATGGTTTTTTTTTTTTATTATAACGTATTTTAAAGTAACGAAATTTCCATTTTTTCGAAAAATCGTTATTTTGACTTCCAGGTGATGTAAAAAACTAAAAGATTTATTTACTAAGACTCGACATTGTTACCTGCAGAAATTATCAACTAATGAAACTATTTTGGTTTTTGATTCCATGTGATGTGTCATGATGGACACAGCAATGAAACTTTTTTTGACGTCTGCGGAGATTCGCTGTTTTTCAATGGCTATTTTTTCTCCATAAATATTAATGAAAATGTCACAGAATATTCTTCAAATGTTATTTTATCTTATTATTATTATTAAAGAAATAAATATTTATTAACTGCATAGTAGAAAAATTATCGAAAATACGGTCTTCTGTATCGAATTAACCTTACTTCCCTACTAATCGCAATAATTAGTAATTCGATTATTTTTCTTAAAAAGGTACAAAATATGATTAAGTACAATTATTTTCTATTTGTAATCGTAATCTAACAATTACGATTAGAAACAATCAAAAAATAATTACGATTACTTCAGATAACGAAAATAATCAAAAAGTAATAAAACTAATCAAGAAAAAATAATCCGACTACTTTTAGAAATTATTTTTGATTCTTTTTAGTTATTTAAATAATTTTTAATGCAATGCTGCATTAAAATTGGCGTATCAATATGCCATAAAAATTAAAATTGATTGTCCAGAGAGCTGAAATCAAGTACAAATGGCAAGTCAAAAGATAATTACGATTACTGGAAACTACGATAATATTCAAAAAGAATCAAAAGTAATCAATGCATAAACCCACCGTTTATATAGCACAAAAAAGAATGATAAAACGATTACTGAAAAAATTATGAAAATAATTTTTTTCTGAAATTTTTTTTACTATGTTTGGCGCGAATATAAACACTCGTATTTTCTCTTCAAATTCACATGAAAAGTGATGGCGCATCGAAGCTACACTGTCAATGTCAAAGCATTGGTGATGCCTGTGGCTTGAGAATAGTTTGAGTCCGACATTAAAAGAGGTCCCACTTTAGACAAAAAATTTCATTTCCATGTTTATCTTACATCATCAGTTTAAGTCCAAAAAATTGTTTGTTTCCAGTAGTATGGCCCATTTTGAAAAAGTATGTTTCGAGAAAAATACATTTGAAGTTACTGTAGCTAGTGAAAGCTACTCTGGCGCTACGGGTCTTAAGCGCTGTAGAATCTGTATTATAAACGGGTTTGATTTGAATTTTTTTTAACTTAAATTATTGTACTACAATAATCATTTAAAAAAAAAATTAATTTTCAAAAAATTGTGTATCTAAAACCTTCCTTAAAATTATGTAAACCTTATTATGCAGTGTTTGAAACATAAGGATATTTTTTTTGCTTCGATCAATTACTTTGCGATAGAAATGAAGACATTAAACAAAAAAAGCTAATTAAGAATGATTTGAAGACTGGGGAATCATAAGTGGGATAACTGCTTTGGACGAATATCATTCCACTAGTTATATTTCCTTCTGCGCATCTTTGATTTAATTCAGTGCCAAATAAAGAATCAGTTTACTGCATACCAACACTGATGCTGCAAGACATTGTGCATAACAAATACAACAATAAAAACACCTTCCCCCCCACTACTCTCGATACCTTCCGGCAATATTGTGATGATGACAACTCAATGATAACAACGTGTTGCACTCAACCCAAGATCTCACAAGCTTAGAGCCACAAAGTGTTGCTCAAACATGCAGCTGGAGTGTTTCTTCAATTATCGCAACAAGCCAAGCTTTCAATCTGTCAATGCAATTTCGACTGGGCTCTGCAGCACTTAAAAAACACTGCATGTCATCCCATGTATGTGGCAAATAGTCGCCGGTGGGTGGGGGCAGGCGCGAGGAGGCTAAAGGAGTTACTGCGAAGTGCAGAGGTCGTAAATTGCATTTCATTTGACACTTCCACGCACTTCGCACTCACAATGACTGGGGCGTCAATTGCACGCTGGCTGAGTGCACTTTCCTCAAATGCATTGCATGGAGTTGCACATACTCACACTCACACAAACGCACACATAATGCAAGCGGCAGCATGCAACAGCATGCTGTCACTTACTGCTGGCGACTGGAGGGGTGCGTAATCGCATAATTTCTGCTTAATCAGGTGCCTACGCAATGAGTTTTTCCTGCGTTTCTTCGGTATTGCTCCTTCAGCCAGTCCTCCTTAGCACTCATTTCGTTTACTTAAGCACTCAAAGTGACATATGATAAACAACAACAGCTACAACAGCTACAACAACAGGACATAAACATAAAAGCATATTTAAGAAAAAAATATCGTGCGATTACAAAATTGCATGATGTGTGCGTGTGTGTTAGTGCGATACTTTAAAGAACGCACATAAATAGAACGTTTTTGTAAATACCCCAACAACAATGTCAACGTACACAACAATAATAGCAACAAAGGCAGGCAACAAAAAAACATTTTTGCAACTTTATTTTTCTGGGAATAGCAGCTTATGGCATTTAGCACAGTGGAACAATAACTCACAGCGATGGTAAAAAATGTCTCATCAATGAAATGAAAATGGGACAAACTGTTAAGAAAGTTAAGAAAAATATGTAATAGATAGGGAAATTCTCTTAAAAATTATTCAAAAAATGTTTTCATTTTTTCAGCAATAAAGTGTCTTAAATTTACACTTTAAACGCGAATTTATCTAAGCACGACTTTTCGAAACTAATTTCTCTTACAAACTTTTACCTTCTTTCTTCTTCAAGTCTAAACTTCCTATTATAATGGATAATTTATTTGACACCTCACGCGTGATTCGTAACATGTGGCAAAGCCAAAAATGCAAACGAATAACTAACAAACGAATAGCGTTTGCAAAGGATTGAATTTTATTATTAAAATTCGTGCTCTGTGAGAAATGTGCTTCGAAAATTATGTCGATTTTATGGTCGTTGTAATCGACCCACCGAGCAGGTTTTGCAAGCTATTGTGACCACTTTATTGGACATTAATCCACCAACCCGAATGCGGAGAGTGCATACCGAGGAGAATTTGTATGGTCTGAAACCATACAAAATACAGCTGATGCAAAAACTGAAGCCAGGTGACCTATCACAACATCCTTTGTTTGGTGAATGGGCCTTAGAAAAGTTGGATGAAGATCCACTTTTATATACAAAAATTGTCTTTTATGTACAACAAAGGAAATTGCCGAATTTGGTCTGAAGAGCAGCCAGAGTCAGTTCAAGAGTAGCCATTGCACCCTGAAAATGCACTGTTTGGTGCGGTTTAAGGACCGGCGCCATCATTGGATCGTTTTTTTTTACAGTAAATTAAGAAAGGTACCGTGCGATGGTTACCGACTTTTTTTGCCAAAAATGGAAAAATTTGACTTGCTTGACATATGGTTTAAACAACATAGTGCCATATTCCAAATGGCACGAGATACCATGGATTTATTGAGAGGTGAGTTTGGTGAGCAATTAATCTAACATTTTGGATCAGTCCATTGGCCGCCAAGATCCTCCGATTTAACTCCACTAGACTATTTTTTGTGGGGCTACAGGGAGAAGCCAGCCACAATTTTAGCCCTGAAAGACAACATTACAGCTGCCATTGGTGAAATTCCAGCCGAAATGCTGAAAAAAGTATGTCAAAATTGGAGCTTACGGATGGACAACCTCAGGCGTAGTCGCGGGTAATATTTACATGAAATAATCTTTAAAAAATAAATGACAGGCATTTATGTATCGCTTTAAATAAATTTTTAATTCACTATTGCAAATTTTATGTTTTTTTTTTAAATTTTCAAAAACCCAACTTTTGAAAATCATTTTTACATACAAATTGTTCCAGCATGGGGTTTCATGGGGAAAATCAAAAGCCACCACAGTGTAGCAGATACAACACGACAATATACAAAAATTTAAGATCTGCAGGTTTAGGTCCAATCAGATAATAGCAATAAAATAAATAAAAAGAAATAGTGTGGAATTTCAGATGGCTCTGATGGTATGTGCCATTTAAGGGATAAATAAGAAAAACTTAACCCTTTTATATGCAATGCTGTTGTTATCGATCGTACTGGTAGAATTGGACCCCGAAAGAAGAGTTAAATTTTCCTATTTTTTTTTTTTTTAGAAATAAGATAAATTAATTATTTTTGCTGTTGTATAGGATTAAATCGAAAGTATTGCAAACAAACCTTGTTGCGTTCTCCATATTTGATTGAAAAAGACAGTGGACCGATTTCGAGACTTCTTACAAGTGTGATCTAATTAGAAACGCGTACACAAAGTTTTAAATACTAGAAATTTTTCAACATAAAAAAGTATATTGTCGGACTTGTGCACACATTGTGTATTTCCATCGATTTGCGAAATTGACTTTTGATATGATTGTCTCGGAAAATTAATCTCTCTTAAACGTCATCATTACATTGTTTTATGAATTAATAGTTTCCACATCTAAAAACCAATTAAAATTTCATACTAAATAGGACTTTAGAAACTCCTTCTAAGAAATGTTTTAAAAAAATGGAGGTACATCAATAGTGAACAAAAATAACGATATGGAAGCATGAAGTCCATACCACCCGATAAAAAACCCGCAAACGATAGTATTTAAACCAAGCCATCAACACACAAAAAGTATATCCCAGAGTTAGAAATGCAGATTAACCAGTACATAGATAGTTTCGTTGCAAAAATCGAGTTTACAGTTAATACCTTTGCAGATAAAGCTAGAAAATTGCTTCTCCTGTCAAATGTTGTTTATTCACCTAAACGTTTTTTAGCTGTTAGAACTCGTTACACCAACTGTATAAATATAAATTATATATAATATATATAATAGCTTAAATTATAAAAAATTACAAAATTGGCCTCAAAAAGCTAACTAAAATATTTGCAATATTCTTTAAAAAATATTCCATAATGACGAAACTCTACAGTTGTCATCTTCTCACATATTTTTTGAAATAGTTATTTTACTTCCACTGTAGCTCGTAAAAGAAGTTAAAAGGTGAACAGAAATTCCCAAAGAAACTCTATTGTACGCGTAACACAAATCGAATTACAGAGTCATTAAGCCGCACATTTAAAAATGGCACTCAAAAGAAGTCGATGACAACGCTATACTCTGCGTGCCGTCGTCACCAGCGAAAAAGTCTCAACGCACTCCGATGTATTTTGACATAAAATCCTATTTTGGTTCTGTAGCAAATATCTCTGAGGGTTTAAAGCATTTGAGTGAAAATAATTCAACTTGCAAAGAACTCGACGACTTCGCAGTGAACAGCGCCTTCCTCAGGACCCATCAGCAGCAATTTAAAAAAAAAAATTAAACACCTGAACCTGTTCAAGTACAAAAGTAGTGGTGGGAATTGGGTTCAATTCCAAACGATCGACAACGTTTATGATAAACGGCGAACGATGTCACCCACGAACCCCGACCACTACTCATGCACACAACACAAACCGCTTAACTGTTTGCGGAAATGCTACGAATGAGTGCAGAACATGGCAACCACAGAGCCACAGTGGGCTTCACTTTGCTCCAGAGCGCCAAAAACCAAGATGTTGATTTACAATTTTCTTGTGGCGACAGACGTCTAATGTTTGGTGTGGGTAATAAATTTCTTAAAATCTTTATTTTTTACTGTTTTATGCTTCATCTTCTTCTGTTGCTTGTGCTTCTTTATTTACTTCGACAAATAATGAAGTTTTTGGGGGCTAGTTGGCTGTCTCGAAATGAAAACGTTTGTCAAATAAGCACATTTTTAGCGATTTTCTTTATGTCGCCAAATTCAAGTAAATTTCATTCGAGCTCAATTTGCGTTTCCTTGCTTTCCATTCTTCTATGTTTTTTTTTTCCTCTTTTCTTATTGTTATGAGCTTGAAAATATGCTTCATTTAATTTTAAAAGCCACTTCTTTGCTGGTAAAACATGTTGAAAATGAGATTCGTTGAACAAAACAAAAACAATTTGAGCTGATTGGGTAGTGGAGAGCTTAGAGAAGGGAAGAGAAAGCACACACACACACAATAAAAGTTGTTCTAAATTCCCTCGCATTTCGAGTTCTATAGAAATGTCGGAATGTACGTGTCCGCCTTTTGATGAGCAATCTTTTGTGAAAGTAGTAAAACGATTGTTTTTGCTTATCGCCTGTCAACCAGTAGACATCTTTAGCCAACTCAAGTGCCAGGATTTGCTTTTATTAAAATTAATCCTCAACAAAGGATCCTATTAATATGGAACACATAATTTAAAGCCCTCATTTCGGCTGGATTAATTTTTGATGGTTTCTTATTTAAATTTTTATCGGCCGACCTTTATCGGCCAACCTTTATCGGCCGACACAAAGCTAAGAACGACATCAAAGTCCAACTGGAGGACAGCTTATTAAATGAATGTGTGAGTAAATGAGTGAGGATATGCTTGATGACCAAGGGACATTTCTGCTTTCTATAAGCAAATCAGATGCAGTAAAATATGCTGAATAAATCCTTGAAATCACTTGATATGAATTCTGTTCGCAAAGGACCAACATTAATGAGTAAATTAAGCACACAATGCCAAAGAATCAGATTTCATAAAAGACCATCAAACACAGCCTTAAAGTTCAAAGGGACTTAGTTTTGAGTGATGTCAAACGGTTCGTAATATCATAACGTTATGTGGCGAAAATGACATTTAGAACAACTTTAAGGCAATACATAATTTAAAACCGTATAATAAATCAAAATGTTTACTTTGAGAAATAAAGC
The DNA here is from genome assembly GCA_963920525.1 of Dichetophora obliterata. Taxonomy (NCBI): domain Eukaryota; kingdom Metazoa; phylum Arthropoda; class Insecta; order Diptera; family Sciomyzidae; genus Dichetophora; species Dichetophora obliterata. Next base: position 1,920,719 of record OY986439.1, read on the forward strand.
AAAGTTTAACGTTCTCCAACACTGGTTTAACCAACTTAATTTCATACGATTAAAATAATTAAAAAAAAAAAAGACCTAAGCCTAACAATGCGGGGACAATCAAAGCCATGCGTTGAAAACGTTTAAAAAGGTTTCAATGTCAAAAACAAAGACCGCAAAAGAGACGACAAAATAGGATTAAGTATCCTCGAAGCAGTACAATGTGAAAAAGGGGTTCTTTAAATCCTGTTGAGGCACATTTTTACGCATATATTAACATACCCACGCACACACACTCTATCCACGTGACAAACAATTGCGTACAAATTAAAAAAATAAAAAGTAATAAAAATGAACCAATAAGGTTTATAATAAAAGGGTGGTTTTTTGTTAGTTTTTTCAACCTTTTGACGCTGCATAAAGGCAAGTCGTTCAACTGCAGTGAATCACGATGACTTTTTTTTATACACTTATTTCAATAACTCGAAAAATTTTAATAAAGGGAACCCACTTCTCATAAAACGCAGGAAAATTTCAATTAAAGTTAAGTCAATTTTATAAATTATAAATAAGTTAAATACAATATGGGCGCATATGAATACGATAATTTTTCAATTTATAATAACAACAAGGTCAACCACAACACGCTAACGCTATTTAAATGTTAAGCAAGGCTTTCTTAGAAGAACATTTAACTAAAAATCGTTGTGCTAAGATATAAATAATTTCAATTGATTTATTTGAAATGTTTTTTTGTTTCATTGAACTCTACTTTTTGTCTATTTATAACATCACAAAAAATATGCCTCGTACTTTTACTGTTGGACACCAATAATATTGGAAACCCATGCAAAATAGGGAATAATCTTTACATTAGTATGTACTCCGAAACAGCATTTACACAAGGACAACAAGTTAAACCTTCTTTTTCAATTAATTAATTGTAGTATCTGAAATTCTTAATAAAGCTTGCTTTCAATTATGCAAATATTTAGTCATAACCATATCGTGCTTATCATAAGAAAGTTTAATTTAATAAAAGTTCGTCTATAGAACCTACGAGAATTTTTGTTATCAATTTTTTAAAATTTTTTAAACTATATACTGTGAGTTAAAATCAGTGTAATGAATTATGTATTTCCATCATTCGGCTTAGTAGAAAATCAGCAATAAAACAAAGTAGTTTTGCAAGTCCAATAGAAGAAAATTTATAACGCACGCTGTTGCGCGTGCAATACCGCGTATTTGCCATACGTTTACGTATGCAATACCGCGTATCCGCGAATACGCGGTATTGCACGCTCAACGACGATATGTTGGGTTTTGAAGAAATGCTTGTTCAATAGAAACTAGAAAAAGTATTACGATGTCACAGGATAACAAACGCGGTAAGTTTGGTAGAGTAGATCCACCCCTTTGCGCGAGTTTATCGTATGTGCCAAAAACCATACTTTACAGGACAGCGTTTTCTCTAATTTTCTGTGCTTTAGCTTGCAATATCAAAACAAAATTTTGCATATGTTTCAATAATTAACTAATTTACTATAAAGATTTCAGGGACAATATTTTATCAGGTGATGCGTTGTGGATTGTAGAACAAATTAACATAAAAAAGTCAATTTCGAAAAAATATCACATACGATAATTTCGCTCAAAGTCGTCGATATTATTTAGGGAGAGTTGTCTATATTTGGACGTGTTTTGTTTTTTCATCATCATTTTTCACAATTATAATAATAATTTTGAGGTCAAAATATGTATTTATCTCTTAATAGAGTTTATTGTTTTGTTAGAAAGTTTCAGTGTATTTTTTAAAAAATCTGAAAGGTTTAAGATCAGTTCTAAAAATTTTTTTTCGTTTGATGTGGGACTCTATCATACATTTAATAAAACCACAGAAAGCGAAAAGTAATTTATTTATTTATTCATATGTGTATCTACTGGGCCCAGCCCTAACAGATATCACTTAACCTAATTCCTTAAATAATATTCAAATAAATTTTTCATAAAAATCGTTCTATTATAACTAAAATCAACATGTTTAGCAACTATATTACATCGAGATAGGCATTTAGATATTGGTTCATTGCTACCATAATTCGTTCTATGATAATATACATAAAATAAACTTGTTTCTCTTAGAGAGCTTGTTGGAGCACAAAAAGAATGAGAGCAAGCAATTCCGGACTGTCAGCCTTGTTATCTACAATATCTTTAATAAATAAGACAATCTGCTTATTGCGTCTAATGGCCAAGCTTTGCACGCCGAGTAGTTTACAACGGTCACTATACGCAGGCATAATTTCCCACAAAAATAATCGTCTTAGAGCGAATCTCGTAAACCGTTTTTGAATTTTCTCGATTCGATTTATGTCACTTTCATAGCAAGGATCCCAGATTATGTTCGCGTATTCGAGAATAGATCTTACCAGACTCACGAAAATTGATTTTAATGTGAATGGGTCTAAAAATTCTTTAGAGTTTCGCTTTAGAAAACCGAGTTGTGAGTTAGCTCTTGATATGACATATTCCCTGTGGGACCCGAATGATAATTTGGTATCAAAGTAAATTCCCAAGTCTTTAATAGATTCGACGAGTGTGAAAGTAATATTGGACTTATAAAAATAATTGTGATACATGGATAATTGTTTGCGAGATTGAGATTGAAAAACTCCAAATTATGAATTTTAATTTATTCAGCTGACTTTTAATATAAATATAATTGACATAATTCTTCAGATTCACTTCATTGTACGTCTTAATCCTAGTCACAATACCGAGAACGTAATTCATTAATTCATAATCAACTAGCGAAATATCATTAAATTTCAGGTTCATCTTTTCCAGATACCGGTAAAAACTGGTCTTCGGTATGTTGTATGCACTCTCAGTGGTTCCCATATTGGATGACACGTGAAGTCCCACGTTATCAATTCATGGACATTTTGATATAGCATCAGAAATTTCTTTTTTCACTGCATTTGAGCAGAAATCACTTTGAAATCTTACATAAACGAAAAACCAACACAATGCAACGAATATAAATAACGCGTATTTTCTCTCCAAGTCCACATGAAAAGTGATGGCTCATCGAAGCTACACTGTCAATGTCAAAACATTGGTGATGTCTGTTTAAAATATCGGAGAAAAGTTCGAGTCCCACATTAGAAGACGTCCCACTTTAGACAACTCTCCCTTACTATATAAAGCAATTCCATTTTAAACATACCGGAAAAATAAAAATTACAGAATGACCATCTTTAATTTGGGTAAAATTTTCACTTTGAGAAATAAAAAATTCGATTTAGAAGAAAAAAGTTTCTCGTATTTTTGGCGGAGTTACTACTTACTTACTTAGTTGGCGCTACAACTGTATGTCGGTCTTGACCTCATCTAAGAATTTGCGCCAGCCATTTCTGTCTTTCTCTTGCTGGTGCCAGTTGGAAATTCCAAGCTTCGTCAGGTTGTCCTCTACTTAGTCTTTCCAAGTTCATCATTCCACCGTATTCGGTACTCTTCATTGACTCAGATTGGTCCGTAGATCTTACGAGGAATCATTCTCTAACACAGTCACATTTTATTTTGTATTGTTAGTATTGGTGCGCTCTCGAATAGCGCACACTGAGCGAAATAGTTGTCACAATTATCTAGATTTCTAAGTTTGTATGTTTATACCCCCACACATACTGTAATATGTGTTTATTTATTATTTTTAGTCATCGGTATTGTTCACTATTTATTTTATGTCATAACTGCCCCAGCATTTTCTTTTAAGTAAATAAATTATATTAGTTTGCTTGCAGTGGCTTCCCAAGAAAGGTCTTATTCCTATTTAGATTTAAACATTGTTTTTTAAGTGTTTTGTTTTTGTTTTAATATTATTAAATCTTAAAATTATGATCAGAACCTCATAAAATTAAGTATTTGAAAATTAATGAATACAATTAATCTAAAAAAAATAGTGCAAAGACATTGGCGTCGGAAGAGGGGGCCAAGGGGGGCAGTTCCCACCCCCACTTTTTTAGCTAGATAAACAATTTAAAAAGAAAACTTAAAAAGTTATTTAAAATGTCAGTTTTTTTACAACGATAATATTTTTGTATTAGATATTTTCCTCTTCTTTCTCTCTTCTTCATAAGCATGCTTGCGGAAAACTAATTTCTTTCTCTGTGTTTGCAAAAAGATAGAACAAAATGTAGAGTTTCTACTGCAAACCCACCATTTCAGTTTTAAAGCACCCTTAAGTATGTAGCTTAATACTGTAATATTGTAATCGAAGCCTTCAACGGAAAAGTGCCTTCTGAACAAAATCTAAAAACAAAACTAGATCTTTATGCAGATGACTTTGATGTGAGCGACCTGCACGCGCAACTTAAATTGCTGAAGCAATTGCCTGGCTGAACACCTTCAAATTGTAGGGGCATTGTATCCCAATTTGCAAAAAATTCGGATACTGCAAAAAAAACTATTAAATGAAGTTGAAAAACTTATTGCTTTGCTTTTGACTGTGCCTGCATCAGCAGCTTCATCTGAGCGTTTTTTAGTGCACTAAGACGACTTAAAACGTATCTTCGAGCAACTATGACACAGAAACGACTCACTCATGCGGCACTTAAACACATTCACAAAGATAAAACTGAAGAATTGAATTCGATGGAGGTGGTGAAAGAGTTTGTTTCTCGCAAGGACAGAAAGAAACATTTTGGAATAATTTAAATTGATATAACTTTTTGTACCTTATTGCATTTAAACCATGTAAAAATATACCTAGTCTTGCTTTATAAAAGCAACCATTATTTCTTATATTTTCATATTACCATATGAAAGATCCTTTAAAGAATGTTCTCTAATATTGAAATTGGAAGAACTTTTAAAAATAATGAAATTTTAATATTTTTTATATATGTTTATATTTTTTTTTTATTTTAAACTAAAATAAGAAATTTGTGTATTCACATTCATGTTTCTTTGAAGAAATTTTGGTTAACTTTTTTTGCACCACCATTTGTACTACCCCCCATTTGTACTGCCCCCAGATGAAATTCGCTTCCGACGCGCTTGTGCAAAGAATCTTAATAGGCAATATGTATGAATTATATTAAACCTTAATTTATACGAATAATATTAAATTCTACAATTTAAAAAATATGTGCTATAAAAAATACTGTAAAGTAGGACCAGAGCTGCCAGATATGGCGATATCTCGTCAAACTGGCAGTTTGAGCGACCACTTTGGCAAGAAGATTTTTAATTTGGCGAGTTGACGAAAATGTGGTGGTTTCAACATTTTTTTTTGACGATATTTTGGCGAGATTCCCTGAAAATAAGATCAAATGCTCTTTTGCGTTATGCAACACTTTTTACATAGCAAAAATTTTTCCCATCTCTGACATTTAATTCAACGAGCAACAGTGCTACCACAACATAAAATATAAAACCACTTTTTACAGCTGATATTGCTTAAACTTGTTCAGTTTGAGCGCTAAAATGCCAAAAAATAAGGAAAGAAGGAAGGAGCAAGAAGATATAGAAAAGACTGAGAAAATGCAAGCTGTGCTTTTATTTGAATAATTTTAATATGCTGCGAAAGTTCTAAAATTATGTACCCAAAAATACAATATTATGAACTTGAAGTCAATGAAGTATATGTATATGATATGCTTACAATTTGTTAAGAACCAGAAATATTTTTTAGATTTGGTATTCTCAATCAGCACGATTCTGAATAATTTGTCTCGGGAATCGGAAAAGGCAGATTTCATATTTAAGATAAAGTTCAAGAATATTTTGGAAATTTTTAACGCAAATTTGTTCATAAACCATCAATATTCATGAGTATAAGAAAAAGTGATGTCTCTCTCTGCTATCTTAAAAATAAAAACTCCCTTTTCCGATTCCCCGGAAAAAAGTATTCAGAATTGAGCTGTATACGTGGTTTTCACCCATTACTCTATTATTTTTTTTTACCGTTTTTTTTTTTAAATTTTATGAAATACATTCTACTCGTGGATCCTGTTTTAGTTTTTATACGTTCACTACATTTTTTATGTTCACTATTACTTAGAATATGATATATTAAATACATCAAAGAAAAGCCTTAAGCTGGAGTTTCTGTAAATATGTACAAATAAATTAAATAAGTGTATAACGTTATGTAAGTATTTTGGTTTTATTTATTTTTTTAAAATATTTTAGAACTGGCTGCTCTGAGTAGGACGGGCATGATGAGCGATTTATTGAGCGTGGTTTTCGTTCGTCGAGAGAGGGCTCTGCTTCTCAATTGCGCACTGAGCCCAAAGTAACACCTGATGGCAAGAGTTATTTTTCGTTTGATCTCAATGCTGATGTCGTTGGTTGAGTTTATGCCGGAGTTGACGGAGTTACAGGGTGCACAAAATTTACAAAAATTTGCAAAAACGTCGAAAATCGATTTTTACTATCTCAAACATTTCTAAACCAAATATTTTGTTTAAACTACCGTTGGAAATTTGATTGCACGGACTTTAATGCAAAAATAGTTTTGGGTTTTATATCCCATGCGGGAGCCTCAACGGGAGAATCATATATGGTCATTTTAACATCTAAGCACAAATATTTTTTTGATTAACAATAAAATTTCTTAACCGAATTTTAAGTTTGAACTACCCTTGGAAAGGTTATTGAACGGACTTTAATTCAAAAATAGTTCTGGGAAAGTTTTGGTGGTTTTGGTAATTGGGTGTTGTATCCCTTGCGGTATGGTAATTAATTTCGATGTGGGGGTGCCAGGAACAGAATTTATTTAATTTGGCTAGGACTCAATGGGTTCATGAGATATGGACATTTTAGCATATAAACAAAAATTTATATTAAAAAATATTTTTGCTTTGATGCTAAAATTACCATATCTTACAAGTCCATTGAGTAAAAACAAAAACAATTTCGCAAAAGTTTAATAATTTTTCGAGAACTTTATTATATATCAGCAAAACTTAAGATAAGAAGATTTTAAGAAAGCTAACGCAAGATAAAGGGGCAGTTTTGAAGATTTGAGTGGCATGAACTTAGTGCCAAGATTATTTTAAAGATATGTAAACTAAATTATCGGACTACAAATAACCAAGTTAAAGAAAAAATGTACACCTTTTGATGACTGAAGTAAGTAATAGTTATTTATTTTTTATCTTTGCATAGCTATAGAATGGGCAGAATGACATCTTTTTCAAGAGACCATGGCAAAAATTAAAATTGTTTTAACTTTTCATCTTAACTGTGTAACATCTTTATGTATTGGATGAAGGTGAACGAAGTTAAGCAATTACCATTATTTTATTATAATGATGTGAACAAGCTAAAACCCCATTTTTTTTCGTTTAAAACGTACATGCATTATTTATGCATTCATATTTTCATCTTTTTATTAAAAACAACATGAAAATAATCCACCTAAAACAAGAAAATAAAAGACTGTTATCAGAATTCTATGCAAATGTTTTATAGTCCGACATTAACAAAAACGTACCAAGAGCATAAAAAAACCATAATAAAACTACTTTTTAAATTATTCTCTGTTTTATTTCCATTTTCGTCAGATACAAAACAGCAATCAACATGCGAAACAATAACAATAAACAACACCAACATGAGCAATTTTCACATCCTCTAAAAAACTCCGTATTTGTTCGATGTTTCGCAAGCTCAATTCTATTCAACAAGAATTCGCATTTGTAGCTAAAACGAATCCCCATAGCTTGGAGATTTAAGCCCAGTATAAAAAAAAAGTATGAATGAAATTAGACAAATCCTTTGTAAGGGAAATAGTTCTTTAAACAAAGATAAAACATTCAACGTGCTTTAATGATCAAACAGGATATTTGGAAAAAATTCTGAACTCTGCTTGATTTCAAAGTCCGATCAGTCAAATGCATCAAATTTATGGAAATAGGCTGAAGAGATGAATGCAAAAACTTTGCTTCAAATGATTTTTGTAACTTTTTGTGTTGAGTGTTTAGCACAAAATTAAATTTGAATTTGAATTTTGACGCTCATTTCCATATCCACACTCAATCCAACTCAATGCCAGCTGCCGCTGAACGAGCACTCAAAGTCAGTGAGTGAGCGAGTGGGTTGGAGCAAAACGACCCAAGCTATGCGCGGTTGAGGATGAGCACGAAAAGTCAACGTGGCGCACAATTTGCTTCCTTCCGTTTCCGGTTTGGAATTGGATCCTTTTGTGCCATTTCGACAGCAGTTAACAACTTTTGTTTCGTTTCGTACCCGTTTTGTTTTATTTCGTTTCCGCGTATCCCCCGCGCACTCTGCGCTTTTATGGCTGTCTATCGGACTGTCTGTGTGTCTGTCTATATGTCTGTCTGCAACTGCAGCACAAGGACACTTTTATGGAAATTTGAAGATTTGTGTTTTGAAGTTCCCCCTCCCCCTTTTTACATATGGGCGCATTCATGTTGAACATCATTTTAGTGCGGCGATGAGAATTTTCTCAACTGTTCATTTCGATTCTCGAAGCTCGATCCTCGAACCTCGCTTCAAGCATCTTAGCCAAATTTAATTTCTAGATTTAGTGTAGTTCGGTTAAGTCAGTCAGTAATTGTGTTGCTGACCACCCACTCGGTTAGGCAGCCATCACATGTGTGGCTGTGTGCGTGTGTTTGTTTGCGTGTGTCTTTGTGTTTTTGGTAAAATATTATTGCTCCTTGTTGCATTTGATTATATAAAATTACTGCTGTGAAAACATTTATGCTCCCAGCATGATGTTGGTTTCACAGTATGTAAGTGAGAGTGTGTGTATTCTAGTATGGAGTGGGTTTCCAAAATAAAACAACAAAGAAAAAACCCAAAAGTGTGTGATATGCAAAATACATTCGTGCTTTCACATAAGGACACACACATGGACATGAAACACAGTTGCGGCTGCCGTGGGCAAAAACCGTCTGCAGTTTGTGAAACGTACGTGGCCACATCCTTGGACCACAGACACATGCAAACAATGCAAATGTTATGAAAAGCATTTGTGTTATTTTTAAAACCCTTCTTCAAACAACCGAAGGCGTTCGAATTTTGAATTTTGCAAGCAACAGACGAGCACGTTGGCGAAGCGACAAGTGAGAAGCACACCAAAAACAAACAAGCAAAAAAAAAAGAAAAACTGGACAGAACCGGAACACATGTTCCACTCGTCCTGAAAACTCTTGGTAAAAAGTGTGCGAAAATGTGCAAATTTGCACTTGGCATTTGTAAAAACCCAGAATGGGAAGAACGCCCGACGCAACTGCTTTAAATATTCACTTGCATAATTTCCACACTCTGTGGTGTTGCCACCCTGTCAGGCTGTAATCAAAGTGTAGCACATCACAATTTATAAAAAACAGGCGCGTGTCCAGAAAGAAGCTATGGGGACTAAAGCCCCTATGCTCAAAGTTTCATTGAAACACAAAAATAAAGAAACAAGTTTTCTGTAAATGCTTTTTTAATTAAAATTCCAAAACAATAAGCTCTTGTCGTTTTCGTACAGGTTTTTAGACTAAAACATAACATTAAAAAAATTTTTATCGCAGAAATTTTTCAAATAATTAGCCAGACAAATTGCAAAGTTTTTAGACATTAAGGAAATGTCTAAGTTTAATGTTTGACATGTTTTTTTTTTTCTAGGCTCCTACCATTTCCAAAATGCAAAAAAGCAAAAGACGTTGCGGAACAACTTTTTGCGTTTGCTACAAGAAAAAATACGCGTTTCAGACGACTTAATAAACACTATAAAGAAAACAGCTCAAAATGTGTATATAACTTTGAGACAGAGATGGAGAGTTGTAACAAAAAGTGGAAAAACCCCATTGTGTAATGTTATAAATACTCTCATTTTTTTGAATAAAATTATTAAAAAACCTGTTGTCTGGAGCAGGTTCCCACTTAATTTCAAGGCATTTTTACTTGCAAACTTATAAATAAATGTTTACAAATATTATTAACCATTTCACTTTTAAATCGTCTTTATTTATATATAGAAGTTTCCATTAAAGTTTTTTTGCATTTTTTTACAATTGTTAAAAACAAATTTTTTGTAATACTTAAAAATTTTTGAAAATTTGACCTTGTTTTCTTTATAAACTCACAAAAGAAATCAATATTTTATGATTTTCGAAAAGTTTTTTTTTTTAAACACCTCTAAAATAAGTTTTCATGGTTTTCACATGAATTTTAACTCATTGAAATGGTATTGATTTCTTATTCCAATGGAATATCGTATAGTGTGGTTTAACCAACATTGAATGCCATAAATATAAAAAACATAAGAAATCGATATTTAAAGGGCTTTTTTCAGCTGAATTATACAGCCCGATTCTGAATAATTTTTCCCGGGGAATTGGAAAAGGGAGTTTTCATTTTTAAAATTGCAGATAAAGACATAACATTTTTTTATTTACACGCATGATTATTGACAGTTGGTAAAGAAATGTGTATTAAAAATTTCCATAATGTTCTTGAACTTTATGCTCCCTTTTCCGATTCCCCGGGATACATTTATTAGAATCTGGTGATCTGGTTCGGTTTTGACAAATCTTGGTATATATATGAGTTTTTAATTACGCAAAATTGAATTCTGGCAACCGTTTTCTATAGAAGTGTTCACCAGAAGGCACACCAGTACCAAATTCAAGATTTTTGAAAAATTTTGTTCTAAGGCGCCCTCTGGCATGCCAAACACACAATCTTACTGCACATTTGTGTTCTGCACAAAAAAATTATATCAAAAAGGGTTTAAAAACAACGATTGTGTAAATAATTGCACTTTAAAATCATTTAATGTCATATTAAAATAAATAATTCTATATGCGATTTATTTTATTTTTTATAATTTTGATACCAGTTTTTTAATTAATTTAAAATTTTTTACCTTCAGTTAATACTTTTGTTTGTTTGTTTTGTTTGTTTTTTACGGAAACTTATTTTGTAAATAAACATTGGCGCGACTCAAGTTATTAATATTTTTATCGCTATTGAAGGGAGCTCAAAATATGTCCAAGACGATTTTTATCAATAACTTTCTTGCGCGATTGACTCACAGTTTTAGCGTAGCATTTCGTGTTCTGTGAATGACATGGAAAAGCTGCAATCAGAAAATTATTTGCATAGTAGTTGCTAAAAACATAACAATGGGGCATTCCACAGAATAGTCAACCGTGACCAAATAATTAAAACTTATTAAAAAGTTATTATTTTATCATATTATCTAAGAGAAACATTTTCATTTTATTAATTTAAGCTAGTTTTATATAAAATCATTTACCATGATACTCAAGTCGTCTGCACTGCTTCACAGATGTAGTTATTCTTTTTCGTAAATGTAAGGTAAATGTTTCGTAATCTTTTTGTTTAAGTAAAAATGGAATGCATTGGCTAAAGGAGAGAGAAAAGTCAAAATCATGGTTCACAAATAGAGAATTAAATTCATAGAGCGCTCTTTTAATAGGCGAGTTAAAAGCATAGTATGTTCGGCAAGTGCCTAAATAAAGCATATAAAAATGGCGTAAAATTCTACTATGAACATTAAAACTGATTAATTCTAAGAGATTAGGAGAGTCAATTGAGCCAACAATAACGTCATTAATAAATACCAAGGAAAATTAAGCTCTTCATTTTTGTAACGTTTCTATGTGTAAAAGTTTACATCTAGCACCATATGAAGGAATGGGTTCCTCAAAATTTAAAGAGCCCAGTGCAAACCTTACAAACGATTTTTGCACTCGTTCAAGGCGAATGCTGTGCGAAGCATAAAAGGGATTCCAAATTACTGACGCATATTCCAGTCTTGAACGAACCAAGGAGATATACAGAGACTTGAGCACGTAAATATCTGTAAATTATTGACTTTTCCTGCGGAAAAAAGCTGAGATTTGATAAGCTTTAGGTATAACTAACTATGGTATAAAAAAAACTATGGACTTTATTTAAAATCTTTTTACGCCGAAAGCCTGTTTATGGGTAGTAAAGATGTGGCTTTCAAATACCTCTTCCTCATATTAGTTACTTTCGCTAGAAATTGTAATCGAATACAACGATTTGCAATGTTGGTTTACTGGACCCGTGCGACACGTGACAGTAGATGCTTCATTTTTTTCTCTTGCATTTAATAAAATTTAAAGAAAGTTTGAACGTACAATGAAGAAACAGAAATCAGTAAATTTAGAATTGTTGTACAGCCAACTCATTAAAATAGTTGAATTTGTATGTACGTGACCGTGAAATGCTGCCAATATTTTTTTCTTTTTACCCTGAAAGGGAATAATATCTTTAATGTGCATGAGAATTATGTTTATGGGAATAGATTTAGGTCTTTTCGGTATGAATTAAGTGCATGGACTTCCCATCATCCTAAAAGACTAGCAATCAAAATTTATTCCTGGAAAGCAGAATTTTCTAAAGCTAGCTGAAGGTGTTTGTCGAGCTGCAAAGATAATCGCGTATCGAACAGTGCGAGTTTATCGATTTTCGTCGGTTATTATTGCCAAAATAATGTCTTCTAAATGGCAGAAGTAAGCATTCCGTTTAGAGCTTGGTTGAACGATTTTTTAATGTCCGTTGGCAAGGAGCGTATCATAAAAAATACATATTATAAAGGCGTTTAAAAAACACTTTTTCATAAATAATTAAATATCGATTTTTCGGGGTCTCAAAAGAGATTATAAAGAAAAAAATATTTACTTTTTTCTTATCTTAGGTACGCATTCTGAAGAAAAAATAGTAACATGCAAAAAACATGATTTTTTTTTTGCCAAAAAAGGGGTTCAGAAGAACCAAAACAGCTACATAGGGACTTTTTCGATTAAAAAAAAAATTATGCAGAAATAGTTTTTAAAAGTCTCTCTTACTTATGAGTTGGTGTTCGGCTGAATTTTGTTTTCTCCAAACAAATCGATCTGGCTTAATGTATTGTACATATATCAATATCTTTGAAAGTTTCTATAATATTTTATGAAAGCATTAAGTCAAACGGTAAGTAAATTCGCTCATGCTTTAAAAATATAAAATTAAAAGATAAGAACGAGATCCGTATTTCGAAGTTTTATCTACGAATTCTTAGCTGGAGCTGATAACCAGAAATATACGCCATTTTTAAAATCATGTAGAATTAATTATTGCATATTATGCAAATTTTTCGATGTTCTTGTGTAAAATTGATAAATTCAATTGAAATAATTTAAACAACTGCTTTCCCTCCCCCACGCCACAAGCAGTTTCTACATGCGCCACTGATAAAAAATATGTATACAAAAACACACGCCTATAAGAGGATACTCAAATTGAACTAATTAAAAACGAGAACAGCATTAATAACAACATCAGCTGGTATTTAAGGACATCAACACACATTAAATGTCATTAAACGAAAGCAGCCAATAACAGAAAAGCTCCATAGTTGACATTTGAAGTGAAATACAGCTAATAAAAAAAGTTATGGCACTTGATTTATTTATGTTTTTTCCTGCGTTTTAACGAGCAATAAACGCATAACACTAGCGACACATTTCAAACAACCCATTAAACAAGGATTTAAGTTTAATTAAGTCACGTTGTTCGAATAACCGATATCGTAAATGAGCGAAATTTATAGTTCATTCATTTTTCCGCTCAAAATCGTAGCATTGTGCCAAGCATGAACACAAATCACAGCAGGACATGCGGCAAGTAAAACTTCTGCTTAATGTTGACAATAAAAATATGGTATCGCACGATCCACGATCCGCGCACCAAGCTGGCAAACATAATAATCACATAAAAAAAATAATAAAACAAACCGACGGACGAACAGACAGACAAACTAAAGAACGTATCCGAATACAAGCACACGTAGTTCACTTGCGGCAGTCTTAAATTCAAAGAAGCTATTCAATTCAAGCCTTGTAGCAAGCAACGCAGCAGCTTCAGGATACCCCCAAAAAATAAACAAATAATCTGCTGCCGCCAACTTCATTGTCAACTGCATAAAGAATGACCAGAGCGATTTTGTGATTTTGGCCAATTTTAAACCTCTTTAGCTGGATTGGCATGGAAACGAACTGTCGATGTGGAGTGAAATATTGAAGTCAGGAAGAGAGGAGCACTACATGAACCAGCCGATGCAACAACACTGATCAAGGTAAATTTGAGGCTCAGTTCAAATTTAGAGTCAAAGTGCACGTTTGTGAAGTGTCACAGTGGAGAAGGAAAACCAAATATAAATAGTTTTAAAATCATTGAAATAAAGGAGCTGTATACATCTTCAGCTCCAATAACTCTGCAAACTGTAATGAGTCAAATATTTATATTATACTAGCTGAACCCGGTGTGCTTCGCTACCCCCCTCGTACCAGGATTGCATTTCAAAATTGTGGCAATACCAAAATCACTTTTCACGCCATTGAATTTTCGAAATAAGTCCACCCCAGCGCCACCTACCGTGTCCATTTATACACAAATTATTTTCTTATGATTAAACAAACATACATTCTGAATTTCAGTTAAATTGGTCCATAAATTCAAATTTTCGATATAAGTCCACCCCAGCGCCACCTATCGGGTCCATTTATACACAAATTATTTTCTTATGATTAAACAAACATACATTCTGAATTTCAGTTAAATTGGTCCATAAATTCAAATTTTCGATATAAGTCCACCCCAGCGCCACCTATCGGGTCCATTTATACACAAATTATTTTCTTATGATTAAACAAACATACATTCTGAATTTCAGTTAAATTGGTCCATAAATTCAAATTTTCGATATAAGTCCACCCCAACGCCACCTATCGGACTTTCCCGGAGGGTTTTTCCAAAATTTTCCTTCGTAAAAACCTTCTCCTGGCAATTATAAACAACTGAAAAAAAATTTTAGACAAATCGGCCCAGCCATTCTCAATTGATGTTTTACTATACATTTTTTACACCATTTTTATATATATAGATATTTTAAAAAATTTAAGAAATCTTTTTTAAGACATAGAGAAGTTTCTACTTAACAAGCCTTTTATTTTATTAAACATTTTAATTTTTTTTTAACTTTTAGCAGAACAAAATCAAATCACATAGATTTAGAAAATTTATTGAAGACATTTGAAAAAATATTATTACATGAACTTATTCCAAAAACTTATATCTTATAACAGTATAGAAAGACCCTAACTGGACTTTTTTCAAAATTTAAAATTTTTGCAGATTTCGTTAGGAACCCTCTAAAATAGATTTTTTAAAATAGTGCCATAAATGGTGTCGTAATAGTGCCATAAACGGTGTCGTAATAGTGCCATAAATGGTCCCATAAATAGTCGTATACAAACCATTAAAAGACTTTCGACAATCTCAAAAACTCTAAAAACAAAAGTGATAATTTAAGAAAAATAAATAAAAAAGCATTGAAATAATATGAGATCAAAGCCCAAAATATTCGGCAAATTTCATCATTTACAGGAGATTTGTAGTTGTCTTGTAAAACATATTAACTTGATTTTTATCGGATTTTACTCTATAACTTGGTAAAAAATAATGTAATTCATTGAGGGAAGTTTAAGGCACATGCGGTTTAAATTAAGGCATATATGTATGTATAAGAAAATGTTTTCTAAGAAGTATATTATGTACACCAAAAGTTTCATTTTCATTTTAAGTTTACATCATCAATATAAGAAAAGCACAAAATTTGAATGAAATTTTTTTTTAATTGCAATAAAAAGATGGCTAAAAAAGCCCATCAAATAAAGACATACAGCCAAGTCATGAAACATTTTTTCCCGGGAGTTATAGAAGGGAGTTTCCGTTTTAAAGATAAAGTTTAAAAACTTTTTTTCAATTTTTAATACAATTTTGTTTACCAACCGTCAATATTCATCCGTGTAAAATAAAAAATGAGATGTTTTTATATGCTATCTTGAAACTGGAAACTCCCTTTTACAACTCCCGGAAGAAAATGTTTCATGATTGGGCTGGTTAGATTATTATCTAACCTAAATTGATCTCTCCCAACATATTAACATTTTTTTTTAACATATATTTTTATATATCAAGATGGCGCTAGAGTTGGTGTACTTAAAAAAAGGAGAAAATCGGGCCACATCATAGCTCCAGATCATCTGAAAAAAAAACAAAAATGCATTCGAAAACAAACCCTTGAATGCACATCTTTAAACAAAATGAAATAAAAATATGAAAAATTAAGAAAATTATAAAGCGTGTAAAAAAGTAAAAAAATTTACGTTATTTTTTTCCATATTGTACGTGTAAAAATTTAGAAAAATTTTCTAAAGATGCCTACGAGAATTTTGGTAAAATATGTGTAGAAATACATTACAAACCAATTAAAAAAAATCAATTTGGTCGATTAGTTTATTTCTATTAATCTGGCCCGTTTCGAAAAAGTAGGTATGTTACGAGAAAAGTGCGTTTAAAGTTACTCTGGTTATCCAGTAGGGGAAGAAATCATTACTGAACTAGTTATATAATAATTACTTGGTAATGGGATGTAGTTCCCTGCTGAATTACAACACACCCAAATTAGGCATTATTTTAACATGTGCTTGTCATAGGCTATAATGTGTGGTGCTTACATCCAGCATTCCTTATAAGTCAGAGGTGAACTAATTGCATCCAGTATTACCAATAAGTCAGAGTATTACTAGTTACCACCTGCATTACCTATGAGTGGAAGGCCAACTAATTACCACCTGCATTACCCATAACTCAGGGGTTAACTACATACCTCCAGTATTACCTATTAGTCAGAGGGTAACTAATTACCTCTCGTATTACTTTTTAGTCAAAATATATATGTGCAATTCATCAATTTTTCGTCGTCAACTTGCGAAACTGCATCAAATTTCACGATAACCTTTTCCAGATACCGATAAAAACTAGTCTTCGGTATGCTGGTGGCATTTCATAGAAAATCTGCAACCAATGACAATGCAATATGAAAGCAAAAATTGGCAAAAATACTAAAATGGCTGAGTTTGACAGTTATGGTCACTAAGAAAGAGAACACATTTAGCCCTAACACTAACAGTGGGTTCCACATTGGAAGACATGTGAAGTCCCACATTATTAATTCATGGACATTTTAATAAAGCGTCAGGAACTTATTTGAATACAGCATTTGAAAAGAAATTACTTTGAAATCTTAAAGATAATAAGATTATATAGCACAAAAAAGAATGATAAAATGATTACTGCCAAAAATAATGAAAAAAATTTTTTTTTGAAATTTTTTTTACTATGTTTGGCGCGAATATAAACAACGCGTATTTTCTCTCCAAATTCACATGAAAAGTGATGGCGTATCGAAGCTACACTGCCAATGTCAAAGCATTAGTGATGGCTGTGGAAAAGTTCGAGTCTCACTTTAGAAGGGGTCCCACTTTAGACAAAAAATTTCATTTGCTTGTTAATCTTCCATCATCAGTTCAAGTACACAAAATGGTTTGCAAAATTTGGAAAAAGTATGCTTCGAGAAAAGTGCATTTTAAGTCACTGTTGCTAGCTAACAACGGTACTCTGGAGCACCAGGTTTTAAGTGCTGAAGAACCTGTATTATAAGCGGGATTGATTGAAATTTTTTTTTACATATTCAACAATAAAAACTTCGATTTTCAAATAGTTTTTTTAATAAAACCTCTTTTAAAACCCGTTATTGAAGTTTTTTTTAGTGTTTTTTCTGACACAAGAAATAATATAATATAAATGGATATTAAATCAAAATTTCACTCCGAAAACTGGCGATATTCTCACACACTCAACACCCAACCGTCAAATTACGGCTTCGAAAATAATCTAAATATAAAATAATTTCCTTTACGGCAGTTTTAGTGCATGTCCAGAGAACAATAGCATCTTATACAGCATTTTTGATTGAAGTCATCAAGACTTAATAAATAGCTTTTAGCAAAGTAGCCGACTAGCAAAGTCATCTACACCAGAGATCTGCAACAAGTAAATTGAAAATCAAGCTACTTGAAAAAATATCAAGCTTTGAGTTGATATGCAGGAACTTGATTTGTTTTTTTCCTTACAAGGCTTCTGAAAAACGAATCATATGTCTGACGTGATTCTATTTTGTTTCTACCCCACATGAGTTGGTGGAAAAAGTCAAGTTTTCTACTTTTTAACTCTGGTTTTGACTCTATGCGACTGCACTGCCGTTGGAAGCGACTGACGATCGCTTGTTTCTTTGTTCGTTTCATTTGTTATGCGGAATTCGTGTAACTTTTTTCTCTGATCCGCACCGATTCTCCGACAAAATTAATTGATAACGCTGCAGCCAAACAGACTTTCGGCGTGTATTAGTTCAATCCCATTCAAAAATTGTCAAAAAATAGAAAGATTCGTCGTAGACCAACAAAATTTAGTAAACTAGTAAACCCGTGTGGCGTTAAAACGCCAAAATTAAACATACCTAGATTTTATTTTAAGCTATTGAATAGATTTTCAACTGATCAAAAATGAAATTAATTTTGCCCTTTTGGCCTTCTTGCGGTATTTCTCATTAAATTTTTGTGTAAATTTTAAACAATTAAAAAATTTTCCGACCAACATCTTAGAAATCTTTTTTCAACTGTAAGAAATCATTGCAGTATCACTTTGATATTGAATATATCAGTTCATAGTTTTAGCCGTGAAATTATAAAAGATTATTCGTCAGTATAACAGTTTTGTAGCTATTAGCCGATAGGTAGCGCTAAGTACCTCACATATTTTTAGGCATATCCTGAAATTAAGAAGAGAAAAGCAACATATCAACAACAATTATATGCGAACTTTAACTCGCTATAACTTAAAAAATATAAATTTAAAGAAAACAAAAGTCCAGTTTGCACATCCACAAGTCTAAACCTAACAAACCATACTAAATTTATTAAAATTGGACTTGTACTTAAAAAGCCTTACGCCGGACATAATTTGCGTTTGCGTAATATATATAAGATGAGTAGAAATATTTATAGTAGAAAAAACATTGTTTTGAAAGACAAAATGCACAAATAATTTTGTTTTGAATAAGCAAGAGTTCTGCGTATAAGCTTATCAAAGTAGTTGGACTGCAGAAACCACAGAAGACTACTCAAGAGCAGTGCCTGTCCAACCGCATGTGTAGACCGTGCAAAGCACGGGGGCGCAAGCTCGCCAGAGGCGTGATAGCAAATTTATTTAAAAATACTTGAGTTATTTGCACTGAACATAAATATTTACAAAATATAGAACGTGTAAGAATACATTTTTCGAAGTTTTTCATAGAAAGCTGTATGGATTTGTCAAGAGTAGCAAACTGTAATTAATCGATTTTGTATTCAATGATTAAGAAATGTGAAATTATTTTTTAATATTAAAAAAAAACTGTTGAAAGAGAAAAAAATATTCAAAAGTAATTTTTGAAGTAAAAACTTCTTTAGGTGAGATGAGCGATTTTTGGTAGAGGGTAAATCCTTGGTTTGCGTTATCATTGCAGCGAGAAGCTTTCGTCATCAAGACAGCGAGTAGCATTTGTCATCAATACAGACAGCGAGTAGCATTTGTCATCAATACAGACAGCGAGTTGCTTTCGTCAATACGCTTGACACTGATTATTACAGTGCTTCAACAACGTAGATTGTGTAATTACTCCAGTGCTTCTCAAATTTTTCAGATTCAATTTATTCCAATGCTTGTCAAACTGTTACTCCAGTGACTTTCGAACTGTTGGTTGTAGTGACTCTAAAACTGTTAGACTTTTCACTATGTGAAAGTGTCACTGTCTTATTGACGAACTTACGTTTCTGAATTGTGTAGGGTTCTTATTGTAGTGATTTTTGGTGCTTGCCTTGAAGATTTGGTAAAAAGTCGTAATATTGTTCGAGTTATCGATGTTCTTAAAGACATTGAAGCCATCAGATAATTTTTTTTTTCATAAAAAAAATGTGTTTTGACAGGTAATTAATTCAACATTATGAAAATTATACTAAAAACTTAAAGCTCTTATTACTTTTTTTTAAAAAATTCGTGAAAGTTGAAACTCTTTCCAAACAAAAATAAACTTAATCAACTCTTTCCAAAAAAATAAGAACAATTTGAAATATTAATAACTTTAGACAAAATTTAAATTTTGGCATTATTCTTTTTTATTACAGTGCTAACTAAATTTATATTAAAAAAAAAGAAAAGGAACAGAAAATATTTACTGAAAAAAGTAAGAAATATTGTCGAAGTGTGCCTATAAATTCTTGAAAGACTTTGAATTTAGCTAAAGTTTAGTAGAAAATGTATAGTATATATCAACATATATCTATATAACTTGAAGACTATAACTATTATAAAATGTAGTACTTTCACATTATATTTCTTCAAAAAAATTGTGCGTTTACTAACGTATAAGAAAAAAATGTTCATTTGAAAAAACGCTTAAAACAATATTTTGACTTGTAACACTCTGATTCCCAAGACAATTTGTAGGTACTCTTAAATTTTAAGAAAACTAAAATTCAATTCATAACATAAAAGAAGTTGTGACTGTGCATCGGTAAGGAGAATTTGTAGCAAAATGCTGTTATTGCACATAGAATTGTATTAACAAGTCCTGTATCGACTGCATCAGCTGAAAGAAGTTTTTCTAAATAAAAATTATTAAAAATTATCATCGAAATCGATAAATCAAGATCGATTTAAGGGCTTAGCCACAATATCAATTGAATATTTAATTGTAAATTCAATTCATCATGATGAAATCAGCGAACAATTAATAACTGAATAGTTTCAAATATTTTAAAACACAACATGCCTACACGGAGAAAATGAATTTGCTTATATCAAGCAAATGTTTTGCTTAAAAACAAATCAGCAAAACTTTGAAATCTCTCCTCATGTATTTAGGAAAAAGCAAAATTTTGATTAAATTCAAGCAAAATTTTGCTAAGTTACTATAAAATGTAAAAGCAAATTTCTGCTTAATTCAAGGAAACATTTGCTTAGTTATTATAAATTGGAATAGCAAATTTCTATTTAATTCAAGCAAATATTTGCTAAGTTATTATAAACTCAAATAGCAAATTTTTACTCAATTCAAGCAAATTTCTTCTTAACACAAGAGCACACGTTTATTCTTAATGAAGAAAATTAGGCGACAATGGGTTAACAAATACGATGGTCGAATGGATAAGCCCATGCACTTACACTAAAGCGGCCGAGGTTCAAATCTCCAGATGGTGGTAATTTTTCAATTTAATTTAATGTTAATAATTATTTCACTTCAAAAATAAGCTAGATTCAAGCAAAAAATAATTAAAATTTGCTATTTCCATTTATAATAACTAAGCAAATATTTGCTTGAGTTAAGTAAAAATTTGCTTTTTCAGTTTATAATAACTAAGCAAAATTTTGATTAAATTCAAGCAAATATTTGCTTAGTTATTATAAACTGCAAAAGCGAATTTTTACTTAATTCAAGCAAATATTTGCTTAGTTATTATAAACTGCAAAAGCTAATTTCTACTTAATTGATTAGCTTTTTTGAATTGAAATAGCAAATTTTAATTAGTTTTTGCTGAAATTTAGCATAATTTTAAAGTGGCTGAGAATCAAGCGCAACTTTTGCTTAACCACAATACAAATTTAGCTAATAGTTTTCTCCGTATATATTATCTATATACTAATTAGTTATTTTAAATAATCGATCTTGAACGATGGCGCCTAAAGCTTTTGGTCAGGCGCTGCTGAGGAGTTGATGTAGCGATGAACGAAACAGCTATCTAGTCTGCTTGGTAATTTGTTGTGCAAAAAATAAGTACAGGGTGACAAAAATTAAGTGTATACAAATTTGTCCTGCTAAAAACGTATCATTATATTTGTAACGGTTTTTTCCTTGTTGTCGCTTTTCGATATATTTCAGAAACCGTTGCATACCATTTGCATAACGTTGCATGGTTAAGCATACCATTTATGTTTATTCATCGCGCAAGAATTATAGCGTTGTACCAGTCGGGTCGCAGGTATGGGATGGGAAACCATTCTCTTCACAGATGAGAAATTCTTCACCGTTGAGCAAAAGCACAATGAACAAACCGATCGTATCTGGTCAACAGAAACTCCTGGTCTTCATCATCGAAAATTGCCTTAATCCCACATCCGTCATGGTTTGGGCAGGAATTTGTGCTAGCGGCAAGACAACCCTGGTTTTTGTGATCCAAGGAGTCAAAAGTAATCAAAAAGTAAGTGTACCTTCACTTAATATTGGCAGCCGTAGTACTTTCATATGCTAAGTTTCACTTTAGCGAAAAAATATGGACTTTCCAGCAAGGCTCAGCGCCAGTCCAGGAGCAAGAATAACACAAGAGGGGTGTTGAGTTCATTTTCTGAACTTTATCACGTCTCAAAAATGGCCGCCATATTGAGCGGTCCTTAATCCTATGGGCTATAGCATATGGTCAATTTTAGAGGCAAGAAAATGTGGTAAGCTACGTCAAAGCTTAAAATATTTAAAACAAGACTTGTTTCGAGAGAGGGATCGAATAAAGTCTGAGGAGCTGCGGTCCATAGCTTAAAATTTTGAAAAGAGTTCGGAGCTATGTATTCTTCCTGGACAATGCCACTACAAAACCAGCTATACATATATATTATGTCTTATGCATTATATTTTGAGTTTTTTACATTGCTTCCCTATTTTCATTAACAATACGCATTATAATTTAAAAAATGTTGTATACACTTATTTTATGTCACCCTGTAATTAAAATATCCCACCATTTAGTTTTTATACCAAAGAAAACTGTTGGCATACTAAGCTTTAAGACTGAGCAAGTCTATATTTTCATCGAAACACATTAAGTTTTTGCCAAATAAAAGGTCAATGCGCTCAAAATACGCACAGTTTTCTTTAACAGTTTAAGTTAAGTTTACTGAAATTTTTTGGAATCATGCTAATTATACGATTCTAAAACAAAGTAAAGAAAGAAAATGCACCAAAAGCATTAATGAATTTTGATATTTGTTTCCACTTTGCAACCACAGTTCACAGTGCTTTTTAAACCGTGGAAATAATGCACGTGCAATGATCTTGATTTCTGATATTTTGTAGAAATCAGCACATAATGTGATGAACGCATAATTAAATCAGTTTAATGTTAGCATATTCACACCAATTCAGAGATTCTTTCAGCGGCTCGCCAAAGAACTAAAAATCTTGAACAAACTCTTTAAGAAGCAACTGTTTCGCATAAAAGATACATTTTTTACTTGCAGTTCAATATTTAACTTATCACACATTAAACCTCAAATAAATAAAACTAATATTTCAACCCTTTGCTTTTACTTCCAAGAAATAAAACTAACACAATAAAATCACAGTGTTGCGTGCGTCAAATATTAAAGAGTACAAGGCATAAATTAAAAGAAAAGAATTTTGTACGAATACTTGGGTAGTTTACTAATGCAATCTGAAATTTAAGAGTTGTGTATTAGTAACACAGATTAACAAGGATCAAAACCAAATCGATTGATCTTGTTAAAATTGGATCTCTTTTATGAGACCAGAAAATCGAATAGTTTTAAGAATATGATTATTCTTAGTAGTTACACGAAGGGAACACAACTAAGCAAAGGCTGCTACAGTTGTTATGAGGTTCTCATAAACATTAGCATTAACCGTACGATATTGGAGTTGAAACAAAAATAATAATATATTAGTGGCAACCGAAGCGTAGTTGTGATTATTGCTGTGAAGCTACAACAATAGTTAAAATGTATTGTAATCGAATGGATGTTACAGCAGAACAAACAAAACTTCATATAATCTAAAAAATATGCTAACATATATTTTCTTCTCGCTACTTCATATTCGTTGTGAAAACTCCTAAAAAAGACTAGGAACTCACTTTTATTTACAGTGCCTGCATTGGTGTTAAGATCTTCAACTCTTCAGCATCAGCATCACGTTAATTATGCATCCGCAGTCCAAACTCCATCACCTATTTAAAAAGTCATTCCCTCGCTATCACGAATTCCTGACTTTTTTTAGTCGTTCAATGAATTCTAAGCAGGTGAATACTTATGTAATATGTAAGCTATTATTTATTGCAAGGTCTATAAAAATAAGTTACAGTGTTCAAAATGAGCTTATAGTTTATTTTTTATTCTATCTGGACCAATCCCATCAGTGGTTACATGTATTATATACCCATTATTTAATATCCAGCCATCTTTGCAAAGTAGACTTGACCCTAATCTGCCCTTTTCAAAAATCTAATTACAAATAAAATAAAAATAAAAACCATTAACCGTCTTTAAATAGCGCTGCACAAGAACCAGAGTTGTTTGTTCCCTACGGCCCGGTAAGACAGCGGTTTCTCGGCAGCATAATTAGCCGCAAGCTTATTAAACTTTAATTAAAAATTTTCACCAAGACAAGTTGGTGTAACCAACGAATAAAATCGCCAAAGTGGAAATAACCTCAATTACGAGCGGTCATCTTGGCGAAGAAGTTTTTTGCCCTTTTCTAAAAGGCATTCCTTTAAAAAAGTACATTAAGGGAAAGAGGGAAAAAGGCTAAATGTTTCTGCCGCTAGCATGTTAATCCTTTTCCCTGCGCCAGATTAACTTACAGGCATGGCCACCAAAGTGCTTTGCAACTTGTAGACCATGACTTTCTGAACCTGGAAACAAAAACAAATAAAACGACGAATGGTTGTTACGTTGCTGCGGAACGGGGTTGCATACAAGAGATAAAATGAAAATTCTTAACAAGCACTTGATGAATGAAACTTTTATATTAACAAGACGAAGAGCTAATTTTTGATGAAATATTTCAGAAAACTTCTTCCAAATGGATTCCGCTTTAACGGAAGTTCGGGTACGAGTGAGCAGAAAAACTTTTTTCTCCAAGAAAAAAATTAAGAAATCAGATTGTTTGAATTTGCCGGTAAGCCCGAAACAGTTTCTCTAATTTGTACTTTTAAAGCTAGTAAAAAAAGCATCATAAAAGCCGCATTTTTACTACAGCCACAACTCGGACTCTTAACTCCAAATGTTGAGCACAATTTTAAGATGGTCCTTAAAAGTTCAAGCAGAATCATTACGAAGGATATTGTTGAGAACGATGCCTCATACATCGTAGGCGTTGATGTTCCAGACATTGCTTCAAAAGCTTTTCGCAGTTTTCAATAATATTTTATAGGCCTCACAGGATGTGCTCGTGTACTTTGGCTCCTCAAGCAAATGAGGTGCAACTGTTGTCGCAGCTTTGCTTAACTGTTTGGTGCTCTTTTATTGTACGATTTTATCTCTTAGACATAAAAACTTGAAAGCTTTCTTATGTATGAACAGAACAAGCATGTATCAGCACAAAAACAAAGCAGTCGAATTTTTATGACTCCACAAAAGCATTTGTCAAAGAACAAAACAAATTTGAGCTTCTAAGACAAAGCAGGAAATTTTACAGCAGCCCTTAATAGAGATATAAAAAATAATGCAACTTTTAAATTAAATGTTACTTATTTTACTGGAAAATTTCATTTTTAGCGTTTTGCCAACCGAAATTCACAAAAATTCATTTCATTTAAGATTCATAGTAATGGGTTTAAGGAAAAACCTCAGTTTTCATAATTCGATATTAATCTACGTATAAAAAACAAAATCGCATTCCAGACTGAAAGCAATGACGCAATCAATAAAATAATAATCGTTTTCTTTTATGAGACGTTATTTAAATCGTTATTGTATTAATGGTATTAACGTATAATCAAGGATTAAACTGTACTGAAGTGCTTCTTACAAGGATATGATAAGCCCCTTAATATCAAACAGGTGATCTAATAGACTTATGCGATTTCTTTAATATGTACCTGATTTATTTAACTTGATTTAAAAACAAACGTCGTAGATTTTTATTGCCAAAATATTAAAGACAACAAAAATATTTTCATGTTACATATGTTAAGCACAATGGCGATGTTAAGCATTTTCGACCAAACAATTTTTTCCTTAAGGTACACCACGTCACGCAGCAGAACTCAAAGAGTTTTTATTGGATTGCTTGGAAATTTTATCTGCATCTGAAAAAAAACAATTTAAAATTTTTAATTTTATTTAATTTTTATTAATTAGTTATTTAAGTTTTTGATCATTAGATATTAAATTTGTTGATGGTCAGTTTTGTCCTATTATTTTAATTTTATTTTAATTTTAATTCAAATATTTCGTTTTTCTATCAAAAACATCAGGGAAAGAATAAAAACTGACTGAAACTCGTTAAAGCTCGGTCGTCCAGTGTTATTTTTTTTTAATGTTAGATGTTGCTTTTGTATTTTTACAAATGTATAAAATTTTAATAAGTCATTTATCTATGTAATTTTTCTTATTCTTTCCCTGATAATATTTTTCAAAGAAAAACGAAATATTGGAATTTAAATTTAAATACAATTTAAATATAGTCACAAAACTGACCTGTAGCTCGTTTTCATAAACAAGTTTTTATTAATTTTTTTATAAAAGAAGTTTTAAAGTTTAAGTAGTTATATTTGAATTGTTTTAATTTGATATATCATTGATTTTGTTTTCATTTTATATCAAAAAATTTAAGTTTTATTTAATTTTTTAAGTATTTATTCATTGATATATCCAGTATTTAAATGATTATAATACAGTTGAAGGAATTTAATTTGCATTTTTATTTAAGTTTTTATTTTACTTATTTTTCACTTCAATTTTAATATTTGAAATTTTTCTTATTTCTTATAGCAATTTTAATATTTGTAATTTTATCTTCTATTTTAGTTCTCATTTGATTGCTTATTCTAAGATAGGCCGCACTTGGGAAGTGAATAAGGTTTTCGTTATGAAACTCTTTTGCCCAACGTTTAATAAATCCTAAAGTACTATTTGCTGTATTTATTATTTTATTTACATGAATATTAAAGCGTAGTTTAGGATCCATTGTAACTCCAAGATCATTGAAAATATCTAAGGACTCCAATGGATAACCACAAATTTTGAAGGTACATTTAATTGGTGGTTTGCGCGAGAAAGACATATGCTTGCATTTCTTCATGTTGAGGTTCATACGGTTCGTTTTGCACTAGTTATGAAGATGATCAATGTCGGCTTGCAAAAATACAGCGTCATTATCGTTTTTAAAAGAAAGGAAGAGTTTGACGTCGACAGCAAACATTAAGATGCTAGAATGCATTATGACAGATGGCAAATCGTTTATAAAAAGTAGAAACAGAAGAGGCCCAAGATGACTTCCTTGAGGTACTCCTGAAGTAACAGGAAACTCATGTGATTTATTGAGCTTAAAAATAACAGATTGTGTTCTATTGCTTAAGTAAGATTCAATCCACTTTACCAACGGTATAGGATTTTAATGATGCAGGATTTTAATGATGAAGTAAATAGTAATTAATACAAATTATGGTCAAAAGAGTAGGCGTTATTCGAAAAATGACGTGGCTATTAATAAAAACGCCGTAAGTCGAATAATATTGACACTAGGATACTGAAATTAGGTACAGGGGTAGGCATAATTATGAAAAGCCGTCGTTGGACTAAAGGGCGTGGCAATATAAGGAAAATACTGTGTCTCAGTTAATATTGACACTAGGGTACTGGAAACCAATTTCCAAAGGGTTGGAACAATTATTAAAAATTACGGTAAAAAAATGGGTGTTGTTCGATAACGGCGTGGCAATATTAGAAAAATGTCTTAAATTGAATAATATTGACACTAGGATACTGAAATTAGGTACAGGGGTAGCCATAGTTATGAAAATGTACGGTCAAGAAAGTGGGCATTATTGGACAAAAGGACGTGGTTATATAAGAAATGCCACGCACATTTTCATAATTATGCCTACCATTGTACCTACTGAATCCCCATACTTTATCTCAGTTAAAATTGACACTAGGGTACTGGAAATGGGTACAGGGTTTGAAACAATTATTACAAATTACGGTAAAAAAGTGGGTGTTTTTCGACAAAGGCGTGGCAGTATTAGAAGAACGCCGTAACTTGAATAATATTGACACTAGGATACTGAAATTAAATGCGAGGTAGGCATAATTATGAAAATTTACGGTCAAGAAAGTAGCAAAAGGGCGTGGCAATATAAGAAAAATACCGTTTCTCAGTTAATGTTGACACTAGGGTACGAAAATTCGTTACAAGGATAAGAAAAATTGTTATCATAATCTCTAAAAAGGAAGAAATAAAAACTTTTTAAACAAAAAACAACGAACTTCAAGACAAAACTACAAAAACTACAAAGTAAAAAATAATTTCAAATTACTTTTCACATTAATTCTTGGTCAAATTTGATAATTTATTGTATTTATAAACAGTTTTAAATTGGAAATCTTATTATTATAATTTTTCTTCTATTTTGTATAATTATCATTAATATATTAATTTCTCCATGAATAAAAAACCTTTAAAGTCGGCGTTTATATAATCAGACTTTTATAAAATAAATGCTCCGGCGTTAAAGGTTTTTTATTCATGGAGAAACTAACTATTTATAATAATAATACAAAATATAAAAAAAATTATAATAATAATATTTCCAATTTATAACTTAATAAAATAAATTATCAAATTTGACCAAGAATTAATGTGAAAAGTAATTTAAAATTATTTTTTACTTTGTAATGGTTTTGAAGTTGGTTTTTTTTTTTTTGTTAAAATGTTTTATATATGATAATAATACAAAATATAAAAAAAATTATAATAAAAATATTTCCAATTTATAACTTAATAAAATAAATTATCAAATTTGAGCAAGAATTAATGTGAAAAGTAATTTATAATTATTTTTTACTTTGTAATGGTTTTGAAGTTGGTTTTTTTTTTTTTTGTTAAAAAGTTTTATATATGATAATAATACAAAATATAAAAAAAATTATAATAATAATATTTCCAATTTATAACTTAATAAAATAAATTATCAAATTTGACCAAGAATTAATGTGAAAAGTAATTTAAAATTATTTTTACCTTGTAATGATTTTGAAGTTGGTTTTTTTTTTTTTTTGTTAAAAAGTTTTATATATAATTTATTTTTTATTTAAATTTAAAAGCAAAAATTCTTAATTTTATTTCATTTTTAATTTTATATATTTTATTAAAAAATTTATTAAGCTATTGATGGTCAGGCCCTTTCGTAGAATCGAAAAATTCGTATTACTAGAAAGTACTTTTTTTCCGTGTTTTAAAAAATTAAATACATACAATCAGTCATTAAAGTTTGACACATGTGTTTGAATATATGTGTTTAAGCAGTAAATCGTATTCACATGCTTAATTTTTGGAGAGGAATCGAGGGAAATTATTTCTTCATTGTCACTTTCATTAAATAGAATAGTCTCGTCCTTAGTAATATAATCATTGCATTCAATTAAATCGCTCACATCAAATGCGACATTTGTAAAAGTGCTATCAACCGTGCTATTTAACAGCTTTGGTTTTAATATAATTTTTTTTATTAAGGTCTTAGGCACCTTTGTATCAAAAAAAAAAAAAAAACAAAACAAAATAATTACTGACAAAAAATAGAAAAATTGTAGAAGTGTCTAGAAGAAGAAAATATCTAGTATATATTACCATATATCACTCGAAAGCTATAACAATCATTAAATACAGTACTTTGACCTTATATTTTGAAAAAATATCTTGAACAAAATGAATAAAAATTATTTTTTTTTTGCATAAGCACGCACTTATTGTAGGTACTCTTAAATTTAAAGACAAATAAAATAAAATTTATAAATAAAAACCAGTTTTGACCTAATAATTTTTTAACAACCCGTTTTTTTTTTTAAAATATTTTTACTTCGTTAATTTGGTTATTTAGTTTGGAAGATATATTTAAAAGTTAACCGATTAAAATAATTTTTGGCATGACGCTTAAGTGTAGTTAAATAAACTATATTTATTTTGTAAAAACACAAATAAGCAATTTTTTTGCAGTTTTTCTTATAAAAAAAATTGGTTTGTATGGGAATAATTCCCTATTTTTTTGTATACTTAATCTTGTACAAAAATTATTGGTACAAAAATTCATGAGCCTAGCTATTAGTGTATGTAGAGAAATTATTTTTTATTTAATTTGTTAATTTTTTCACACAAAAAAATGATCAGCATTCGCGCAATATACATTCGCATGTAACAGGTATCCCAATGTAATGACAATTTTATTCCAAATCGTGAAAAAATAGGTCACATAAATTAGAAAAAAAAATTAAGAAGAATCGACAGAACTCAACAGAGACAAAACAAAGCATGCTTTGTTAAAAAGAAACGTTAGTTGTATTATCGAGCAAAAAGTTTTACTATCATTCTTATTATAGAGTCTCTTATGCAAAAAATATTGCAATCGTGATTTTGGACATTCGTATTAAAGAGTAGTTGTATTAGTGGACGTCGAGTGTAGTTAAATTTTAATTTTTTTTTATTTAAATTTTAAGCCAAAAATATTTAATTTTATTTAGTTTTGTATTTTATTAATGAATTATTTAAAAAGTAAATTTAAACAATTAATTATATCATTGATATAATCAGAGTTTCAACGAATAAAATACAATTGAAGTAGTTAAATTTTAATGTTTATTTAATGTTTTTATGTTATATATTTTGTATATAAAGTTTAAATTTCCACTTTTACTGCCTGCTCAATCTATGAAATAAATCGTAATCGAAAATGCTTAGCCTCATGGCATGTGTGCATTCATTGTTTGCTTTACGAGTATTTCAATAAACTCTGTTTAAGATGAGCAATTAAAGCACTCCTTTACATCCTTTAGTAATAGTTCATTTTTTCCGTCTCATACTAATTCTCGATTTCAATGAATACCACTGACCTTATTTCCACTTTCACCGCACGATACCGGCCACATTTTCCTCTTTCTTTGGATGATCAGCAGCAATTAAGATAGAAGAATTTCCATTTCAGTTAATTACCAAGTACTTGTCGCATCATGCTGTGCTGCCGCTGCCGCTGCCACTGCTTTTTACCCTTAGTATCCTTGCAACGGCAACTACTGGCATTTGTGCTGAGAAGGAATTTGCAGTGCTTTGTCAACATGGCAGTCATAGAATTTCTACATAATTCTTTGGTTTATCTTCTATGCATAATGGACGTTTTCATGCCAAGTGAAAGCTTTGGGTGCTATCTTTAAAGCAAAAACACCCATTAAAATATAGATTTTTAAAGAAATTTGAATTCATTCATTTAAGTAAAACAATTATTTTACAGAATACAACCGAATAAAAATTCCACTTGAATGAACTTTTTAATTTTTGCATTGCGAATGAGAAAAAGTATTTAATGACAAAAATATTAACTTCAAGCCAGCAAAGTCTGCTAATAAAGGTCAAAATTTAGAATCTCGTCTGGCAGACACACAAAAACATCATCAGACTAAAAAAACAACAACGACAACAACAGTAAGAAGAGCCAACACCGCGGCACGAAGAATGTTAAGAACACTTTTCCGCTCCATTGCAGCGAAAAATAATAATAATAATAACAATAAACATAAACAAACAAAAAGCCAGACAAACTGAAAAACAAGTGGAACAAAAATCAAAAGACCGAAACAAAAACCAAATAGAACATGACAGCTCCAAGCAATGCAAAGATGATTCCTCGACGGGGTGGAGCTTTAGCTAGTTGAGTTCAAAAACGACTTCCGCTTTCGAAATTCAAGTTCAAGTCGAAATGTCCTGGGAATACTTGCTATAATGATAATAGAAAGGGTGGTACAGAGGGGTGGATGGGAAGAAAATACATACATTCCAAAGTTTGGAAAACATGAATGAGAAACAAATAAAAATGATAAATGGTTGCAAATAAAGATGCAGACGCATACAAATAAATAAACGCTAAGCGTCGAAACCACAGTACTGCTAAAAAAAAATAATGGTCGGTCAATGACGACACGCGAAACCACTTCGTTTCCAGTTGTTTGCTCACTAAAAGTAAAACAACATCTGTGTAATTTACCTCCTCTGAAGGTGTTACTATACTGATTTGTTCTGAACAAACCTTCAAGTTGTCAACCATTCTGAAAGGAGTGACTTAACGACACTAAAGGCGTTACAATGCTGATTCACTACTTTTTGAATCGTATGATATGTTATTTTTTCCTTAACTTCAGAAGCTTTAAACTTATATGGAGGTAGCAAAAACTAAGTTTAAGTCTAGATAACAATAAATTTTTTATGAGACAGCCGAATTTTTTTCATTACCTATCTAGTTTACCGATCTTAAGGACAAAACATATGTCAAAAATATAATGAAAAAAATTTAAATTCAAGATTAAATCTGACAATAATTTTACAACATTCTACAAGCTCAAATCAAGACAACTACAGTATTGAAAGTTTAAGGTTTGATATTTAACATTTTGAAAGAGGGCGAAGTACGGCACTCGCGATCAAGGAGTTTTTTAAATATCGATTATCGTTATTTTAAGATCACTAGCTTTCACTTGTTAATCGTCAATCGACTCTGATTAAAACCAATAGAATATTCAAACCAGTAGAAACGAAAATACAATTTTGCCAAAGTTATGACACAAAAACCAAAATTTATTTTAAAGAACTACTATACCTACTAAGGCGTTCAAGATGCTGCCGGCCTTACAAAGAAAATACACGATTTTTGTGAAAATCAGCTCGATACACTTATTCCAACTATTTTCTAACATTGCGATGCCCTTTGAATATTAAGATTTCTCAAGATTTTCGAAATACGATTCAGTTTCCAATTCGATTATTCATTACTTCATACTTTGAGTATACTTATTCTATACCCATGATTTCGCTGTATTTATATTCATTCATACTCATTAAAATATTTATCATAGCCATAAGTACTTGACTCATTTTCATAGAATTGATATAAATCATACTCATTGGCTCCTGCGGCACAATGCTGGCATAATGCCAAAGTTCTTTGGGGAACACTTAGCCAGAAATTTAATAGAATTTCTATGTCACCAACAGTTCTAAAATAAGTAGATATATAAGTTATTCGAATATTAAACTTTTTTAAACCGATTACGAACGCTTGACATGTTTTTTACTTGATTGGCATCTATCTAAGTATATAAAAAACTCACATTCTGTCACAGATTGAAAACTTGATTTATTTAATAAGCAATAATTAAAATTGTATATGCAAATTTTTAAATCATTAAAACTATTTTGAAAAGTTATAAGTTTTTATATCTCCTTGCAACAAAATCTACAATGAAAAATTATTAAGCTTTTCTTATACTTTCTTTCTTAATGAAAAAGCTATGAAGTTTTTTTTTAAAAAGCAGTAAACATGTAATGTACAGTGAAACCACTCTAATTTCCAATTGGGTGCTTTATGTTTAGTTGTTTGCTTACAGTAAAACAAAGATATAAAACATCGAATACTTTTCAATGTCTTCAGAAAAACAACTTTGACTTATGTTTACTGCATGCTGTGAAAAGTGCAATTTTATAATTGCGTTAGATATAATTTATAAGTGCGTTAGATATAATTCGATTACTTATACTTTATATTCATAAAAACAATTAATATTTACATTTTTAATGTTGTCGAAAAAACCTTACACATTAAATTAATACACCCAATTTGAGTAGTTTTTATATACAGTAGAACGCATGCTGAGTTATGAAATCTCTCTCTTATGAAATTGAAAAAATTCAAATTTACAGATTATTGTACGGTAATTCTCCGAAAAATTCAAGCGCAGCTAGCTATCAGCTCAGTGATCCCCACAGCCTATGCCCGCCGGCATCGTGAACCCTGTCTGTCTCTGTCGCTCTCACATGTGCGCGCATTAGCGCATAACTGAAAGAACAGTACAAGTGTTTTTTTATGGCTGAACCTACTCTAAGTACTTTATGAGTAACAGCGAGTTATTGTACAAATTGAGCATAAGTATTCAAATTAAAGAGTGGATAGGATATGAGTAGCATGTGTTCAGGTTTGAATATTTGCTTATCATTATTTTTTGTGAATATACTCTGAATGCTAAAAAAGCGACTCATTGTAGTTCTCTGTTTGGAACATATAATAGTCGCTGGGGGTCATATCTGGAGAATATGGAAGATGAGGAAGTAGTTCGAAGCTTAACTCATGCAATATGGCCATGGCTTCGATTGATTTGTGAGCTGGAGCATTGTCTTGCAAAACTGTGATTTTTGCATCGATAAATGGGGCCATTAACTAGCGATTTTGTTCTTCAATCGTTCCAATAATTTGTAGTAATAGTCGCTGTTGATTTTTTTTACTTTTTTCAAATAGTCGATAAACAAAATGCCCCTTGCATTCCAAAAAACAGACGCCAACACCTTTCCGGCAGTTTGTTGAGTCTTTGCTCGCTATGGTGCCAAGCGCGTCGGAAGCTAATTTCATCTGGGGGGGGGGGGGCAGTACAAATGGTGGTGCAAAAAAAAGTTCACCAAAATTTCTTCAAAGGAACATGAATGTGAATAAACAAATTTTTTATTTTAGTTTAAAATAAAAAAAATATAAAAATATATAAAAAATATTAAAATTTCATTATTTTTAAAAGTTCTTCCAATTTTAATATAAGAGATCATTCTTTAAAGGATATTTCATAAGGTAATATGAAAATATAAGAAATAATGGTTGCTTTTATAAAGCAAGACTAGGTATATCTTTACATGGTTTAAATGTAATAAGGTACAAAAAGTTATATCAATTTAAATTATTCCACAATGTTTCTTTCTGTCCTTGCGAGAAACAAACTCTTTCACCACCTCCATCGAATTCAATTCTTCGGTTTTATCTTTGTGAATGTGTATAAGTGCCGCATGAGTGAGTCGTTTCTGTGTCATAGTTGCTCGAAGATACGTTTTAAGTCATCTTAGTGCACTAAAAGAACGCTCAGATGAAGCTGCTGATGCAGGCACAGTCAAAAGCAAAGCAATAAGTTTTTCAACTTCATTTAATAGTTTTTTTTTACAGTATCCGAATTTTTCGCAAATTGGGATACAATGCCACTACAATTTCAAGGTGTTTGGCCAGGCAATTGCTTCAGCAATTTCATCTGCAAAAAAGTCATCTGCATAAAGATCAAGTTTTGTTTTTAGATTTTGTTCAGAAGGCACTTTTCCGTTGAAGGCTTCGATTACAATATTTTCCAACGATTCCAGAGTGTCAAGATCTGTTTAAATGTACAATAAGATTTACAAAGTGCCAGTTTACACTAGCTTCACTCAACCGACTCACCGAATGTTAAATCAAAGTGAGTCGGTTGAGTGAAGCTGGTGTAAATATGCAAAAATAAAAAAAAGTAAAATATCAACCTGTTTGATCGAATCTAGCCGTCATCTCATTTGAGGGAAGAACTAAAATTTCGAAATAATCTTTTCGTAGCCGATCATATAATGGCAACTGTATTAAAGGAACCGGATTTGATGTTTCTTCAAAGCGTCGAGGTGGATTTTCATCAGCTAATTCACAGTAGGGACTTTCGCATGGTCCAAAACATTGGACCAACATGGCGGATTGTACAACATGTAGTACCATGCGTAAGCTAAAACGATAGTCGAAATTTTTGGTTTTTTTCTGCCGATTGTACAATATTGTACAATTATGTAAAATTACTGCTCAATTGTTAGGGCATCTAAAAGTTGCTTAGCTATTAGCCGGATGTGTTCTGCTTGAGAGTTTGCAATTAATGATGTTGCTTTACAAGTTAGATCGTTCGAACGCTCAATCAAATAGTCCCATTTGTTTTCCATCTAACTTATCGTACAACATGTCGTCCAATATGGAAAGCCCTTAAGAACATGTCAAATTTTTTCTTACCAGAGTTGCAAAATTAACAAGCATTAAGCTACATACTTAAAGGTGCTTTTAAACTGAAGTGGTGGGATTGCAGTAGAAACTCTACATTTTGTTCTATCTTTTTGCAAACACAGATAAAGAAAATGGTTATCCGCAAGCATGCTTACGAAGAAGAGAGAAAGAAGAGGAAAATATAAAATACAAAAATATTATCGTCGTGAAAAAAACTGATATTTTGAATAAATTTTGAAGTTTTCCTTTTAAATTGTTTATCTAGCTAAAAAAGTGGGGGGCGACTGCTCCCTTGCCCCCCGCTTCCGACGCCAATGTATGGTGCTCTTCCACTAGAACCTACACACTCTTTTGCTGATTCCTTAGATTTTGGTGTATAGTATTCATGTGTGACTGTCTATGGTAACTGTATTATCCAAAAAATCATTCGGATTTCGTGTAAACATGTTCAAACATTGTTGGGAATTGTGAACACGACCATGTTTTTGATTGAATGTTCACAAACGCGGCACTCATCTTGCAGTCAGTTTTCTCGTGGATTCGAAAAATTTTATTGGAAATCGTGGTCACTGTTTCTGGTGCTCCCCCGGCGTGTTAATCTGTTGTGTT
The DNA here is from genome assembly GCA_963920525.1 of Dichetophora obliterata. Classification (NCBI taxonomy): domain Eukaryota; kingdom Metazoa; phylum Arthropoda; class Insecta; order Diptera; family Sciomyzidae; genus Dichetophora; species Dichetophora obliterata. Next base: position 1,957,108 of record OY986439.1, read on the forward strand.
AGTTCGACCTATTTTGAACTCTGCAATCCAATATTTTACAATTGAATACGGAGGAACAGATTCACCACAATATTAAACGTTTTTTTTATTTAGAATACTGTAACGTCACTATTCATTGACAGATCGATCTGACATGTATGATGTGTTCATGTGAAGGTTTCCACCCGTCAAAAATGTCATGCATTTGAAGAGTGCAGTTGCCGTCATTTGGAGACCGGCAGCATCTTGAACGCCCAGTATATGGCGATTAAAAGCATTAAAGCAAAATGTCTTTGAAACTTTCAAATCGTACTTATTAAGTTTTTGCACATCGACACTTCTGTCATGCAGAACATTCCAGAGTAGGAGAAAAAGTTTCTGAAATTAAATTAACTACTTACGAAATACATATAAAAAACCTTAATTCATTTTTAAACGATCGCTTTTGATTAAATTTCTAGCCCTTTTTCGAAAAAAATAAAGTTATACGTAGTAAAAAACATGCATGCTTTTGCTTGCATCTCTAAATTTACATCATTCACTATCTCTAATTCGAATGAAAGAAACATGAAAATTTTTAATAAACTGGATTCAGTAATCCTTTGGCTTAGTTTTCCTACCTACTTCAAAACTGATTAAAGTAAAATAGTACTGAAGGTACATTGTTTCAGAATTCTATCTACTATTTCTTGGCATGATAGCCATCTTGTGGTTGCGTATGTTAAAATAATATGTAATTACGTTCCAAAATATTCTTCAAACTTCAAAAAATCAAAACTATTACAAAAAGAAAACATGCAATAACAATAGAGTTCAGTTACTACAGCTTTTTCGCACTTTCTCCGCATTAGATCATCTTAAGAACCAGCCCAAATAACATTAAAATATCTCAATAATATCGATAAGAGTGGTCCAAAACAATACAAAGTGAGAAATATTTACCCACCATAATATGGGTTAGGCTCAGGGACAACACAAGACATAACAACTAACCATGCGTTTACATATATCTAATCATACAATAGTTTTCAATCTACTTTTGAGTTGACCTTTCAATAAGTTAACATCAAAAAGCTACAGTTGTTAACAAAGGAACTCATGCGATGTAAAGGAGCAATAGCCATAAAATTTGTTCTACTAAAAGGTAAGTAAATTAAATTGTTAGCATTTTTACTGCTTCTACGGTTAGTGTTAAAATTTATTAGAGTTAGGAGTTCTGGTGAATCAAATTCACCAGTTATGAGTTGGTGTAAATAGACAATATCTGCAGACTTTCTTCTCTCATTTAAAGATTGCATATTTAATAGTTTTAAACGATCCTCATAAGGAGGAAGGTTTATAGAGTCAAATTCACTTAAGCCCCTTAGAGCAAACCGAACAAAACGTTTTTGGATTCTCTCTATACGTTCAACATGTACATTGTAACTTGGGGACCAAACTTGACTTGCATTCTACAGCGTTGTAGTTGGGATCATACTATTAAATTCTTTGGCCCAGCGTTTTATAACCCCGAGCATAAAAGATGCTTTTTTACAAATGTAATCAATATGAACGTTAAACGATAACTTAGAATCCATGCATATACCAAGATCTTTGACAGCATCTACACGACTTAAAGCAGTATCTTTCATCTTTATTTTTTTAAAAATTAATTGCTTCGTTTAATGTGTCAACAAAATTCGGTATTGACTGCGAGGAAAAGTATTTAGACAATATACGTTAAAAGTACTGAAATCATCGCGAGGTACCATGGTAATTTTGAAAAGCGAAAAAATCTGAGTTCAGTACTTTAGTACTAAATTTATCATCCCTGCCACAAACAAGTAAAGTGCTCTCACAAAACTCTTGCCCCTTACAAAGCTTCTCAGAACACTTTTTCACTATGCTGCGTGTAGAGTACCACACCAGCAATAGAGAATTTTAATTGCAATAATGCTGTGTAAGAGTCCTTTGCAAATGTCACTGTGAGTTACTCACGAATTTTAGCTTCTTATCTGGCGCACATCTTGCGACCGAAATGAAGCCCAACTTTTTGTTCGCGTTCATTTGTCCATATGAATGGTCTAGTCTGATGTTGTAGCAGAGCACTGAGCTGGCGGTTGGCTGAAGAACACTGTGTACGATGTTTGTTCTTTGATTTATATAGCCACAAGGCGACAGCGGCGACATTTTAGCTGAAACATGCAGAACAAATTTTAAGAAAATACATCCGGAGCATTAAAATGAGTAACAATGTGAACGAAGCACAACGAAGAAGCAAATTAAGACAGGCACTTTTAGTTAGAAAAAAAAATGTTTTTTATTATGAAATGCCCAAAAAGCTTTATAACTTTATTAATGACTCAAAATTTATGCCTCAATAATGTTTATTATAGCCAACAATAGCAATTTTTATGCTTTAATCAGCAGCAAAAAAGGCTAACGACTAGGAAATATTCTTGGTTAAAGTAAAAAAAAATATTATAATTTATTACCTTAGGAAATTGTGGGATAATAAGCCTAACCGTCTTCTTAAACGTCTTATGAAGATATCAGCGCTACTTGACCCCAGGGTCAAGCGACATATATCACACAGCCACAGAAAGTGATACAACTTTAGAACCTTTTTAAATTTGTTCCCATTAGACTTTTCACAAAAATGATTGGAAAAGAAATGATCATTATTTTTGAATACTCGTATTAAAGCCACGCCGTAAAATACCTTGTATGCAGGCAATAAAAAGTGACAGACAATTTTAATACCCGCGTGTATTTCATCATGTCCAACAACCACGTCACTGTCACAAGGAAGGCAATTTTTACATATAAATACTTATTCATCGTGTACGCGCTCGGCTTAAAATGTCACAGCGGCAGGAGCTGTGCAACGATGAGGCGATGTGCTCTCATACTCAACTCAGTTAGGCTATTCGAAAGGGCTTCCGTTGTCATTTTGACGCGCTTCCATTGACCGTCATTGGCTATTGTTGTTTTATTATGCTGATGCTGCTGCATGCTTCATGATGCAAAAAGCTCGGCACTCTGTGTGTGTAATTAACCTCACGTTGTGCCAAAGTTATCTCGTTGGCGGACTCAAAAGCTTAAATTGCCACTCAAGCAACGGCAGGTACACTGCAAGAAATCATAAGAAGCATACTTATGTATGTATGTATGTCCTTGATCAATGATGCTCAAAATTAGCTCTCGAGCTAAGAGCTTTTTCAGCCATGTATACGTACAGCGTTGCCGCTTTGTTTGAATTCAAACGAATGTGTTAGTCTTCTGGTTATTTAGCAGATTTTTTTTTAATTTGGTAGATTTTGGTAGATTATTTAAATTTTGTAGACATTAAAAATTTTTCGCAAATAAAACTCGTTGAAATTGACTTAAAATGGAAATCATAACGTTTGATTCACCCTGTTTAATGAACATTTTGCAGCCCTCCCATGATACATATTTTTGAACACTTTCAAATTTAGTTCTTTTGTTCGACTGTCAAAATTGCCCGCCATTTTTTGCGTCATTATCCATAGTTTTACAGTAGCAGAAAGAAACTTTTCTGACTTGACTTTGATAAAACCAAAATGTAGGAACAAGTTAGAGCATAGCACAATTAATCACCAATTTTCATATACATCACCAAACTAAAAATACTGATGTTGAAACTAACATTTCTTTTTCTTGATGTGCCCTTAACATTTTTTATAGCTTAATAAATTTATGTTTTTCTAGTCAAATGAATTCATAGGCTGTGATTAAATTTTATAGAAATAATGTTTTTTTTATTGGAGCGAGTGATTGAAGCTCTCTTCGAACAGCTGGTATTAAGAATGTTTGACTAAGCAAATCTCTGAAATGGGTAGATCGATTTTTAAATTTTTGTTCTTAACTGTTCTACACTTCTCAAATTATTTCCTAACGAAGTTAAAATTTGGAAATTCTATTTTGTTTATAAGTTTGTTTAAGTAAAGAAAACCGGCAATTTGAAAATGCAATAATGTTTATTAAGGCATTCTAAATCCAGTGGTCTAAATCCCATTCTAAATTCTAAATTCAGCCCACTCGCAAGTGGTTTAGAAGTTAAGGTGTTGAAAGTTAAGAAAAGGGGCTTAAAAAGCTTTCTTTTAAATTTTAAAATTTTATTAAATTATAAATTTTTTAAAATTTTATTTTTCAAATTATCATTAAAAAAGGTTATGCTATAACCTATTCAACAAGTGATTAACTATCAAAAACCATGTAGTACTTTTGAAGATATAACAAATTACATATTATGCAGACTATATAGTAAAGAATTTTATGTAAATATATAGTTAAGAATTATTTTTGTACTGATGATACCCACTTTTTCTTAATCACAACAAAATTTGCACATCTTCTATAAAAGCATTTATTTTTTCAATTGCAAATGTTCTAAGTACAGAAAGATAATTATCTTCAAAAATAATGCATGGATTTGAATGGTTAATAGATTGTTAAAATTTGCATTACGAATGCCATGTGTTTCATTCTCCAGGGTTTGTAGTATAGATTGAATTTTTATCGAATCAGCTTTTTATTATGATCGCCTTAAAAAAAAATGCCAAGAAGGGGTTGGTTGAAAAATGCCAAGAATTAAATACATGTATCCAAGTATCCCAAGTACCAATCTACCAATCTACTCTAGCTGACCCCCTGACTTGTTTGGGTAGATTGTTTTCTTGCTAAATTGAATACTTTTTCCATATGCTTCCTTTTGCAAAAATTAGCAATAATTGACCTAAGGGCATCAAATTTACAATATTTGTTCTCAAGGCTAATATCTCGAATAATACATAAAAAATATTGCCACACCTCCTATTTCCGCCCATAAGTTAATAAAAACGCTTTTTTTCAGACAAATTCGGTTGTATTGAACTAAAATTTCTAATTTAGTTCGTATGGAAAATTCTACAAAAAATGGGCGTGGTCGAACTTTAACTACGCCTACTTTTCAGAAAGTATTATTCCGGAGTTGTGCATATTTTTATAATGAAACTTGTTTTATATTTGCTATGAGACCAAGTGGTGGTCACTAGATATATAAATTTTGCCACGCCTACTTTTACCGCCTTCTATATATATAAAATGCGGTGTCTCTTAAGATTTTAGGAACGGTAACACCTAAGCCAACCAAATTTATAATATCTGTTAATATCTCGGTTAATAAAGTTAATATCTCGCTTAAAAAAAGGCACACCCCCTTTTACCGCCTAAAAATCAATAAAAATGCTATACTTCGGACGCTTTTGACCGTATTAGACTAAAATTTGGAAATTTAGTTTGTATGGCTACCGTCTGAAACTGTATTAAAAATGGGTGTCCACGCCCTCTTTTACAGCCCACACACAAATAAAAAAAAATACTTTTTTTAAGACGATTTTATTCGTATAAGACTAAAATTTGGTAATATAGTTTGTATGGTTACATTCGGGAACAGTACTAAAAATGAACGTGGTTGCTCTATAGCAACGCCTACTCTTTCATAAATCATTAAAATTGACCACTGGGCAGATTGCGCTAAAATTTTGGCAGTCGATTTGTTTCGCCTACGAGATAGTTTAGGAAAATTTTGCCAAACACCCTTTTACCGAATACAAATCAATAAAAATGCTATATTTAAGACGGTTTTGGACGTATTTAACTAAAATTTGGTAAATTAGTGCATTAAGGTACTTTCGGAAACTGAACTAAAAATAGGCGGAGTCGCACTACAATTATGCCAGTTCAGATATATAAAAAATTTAAATATTTTTCCGATTGGCATGAAAATTCTTATGTGGCAGTAAGCTGGTATGTGACAGGACAACGTTTTACCCTGGATTACTAGTAAATGATAATATGCTGCGAAGTTCACGTTAAAAATAACTCGTATATCGAATAACTTTTTTACGCCCAATTAATGGCCTAAATGACAAAAAATTATTTGGTGGCAACCCTTTTCCAGCTGTCTCTCATCTACACAAAGTACTCAATTGCAATGTAGGGTGCTCGCAATAACCAAATGTACTCAATCTGCTCCTACCCAACTACCCAAGTCAGTGTGAATACTCCTAATGTCTTTGCTTTTACAGTTTTGAGAAAGGTTTATTTGAGCGACCAACAAAACTTAAATGCATCTTCAACGTACCAATTTATGTAGTCAGCTTACGCATTTGTTAAGCAACTGCTACACCTAGTATTTAGGAATTTTAGTTTTTTAAATGAAGTTAAAATGTATACATTTTCGGGCTTATAAGAAGGGACATTTTTACAGAATTCCAAAAAGTGTACTAAAGCATTATTTGGATTTGGTAGTTTGTTGTTCAATTTGGTGAATTTTTTAGATGAGATTGGTAGCTACAGTTTTTTTATAGTGGCAACCCTGTATATTCGTATAAACCTTTACGTTGCTAAAAAGCTTTAAGTCTACAGGCAGACTCGAAGCAGGTCGCTTTGTTTGCTAAATTTAAATATAATAACATTTTTATCGTATACCCAAGAGAATAATATGAGGAAGCAATGCGTAGTTTTTTTTAAAAGTATTTGCTTACATTTTATAATTTACAAACGAAGCACTTTTTCATATAAGCAATCACTGTTTTCGTAATTGGCAAGTTTAGAATAGTTTCATTTTATGTTAATTTTGTTTTGTATGTAAATTTTGTATACAATAAACTTTAATAATAAAAAAATAATATATAATAAACAAACAACCTATTCTAATATAATACATATCATAATTTTTCAATTCACGTCGATTTATTATTATTTTTCAATGTAAAGCTTTCCAAAAGCTTTTAAAATGCTTTTACCTTTGATTTTTTTCAGTGAAAAGCTTTCAACGTTACTCATGCAGGCAGTTTAAGTTGTGTGCGTTTGGCCATCACTGCCTTAGATGCATTTGTTGTGTGTGAACCACGCTTTCTTAGCATTTGCTATAAAACTGAACTTTACACATCATATCCATGAGAAACAAAAACAAGGTTAGACATTTTTCTCAGTGTCTGTGCAATAGCTCCGAAAATGATTAATGACCACACTTTCATAAATCACATTCTCGCTTACGTGCTCCACCCCACCTTACGCACGCACACACACACACTCACACATACCGTCCATGCTTTTCTCGCTGCTCACGAACGCACAGACGAAAAAGAATAAATTTTGCAATATATTCTGACACTTTTAATGCTCTCGACAATGACATTTTTATATGCGCGCCAAAGCCCAACCGAGCAGGAGTCAATCCTCTGACGCTCACCATTATGTTCCGGAACATGCTGAGCAGCATCCGGTATCCAAACGAAAACAATTTTGCAAAAAACCAAAAAAGAGCATCGCGCGGAGCGTAGAACAGCATCCTGCCCACCCACTCGCAACCGACTACCCAAAAAAGGACTGACGAGGACTCAACGTTGTTCGCGATGAAACATTTGGTGCAACTTCGCCAGGTGTTAAATGGTACTGCAAATGGAGTTTTTCCTATTTATGAGGTTTTTGCCCGGCGCGCGGCCACAGCCTGCAAACTCCCGTTCCGTCTAGAAGGATTATTTTACTCGGAGAAGGATTCTCTTTTTGGGAAGCACAATCCATTATCCTTTTACTGTGGTAAAAAAATCGCCACCATTATTTTTATCCAAAACAGCCAAAAAACAAAAACATTTTAAAAAAATTGGAGGAAAATGACTGAACGAAAAAAAGTTAAGTCAAAAAAAGTGGTACTCGTTGATGTTTTCAGCGAATAACTACAGCAGCAGAATGCACAACAGCAAGGATAAGGTCTGCAGTGAGTATGTGAGCAGCCAAAGTGATGGCAGTGGAACGAAGACTATACAATATGAGGCAAAGATTTTACAACCTAATCATTTCTGTTGAATGAACATCTATTGAATATAATAATGTATTTAATTAAGCTACATTGATAAACAATTCTGATTTCTAGAGCATGCATAAGTTGGCAAAAATTATTATATTTTTGGTTAATACAGTTTGAGAAAATTTAAATACTTAACACAGTTGATATTGATAAAAGGGAATTGATCAGGGAGCATTATCTAATTAAATGTAAAAATATGGAACTTTATAAAAACTACGTACATAATGACATCTGAAAAATTGAAATTCCCGTAGTAATGCTATTTTTTTGTTAAGCTAAGTATGCTGTAGGAACAAACATTTTTAGGCATTTTGGTGTAGACTCAACACTGACACATATTTACTATAACGTGTTTTTTGAATGTGATAGTTGAACATTATTGTTGAATGTCAAATTTCCACTCCAATTAAATGTACGAACATATATAAAAATCTCCAATCGTGGTTGTGAACTTAGCTGCATTGAGCAAATTTTTCATTCAACAGCATCCAAGCCAACGAAAAAAAAAATTTTGCTACTTTTTCGCTGTCAAAAACTCAATGCATTTCTTACGGAAGATTTCTTTTCGCTTCTACAGCATACTAAGCCTAAGAGGGTAATCATTACCAACTGAAACGGAGCTTAGGATAACTAAGGAATTAGGATGGACAGAATTCGCGAAAGAAATAAAGGGTTGAAGAATAAGAAATGGCGGAATGTGAAGAAAAAAAACTTTAGTACTAAAAGAGTTGTATAGGTTGCGCAAAGGAACGAAAAATGTTAACAACCTTTTTCAATAACCGAGACTTTTCCGTCAGGATCGGCGACATGTGAATCGTCATGGCTTTCGAACAATAACGGCTTGAGGATTTATCGCCTCAACGGTTTTAAGGCTATTCAATGAGCTTTAAAGTCGGAAAGTCCAGCTTTTTTCAAATGTACAATCTATGAAAAGAAATATAGATTCTTCTTCTATTTAATAAATAATAAAAGTTGCACTAATGGTCGTTATTTATTCGAATTCACTTATTAATTTGGAAAATTTATTTTAATCTTAGATGTTTCCCCTCTTCTCATGCTGTTTTTGTACCTTCACCTGAGCCGAAGTGAAGGACATTCAGGATAAATCGAAACAATTGCTAGTCAAAATACGAAAAGTCAGGTGAGTATTTTTAAGATATTTTAGTATGTTTCAATGATTTATAATAAAACATTTCACGTTAATAGAAATTATGCTTGACAACACATTATATAGTCCTTTCTCATTTTTGTTGAATTCTTAAGCTTTCCAAAGTTATTCTTTTGTCTATTTTGTTTTTAGCATCCAATATTTAAATAGCCTCAAAAATAGCTGTGTGACCTGTGGTTGTTTTTTTTTTATGCCCAGCTTGTTCTTTTTTCTTTATTTAAGTAAAAAAAAATAGAGAAATACACTAATTATAGTGTTTATAAATTTATATAAATAAATTTGTTAGCTCTATAAAAATAAAAGGAGTGATGACAAGTTTTTAGAAGGTAATGAAGAAATCTCATCAGAATTTTTGATACAAATGTGACATGCATTCTTAGGGACACTGCTTCCGGAAGACATTCTATAGATCTAATTGTGTTTCTTCTAAGTCTTATCAATAAGTGCTTTCAAGAGGCACTCTCATAAACTACTTCTGGAAGATATTCAAACATCATTAAAAACCAAGTAAAGTAAAAAACAAATTATATATGTTTTAGATAGTTTCCGTGTTAATTTTTTAACCCCCAACAAAGCCTAACCCCTTCCAGCACTAAAATTCCATGAAAATAATGAAAAGGGATATTTTACATGGAATTTTTAAAACCCAAAACAAATCCCAAGTACTTGTCATTTCATTGGGAAAAGGGATATTTTCCGTGGAATTTTTTAAACCCATCTTAACAGAAGAAAGAAATATTCCATTGAAAAAATTCTGGAAGCATTTCTAGAGAAGACTAAGTAAAGCATTCCTTCCAATGGCATGCATATGTTAAAAGAATTCCTTCTGGGTATAAAAGTAAAATTGATGTATTTCAAGACTTTCCCTTCTTTCGGAAGCACTTTTTTTGCTGGGATGTTAATCGGAAACTAAGAGTTTCCAAAAAAAAAAAAAAATAATAAAATGCTTATTATTATCATTATTTAAAAAATATAAAAGTTTCCTTTGAAATATGGATAGCAAAATTAAGTTGTTAAGATAAGTTAATGAAGCTTTTGCCTTACTTAATCAAAACGTCCTTTTTAATATAACGTAATTTTTTTAGTGTTTCAAGACACCTTGTAAAGTAACTGTGGTGCGCTTAAAACATTTTGTCTCTATTTTTAAGAGCTTAATAAATTCACTTCAAAATAAAATTCAGCCAGATTTTAAAAAACTTATATCTTTATAAGCTATTTATATATATTTGTCTGAAAATAAGTAAAATATAAAAAAGAAATGGGAATGGTATACATTTTTATTCTTACTGGGATCTGTAGGGAGCTGTATGCTTTAAAAATCAAAAGATATATCGTTTGAAAGTTGTAATTTTTTTAAATTTTCGACATGTTCAAAAATTAAATTGCTGCGATTTTAATCGAGTACATAAAACAGACCCGGACAATATTTTTCTTTTTGAATGCAAAAGCTAAACTAAAATTGGTGAAAACCATGGAATGTTCACAAATACATATCTTAAAAATGGGTATGTTAAATTTGAAATAATTAAAATTTTTGAAATCAAAGGGCCAAAATGCTTTAACTAACTTTATTACATATTTTGTAACAGCAATATTTTCCCGTTTCAGAATCAGAGAAATCAGCGAAAAGTTTAAATTATTTTCGTGTGCTAATAATCATCCACTAAGATTATTGTTGTTTGTATTATTATGCTTTCTGTTAGAATTATATTAAGAATTAATAAAAAAAAAAAAACTGGATTCAAAAATACTTAGTCGTTCAAAAGTTACAGATTTTTGAACACTAATATGGTGCGACGGTAAAGGAAAAATTTATCATTTACGCAAATTACTACCAGCTTATGCTTAAGCTTACCTAAAAATGAGTGCAAAGCTTCCAGCTTTACTAATTTTTAGCTCCCAGTATATATCCTCAATCTATGTCACTTTGGTGTCCTTGCCTTTTGTCTCAAAATGACAGTATTTGTGAAATAAAATTCGTTCGAAAGCGTTGCATTTGCATGTGTTTATTTCTTAAATGTATTCACCCTAAACTTTCTTAAGAAATCGGTCAGTAGCACTTTTTTTTAAACTTCAAGCAAAAAAGTAAAACTTCCCGCAAATATTGCTTATTTGTCTACTTTACTGTTACAAAAATAACAGTTAACAGAAGATAACAATATTGTAACAATTCTTAAAAAACTCTTACATATTTTTTATATTTTGACTTAATTCATTGAAGATTTTTTCATAAACCACAAATTTCTTTGATCATAATGGAAAAGCAGTGTGTTTTTAATTTATGTATGATCTTGCACATTTTTAATTGAGTTTTCGGAACAGAAAGAATTTCTTTTCACTTTTATGTTCAGTTTTTTAAAAAATTTTCGTCTACTTTTTAATCCAAACTTTGGTTTAAGGTATGATCTGAGGTTCAAGCCCACAAAAATACCGTTTTCTAAAACTGCTGTAGCTTAGTAATTTTCCAATGTATCAACTTTTAGTGTTTTTTACGTGAAAGCAGACGTAATTCAATAACTTTTTTCCGTACTTTTTTATGATTTGATGTTTTTTATCCCCCTCCCAGAGCGACAAAAATGGGTACGTAAAAATGAGAAGGCAAACGGGGTGTCGTTTTTCTTGATAACCAGATGTCGTATCGAAATTTTGCGGGTGGCATTTCGATTGTAATCACATCAGGCTGGTCTTGAACTAGGATATTTCCAAAATATAAAAAATTTACAAAATGGCGTGACTTTTAAAAAAAAAGTTCAAAAATTTGCTTTTTTTTGGGGTTTTTTCCCCACCCCTACTCCGGTAGTAGAGTTAGCCCAATTATACTAGTTCAGGACCTGCCTGACGTGTTTGCCTACAAAATGCCGCCCATCGCTTCGTTATCCGACTTCTGGTTCTCGAGAAAAACGACAGCCCTGTTTGAAAAAAGTGATTTCGAGAAAAACGCATTTTAAGTTTTATTACTGCACTTCGGCGCGAGTGTATCGAAAACATGGCTCTGTAACTCCACAAAATATTCGAATTTTAAAAATTTCCTTTAAGGCATTATTTTTAAAGGATTTCAGAAGTGATTTATGAAAAAAAATATAAAAAAATTTTTAACCGCAAGTCATTCTTTAAAGGACTTAAAAAGTACTAGTTTTTAATCCCTACTTAAGTTTAATTTAGCTGAGTCTGGAACCCACGTTTCTAAAAGGAACTTACTTGCATTCGTGATGATGCAAAATAAGAGAAACCTTTTTAACAACTGAGTTGAACGTATGGATAAGGTGGTGGGCCAGCACATCAGAGAACGTGTGTTCGAATCGTGAATGAATTATACATATAATTGGGGGTTGTTATAAAAATAAATGAATTGTCATTGCCTGATAATACTAAAGTTTGTTTTCTTATTCACTCTTCTTAGTAGCTTATCAATTGCTTATACGTTACTACTAGATTGCTCTTGATTTTTAAAACTTTATTTACATAAGTACACCTCTTAACGTATACACTTGTTCTAGCTCAAAATTTATGTAAGTACAACTTTACCATAAATTAACTAGATCTTTATAAATTTTTAGATGTGTTAATGTTCAAACTTTAACTAGTACAATAACAAAAATTCAGAAAACAAAATCATGCGTTTTGTTCATATTTCATTTTGTTACCCTAAAAAGCTTGTGCTTGTTCAGTGCTTGAATACGTGTATTTGTTTTTGATGCTATTCGTACAGAGAAGCGGTTTCACGTACATAACCTATTTTTTGTTACCCATTACAACAGAACTACAAACACCTTAAATTGAATATTTAAATCATGCTAGTTCTTTAGACAAGCTGTTATATGCATTGAAGGTACATATTACAAGCAAAAACTGTGCACAGTGGAGTCCAAGTCCAAGTCCGGGTTCAAACCCCTGTTCAGACAGAATGTTTTTCCATTTGAATTAATATTTCTGTTCTAAAACCACCTCTCTGCCGGACTATGGCAAACCTCAGAGAGTAAAAATTGCCATGTACCTACCATTCTTGAGAATATAAGCCGATCGGAGTGTTCAAACATTAAACAAACATGCACAGCACAAGTGATAAATAGAAGTTCTGTCAACGTTCTTTCAAGAGCTGAAATGGCCAATTTGTTTTTTGTTGTTTTATTCGCCGCCTTTGTCCACTGTACATACATATTTTGCATCCTGTGCGGCTGACGCTATAGCGACGCTGCATGAAAATGTGATTAACGTAATGAATGCGAAATTGCAACGTTTTTTGCAACTGCAATTGTTGTTGTTGGATCATTATATATTTTTTGGTTCTTGTTTTCATTTCACGAGAAAAACAATAAAATACATTTTATGCATTTAAGCAATGAAATTTGGCCAAACCAACGAATAAAATTGCAATCGTGTGAAAGCATCGGCAAAACAAACAAACGAAAACATTTTCATGATGGGAAATTTTATTATACATCCGAGTATTACGTATTTTATTTGTTTCGTTTGCGTTTCCATCACGTGATGTTTGTTTTTTTTTTTTATTGTTTTTGTTAAAGTTTATTTTCTATCTGCATTTTATTAACATTTTTTTCATCAACGTTGTTCACTCACTGTTAGCTTCAACTTTTTATGCTGTTCCTGGTGCACATATCCTTTTGTTGCTTCCGCTCGCCACCATGCATGGATTAATTTATATATGCGCCATCGCAACACCTACTTCCGGTGTTAATGAACTAAACATCCTGTTTGCCATACACTGGTCATTCTCTATAAAATTGTTTGTCCTACTCCAAGATAGAGCTCAACGAGCTGCACGGAACAGAAGTCCGTCTTTGTGCTGCAGATGAAAGTTTGCCGGCTACCGGAAATAAGTGCTAGAGGACACAACGAAGTATCGCTTGCTTAGTTGTTGCCATTAATATCGACCAACTGCAAAGTGCTTATGCTACATAACATAGCGTTGTTTTGTGGATGTGGTGCTCAATCTTCTAAAAAATAGAGAATCCGTGACATTCGATTAGAATTAAAATAAAAAATTAGACAAAAATCGATTAGATGCGCCTGTGACAAGACCAATGTTCCTGATACATCCGATTTTTATGCACCCAATGACCATACCATGACATTTAGTTAATTCTCAAAATAAGTTCACCCAAAATGGGGTTCTTTCGGAACATGTTGGCAAAAATCAGTCGGATTTCGACATGCAGCATAGGCTGCTACACATTCGCCCCCTTATTTGTCACATTGGATCTCCCTCTACTCCTGGGGTTGCAGTCGCTCGGGTACTATGAGCAGGGTGGTGAATGCGGTGCTGATTACTTTCTGCTTCTCCAAAGCTAGTGTGTGCTCGGAATGACAAACAACGGGATTATCAGAATAAGAAGTTATGCGGAATCAATATGCAATAAAAGCAGGGAAAGGCAAAAAAAGCCAAAAACGAACAAGTGCACGAAGACTGTATAGATGGGTGAATGGTTGTTTGCTATGCCAGCCGCCGATGGGGTGGAACGTCAATAATGGCATTGATTGAGGCATGCGACACGCTGAGTTAATATCAACGACGAAAGATTATCGCAAACATTTTTCAAGATTACTCGCGCTGATAGCGTGTAAATTGCTTTTTCACGTTTTTCCAGCGACAGCAGGGCGTGTGCCCGACGTTTTTCAATGGATAAGACGAACAGAAAAAAAATTTTATTAATGCATTCAAAAGATACTAGTCCAAGCTGGTATAGAAACGTTCAGCGAACTGTCAAATATGGCTTTAAAGTCAGTTAAGAATAGGTTTGGAGCCAAAAGCTGAACCGATTCGAGCACTTTTATGGCATATTATGAGATATTCATGCTATGATAAAACGCATAAATAATCAACAGCTTCACAGAGCCAAATATATGCTTCATGGTGACAAAGGACCAACTGCAGTAAACTCAAAAGCCCATCACAGACATCTGACATTAATTTGAGTTATCAAGTCATTAAAAAAAGAGTGAATAAAAAAACAAAAAAAATCGGCTACTATATATTAACCGGCTGACATATAACAGAATGAACATGACGCAAATAAAAAGACAACATCGGCTGTCACTTGGAATAAAATAAACGCTCTGCCATCATTTATCACGAAACCGATTCACCAAAGCTGCATCACAAAAACAACATCCGTGACAACAACAACAATAAAAGGTTATGTACCCGAAATGGTCATTTGGTGCATCGCCCTGCATGCATGCAGTCATAAAGCACTTTGACTGCATTCAACTCCCAATCACAATCAAAGTCGTGAAGCTCCATTAGCGGTGGAAAGCAAGGACTTCAGCGATGGCTTCAACGATGTTGGCGGCACGGGCACTGGTGTGTGTCCTGTCCTAGCTAAATGATAACGTAATTGCCATTTTATTGCAGCGATGATCGTCTTGCAGCCTGCATTAAGCAGTGCCACAGAAAGTCAAACAAACCACAAATAGATAGATGATGGTGGTTGCGAGTGATCGCTGGCCACTCAAGTTTAAAATACGCCAAAGTGTCTCATAAATTCTAATCAAATCTCTGCCCAACTCTTGCCTTCAAATTCAGTGAATGTTGTCATTGCAAATGTGCAAAAGAGTCGCTTTTGGCGCCATAGACTATATTCCATGTTTTAATGTGTACCAATGTTAGTTTAACATCGCTCGAACATGCATGATTTCTATGCCCAAAACCGCACCTATATTGGCTGTGCTATAGATCTGTTAGCATCAGTGCAGTGAGCATTAGTATAAGCCTTTAAGTAAAATCATTTGGATTTGAGTAAGTTTTATACATATCGGCTATTTTGTGAAGTCACGATGATACACTCAGAAAAATTGTGCAGCTACTCTTTTTTGGCTGTTCTGACGGAATTCTTCAAATCCAAAAACTGCATAATTTAGTTTTTTCAGCTAAATGCAATTATTTCAACGATATTTTTTGTTGACCTCGACTGCGGCTATCTGTTTTTAAGAAAATTAGCTGCCACCTTACAACCATTTTCCCAAAATGTTTCAACTGTACAGAACCGTCTGATTCTAAGGTGTTCTGTGGATAACTTCGCTAACCAGCTATAATAGCCTTTTATGGGGTTGTGACAACGTAAGTCAAAGCTGCTGTTGCATATAATACTGCTCTCTGGACAAACACACAACAGTATACACAGCCGTAAAGGCCTCATAATTAGGATGATAGAAATCATATTTCAACGGCTGGAAAAAGCGAACGTGAGACAACTTCGCCAGTTTTTTTATTTTTTTTTTGATACTGTTAAACATAATGGAGGTAGAGTTCTTTAGCATTTTCATTATTGAAAATACCTGACGTGACGTCCTCTCAATGTCGTCACAATTTTTTTAAATGTAATTTTAAAGTCGAAGTGTTCGAATTTTGTTGTGCCGACATTCATTGAATTTTGACAGTCATTTGCCTTGTTCGAAATGAAAATAAAATTTATTTATTTTTCGTAGAGTTTTTTGTGAAGTAAGGCTATATAAAAAATTCGATAAAATACAAAATGAAGCGTGAAGCGAAACAAATTTTTGTACTTTTCTTTAACTGAAAAAAACTGTTAATGTTAATTTTATTTTAATAATAACGGGTTATAACTAAAAATCTGCACTAATTTGAATTGCTTGCAGTTTCAACACGCTTTGTTTTGCCACGAAGGCATTGCGTAAATAAATGAATTACAGCATTATCTTTTTATCATATGACTCATGGCAGTGCACTTGTCAAGCTAGTCCTTAAAATTAATTCACAGCAGCAACATCTCCGCGAGTGTATTTATTGTACGTTTTTATCAGAAGCATTTAGAGAAGGGAAAAAGTTCACATGCGAACAATTTATGGCCCAGGGTATGTCAAAAAGGACAATATATTTTGTCCAGAGTACCTTAAAAATGGAAGGAAACCTTGGTTCCGGAAGAAAACCGATTATTATGACTAAAAAATGCCTAATAAAGCTTAAACCTGATTTTAACAACAAAGATGGCATAAATCAAACCGAAGCAGTCCAAAAATCCAAATACTCGCAGCCATATATTTGCAAAACATTAAAATCACTTAATATTAAAGTCAGAAAAAAGCTGCGGTCTCCAGAGTACACTGAAGAGCAAATTCAATTAGTAAAATCTCAATGTCAGTGGATGGTCAAAAATTACAAAGGAAAATCGTTAATTTTGTGTGACGAGAATTATTTTACAATAAGTGCTCACAAATGCCAGAAAACGATATATTTACACAAATGATAGATCTTCAATAAAATATAAATTCAAGAAAAAGTTTGAGCAAGGTGTTATGCTTTACATCGCTGTCTCTGAGAAAGTAATTTCGAAGCCTTACTTCAAGCCAATTGGTCTGGCGATAAATCAAGTATTCTATCAAAATTATTGCTTAGACAAAATTTTGCTTCCATCTATTTATAAATATTATAAGGATGATGAGTATGTATTTTGGCCGGACAATGCCTTATAGTATTCTGCAAAGACGACATTGAAGTTCTTGATCAGAAAAATATAATTTTGGGCCTATAGACAGGAACCCCACTAACTTTCCACAATGCCGACCAACTGAAGATTTTTTTGGAGAACTTAAAGTTTTGGTCTAGAAGAATAGTTGAAGGGTCAAAAACGTGAATCAGTTGACACCACGTATCCGGAAGTGCGTTAAGGAAGTCGATAAATGGCGTACAACGTGCTTTCTAACAGATACGAACAAAACTACGACGGGTGACCGACAAAAGTCCATTTATCAAAGTTCATTGATTAATATCTACTTACAAAACTATAATCTAACTAGAAAGTATTGTTTCAGTATATGTTTACACTATATTTTGAATATCTGATGTGAATAAACTCAGTGCAGATTTTTAGTTATAACCCATTATTCCATAATGATATTTATTTTTTTTACAAAAACTTAATGCACATAAAAATACCTTCCATTGAACTCAAGAACATTTAAATCGGTTTAAAATTCGCTAAATGGTGGCAATTTTAACGTTTTTTTTTAGTCAAAAACTGATTCCTATGATTTATATGTTTGCCACCCTACAAAATGCTCCCATTTTATCGAATTTTTTACAAAGCCTTGTTCTACGCAAAATTCTACCCAAAAGAAAAGGATTTTGATTTTCATTTTTAATAAGGCAAATGGCTGTAAAAATTAAATGAATGTCGACACAACAAAATTAGAACACTTCAACTTTAAAAATAAATTGAAAAAAATGTGAAAACATTGAGAGGTCAAATCTGGTGCAATGGACAGTCAACATGTTCCTCTTTAAGAATATCTTTAAATTTTGGTTGTGCTTTTTTTGTCGATTTCATCACACTGTGTTATAATTCAAGAAAAAGAATATTTGTCATCAAATTATAAAGTCGGCTTTTTTTTGACCGTGAGTGTAGTTATTGCTAACTAATAGGTAACTAAACATACCAGCAGATACACAAAATACATAAAAATACTATTAGAAGATAAAATAAGAAAGAACATTACATATGGGCAAAAAAATAGTTACATTGATTACGTGGCAGGGTCATATTAATAGCTGATTCACAATTCTGAGTTCGATCAGTCGTGTGTTCACAGCTCAAGTAGAAGCAACAAGTTCTTATGCTGCAATTCACAATTAGACCTAAACCGTTGATCATACTTTGAGCGAAAAAATATCGACAAAGGGGTAAAGTACGACCAACGTACGACCTATAAGGATGAGTAGAAAAATGTTTTACTCGGTCGTGAGTTTGGCATTTCTTTATATGGAAGGGTTGCATTTTCATTGAGATAGCTGAATATGTGGGTGCTTTTAAGTTTGAATAGTGAGCACATGTTTTTATGGGATTCGTTGTATTAATCGAAATTTTTATAAAAGAATGTGTTTAGCTATATGCAAAATATGATATGCAAGTTTTGATTTATTTTTCATTATTTAATATAATTTATGTATATATTGTGCAAAATTATTTATAATAAATAGATAAATAAAAAGTTTCTTAGCACATATTTCGTTAGCCTGGGCATTTCATGGAACTTCTTTTTTCGTCAGCACAATTTATATTGATTTTCGATTTATTTTATTTAAATTAAGATTTTTTTAAAATGCTTTTATTCTATAGCAACTAATTAACTATTTTTAAATTTTCTTTAATTAAATAAAATAAAATATTCTTCCATTTATTTCTTCCATACTTCCATTTGAGTGATTTAGGGAAAATATAATTTTTGCGAAGTTTCTTATGTGACTGCTTGCATTGGCATCACCTAAGTTGATCAAAGTGACAGACCTTGGAACGCAACATTGTAGAAGTAAAATTATTAGGTCCTGCGTTTTGACAATTCATCCCGTGAAGTTTTTACAAATCCGATCAAATAACGAGCAAGGGCCGACCGACCTAAAGGAGTATTGTAAGCCAACTATAAACTTTTTTAACTTTTGGACTCGCAGCGCGATTGCCGTCCGACTAATTTCAAATTAAAAATGTTTATAGGAAGTCAGCGTTTACGTTAGTAATAAAAAGAAACCTTTTTTAAAGTTTTATTTATTCAATACCAAAAGTCCGTAAAATGAGCTTTGATGGAATTGGTATTTAGCTCAATTCAAGAAAGAACAGGATATAGCTTCTCGTTTATGGGTAGTAAAAAATAAATTAAAAAATAAAACTTAAAGCTACTGTAGTGTCCACATATTGTTAAAATATAAACTTGTTTTATTTTTTATACTTTACGTTTAATTCTGTTTATTATTTATAATCATAAAAAAAGTCACAGATAAAAAAATGTATGTTCAGAAATTTTCATTATAAAATTATATTTCATTTTATAAACATGAAATATATATATATGTTATAAAATAAATGTGTATAAAATAAATGACATTATAGCTAGGTTCAAGAATAATAATAATTAATTGAATTTTGTATATAAATTCCCTATACTTTTTTCTTTAAACATCATATTGGAACACTCATAAAAATTCTCATTAAGCAACTGTAAAATTAACAATTGTACTTTTACATTGCGAAACTTACATTGATAAATGTATAACTGATAAGATAATAATGTCATTTTAGCATTAAAAATGTCAAAAAGTGTCATTAGTTTAATGTACTAAATACATTTAAAATGAGTAATTGATATGAAAAATAAGTAATAACATATATATTATATAATTTTATTTTGGTATGATGGCCGTGTTCATTTTACCTGTATTAATATTGAATTTTGTACGAAAAATGAATAAAATCCTGAAAATTTTCTATTGACTATTTTATTCCATTAAATTTTTTATATTTGACTATTTAATGATTTCGATGACACTCTACTGAATCAAAACAAAATAAAAAAAAAGGTGTTGAATAAATAATGCGTTCGATAATGAATGAATTGAATACTTTCCCATCAATCCATCTTTGCAAGTTCGACGGTGAAGGAACATTTTGGACCTTCTTTGGGAACTGAATATTTATGGTTTTATAAACAATTTTTTGTTACATTATTTACTGCAATAAACGAAGACTACATTTTCTTCCAAATGAATATTTTCCCCTGCAGCTCAGCTCTTAAAGCAAGATTTCGATATCTTGACCTATCGGCAAATTTCTCATAAGCAACATGTTGACAATCTACATTTTTAATATGCTATCAACTGTAAAGTAAAACAAGGTTGTACTAAAAACATTTTCAATGTAATTTTAACATTAAGAATTTCTATTGCAACGAAAAACATTATATTATCAATTTGATATTTTTCCTATCAATTCCACATAACATTTAACATGTCAACTTAACATTTTTTGCAGTAAAATCAAAGTTTTCTGATTTACATTGGAAAAAGCATTGCAAAACGTTTATCTTACATTGCAGCATGATTAGAAAACGAATACATTTTTGTAATTAAAAATACTCCATTGAAAAACCATGGCTACACCTATGTAAAATGTTTATCTCAAATACAGATTAATAATCAAGGGAATTCTGAAAACGACCTGACCAAGCATGGATTTATAATAGGTTCGTTTCTGTACTCGATTCAAATCGTTATTTTACAAATTTTTTAAGCTCGAGAGAGAAGAATAACATGGAAAATGTCACTCTCTATTCTACTTCAACTACTTGAAGTTAGTACGGGAACAGACCTAATAGAGAGTAACTTTTTGCATGTTGTTATTTTTTCTCGAGCTTCAAAAATTTGTAAAATAACGCTTTCAAGCAACTTTAAGTTACTTTAATCGGGTACGGAAACAGATGCAACATGACGTTACAAATACTAAAACTACCGATAACATTTATTATTACATTACTCTGTAAACTTATTTAAATAATTTTTATATTATATCTATAACTATATAATTATCATTAATCATAAATTATTATAACTATATTAATTGCATTAAATATTATATTGCAGCTACTAAACATACCGACACAAATTACTTACTTATGACAAAATAGCAGCGACAACAAATAACCCCACTACTGCACTAGTCACTAATCCGTATATACCATAAAACCAATCAACAACACACAACCGCACTACTGCATAAGCCACTAAACAATGTACACAAACACACATACTTACTTATGACAAAATAACACAAAAGAGTAGCGACAACAAACACACTACAGCATCGTCCAGCAATTAATATAGACATACACACACGGCAAGCAACAAACGTATAATTCCTAACTGGTTTTCACGTCACACAATATAAAAGGGCAACACAAAACTAACCAAGTCAGTATTCCTTTTAGGTAAGCTCACGGAGTTGGACTCCGGTTCTGTGCGCAGAACTCTGGAGCGAATCACTTCTAGTTCGCATCTACCAGAGGCGTTTAATTTTTGCGTGCCTTCTTTCCTCTGGAGCAAACCAGCTCTGGTTCGCATCCACCAGAGGCGGAACACTTTTAATTTTTGCGTGCCTTCTTTCCTCTGGAGCAAACCAATTCTGGTTCGCATCCAGCAGAGGTGGCACATTTTTAGTTTTTGCGTGCCTTCTTTCCTCTGGAGCAAACCAGTTCTGGTTCGCATCCACCAGAGGCGGCACACTTTTAATTTTTGCGTGCCTTCTTTCCTCTGGAGCAAACCACTTCTGGTTCGCATCCAGCAGAGTCGGCACACTCAATTTTTGCGTGCCTTCTTTCCTCTGGAGCAAACCAGTTCTGATTCGCATCCACCAGAGGCGGAAAACTTTTAATTTTTGCGTATTTTCTTTCCTCTGGACCAAACCAATTCTGGTTCACATATATCAGAGGTGGCACATTTCTAATTTTTGCGTGCCTTCTTTCCTCTGGAGCAAACCAATTCTGGTTCGCATCCACCAGAGGCGGCACACTTTTATTTACTCTCTTGGTTTTGTTGTTTTAATCATATTAAAGAGCATCCCTTTTAGCGTTCCTTTTAGCCTTCCTGTTGACGCATGGAACCGATTACCAACAGCGATTACCGATTACCGTTCACCGATACCGATTTTCATTCGTTAAAACCCTCTCTCTCGGCTACCGGTATACAACAGTAGTCTTCGACCGTCATAATTTTGACGAACACTCTTGTGGTCCTTTCATTTGACCCTGGCACTGCTGTGCTGACCTCAGCCATTAGATAAAACCACCGTGTCACAAACCTAATATGTTTTACTATACACATAACAACCAATGCATCTCGTGCTAAGTTTTAGATTCTTTACCATTTTGTTACACAGTATTTTTAATTAAACTCCACCCCACCCCCACTAAAATGAAGGTGTTCAGCGTGCCTTTATTGCTGCTTTTAATGCATATAATGTTACTCCCCTCCAACTTAATTAGAAGAAAATTAATACTGGTTCTGTCGCTCCAAAGCTGCTGTCACTTTCATTCATTACCAGCGTACATATACGCTATTTTGTCGGATTGCCAACAAATGCAGTCGTTGAGGAACATTGTTGTTTCCTCGAATCAAGACATCCATGAAGATCCACAGTTTTCTATGTTTCCCAGCATTAAGTGTTTGTGTTGCACCACATAATTTATGAATATAAATGTTGTTGTTCGCTTTATTTTTGGCTATTTTAAAAATAAAATTAATTGATGCAACTTTTGCATTATGTCTCACGATGCATTTTCAGCTGACGCTATGCCATCCCTCGCTTCTTCTGCTCATGGGCCGCTTCTCGTGGTTGGAATTTATATGCCGCATTTATTGTCTTTGGCACATTTACTTCGACTTGCCACAGATAATTTTTTGTTCGTACTCTTCAGAATTTTAACTTTGGATGCGCAAAAATTAATTTAAAAACACATCATCTGGTGTTGTACTCACGTACATGTTTGCGTGTATTAATTGCATGTATCTGTCTAGATTTGATGGTTCTGCTCTGGCTGTCTGCTTTGGCACAGCTAACAGCTAGAAATGTGCAGGGCTCGAAGCAAGCTCAAGGTCTCAGCGTCACACAACGGGAGATCTAATAAAGATGTTCCGCCCGAGAAGGCGGACGCCTCCCTTGCGACCTCTTGGGGGCGCATGCGACCGATTTGTTTGGAGCTAATTTTCATACGCAAACAAAGAACACCCTGTTACATGGGGAATTTATTATTAATTTTATATTTTGCGAAATGTATATAGATTCTTTACGACGTGTTATTAGACTTGGGGGAACTGTAAGTATGTGTGTGTGTGTGTGTGTGTGAATATCATACTTTACTTGTTTTTCTCGAGAAGATATGTGGAAATAAATTAGTTTGGATCGTGTTGTGTCTGTTCAGATGGCGGGCGATACACGAATGTATGTTGTTCATAGATGGGCTCACACAACGTCAAACTGACAGCTGCTTGTTTTAAATAATTTTAATGAGACAAAATATTAATAAAAATTTGCATGTGTTGCTTTGCTGCAGTTGTTGTGTCGATCGTCACGGCGACAGTCATTAAAAGAACAATAATGATGATACTTTATTTGTAGTCAGCTCCGCAACACGATGTCGAGCATAAATCAAGCAACTTAACGATGAAGACGGCACAGTTAATTTAAGCTAATTTCACATGTTTTATTTTGAAACCTAAAAGCATAAATATTGCATACTTGTCAAGTCTGAAGGTATCAACAAAAGCTTACTCTATACTTCGCCTTATGTTGTCGTAATGCAACAAGTACTGCATCAACCATTCACGAGCTTCAAATAATGCAACAACTGAGTTAATTTCATTCTGAAAGTACGTGTTTCGAGTACATCGACGCTTATCGACGAATATTTGCCAAATAATTGATAAGGGTGCTAGTCATTAGATCAAAACTCAAACACATTTTAAAAACCTACTAATTTCCAGTTAACTTATTTTTAGTTCAGAGCGCTCGAGGGCCGATGCGCCAACACCTTATCAACTACTCCTCACCTTCAACACCAACAAGTTGGCTCATGATGCGCAATTAAAAAGTTTTCTACTTATATTTTTTGTTTTTGTTTTTTAGTCAATGGTGTTGCCTGCCTGCGGAGCACTAAAATGTGATGCTTCACACCGTGTGCAGCAAAACGAGCCAATGGACGGTCATTTAATGTTTTTAATCCAATAACTTAAACTTTGTGTGCGTGAGCAAACGTGTGTTTGTGTGTGTGTGTGTGTTTGTAAATATTTGTGATTTGAATAGTGCTAGTGATTTGCCATAATGGCCCCCACAGTGCGGTTAAGAACTAATGCCAGGCGGAGATGGAGGAGGCTGAAGCATGGTGGTTGCACATATAATAAGTCAGACGCGCGCTGTTAAATTAAACTAAACTAAACTAAGCACCACATGCAACACTCAACGTAATAAATTATTTAGACTTTGTGTGCATACGTCCTTCATGTCTTCTGGCACCGCTTCCCACGTACGTAGCTGCCTGGCAGCAGCACGCTGAGTTTGCACAACGCTTGCAATACTTGCCAGAAGAGGCTTGAAACGCGTAAATACCGAAGCACGTGGTGATTTAATGCATTTTGGGCAACACACTAAAACCACCAATACAGAAACAACGCCATTATGACGAGTGTGTAAGTGTGCAGCCAATAGAATAAACAGTCGGAAGGAATGCATTATTTTGATGTTTGTGTTTAGGAGCAAATTATGTATTTGAAATAGAATGAATGGATGAACAAATTAATGTGAAATAATGTGTGCTGAAGTGTGAGAAACTCAAATGCACAAATTTTAGGGATCAAACAGGAGATGCTTGACGTTGCCAGACTTAAAATTATTTTTAGTAGTCTTATTTCTGTGCTCCTTTTAAGTTCCATCCCAATAAACATTTACCTTATAGATCGGCTTGACCTCAAGTGGAGCTCCAGTTTGTTTCTCCAATCTCCAGTGCTGAATATCAACTTGAGATCCAAGCCATTCTGCATGGAAATGGACCTTCGATCTCCAGTTGATCTCCAAGGTCATTCTCTAACCGATCTCCAACCCATAATGAAAAAAGAAATAGTTTTTTAAGAGAAAGCTTTTCCAATTTCTTTTTTTTTTATTTCAATCAATGAAAATAGTTTCAAACCTAATATTACACATTTTCATAAAATTATTTAAAATAAATTATATTATTCAAATATTAAACTAAAGCGTTTTGTTTGCATACATTAATTATGTTCTTTAAAAGAAGACTTGTTTTACATATTACTTACACATTTTTATAAATTAATGAAAATATTTAATTTGATTTTTTCGCTTATATTTAAAATAATATAAAATAAATAAATGTATTCCAGTTCCACTCCTTTCTTCCGCTGAATGCAGCCATTGTTTATTTTCGGTTTTATTTCGCAAACTTCATACTTTCCACTGAATTTTTAAACTTTCGCAAATTTTATCTCCTAAGCCCTTCGAGGCAACCATTTTAGTTTTAAATTTTTGGACTAAGTAGTCCAAAATACGTTTAATAAAAATAGGAAAAAAATTATTTACGCGTGGGCCATAAACTGCATTTATGCCTTTTAATTTTGCACTTTTGGACTAAGGAGTGAAAAATACTTTTAAAAAGCATATGAAAAAATTATTTACGCGTGGGCCGTAAACTGCATTTATGCCTTATTTGTTGCAGTTTCTACTTAGTTTATTCACTTTACTTTTATTATTTTGCTGCAATTCACAAATTCACTTTTCTACAAATTCTAACAAGAAACACAATAACCAAAAGAACCTAGTGTTGCCAAGTACAAAAACAAACTATTTTGTTGACACTTTGAAAACTAATGCATCTCAAGCCAATTTGCAACTCAACTCCAAGACGTTGGAGTTGATTTGGAGAAATGAGTTGGAGATCAAGTGGAGGTCGAAGACTTTTTTCCAAGCTTGGAGAAAAATATTTTTCTTGCTTGTTGGGATAGATAAAAAATTAGAACTGAAAAATAGAACCATTACAGATTTCTAAGTACAAGGATTTATGCCTTAAGATTAGCTTTTTGAGCACGTTAACCAAAGGATTTTGGAGACTTTGTCTCTAAAACTGATGAGACAAAAACCACTTTCTTTGGCTATTTTAACAGTAATATGTTATTAACTAGTAGCAGTTATAAACAGTTTTTTGAAAATCGAATTTTTTTTTTAAATTGATTAGATATTGTTGTACAACTATTCAAGAATATTTAAAAAATCAATCAATCCGGCTTATAATATAAATTATACAGCGCTTAAAACCTGGTAGCGCCAGCATAATTTTAAAAGCGTTTTTCTTGAAACATACTTTTTCAAACGGGCGAAACATACTTTTTCAATTTTATTTTTTTTTTTTCATACGTTTGTAGTGTAATTCTACACATCTTTTGCCAAAATGAGCGTCTTTGGAAAATTTTTCTAATTTTTACACGCAACGATATGGTCAAAAATAACGTCAGCTTTTCGAGTTTTTTTTTTCATAATTTTTCATTTTTTCATTCCATTTTGGTAAAAGATGTGCATTTATGGGTCCACTTTAGAATGTATTTGAAATGGCTATGAGTGGCCTGATTTTCACCTCTTTTTAAGCATACCAACTTCAGCTCCATCTTTATATAAAAAAAATTTATATATTAAATATATGTAACATAATTTTTTTTTCTTAAACTAATGATGTAGTAACAACATGCAAATGAAATTTTTGTCTATATAATAAACTATTTTAGAAATAATCTTTTCAAATATGCCTTATTTTTAACCGCGTTTGCCTAAAAACTCCCTTAAGTAAAAATCGCTGGCTTAAATACTAAGTTGAAAACAACGCAAAAAAGTATTGGCTTTTTCAACCCTTGAAAGCGCTTTGACAGAGCTTCTTATTGATCAACGAAAGGGCTTATTATAAAAACATGATATGTCAAATAATAGAAAATACGAATAATAGGCTTTAAATATTTTAAAAAAATACATTTTAATGAAATCATGGAATTCCACATCTAAAAATAACTTTCACATCTAGGTGCAAAATTTGCCAGATAACATTAGATATCTCTTTAATGAATGTTAATATGTCATCAACTTATAGAAACAACATAACATTATAATTTTTTAATTCGATGTTGCTTATCATATTTTTCATAAACCTCTTCAATTGTATTGTCAGTGATATTAAGGGCCATTTTGTTCACAAAGGGCATAAATATGATTTAATTCGGGGATAACTATCTATAGGTTAGTTTTATACCAAGCGTATAAGTCGGGAGATAAAAAAGTGGTTTGTTCACATTTTATCCCGGCTTTATGCTTAGAGCATAAACTCGCTCTCAGTTTATATCGATTTCCATTGGAATGTTAGAGTGTTGCTCATTAATTAAAAAATGTGTGGGGATTTTTGGTTTATTTTTGCGAATTTTGTTATTTTTAAAAATTTTAAACATTACTTAACAGTATTAGGGAGTCACTGATTTCGAATCTGAAGTCAGAATTTTAAAATTCAAAATTGAGGAGAGAGTTGCCACCTTCATTTTTGTATTTTTATGAATTCGGGGCTGGCAAAAAAATGGTATGCCAAAAATGGGTCGCTGAATCCGAATCCATGGTCAGAATTTCAAAATTATAAAATTTTGAAATAATAAGGTCGCTTTTACTTTTGAAAATGCATATTATTAGGTGGCAGCAGCCCCATTATTATAAAATTTTATCATTTTGAAATTCTGACCACGGATTTGGATTCAGCGACCCATTTTTACCTTTTAAATCGCACCAGCCCCGAAATCATAAAAATACAAAAAATTAAGGAGGCAACCCTATCCACCATTTTGAATTTTAAAATTCTGACATTAGATTTGAAATCAGTGAAATGTTTAAATAATGTTTAAAATTCTTAAAAATACATATTATTAGGTGGCAACCCTATTATTTCAAAACTTTATAATTTTGAAATTCTGACCATAGATTCGTATTCAGTGACCTATTTTTGGTGCACCATTTTTTTGCCAGCCACGAATTCATAAAAATACCAAAAAATAAGGTGGCAACCCTATCCACCATCTTGAATTTTAAAATTCTGACTTCAGATTCGAAATCAGCGACCCCCAATACTTTTTCCTCATTTTTAAAATTCTTAAAATAAAACATTTTTAGGTGGCAGCCCTATGTGTAGAAAAATTTTCGAATTTTGCAATTCTGACAACGGATTCGGATTCTTACCCTTTAGTTCGCGCCAGCCCCGAATTCGTAAAAATAAAAAATTAAGGTGGCAACCTTATCCAACATCTTGGATTTTAAAATTCTGACACCAGATTCGAAATCAGTAACCCCCAATACTGTTTCCCTACGTTCAAAATCTGTATTTTCAATATTTTGACACCAAGTAAATAAAAAATATTAAAATGAGAGTGATGAGAGCGAATTAAAAATCTTAACTCACCAATTTTCGCGAGTTAAATATTTCTGGGGTTAAGCTGTCTCGCCACCATTTTTATATCCAGTTTGAAGAGTTAAATGCTTAACTCACTGTGAACAAATGAAAAACTGGAAAAATCATGGAATTAACTCGGGGATAAATTTATCTCTCTGTGAACAAAATGGCCCTAAATGTTTGAACACAGTTTTTAGTCTCCGAGGATTGCCATTGAATGCAGAGAGGTGACGGCAGAACATAATTATTTATTTATTTAATTACTTATTTATTTATTAGAAATAATTGTAGATGTGAGACTAAAGGTATCTTAAAGTGTACACTCAGCAGTGTAAAAATCACTTGAAAATAATTTTAAATAATTTTTAAATAATTCTTATTAGATAGGTAGTTATATATAAGCTTAAATACTCAAAAATATACCCCCTTTAATTACACTTAGAAAAACATTTAATTTATAAAACGATATTACTTAAATTTAGATTGTGTATTATATAAATAAATTTAAAATAGCTATTTTATAGCTCACTTTATAACTTTTTTATTTCTTTTAACAACCTCTCTCGAGATTTGCTCAACTTGAATTCTTCATTTCCTCTTAGTCTACGTAGCCATAAGTTTAAACAATTTTGAAACAATTTGAAAGTCAGACGACAAAGTCAACAATTCGTAAGACATTTTGGAAATCAGCATGAAAATATATCATTTTGATTCAAAGCTATACTGATTTTTTTTTATTTACCCACCATAATATGGGTTGGGCTCAGGGACATCAATATGATATACATGATATAAAAATGCTCTCCTAAAAAGTTCAAAAAATTAAGATATGCCGTTATTCCATATTGCCACATATATAACAGATTTAAATTCGTGGACTATAATATTAAGTGTACGACTAGATAACTCAAAACGTAAATTTCTAAACAGATATTCGGGACAACGTGTATTAAGTATTTATGCAAAAAGAGCAGGTTGTGATAGTTTGTGATACGTTACGATAGACCACTATGGGTGGCTCAGATAGTTTGTGAGATTACAGTTTAGAATTATCAAGGCAAACTCTGATATTTGGTCGAATTTTCTTTTATTAAAAATATATCTTTCACAGCTTTTTATCACAAAGCGAGTTTTCTATAAGCTAATTCACCATATGTTATATGAGGAATTATTGAAGAACGCACACGCTTTAATTTTGTTTCCTGAGGTATACAGTCGGTCGTGTGACATAGTTTTTAAAGACACAGTATATTTCAGAAATGTTGAGGTTTAAGTGATAAATGCCGCTTAAATTACTATTCCTTTTATATCCTAGACTTATAACACAGGTGATAACTGAAACATTTGCACCGGCCTTACCTATGGGTGGTAAGATTTCGACGCCGTAGCGTTGACGTAAAATAGTAAGTGCTTTAAAAAATTTTTGGATGCCCAGGCCTCTTGGAAGCAAAGTCTTCATTAATTCTAAATATTAAATCCTCTGTCAACCATATTGGCCTTGAAATATATATTTGTGCATCGTTTGCTCACAGGTGAATCGAAGTGTTCTGACAACAAAATACTATGTCATTAACAAAAATGCTGAAAAGAATGGGTCCCAATATAGATCTCTGTGGGATGTCAGAAAATGTCGTTTTTAGTTGCGACGAGCGATCCTTATTAACAACCCGTAGGAGTTGTTTAAATACGTTTTCATTAATTTAATTGCGCAAGAGCCAAAATCAAAATAATGTTTTAATTTTTTTAAAACAATGATATGGTTGACGGTATCAAAAGCCTTCGAGAAGTCTAGAAGTGCTAGAAAGGTGAGCTCGTCGTTGTCGCATGCCGAGCGAATATCCTCTTTTATCCTATGAGTAGTGCCATTTAAATGTTCAACAATTTGTGATGAAAAAACTTTTTCAAATGATTGTGATAAACCAGAAATAATGCTTATTGGACGAAAATCTTCAGCACGGCTTGGATTATTTTTCATAGCAATGTGAATTATATTTGTTATCCTCCATTGCTCAGAAAAAGTTGGAGACGTAGTAGCGTAATTGAATAAATATATAAGTGTCGGAACAATAAAACAAAGCAGAAGTTTGACTGCATTTGACTGGACAGACAGGATTGCCCTTGCAACACTTTCCTCAGAAATAATTTTAAAATTAAATTTTTCTCTACATTGAAACACAAGTCGATGATGAATTACAAATTAACTACTATCATGGAAATTGTTTGATTGTAGAAAGAACTAATTTAGGGTGTTGGGTTCACATTGTATTCTGAGATTCTTTTCTAAACGACAATATATACCAAGTTTTCCTACACAAACTTTTCAGGTTATTTCACATTGAGTTTTTTCGTAAAAAATACTTTTTTCAAGCGTCGCACAATGTAACGAGGTGGATAAAAGTAGATTATTATTATTATTATTATTATTATTACCGAATATTAGTACAATAAGAACTGGGTTCTTTTGAAGTACAACAAAAATACATTCAATATGTTTTTATAATAACAACAATAACAACTAGATATGAAAAAAAGTCATAACTTCGTAAAAGTAAGTATGAAAAATTATAGTTAGGAGTCTTAATTATCTGATGCTAAAAGGATTATTTTATATCTTTTCATTTGTTGTAGTTATAGTCTGTATATGTGTCCTTGAAAATTTTACGAAATTTCAGTTTTTAGAGTTTTGTACTGAATATTTTCCAAAACCCTAGGTTAGGTTATGTTAGGTTAGGGTGGCTGTCTCAAACGAGACACACTTAGGCCAATGAGGCCCATTGTGATACCAAGGGTTAACTTTCCTATCTCTATTTAAACCAATTTGAGCTGTTTACTAAGGCTAGGATTCGGTAAATTGAAGATTCTGAGAGCTCGTCAAGGTCATTGAAGAAACAGTTGCCTAAGTGGAGGAAGCGTTTTTGAGCCAACGCTGGGCAAGTAAAGAGGAAATGTACTGTAGATTCTTCCTCCTCCTCATCTCTACAGCTTCTGCAGAAGTCGTTGTGGGGTATGTTGAATCTTTGAGCGTGTCTACCAACAAGGCAGTGCCCTGTAAGGATATCTACCATGGTGCTAATGTTGTCTCTGCTGAGAGAAATGAGTTCTTTTGAACGCTTAACGTTGAGTTTGGGCCAGATTTACCGCGCTATATTACACGTGTTACCTGCTGACCATCTGTTGTTGGTTTTGATGCTCGATAACTCATGTGTAAGGAGTTTACATGTGTTTAGAGAAATACCAAAGCTTGCCTTATCTATAGATAGTTGTTTGTTAGTAACTGTACGAGCGAGTTCATCTGCTTTGCTGTTACCTAGAAAACCCTTCTGTCCAGGAATCCAGCACAGAAGGATTTTGAGCTGCTCTGCCATCTGGCAGTTGAGAACTGTTTCAGATGTTATTTCAACAGTTCCTAGGTCTTTCAAAGCGGCTTGAATGTAAGATGGTAGTGTGCAAATATCCATGGAAGATATCTCATTTGACTGAAGCCAAGTTAACGCTTTATGTATAGCAGCTATTGCAGCTTGAAATACACTGCAATGATCAGGGAGCCTAAAGGCTTAATGCTTCTGAGTTGACTCTTCCACCTACTTTGCCATCTAGTTTTGATTCATCAGTAGAGATCTCAATGACATTGTGAGATAAACGGATTCCTAGTTCCCACTCTTTTCGAGAGGGAATGGATACATCGAACTTCCTTTCGAAGGATAGTTTCAAAGGTCCAAAACACCTAAAACGTTAGTACAATTCATATACGAAACTTTTGCAAAAATATATTTTACAAGTTTTTGCTAAAAAAAGAACTTTAAAAATGCAAATAAAAAAATTTTTACATAAGAACCACAAAAAAATAACAATTTTTTCATAAAGTTTAAGAATAGAAAATTATAAAATAAAAACATTTTGTATATTTTTATTTTAAGTATGTCTTAAAATATGCCCTTCCTAATACGTTCCCAAAATTTCGTCTCAGACTACTTTCAAATTAGAATTTTATGACCACTTTTCTAAAGTATGTTTTGACGAAAATGAGCACCAATTGTGTAGCAAAAAATACATGACAAGGTGAAATTCCACAATTAATACGAAAAAGTGCTCTATTTAAAACTTTATTGTGCAAAAAAAATAATGCATAGAGCCTTAAAAGTTTTTTACGTAAGTAATACAAAAATCAATGTTCTAAAAATTCAAATTTTTTTTTATATGCATCTTCTTCTTGCTAGGTGGTGTCAAAAAAGTCGTTTTCTTCTGGAGCGAAGATTTCTCGAGTTATACGCATCTGATCTCATCGTAGTTCATCTTAAATTAAAATTATTAAGTTTGGTTACAATTTACTATCCCATATTTTATGCGGTAATTTTTAACCATTAAGATCTCCGTGGGTAATAATTGTTGTGCAGATTGTAAGCGTAAGTACGTAAAATACTGATTGTATTGCTTTATAAGCCAGTCGTAAAGAGTTTAGAAAAATTAGCCTAAATCATACAAGTAAAAGCTTTTGAAAACTATGCAATACAGATCTATTCCGTGGGTAAGTACTTTCATCAGATCTTTTTATATCTTCTCTTAGAAAAATATTTGAAAAAAAGAATAATTATACTGAAATCAAAAAATTCATTCTAAATGAAGATCATGATACGAATGATGCCACAATTGATTTAATTTCTAATCTCTATTTTTTTGGCTTTGTGTTGAGTGACTGTATGAATTATTCTGATGACAGTCAATAATTTTCTATGTTATTTTCTCTAATTCTTAAGATTTATGTAAAATTATGTAAAAAAATATAAAAATATGGCGGGTGAAGGACTTGGCCAATCTGACTAAAAATTTTATACGATAAATAAGTGAAACCAGTTAAAAATAATAGTGACGCCCGTAGCCTAGTGGGTAGAGTGCGTGGCCCCTAAGCTAAAGAACCGCGGTAGCCCAGGTTCAATTCCAGCTCAAACAGATAGTTTTTTCAATTGAAATAATTTTTCTGTTCGGTCGTCACCTCTCTGCGGACAACGGCAAACCTCAGAGAGTAAAAATTGCCATATAAAGCTTCTTGAGAACATAAGCCGTTCGGAGTCGGCATAAAACACGTAGGTTCAGTTCTCGGTCATTTGTGATCAAACATTTAATAACACGCACAACATAATTGATCAATAGAAGATAGGTCAAAGTCCTTCCAAGGGCTGAAATGGCCAGTTTAATTTTATATATATTTTAGTTAAAAATAAACAAGTCATTTTCCTTTCCTTTCTTATACTTTCTACAACTGTGGATAATGCACTTTTATTCTCTATTTTGCATGGGACGTAGATAAAGGGCGTGGCAGATCTTGATGAAATTTGTATGCGGTAATAATGTAAATGTAATTAAAAAAAAAACAGTTCTCTTTTTTTGTCAATACTTTTTACAACTCGAGATGTTGCACTTTTAATCTTAACTTTTTAGTAGGGACGTGAAGTTTTATCTATTTATTGTTATTTATTATATTAATTATTATAGTATATTTATTATTTACTTACCAATCTATTGACCGCTCAACCTTGTCTCTTCACGATCGTTTAGCAACTAGAAGTACTGTATTCTGCACTACTTATCCAAGTAGTTAGGGGAAAACCATGTGATTCTCGGAAATCGCGAATATGTAGAGGCGTCTCAGGCCCACGTCCATAGATAAAGGTTAATTTTGTGGTTAATAAGGTGGTTGAAGGGCGTGTCAAAATATGATGAAATTTTTAAATGATCATTTTGTATAACCAAATTAAAGCATTAGTTAATTTGGTTGTTGCACTTTCTACAACTCGAGATATTGCACTTTTATTGTTCATTTTGTATTGTGGCTGATATTGATGAAAATTTGTGTGGCGTTTGATATTTATAAAATAATGACACATACTAAGTTTCCTGTAGCTACGATGATTCCTTCTATTTTTTCCCTCATCCCATAGACCTCATTGCACGGTTCGTCGTAAGATACGTTTTGCTGTATTTCTAGACCTGAGAAATGTAGCCTAATGGCATTATGTTTCCATTTACTATAAGTTTTGTTACGACTGTTAATAGCTTTTTCAACCTCGAGTCTTTAAATACAAGTTTTTTCTGCGAACGTATTTGTCGTAAAAATAATTTAGAAGAGTTGTAAAATGTTCCATTTTTTCTTCAATGTTACAAAAATACCCATAATCCCTCCATTCCAAAATGCTAGCTCCATTGAATAAACCATATGTGTCAATGGACTTAAGGTTACGTTACACAAACATGATTCAACCGACGATTTGTTCATATTTAAAAAAAAATTCTATCTCACATGGGAATTAGGATCGGACAACTGTAGTTCTGAATCATACGAACCACACAGTTTACCCAGTAGGTCACGGGCATATTTTAACAACGCAAACAAAAAAATTAAAGGCTAAAAATGTGCAACTTATATGTTTTAGTTAAATACTACATTTAGTTAAGTAAGAGAAAAACATGAAAATTTAATTCAAAATGCATTTTAATCACTTTTAGTACTTTTATAGTAGTTAGACTTTAAATTTAAAGTTTATTTATTAATTGTATAATAAGTGTATTTCTGTTTTTTATTTATCTACAGTTATATAGAATTAAGAAAATTTCAAATAAACTGTTGTAAATATTTTACACCTTAAGTTATTTTCTCTTAATTTTACTTTAAGATGAATTATGTGAGAAGAAGCAAAGAAGTCTTAGGCAGTTACTCTATACTGCATTCATTTTTGTGACTTATCACTGTGTTGAAGAAGGACGCCTACTAGCGTATAGGACAGATTTTGCAGTAGAAAGAATTTTATGCTGTTCAAAAAATGTGGTTTTTCAGTAATCTTGAATTTT
This sequence comes from Dichetophora obliterata, assembly GCA_963920525.1. Lineage (NCBI taxonomy): Eukaryota > Metazoa > Arthropoda > Insecta > Diptera > Sciomyzidae > Dichetophora > Dichetophora obliterata. The sequence goes on from OY986439.1 coordinate 1,992,726, forward strand.
TTCAACTACACACCTTAACTTAGAGGATATAAATAAAAACTCAAGTATGCAATCATATTCTTTTTTATCAGATTTGTTGTCTCTGTTATATTTCGTAAATAAGTTCTAGAATTTATCGTTTATAAAATAATGTAAAACAAAATAAGTAGATTTACAAAAAAGTGGACACTTTGACCATAGAACGTCTCGAATAACGAATGTTTATGCGATCAACACCAGTTTATGAGATCAGCGACCTTGTATTTTTTATATTGTCTGATCTTATAACGCCTAAATGGGAGAAAGATAGCTGGTCTTAAGTTATACCTAATTTAAATGTGACAGTTTGAACTTCAAAAGTTCTAAAGACATTTTAACTACAAATAACCTGGAATTATTTACATGATATTTCTTAAGTTTTGCTGTTGATGCATATAAACATTTAAAAAACCATTTAGCAACAATTATAAACACCCCATGTATATTAAGGCGCCCCACGAAAAAAAGCTTTTCGGGACAGTTCCTCAAAATAACCCTTGGCTTATGTTATATTCCCCAAATACTTTGACTCTAGCAATAGTCATCTGTGAGCTGGAATGGTTTGAAATACCCTCTAACATAAACCAAGGATTATTTTGAGAAACCGACCCGAACAACTTTTTTTTTCTATGGAAAATGAGGCGCCTCAATGTATATGCATCAAATACACGTTTATTTTTTTATGTTAATGTTTAAATTTTTTAACAAGGTATCCGCATAACTAGATATTTCGAAAATTTGGACTATTCGCATTTGCTTGCGTACGTCTGTCTCCTTTGCTTCCTTTCAATGTGAACTTTCTGGATGGTGCAGCGGATTAAGCTTCGCCTTTTTTATCCAATGTTGTTTAAGAACCAGGATTACGCATGGTAAAATACCCTGAAATAAAATTTGACAGTAAAAGTTCTTCACTAAGCTAACTGATATTTACATCAGAAATGCTTCTTTCAATTTTCGATCATCAGATACATCTTTGTACTGTTTTATAAAAATTACATTTTCGACTTCTCACATCTGGCAACATTTCTGCTAAAGTGAACAATACAATTTTATTCATTTAAATAAATGGACATTTATAAATAATCACAAAAAGCAAAATGTTTAAATTGTTGTTCCAAATCGAATTAGACCGTACTGGACAGAAACACTTCATTCTAACACCTTCGTCGGTGCCAAGTTCTTGTAAACGCCTCTGCGTGTGTGTGGCTGTGTGGTTGTTTGTGTTTGTGTTTGAGTTCAGCTCCATCTACGGATATTGGCTACTGCACTCGAGTGCTTCGTATGCACTAACGTTGCCAAACAACATTTAATCGTTCGCTTTAAATAATTTAATGTAACAAGCACAAAATAAATGAATGAGTGAATGAGGAGTGTTCGATGAATGAACGTTGTATGAATATTTCATAAGTGCTATGCACAGACACACACACACACACACACACACACATATTCATATGTAGACGTCCACATCAAGGCACCGACAGACAGTTCGTTTGTTCAAGACCTCATTGGGTTGGCTATTTAATAAACATAGGTACACTGAGAGAAGATATTCTATTCATCGACTAGGATTTGGTTAAAGTTAGCAAGTGGTGTTCTTTACATATATTTTTTATTTATACACTTTATTTATTTGCTGAAATAAATATTAGGTTATTAGGAAAATAGATTATATATTTGAGGCTTCTAGTTGGGACAAAAATATTTATTCGAGTTTTTAAGGCCATTTTTTTAATCTATTTTATTTAACAAAGCTACAAATTTAAAAAGCTACAATGGTGTGCACTAGTATCACTGGGGTAATGAAAACGTGCCCAACTGAAGATCTGGGTGTAATAATTGAGCTACGCCCTGAATTAACAACTTTCCGCACAAAGGCAAATTATTTCGTCACAAAAAAATGTATTTGCCCTTGTACGGAATGGTGATAACAACTTGAATTTTTCAAATAACTATTTACTAATTTACCTAAATGATCAAAAAAGAAAGCGCCGGCGCTATGAAAAATCACCCAAAATAAAATGAAAAATCGCCCGTTGGACTAACTGAGGGTTGTAACCCCTAAGCAGCGGCCGAAGGCCTCCCTGAGAGGATACGCGTAAGTGCTAAAATCGCCGAGGGACACCCTACCTAGCATTTACCCTTCAGCCGCTGCTTAAGGATTACAACCCTTAGTAAGTCTAACACCGGTTTCGCTGTCTGCAGTACTTCTGGATATTATTTCTTTTTTTATTAGGCGGCCTTTGGCCAACACTGACTTCTCTGGCTACAGTAAAAATAGTTTTAATCGACTTAAGACAGATCTGAGTTATTGATCTGAACACACAAAATCAGGAGCTTCTGGAATGACTTTAACCAATGTTATGACACAGAAATAAAAGACCCTTCCAAATAACTTATATGGCGATTGAAGACTTTGAAGCAAGATTTCTCGAAACTTTGAAATCAGACTTAAGCTGTTATTGCGTATCGACACAGATATCAGTATTTGTTAAAACCACTTGGGATTATGACTTCTATGCGGGACTGTGTCCGCTTTCAAGAAGGCATAATCCCAAGTGGTTTTAACAAATTTGGGATTATGTCCCTTGGAGCTATGTCCCGGCACTGTTTGCTTATCGCTTCTGTTTCTTATAGCGCATAGCCCAGTGATTAGAGCAGTGAACCTTAAAATTGAATGTCGTGGGTTCGGATCTCACAGTGTTTGTTATTTAAACTTTTTGTACGGACCATGTTAACAACACAATAGGCACTTTATGTTACTTACGCACCTCTTCGGACTACACGCCTCTTGAAACTCGTCGCAGACTAGTTATACAATTAATCATGCCGCATAAAACATTTTTTGATGTAGTTTATAGTCAGCTTGACTTACAGTCACAGCATAAACTCTTGGTTTATTTCATTCAACAGTGCGGCTAGGTATGTGTGTGGAGTTGATCGCTATGACCATATTTCTATACAAAGTAAAGGTATTCTTAGCTGTAGTTTATCTGAGTATTTAAACATTCTAAACATTTTATTTTTACACAAGCTAATGTATTCACAAAGCCCGGAATATCTTTACGAAAAATTTCAATTTTTCCAATCACAACGGTCAACTAATTTTGTTGTTCCTAAGGTACAATATCTGAACAGTAGTAGGTTCTTTTTTGTCAGCACCATTAGAATGTGGAATGCATTGCCTAACTTTGCCTAAATACTTTTAAATACTTTAGCTCTCTAAATCAATAAATGTCTTATTTTTCATTACTTTATCTTTTCTATTTTCTCTATACTCCGAAATCTGTACTCTATTTTTAGTAATCTTTACAAAAATATATTAAGATGCTTAATAATTATGTTAACTTGTTTTTGAAATATGTTATTATGTGTTAATTTTCTATATCATTTGTTTAAAGCTACTCTACATATAACTCGCAATGATGTAACTATAAGTTTAATATTTTGTTTTAATGTATTAATTCAAACTATGTTAATCTCTATGAAGTACTAAAAAAAGACTGTGACTTATTGCACACCAATGCATTTTTAATAATAATAATAATAACAAAACCACAGCTGGTGTGATACTTGTATGTAGTACAGAAAAGTTTAAATTTTTGTACAAGATTCCTAGCCGTGCACGTATGTATTTAAGCCAGTATGCCACAGCCGAGCTTTGACTCAACATGGCAATATTTACCAAAATTTGTTAATAGTAAATAAATATTGTTAGAGCGCCAATTTAATAAATTTAATTAACGAAACCAAACACTTTTCTCAGTGTATAAGTGGGTAAAATATATTTAAATGTACAAAAGAACATATGTGTGTATGTGTGTGTCAGTGTGTGTATACGTCTGTGTTTGTTTAAATCAATAATTATTTATGTTTGCTTGCTTGTTGGCATGAACTGCAATTGTGCATTTTTGCTGCAGTTGAGTCAGTTATTGTTGTTATTGATGATGTATTTGTTGTTGTTGTTGTTGTAGGAGTTTATTTTCAGGGTGTCAAAAGTCTTTCATGTCACAAAACAAATGCATTCGCGCACACGACTGCCACTTAATTTTATTTATTATTGTCCTTGTTTGCTTCGATTCCACCGCTGCGACTTTTGTAGATGTGTTTGTTAATACTGTTGTTGTTTTTTGTTTTTTATTTTTATTTTGTTGGATGTACGCCTGTTCCGCGTGCATTCCGACGCCCCATCCCGCGGTTGCGGTCTGACGTTTCGCGTGCCAGCGGCAATAATTTCCAAATAAACGACATTTTATGGTCTCTCTTCGTTGCTGCACCGGACTGGGCTGGGCTTTGCTATACTGTGTTGGGCTGGACTGGGCTCGCCATCGGAAATCATTATAAATAATAAATAAAGTGAAATAAACGTAAACCACACAAACACATTCTCGGCATAATAATAAGTGTTGCATTTTTCCTGTATTTAAAAAGCCACGTGATGTTTGTGTGCTGCTATTCAGAGATGAACGTGTGCCAGCGTCTGGACCACAAACATTCGAAAACGATTTTAAGTGGAGGAGTTTGTTTTAATTGCAAGCACATTGGGTTTCATAAAATAAGAGACTAAAGCTATTTAGACAAGATATAGCAAGGGACTGCATTGTCGCACAGTCGAACATGAGCAGCAGTTCATACCTTAGACTTTATTTCGTGATGCGAGATGACGGCTTGAAGGCTACATAAAGAAAGTTTTCTGTTTTGCTTTAAGTAAATACCCTTGATACTTATGGACCGTAATTTAATAATCTTATACGTAAATTTACGAAAATTTATTGTACGTAAATTCAAAATTTTCAAATAACACCCATTTTATGCTGACTGTCGATTCAATTTTCCAAGTTTTACTTATCCTTTAGGTCGCCAGGATTTGGGACTTTATCTGTTTTTTAACTTGTGACCCAATTTTTATGTTCGATCTCAGTAGCTTCCTCAAACCAAAAGCAATGTAAATTCTTCTTGGCTAACATTGGGAAAATTTAAAATTTGGAAATGTCGATGATGTTTTGCGTTACTCTTAAAAAAACATCCTTTCCTATTTGAAAACTTCACCTATTTAATTTTGACCGTATTTCAAGCCCACTTGAGCCTTCTCGCCCTTGGTACTACCCGAAGTAAACGACGACAACTTAGAGAGGCCTTTTATTGTTCAGACTAAGGGGTCGTCCATAAACTAAGTGACCGATTTTCAGCTTGTTTTTAGCCCCTTCCCCCTCCGTTACTTTTTGTAGTGCATTTCAAAATTCCTTCCCCCTCTATAAAGTACCGTGACATATGAAATTAAGAAATTATTTGACTTCAACATAATATATTTTTTTAGTAGCCCTTAGAATTTTCACTGGAATTAGGACTAGAAAAATTGTAGTAACTGTACCTACTGTACTGTAACTGGAACTGTAACTGTACCTAAAAAAACAATCATTTATATTATCAATAAAAGCAATCTTTAATGCAAGAGTCGATACTCTCAATCACTGGAATTCAGAAGGTGGAAGCTTTATTAAGCATTCTTTAAATTCTTTTCGGATTCTATGGCGACCCATTCAGGTGCATTCTTATTTCTAATGCAAAAAAGTGTGCCTGCGCTACTAAATGCATAAATCTATATATATATGATAAAACTGTAAAAAAAATCTGTACATTGAGTTTTATTTCGAAATTTTTTCTGCACTGAACATCTAAAGAATGTGTATTAAAAAAGCCATTTTTAAAATTTTAGTCTGTCTGTACGCGTGAACTGTACGCGTGAACTGTAGGTTCCTTACGTCTCTGTTCGGGACGTAGAGTATTTTTTAACCAAAAACAAATTCTTTTAATAACGGCTCTTAAAAAAAATGGAAAATAAAAACACTGAAAAGTGAGTTAAAAACTGAAGAAACGTTTGAAAATAGAATAAAAGAATGCTTGGCTATTAAAAGTGTTAAAAACAACAACTCGACTGTTTTAGATTATCTCTAATGGATAAACTGCATATGATGTATATTTTTTTATCCAATATCTGTTAATTTTTAATAAATTTTTAATTTTTTTAAAGATAATATTGTTAAAAATGTTCCGTTTGTTTGACAGCAAAAAAAACATGCTCATATCTTGAATACTATAAAAAGTACGGGAACGTTTTTCGGACTAAAATTGTGTAAACTGTCAAATAAAATCGTTTGCCGAAATAAAGAAAAATTTGTCACATTCATATGTATTTCAATATTGAACTTAATTCTCAAATAAACATTTGCATTTAGTTTTTTACAATTTAACATATTTCTGGTTTTCATTCCAATAGTTTTTATTTATTTCGAAGAAATGTTTATGCTTTGCATTTTCTTTGCTAACTTGTAAACAGCTGATTTTAAGCAGTTTGACACTTTTATAATTTGTACCAGAAGAAATTTTTCGGACCAAAACTTGCAACTTTTGACAGATGGGGAAATGCGTTTAATCTCTCAACTGCACTCTCTTTTACCATTTTTTCAAGTACGGGAACGCTTTTCGGACTAAAACCCGCAAAAGTGGTAAATTGGACAAAAACTTTAGAGTATGGGAACAAGCATATTTATAGAAATTTAATTCTTAGTACAATGAAGTTTTGAATATAACATCGTTACCTCAAGAAAAAAAAAACAATTCCAATTCATAATATATTTCATTCAATGTTTTTTATCAGAAAGTTCTTGAAAGTACTTGAAAAAATTATTGAAGTAAGCCATTAGCTGAGGTTTTCTGGTATACTAGCGCAACCGACAGACGTTGTCCTGCCCCAATTCAATTAATTCATTTGTGATCGTTTTGTGAATTTGTGATAAGTGTGTAAGTTCCCAAACAAATTGCCGTTCGAGAAACATATGCCAGACGTTTCGTTTTAATCTGAAATAAAGCCTTTTTATTTATGTGTAGGTGGTAACAGGTGGTGTGGCAACTTTTATTCTTTTATTATTTGAGATATTAACCTTGATGCAAATCTTGTAAATTTGATGGCCTTAGATGTTACCGTTCCTGAGATCTTAAGAGACACCGCAAGAATGATTTTGTGTGTATATAAGGGCGGTAAAAGTAGGCGTGGCAATATTTATGTACATAGTGACCACCACTTGGTCTCATAGCACATTATAAAAACCAAGTTTCATTATGAAAACATGCACAACTCAGGAATTATAATTATTTCTGAAAAGTGGGCGTAGTTACAGTTCAACCACGCCTATTTTTGTTGAGTTACCGAGAGTAATCATACGAACTAAATTAAAAAATTTGAGTCCAATACAACCGAATTTGTCTGAAGTATAGCGTTGTTAAAACACCTCCCCCCCTCTAAATTAGTAACGCAGTTTATGGACGACCCCTAACCAGAGCTGGGTGTTTTGCGAATGCAATTACTTTCCAATTACAATTACAATCTTTAAAAATTAACGATTACGATTACAGTAATTGTAATATAAGAAAACTAATTACAATTGTTGTAATCAATATATTTTTGTTATCAATGAAAATGACAATTAAAATTATTGTAATCGTAATCATGGTTTTTTGTAATTTAATAACTTAATATGTAAGTTATATTACAAATAATGGTGTTTCAAAAGAAAATGTTTATGTGAAAGTCATGTAATTTAAATGTTGTCTAGTTTTTCTCCTTACTAAAAAGCAAATACATTGCAATTTTATTCCGAAACTATTTTATTTCGAACAATACTTTTTTTCAATGAAATAAATCAAAACGATTTCAATAATAAGGAATGTAAAAATAAGGAGAGAAAAACTTATTAATTCTGAAATATTAAAAAAAAATATTTGCCTTAAATAAGACTAATTTCTCGAATGAAAAATTATAAAGAACGTGCCGTCGTGGACTATTCATTATTCCAGCAGGGCCCCACCACAAATAAATATTCTAGAAAAGATCTTCTTTGTGAATTACATCATTTAAGATTACGATTATAATTTTAAATTGAAATTGTAATTTATATGTAATCAATTGCGAAAGTAATCGATTACATCCCAGCTCTGCGCCTAACACACATGTGTGATATGCAATTTATTATATGTAATCCTTAGATGTAAGATCAAATTATAAAATAAGTACTGTTATTTTAGAACATAATTTTTATTATACTAAAAAAAAGTTATATAGTACGAATATGAGTACAAATTCAAGGTAGAATTTTGTTAATTATATACTTAGATCTGTCCCGCTTAGCATATGCTTAACATTCAAGGATCTGTGTCGAAAAATGTAGTTAGACACTTTTCGTATATTTTTATACATATTTCATACCATCGAAAGACACTTCTCGTATTTTGTTTTATTATTTCTGATCTGAGTAAAACGATAGAAAAGGGTTCATGAAAAATATTTTCTTGTGACGTCAAAGGATTAAAATAAATAACTTTTACATCTATTTTAATATTATTGCAGTATTTTGTTATCTCAGGAATGGATTTCTCACAAAACAATAATAAAGGCAACTGCAACATTAAAAAGTAAAGACAAATCAAATTTTTAATTTCTCTTTATTAACGGTAAATGCAATTTTATTTCAAAAGACAAAATCAATTCAGCAACCAAAACAATTCATTTATTCAAACTTCAAATCGATCTTTTCGGAACGCATCGCACCGTTGCCACCTTTGAACCGATATTCTCTTTGTTCGCATTTCAAACGCCTCTGCGCTATGTAACAATACAAAAAACAACACGAAAGTGTGATTGTCAACATGAAGATCGAGGTTGTTCATGATTTATATCTAAATCGACTTTTCTATGGAGCACTAGAAGCCGCACCTCGGTACACGCTCAAGATTACTTTTGTACAAGTTTAAAGGAAACATTCGATCGATGCAAGTTAATTGCAAACAAATTGTAGTTAATAATCACTGAAAGTCAGCCAAGGCGCTGCTATTTGGTAACAGTATCCAAGGAGTATGCTAGTGTCTGTGAGTGTGTGTGTAACTTTAGCGCTCCCTTGCGTGTGGGCGCCTATAATGCTCCATTTGAGAAACTCTTTTAACGCCGCGGACGATCACAATGCAACCAAACAATCCCAAGAAACGATCGCTATCAATGAGTAGAGGCATTATTTTTTTTTTTATCTTATAACTCTTTGCTCGCCATGACTGGAATTTTTTGCTGGCTTAAGCGACAATTTATGAGTCTTGAATGCAGTATTAAGATAGCATTAAGGCGGCAATTAATTGACCAAATTAATTTTCTGATTACGGTTGCAAATTTTGGAATGGGAAACACGAGATTTTTGTAAAATCATTATTAATCATTATTAATCTTTGTGCAGATTGTCATTAAAATATTTTGTTAAAGTTAAAGTATTGGCAGTTCTTAAAGTTCGGGTTCGTTATCCATAAAGTAAGGATGCGCGTGTCCCTAGCGTATCTTTTTATTAGAAAGTAAATTAACATAATTTTTAACAGCTTGATCCACACTCTTGAACAATATGCATTACACAATGTATATAAGTTAAGACAGTGAAATGATTAACTTGTCACCGACTTATATCTGCCATCTTAATGTGCCTAATAATGATGTTATTGGCAGCAATATTCAAATAAGATTTAAATTGCTTGAAGCCACTTAGCTGTGCTCTGCTCGCTGCTGCTGTTGCTACTGCTACTACTGCTGCTAGACGCTGAGTCTCGCTGCAATAATTTATTACAACTACGAACAATTGATTTATTATTTTGGAAAATCGAGAATATGTCGATACGTAATCAAATTGGTTTTATATTCCTTGCCGCTCTTGCCTGGAATACGTCGCACTGCGATAACTTTTTCCCACTACCCGAAACTTACTTTCCGCCCGCCAATACTGACTGACTCGACAGTCTATTTACATTTTCAGGCACTGCATCTTCCAGTCCACCCGCCACGCCCCTTCTTTCACTCGCACGATATTTGCATAAAATCAAATTTTTTATGACGTTATTTGCCTTTCTTTCTTCTGTGTTTTTCATACACTTTGAAAGCAAAAAGAGGAAAATTTCGATTAATCCATGATTTCAAAATTATATGCACTCATAAATATTTATGGGGCCCCCTTTTTTATTTTATTATTATTTTTATGCTCTGTGCTCGTTGAATATACTCATCTTGTCGTTGGCGGAGGCAGAGTCGTCGACGTCGTCGTCCTTTTGTTCCTGCACGTTTTTGGCTATGTTGTAGTTCGTTCCTCGATTCGTTTATCCCTTGAGTTTAATCTTTAAAATATTCAATTGGGTGCACCCAGTGACTGAATACTACTACGACAGCGTCAGCGACAGCAGCAACAACAATGCTACAACAGCAGCAGCAGCAGCAGCAACACTTCGAATGTGAGCTCAGCTCGCTAAAGTAAAAATATGTATGAAAGTAACACAAAAACTCAATATCGATCTGCATGTAAAAAAGCAATTTATATGTTAAACCAAGAGCAGGTTGAAGTGTTTTTTTTTTATGGGGGTGGGTAAGTGTGTGGTGTTTGGATCATTGTATACATTGTCACCAGGAAGACAATTGGTAAAAAGGTTTTTTGTGGTCCTTTATTTTGTTACTCTCAAGCTTACGGTGTCAATAACCAGCATCAAAATCGATCGATTAGCTAAAAATTGCAATGCTTTCAAAGGCATTAAAGAATTAAGTTATATTGACAGCGAAGAGTAATGTGATATGACTCGGGTTTTTTGTAAAAATTGCCTCAAAGAAATTTTCATGTTTATTCTACGTTCTAAATTAAAACATATCGTGTATGACTAAGCTTCGAGGCCTGCAAGTCCTGTACTAAATAGCTTGAAATTTATGCCTACACTGAAAAAATATGTTTTAAAATTTACGAATTATATTATTAATTTGACAAATTTTTTGTTCAAAATAGAAATAACAATAGATTTTGTTAAAGTAACAATAATATCTTTTGAAAATTTATAAAATTAAGGCATTCTTTTTTGAATGAAAAATAAATACATTTGTCAACTTTAAGGTAGTAGTCCATGTGACGTATTCCAAAAATCAAATTTTTTTTCTTTTATATTTTTCGCAATAAAAATATCTCAAAACTATACTCTAAAAGTTTCAAACCGAAATTTAAAACATTTTTAACGTAACAGCCAAAAGAAGAGGGCGCGCCATAATTTATATGGAAGTGCTGTGAAAACTGAGAACACGTTTTTCTCGAAACTACGTTTTCGAAACTGCGGGAAAACTGACTAAAAGCTATTCAACCGATTTGGCTCAAAATTGCACCCGTTATTTTAGACACACATAGCTAAATCCGGAACCTTTAAAACATTAATTGTTTTAGCAATGAGTTTATTCTTTTAGGCAAATAAAAAAGTTTGATTTAAAAATTTTTTTCACAAGTCCGCCACTTCTTATTTTTTTAATATGCATATTATAGGTTAGGCCTACAATTACACTACAATTAAGCCTGCAGAATGATATTCTTGTTGAATTTTGTATAACAAATGGCTACATAAGGCTAGGTGCTTCCCAAAACAACTCACGTTTTTTTCGAGGACTCTACTTTGATATCAATAGTTATAAGCAAGTTAATGTAAAATGAAATCAAAACAAATTTTTAAGACACCAATAAAAGTATGTACAAATTTCGAAACGATCGCATTTTTTTTCTTATTTAAAACAATTTATGAAGAAACGTTAAAATTTCAGTCGTCACACTGGGCTACTACCTTAAGTTTTGTTTGTTAGCTGCTTAAAAACTTACTATTTTTGAGACATAATCGCCATTAAAAAACACTTTTTTCGTTCATCTCCAGAAACAAATTGTCCTCATTGCACAAGTAGAATAAAAGTTTATGTGTTTCGTTAGCCAACATCAATTTCTGATGTATTTTAGCCCTTTAGGTAAAAAGTAAAAGTTTTTTATTAGTTTCTTCAAAAAGTCACTTTTAGAAAAGTTACTCGTGCATCACACACCTCGCATCGCAAAATATTTAAAACTTAAAAACTATCAAATAATGTAATGACACAGTTTTTCTAGTTTCTCGTTGATTCAGAGCCTATTCACCAAAACTGTGTCCTAACTTTTTTAGAATAAATTTTAAAAACTGCAAAAAATCTCTAGTTTGTACACTCCTAGCTTGTAAGGAACAACTCATTTCCAAATAAAACATCCACTTTTGATAAAAACCGATGGATAAATTTTGATTCAATCGATAATTTATTAGGTAAGTACAATTGACAAGGCACTTAAATCAACGGAAATTTCAACTTTTGGTAACATAAATAATAGGAGTACTAACTTCATTGCTAAAATTTCAGAAATCGGAAATTTCCGATGAGTTGAAATGAGCGACCGTTTGTAATGTTTCGTTTTTTGCACAAGCTTAAAATCGAAATTGCTTCATTTCGTTGGTGGGCTTGTTACCAAAACAAATAACTACACTTTAAAAAATAAGTGTAAGTTTACGACTATTATAGTAGTAATAATTTGTTGAAAATTCAATAGAATTGTATTTTTCCCACAACTTTTAAAGTAGTCTTTAACTTTTTCAACTAAAACGTAAATTAAAGTAAAATTAAACACATGTTGTTTTATTTTGCTACACTAAAAATATCAATATAAATCAATTTTTGAAGCAATCTAAAAAAATTTCTAAATTTAGCATAAATTTCAGTAAAATTAAACACCATAAGTTGGATTTTGCTACAATATCAATAGTAAAAATTTATACTACTACATTAACTGTTTTAAAATGCAGCGATTGTTTAACTTTCAACAACGGTAACAGTCGTGCATGCATACATTTATTTCTCATTCCAGTTTGCTTATAATCGTGTAAGGACTTTTGTTTTTAGTGCTGTTGTTTTTATTAAAATTAATTATGTTAAGCACAAATATTTTCAGTCAGCTAAAAAGTCAAGTCAAGCAATATGTCTTAGTAAAAATATGTGAAAAAAAATTTAAGTATTAGTGCATAAAGAAGATAAATTTAGTGAGCTTATTTCCAAAATGCAGTAGCATCCCAGTAGCGGATGGAATATATTCCGAATATATGAAGCATCAATTACCTTGTAATGACCACTACTTCCGACTATATTACCTTACTATGCATAAAAGGCCTTACATTTAACATTGAATGAGACAGGAGGTAAGTGATCGCCTCCCTTCAGCATTACCTAGAAGTTATGGAGTAACATACTACTTGTATTAAGTTATAAAAATCACTGCAATACTTTTCCTTGTATGCTACATTACAGGGAATGAGGTATGAGTTAATTACTTCTGCTATATGCAGACGCATTACTTTTTGAAAAAAGTAATGCTTCCTTACCTGGTAATTTATTCTGTATTAGTTTTATGGTAGCCACTGGCAAATCCGCTGCTGGGACAGAAACAGCAGCAAAACTGTTGCCTACAAATATTGTAGTAAATTTCAACAAAAACTTTTTAGAGTGTATGTTAAAAAACTTGTGCTTTCTGCTTTTTTATAGAAAAATAGCAAAACTAAATTATATGAGTCGGCTACAACAGAAATTATGATTATTTTGTTTTTGCTCGCATGCATTGCATAAGCTTTTAGGAGGGGTTTGACAGAATAATCTTCTTTTTATCGAAATTATCATATTCACAACGACTCACACTCATTACACAGATTTGTTTTTGGTTACTGAACACATCTTCTATACGAAAATTTCTAACGATTATCAATAGATTAACTCAATAGGTGATTAAATTTAATCAAACTTCGGAAAACCAAAACAAAAACAATTGCACTGAAATTTTCGTAAATTTCAGCATTTCGGAAACTTCAGCAGAGGATTGAATACCCTAAATGTTATAGCAGACGCCCAAAAGAAGCATGGCACAAAAAAGTATATACACTATTTGACAGCACCACCCCTGAGTCGATTTAGTAGTTTCAGAGAAGACACACACATCTACTTATACACACAAAAAAAAAACTCGTCAATACAATTGTTATTGCATAGTTACTATTTTTTCGTTTGAAATTACCGATCAAAAATTGTAACTTAGCAACTGTAACAGTAAATCTAAATGATTTGAACAGTTTAAGTTGGGCGTTAATATAAAAAACAACTTATTTCGTAAGTTCCGTTGTTGTTGCACAATTACTATTTTTTCGTTTAAAATAACTGAGCAAAAATTTTGACTAACAATTGTGACAGTAAATCTTAGCGTTTCGAACAGTTAAAGTTGGCAGCTCATTTTGTTTTCATTGACCTTGTTTTTCACATTATTCCAAATATGTTCTAAAATTTTCTAAAGTAAATACTTAGCAAAACTGTTATGGGGTATGATATAAAACTGGTATCGAACCAAACTTTTTTTAAACGAATAAAATAGGAAAATGTATGACTTCTTGTTAGTATCACAGTAAAAACATTGTAAAAATTGTTACTCAACAACTTTTGCGGTAAGACAACTGCATATTTGTAATCTAAAAAGTTTTGCAGTAAATTCACAGAAAAAAATTGTTATTAATCAATTTCTATACGGTACGTTACAATTTCTTAACGGTAGAATTTACAATTTCATCATTTGGCTCGTTTTCAAACGACAGTTTACCGTTCGTATCGGTAGAATTTACTGCAAATTTTTTTTCTGTGTATGTGGGCTTCTTCATATATTTCGGGATCTGGCAACATTAATGTCAATCCAGTCGATCGCAAATGTCAACAAAAATACATCGATGAACTCAATTCGACTTTTGGCGATGAAGCAAAATCAAAAACCTTTGTATATCGAGTATATCGTGTGTATTTCGTGAAGGGTGTTATTGTACCTTGATATTTTTTTCCATTTCTTAACTTTACAAAACACATAAAAGCACTAAATCTTGCGAAGAAAATAGAGAAAACATTATTCGAAACTTTTATTTTAGCTATTGGTTGTTTGATTTTGTGCTCACGAAATGCCAACTAAATATGACTGCATTTATTTTTTACCTAGAGTAGATTTGACCTTTTTGATAAAAGTAATGTACTACTATTAGTTTCAATGCTCCTTTAAAAATCGAAGAAATCTGTGCCATTTTTATTAAAAATGTAATGTTAACTGACTTGGTAATAAGTTATAAGGTTGTTCTAAAGTTGTAACTAGGGATGTGACGGATGTCATTTTGCAGATGCAAGACTCTTCCTTGAGGATACGGATAAATGAAACTCATTTTCTTGGATGCGAATCAGTGATCTGCAAGCGATGGCATTTTCGCTACTTGCAATCTACCCTCAACAAATACAGTGACAGTCTGACCGCACTACGCAAGCGCTGCGATTGTTGTGTCGAACATACTTGCAACATTGAAGCCAACTGTGTATGGGCGTGTCGTAAGACCACAATAATGCATGTTCGAGTTGTTGGTTTGATAACCAGCGCAGGGTCTTTTCAACTTCTGGTATGCAATGGTAGGTATGGTCATTTACAAGCAACAAAACAAAGACATAAAGCGTAACTCCTGCATAAAAAACAGCGCTTATTTTGTTCTCCGAACACAAAGTATTTGCAGTAACATTGCAGTAACACTGCAGTTACTTTGCGTGACTTTTGAGAGCTTGTAGCTCATAAGCTAATGGTTCAATTGAGCTGATTTCTTTTTTAAAATAAATTATAAAGTTTAATTGAGTGAGTAATAAAATTTGTTTAGTAAATTTTTAAAGATATTTATTAAATTTAGTTTTTTAAGAAATTATGTCAGACGCCATTTTACTATAAAACACCTTTAATCACTGATTTTGATAAGATTTTGTATGCATGCAGATCTTTAATAAAGCTACAACTTTTGTTCAATTGTTCAAAATTTTGAAATAATAGAGTCACCACCTACTAATATGTCTTTTCAAGAGTTTAAAACTGATAAATGACGTTTAAAACTCTTGAAAAGACATATTATTAGGTGGCAACTCTATTATTTCAAAATTTTATAATTTTGAAATTCTGACAACGGATTCGAATTCAGCGACCCATTTTTGGTGTACCATTTTTTTTGCCAGCCCCGAATTCATAAAACTACAAAAAATGAAGGTGGTAACCCTATCCACCATCTTGAATTTTAAAATTCTGACTTTAGATTCGAAATCAGCGATCCCTTAATACTGATAAATGACGTTTAAAACTCTTGAAAAGACATATTATTAGGTGGCAGCCCTATTATTTCAAAATTTTATAATTTTGAAATTCTGACAATGGATTCGGATTCAGTGACCCATTTTTGGTGTACCTTTTTTTGCCAGCCCCGAATTCATAAAACTACAAAAAATTAAGGTGGCAACCCAATCCACCATCTTGAATTTTAAAATTCTGACTTTAGATTCGAAATCAGCGACCCCTTAACACTGATAAATGATGGTTAAAACTCTTAAAAATACATATTATTAGGTGGCAATACTGTGGTAAAAATTTAGGTGGCAACCCTAACCTCCATCTTAAAATTTAAAACTGTGACATTATATTCGAAATCAAATCCGTTGTCAGAATTTCAAAATTACAAGCATTCGCAAAAATGAAAAAACCCAAGGTGGCAACTCTATCCGCCATCTTAAATTTTATAGTTTGACATCATCTTCGAAATAAGTTACCCCTAAAACTTCCTAAAACTATTTACTCTATTCATACTGAAGTAATCTACAAACACTTGAGTAAAAATGCTGTGTACGCGCTGATTTCATCGTTCGTAAGCTTACTTTTGTATCACTGCTTACCCGAAGTTGAAATCAACCTGCAATGGTACACGAGGCAGTAGCTCAAAACAATGCATAATTATAACGATTGCCGTTCGTGCGCTGTGGTTTATACACATAATTATTTTATGCAAACATCTATACTTTCCACTGAAGTCGAAGCACACATCACACAGTGTTTGACTATGGTACTATTGGCTAATGCAACATGCTTGATGTTGTAAGTGAGCTCGATGGCGTTAAATATGTTGCATGGTATTAATGATATTGAAGTCATACAAAAACCAAGTATGTACTGAGTGTAAAAGCAGTTGCAGTTCATCGCTGCAGGTCTCTGATGCGAATATAATTATGTTTAAAAAAAAAACATAATGCGGAGGTTTTCAATAAAATTAGAAATATATTTTTTTATAATCCTTAGTATTCATTTTTTTTAATTTAGAACTCGTTTGATGTATAAAATAAAAAACGCATTCATTTACTAATAAAATTTTTTTGCCATTGTCATATAGAGCCATTGTCAAAAATTTCTGACAATTCTGAATATTTAATTGTTGAGTATTTACCTTAATAAATAGGTTTTAATATATTATACTCATCTACAAATAGGGTAACAGGCTATCTGTTATTTTGTTAGCACTTACGTCAACTGTGTCTCACACATATTGTAATAGATTACTAATTAGCATATAAGGAATTGAAACGTAATGAAACATAAGAAATAAAACTCTCTTATGAATCCAGAACTGAACGCGAGTACATCGCGAACATAAAAAGTTCGGCTAAAAATATCCCTGGTGACCATCTAAAGATCAAATTTAAAAAAACACATGGAATTTCATAACAATTAAAACTTGTTTTGCTCTTTCTCACGTACGACTCTTTCAGATGTCAGTTTTCCTTGTAAGCCGACGATATATTTACAATGCATTTGCTATTAATTAGACGAAATCTACAAGCTATTTTTCATACACAAAATTTAAAGATTTTTAACATGCAAATGAAATCTGATACATAGGAAACATTTTTTCATATTTTTTTATAAAGTAATAAAAACTTATTATTTATCTCCAAAGAGTAAGCTCGTAAGGGGTCGTCCATAAACTACGTTACCAATTTAGGGGGGGAGGGGTTTTGAAATGCACTACGATAAGTAACGGTAGGGGGGGGGAGGTGTTTAGATATTGTAACGTTACCAAAAATTAAAAAAATCGACGAAAAACCTCTAACTAATAACACAATAATTTCAAAAATTTTTAACCTTACATGTTTATGTTTGATCGTCTAAATTGATGGTTAACTTTTGTTTCAACGATTTCTTCCACCACCTTTTCACTCGACACAGGAACCTTTTGGTATTCCTTCACCATCTCAGCACACGTCTGAAAAATATGGGTCTTTGCTTTTGCGACAGGCTTTGACGTTAAGGCCTGAATGTTCTTGATCAAAGGAGATACCGTATGACATGTACTGTCCTTCTCAGAAAGAAGAAATCGGTTCAAGGTCGTGTCCTACCTGCGGCTTGTATTTCGTTTTTAAAACTTCTATGAATTGCCATAAGTTTGTATTATATCGTTTACAATAAATCGGAATAAAAAATACTATTTAAATAAATCAATTTTCAGAAAGCATTTACACAAAAACACAGAACTTGATGCAGCTTGGGTGCACCCTTTAAGGGTACTCTGTCAAAGACCAGGTGAATTTATTTGCGTTAGAAACGAGGATTCACCTGAATGGGTCGACATATGTAGAATCCGATGAAAAATTCTATTTTGAAGAATACTCAGCAAAGCTACCAGCTTCTCCTATCCCAGTGATTGAAAGCATCGAATCTTGGATCCCAGATGGAATAGCTTTTACAGATGATATTAATTATTGATTTTTTTCCAATTGTTCCTTTAATGTATCTAGTCATACTAGTCACTAATACTAGTGAAAATTGTCAGAGCTAGTCAAAATATATAATCATTCGAATGAATTAATTTCATATGTCACGTTACTTTATGGGGGGGGAGGGATTTTGAAAAGCACTACGAAAAGTAACGCAGGGGGAGGGGGGGGGGAAAACTGGAAAATCAGTAACGCAGTTTATGGACGACCCCTAAGAGTATGCTCGTAATGCACTATAAGAAACAAGGAATACAAGAAGCATTTATCATCGAATATTTTAACTCTTTGCGGAGTTCTGCAAGAGTTACTGATGCTTATTTGAAAGAAAAAAATTAAGTCGCACAAATTAATTAGCAGTCGAGAAAAAACTTCTAACATTTTGAAATTTTTTTTTTAACAAAACCTCTTAAAAAAAATTTCAAAGTAGAGCACTTCAAAGCCGAGTTTGCCGATTGGGAAGTAAAATATACTGCTGACTTTCACCTTCAAAGTGTGAAGAAAATATGAGAGTTTCGTGGTTAGAAATCTTGTACTTAAATTGAAACTTGTGTGTACAACGTTCACTACTGTAACCACTGGGCTATTGCGCATTAAGAAACAGAAACGATAAACAAACATCTGAATGGAATCGCCTAATAATAATTGGCCTTACTTTGTATTACGAAAATGAACACCAACGACAAGCAAAACACGAGAAGCAATAGAATTTAGTATAGTAATAAGTATTGCTACTCGTCGTTGATATTCATTTACGTTATACGAAATAAAGCAGTTAGTATCCAAATGTACTAGAATTTAGTTTAAATTGTATTAAGAACAAAAAACAATACATAAAGCTGTAATATTTCTTTTGGCTTAAATTTTAATAAAGTCGAGTTTTAATTATGAGTTAGTTTTTGCAAGGTTTGAAAGGATGCAGTAATTTTTTAGCTGTACTAAAATTTAGTTCAAGATTTTTCACAGTGTTGACTTTTTCGATTATAAATAAGAATTGCTTGGGCTGGTGGCTAGAAAATCTCATAATTTGCTTTCCTCCTCTTTGTAATTATATATTTTTAAAAAAATTTACAAAATAAACTCTTTCAAATATCTGTCTACCCAATACCACAACGCATAAAGACAGAGGGACTACAAAATTTTTTGTTAGTTTAGCTTAAAGATCGAAGTTATTAATGTAATCAAAAATAGTATCTTTTTCACACGTATTCGCATCACGGACAAAAAGACTTGGTGAAAATAGGCAAGATTAATCGATGAAACGAACAGTGCTAAAAGATGGGTTGATCAAAAACCAATCAGTTCTACATTTTTATTACTTTTAAGAGACGGAATCAAACTGTTCATACATGTTTCGAA
Organism: Dichetophora obliterata; assembly: GCA_963920525.1. Classification (NCBI taxonomy): domain Eukaryota; kingdom Metazoa; phylum Arthropoda; class Insecta; order Diptera; family Sciomyzidae; genus Dichetophora; species Dichetophora obliterata. Next base: position 2,012,629 of record OY986439.1, read on the forward strand.
AAAGAGTTATTAAAAAAAATGCAACTTTACTTTGTTTCGTCCAAAAAATTTTGGTAGCTGATGAAGATGGCAAAATTTACACATATAATTAAAAAATTTGCTAATAAAGTTTATAAAACTTATTGTTCCTAATTAATTTTTATATTAAAGAAGGAAAAAAAGTTTTACTAACAGGAGAGAGTCCGCGGACGCGTGACTTGATTACACCATTTCTAACCCCACCGAATAACTACAATAAGAAGATACCATTCTGTAACTTTGAACTCCAGAAATGTAACAGAATTAATATCAAGAGTATAGCACAAAAAATAGTTCGTTTTTAGTAGCTGTAAAATTGTTATATTTTTTATTTATATTTTCATTTCGTTTCATTCCTCTCTTCCACCTATTAGTTCAACCTTCTAAAAAATATAAAAAAAAAATCACTTACTAGATTTGGTTTTATGATTGTCCATAAGAAGTCATAAAATTCTAAATAAGAGCTGTTATTTCTTGTTATACAGAATGCTTTTAGCCATTTTCCGCATATGCGTGAGCTTATTTTCCATTTTTGCCTATTCTTTGTTGTTGCAACATTTGGCCCATTTTTTTATACATGCTATATGTAGTGTGGTGGTGGTGATTGTTGGTACATGCAAGGAACATAAAATGAAAATTGGAACTTTTTACGATGCTCTACAAAACAAAACAAGTATATTTTTACGACTTTTCATTATGCCGAGTTACCAAGCAAAAATTCCGCAAAAATTTACATCTAAACATGAGATTCCGAAAAAATGCAAACTACAACCAAATCCCAAATTAACAGCAGGAAAGTTATGACGTTGACACTTTCTGGCGACAGTTAACATAGTCCCACAACCCCATCGTAAAGTCAGGCTATTGACTAGGCAGGCTCAGGCACTCCCACATATGATGCCCCACTTTCCCCCATTCGGACCACAAAAGCGAAGAAAAATAAAGAAAATGGCAAAAAAACAAAAAGTATACTACCGAAAAAAGCGCTCAAGCAAGCATAAACAGCAAAAGCGTGCATCATGGTCGAAATTGACAAGTTCCGAAGCCTGACAGCTGCTCAGCTACAATCATGTGTGTGAGTGTTTGTTTGTTTGTGTGTGTTGCCAATTTGCCTGTCGCATGCGTTGTCATCATGTTGAACACATAAATTTGTTGTCTCGCCTTTATTAGTTTTGAGGGTGTTAAAAGGTCCGTTCAGTCAGCAGCGTATGAGCGATTTTATTTCCTTTTTGCGCTTCTATTTGCCTCAGAGTTTAGCTTTAATTCTGCTACTTTCAGAAAATCTAACACGCTACACAAACAAAAATATAACCAGGGTCGCATGTCGCTGCTATTTGAAAATTTGCTTTGACACACATTCTGACAATTTTATGTTTTTTGTATAAAATTTGACAGCAATTAAAATTACAGTATTTGTTTAAAAATATAGGATATTATTAAGCATTTCTAACATTAATTTAAAACGTTAACCTCGTCAAAACTTTTAAGAAACACTGCAACTCTGCTCGAGTAAAAAAGGACAGCTGCGGTTGTGCAGATGCTATTATTACTGCTCCACTTAAAGCTTGTTCAAACTTCTGTACTTAGGCGAGGTCTTGTCGTGCCAAGAGTTCACTACATCTACAGCTAAAAATTACATCAAAACTCCTCTAAATTCCACCGAACCAACACAATTAACCAACATCCACCCCAACCAGGAGGAAACTCAGTTGTGAGAGACGGTAGAAAAGTTGTTACTAATTTGCGCAAAGATTGTTTTAAAACTTTTCAACATCCTCTGAAAACGCTTACATTTCGCGAACTTCCGCTTCCAGTTGTTGTGTCAACACATGTTGCAACATAACCCCCGATAAGGATGAGTCGAATGAAAAGGAAGCCCCTTTAGGTGTCAAACTGTTGACATGCTATCAAAAATGAAGCTGTACGCGCCTTTGAGGACGTAGGTCCTTGTATTTCAGTGCGAAGCATGTCTGCTAGAACATTTAATTGTGGAATACAATTATTTTCGCATCGTGCTTCGACATTTGTATAAAAAAAAACAGAAGAAGCCAAATTGTGAAGAAAAAGTTTTGAGAGGTGGGAAGCCGAATTAAGAAAATAAAATATTTTGCAGAATGTAAATCTTAACGTACTTATAATTTTTCACTTCCTATGAATTGCTACTTAATGCTTAGGTTCTAGCAAAACAATCGAAGAATTTACAGTGCATATTTAAAGCAGAAAACTGGAAAATAAATTTTATGTTGAGGTAATAGCAATTACCTTAAGGGGGCAGTGTTGTCCTTTTGGGCATATTTCTAAGATTTTTTTAAATCGAAAAATTTATTTTGGCAATCTGTATAAGTAAACAAAATATTTTTTTTTTTAATTTTTTACATAGATATGGCGAAAATAGGGATAACTGAAGGCAACCCTGGATTGATTTTTCAGCTCTGGAACGTCTGAAACAAAAAATTCAAAATTCTTTTTAAAATTTAAGCTACTTATGCTTATCGGACATTGCGTCCAACAGTAAAATCAAATATTTAAGGCAACCACAAAAAACAAAATTGCGAAATTTTGAATTGTTTACCTTTTTTTATGTAAGGTCGCATAAAAAAAAGTTTAATATAAATAGATATTTATAATTTTACTGCGAGATACCACATATGGGCATTTGCATGGTCGCGCACGTAACGTTAGTACGCCTTTCTATTGTTTAAATAAATTTTTTTAAATAATGATTAAAACTTTTTGTCCTGTTTTAATTTTTGGATAGCACTCTAGCAGAACTGTATTTAGTGTAAAAGGTGAAAGCGATCGAAAGTATTGTCCCAACATATAAGCAAACAAAAAAGGGCGCGTTACGTTACAAAGAATAGAATTTGTTTTTGTCTGCATTAATATAAACGAAAAAAAATAGTTCGCTCGAAAAAGTATGAAACAAGAAAATATTCTTATCTGAAATTGTTATGTACAAATTATTCAATATATTTTTTTTTTTTCTATTATATACACAACTTGCACAAAATATATTTTACTGTATTAAATACTATTTATAATGATCTTTCACCTCATATATATGGTCATATGTGGCCCTTTAGATGTATAGCGTGATGCATTTTGCCCTAAGGCTTATATGATCGCCTACTTCTGTTAGAATGAGTTGTTTTGTTAAAGTAGGTTGCATACGACCACGGATATCTTCTGAAAATCACAATGAATTAATAGTAAATACAATATAATATATTATGTGTTTTTTGTTTATTTAATAGAAAAAAAAACATATTGAATAATTTGTACATAACATTTTTTAGTTCATGACTTTAAGTCCTCTAGAGGGCGCTTTATTACATTTAAAGTGACGTCGCATAGCTTTTAACCAGCAAACGATCAAAATGCTTCAAACGATACTTCATTTTTCAAATTATGATAAGTAGTTTAGAAATGAGAGTGGAACAGATGGACATTCATTTCTCGCCATTTCTCGCCATCGATGGTTTCGTTTCGATGTTTTCCTACCATATTCCTACCATAATCGATATAACTACGCCATTTCTTGTCCGATCGTCTTCGATAAACCAAAGTTGGAAAGGTAATAAAATTTTCACACATAGCTTATAATCTTAGTTTATCAAAAAAAAAAAAAATAACAATAAGAAACACGGTACCAATAGAACCCTCTGAAGACGAGGATCTTTTATCCGTCCTCAATGGGTTAACTTTGTTTAAAAACGTTTAAGTAAGATATGTGTGGATTTTATTATCTTTCCAACGTTGGTTTATTGTAGATAATCGGACAAGAAATGGCGTAGTTATGCCAATTGAGGTCTAAATCACAAAAAACCCATATAAAAAAGTCACACAAAAAATTCAAAATGCGCAGATTTCTCAAAAAATTTTTACGCTGATATTAATCTTTTTTAAAGCTTTAATTTTATTTTATTTTTGTTTTTGAAAATTCTTAGGAACAAAAACTTTCCTACGCATAAAGTGGGGTTTTGCCCAAAAAAGGAACTTTTTAAAAAAGTTCTGTGAAGCCTACGGGTGTACACGTTGTGAAATTCTTTTGGGGAAGGTACAACAATAAGCGAAAGAATATTTTAGACTGAGTTTATTTGTATGGAGACCGACCCGGCCTAAAGTACATTTCAGTAAAACAGAGCTGTAACAATTCGATTACGATTAGTAATCAATTTGATTATATTTAAAAAAAAAATATAATCATTATATAATCCTTGAGGGAGATGTTTTCGATTAGTAATTGATTACATATAGGACAACACCAAAAAAGATTACTTATTATCCAAGGAAAAGTATAAAACTTTCAACTTAATAGTACGTTCGAACTGGGCTGAAATTGCATACATTTGTGTGATGATTTCGATTGAAATTGTGAGTGTTCGTACTGAATTGAAATAATTTCGATTGACGTTTATTTATTTACGTTTTGGTAATGCAAGAGAAAAACATGGCATCGATTATTAATTTATTTATAATAAATCAACAAAATACGGGATTAATGATGAAGCTGAATGAAATATACAGCAGGAAATACACGAAACACGAAAGACAACGGCGGTTATTAAAAGAAAGGATCAAGGAACTGCAAATAAATATAATAAACTCAAGAAGACAGCAGTTGATGCTTCTTGCATTTTCAGCCAGACTTTCATCACAATGTCGTTTTGTGGTAAGCGGCGTTATTATAATAATAGGTATTTGCCTCCCTTGGAATAGCAACGAAGTATTATTGTTGCCAGATCATTAGCTGCAATATTTTAAGCCAGTCGTACACATGGACGAAGATGTGTGCTCTGCATATAGATGCGCCGCTTATAAAGATGCAAACAACACTTTCTTGTGGAACGACGCACATATAAGCCGCGCATCATCACACAACCCCGCCCATATGTGCGATAAGCTTTAGATGTCCAGTTCTCAACATATTATTTTGGCAGGATCGAACGAAATCTTTTTGGGAGTTGGATTGTCAGGTTAATGACGAAGATTTCTTTAAAAACAATTTTCGCATGAATCGAAGCACTTTTCAATGCTTGTGTGGAATGCTGAAGAATTTGCAGAAAAAGGACACGAACCTTCGGAAAGCGATTCCACTAGAAAAACGTATCGCGATTGCTTTATATGCAATGGGGTCATCTGCAGAATATCGAAGCATTGGGAACCTCTTTGGAGTTGGAAAATCCACAGTATGTGAAATTGTGCTCTAGTTTTGCTCACAAACTTGGAATACATTAAGTCCAATGTACATGAACTACTTTCCTTTGACAATAAACAAACTTGTTGATTGTGTTAAAGGTTTTGAGACCTTGGGGTTTCCCCAATGCATTGGTGCAATTGGTAAATTTTCACTTAATTTGTTAAATCCTGCTGTAATTAAACTACATCTCTATTTAAACCTATGCAGATGGTTGCCATATTGAAGTGCATCCGCGAGCACAAGACGCTACTGATTATTTCAATTATAAAGGATGGTATTCTACGGTTCTTTTAGCACTTGTTGACTACAGGTAATTTTTTCTCAGTGAATGTATATCTATAGTAAGTTGTTCTTCTAAAGAAAATGTGATTGCAGATATCGCTTCATGTACATCAACGTTGGAAGTCCAGGTAGAAGTAATGATTCTCAAATTTTCGAGAAATCATTACTTAAGAAGCAACTTTCTCAGTGTAGTCTTTTGGATGAAATGAGCAAACCAATATCCAACGTTAACGTCCCCATATTTATTTTGGGCGATTCGGCTTTTCGATTTTCAGCAAGGTTAATGAAACCTTATCCCTATTCCCTTGAACAAACCGAAGAAAAAAGAAAATTTAACTATGAACTCTCGAAAAGCAGAAGGGTTGTTGAAAATGCTTTTGGTCATCTCAAAGCTCGTTTCCGGCGTATTGGAAAGGGAATAGATAATAATGTCGCAAACGCCACTCTGGTTATAAAAGCTTGTTGTGTTTTACACAACTTTCTCAACGAAAAAAATGACAAAATTAATCACAAGTGGATAACTGCACAACGAATTACCGATCGGAGACGTCCAATGCCTGAAGAAACTGTCTCTCAAGGCAACAATGACCGCAGAGCAGAATCCATTAGGCAAGCCATCGCTTCTTATTTATGTAAGTTAATTTATGTAAATGTTAAACCGTTCTAATTTCATTTTAATCTATTTATAAATGAAAATTAACCAGTTCAAACTTAATTTAAATCCATACTATAATTATATTTAAATACCTGGGCGAGCAAACATAATGCAAAAATTTATGACTCATGTCTCGATACATAAGAAAAGCTAAATGAAGTGGAAAACCATACAAATGTTTTACGTGAAAAAAGCCGAGAAGACGATTTTTTTCAGAAATGAGACCTAGCTAGATCGATTTTTTGCCCCAGTTAGTTCCTATACTAAAAATTTAATCAAAATTGCTCGTTTAATAGTATAATATTCTTTAAAAACATAATAATTTTTTAATTTCATTAAGAAAAATTATAAATTTATTAAAACCTTATTAAATTAATTATATTAATTTTATAATTTCAATTATAAAGGACTAAATAATTTATTAATAATAATATATTACAATATATATTATTAAATCAATTTAGTGCTCCACCTCCTGGGTGTGCATTTAAAAAATTAATAAAAGCAGATTTCATTTCTTCTGAGTTCCTTACGTAAGATTTTAGTAATTTCGTTTTTTCTACTTCCAAGTGAAACAATTTTTCATCAGTTTGTCGTAAAACTTCTTCATGTCTCTTCATCTCCTCAGTCTGTTCTTTAATTGCATCACCGATTTTTTTAAATTCTGTTAGCAGATCTTTTTGAATATTGTGACGTTTTCTTTTTGTTGCAGGCTCGGCTGAACTCGACGGTGTTAATGATGGCAATGACTGAAGTGCTGACGGCGACGCAAGCGTTGACGATGGAGACGGCGACACTGACGATATCGGAAGTGGTGGCTCCGAATTATTGTCTGCAACTTAAATAAATAGATATAAATAAATAAATTACATCTAAAATGGATTAAATAATATATATATATATATATATATATATATATATATATATAAATAAATAGTATTTAAAACTTATTACTGCTTTTATAATTACCTTCTATATCCACGGTATCTTGGCTCTGAATGAAATCTTCCAAAATACTCTCTTCGACGACAACGTTGTTTATTGAATGGCATCCAATAATTTGGTGGACTTTACTAAATAATGTCCATTCAGATGGAGATCCACCAGATGGTCCCATATTTGACTTTTCTTTCCTGAAAGATATATATTTGTATAATTGAATCACATACTTCGAATTTATTACCTATACTTCGTAGTCAGGTTGTTTATTTTGATTTTAACTTCTCCTGGCGTTACCTCATGCCCGTGCTGTCGGAGCTCAAGCGCAATCTCCTCGTAAACGTGTCCATTCTTGCGGACACCACGCAATTCGTCCACTTTTTCCGCCCACACATTTAAAAGGAGCTCCTCGGCTCCAGGAGACCACAAACTTCTTTTTTTATAATTTCTTTTTTTTTCCATGATTTTTTAAAATTTATGACAGTTAGCAATTACCAATTTATTTCAAATTAAAATTTATGACACAATTCAAAAAGTCGTTAAAATTATTATTTTTTTACAGTATAATTTTGATTGACAACATATTTATTAACAGTGCTGCCAAATTTGGTGTCAATATACCTGGGTTGCCTTACAATTTAACTTAATTTCATGGTAAATTTCGATGAAATTAAGATTGGTTCTTAATTTCATATGACAGTATTTGTATGGCGAAATCAGGCAATTTTATGCTCGAAATTGCGCAGTTTCGGTCCAGTGCGAACGTACTATAAAATAAAAACGTCTATGTAAATTTCATGAAGTCGTCAAGAAAAAATAATTCGACTACTTTTAGAAATTATTTTTGATTCTTTTTGATAATTCGAAGAATTTTATTCTAAAGTATGGAATATTTTGTAAAATTTTATTTATAAATAAACATAGATATGTAAATAATTATTAAAAAAGATTTTTAAAAAAGAAGAAAGAAGACACAAAGTGCTCGACAAAATAAACAGAGCAAATGTTGCAATGCATTTTTCTCGTTCTTGTTTTTTGACAATCTTTGTTTAATAATTAAACATATCTATGTTTGTTTATCAATAAAATTTAACAAAATTTATAGTATTTTAGAATGAAATTTTTGAAATAGTCAAAAACAATCAAAAAAAATTTCCAAAAGTAGTCGGATAATTTTAACCTGATTACTCTTAATTCTTTTTGATTATTTTCGTAATCTGAAGTAATATAGTAATTACGATTACAAACAAAAAAGAATTGTGCTTAATCGATTATTTCACATTTTTTTAAAAAATAAATAAATTACTAATAAATACGATTTGTAATCATTATTTAACAGCTATGATACAAAATAATATATATAAATACATAAAAAAGGATTTTAATAGCTTTTTCAGTTTAGTGTAGTATAAATTAGATGGGTTGCTATTACCCTTTATTTATATTAAATTTTAAGGTGAAAAATTATTCGTTTTTAAACATTTTGCAAAAAAATATACTTTTTCCAATTCCCAAAGAAAATCTACTAGTCTTATCGCTTACAGTAAATTTTAAATCACAAAAAATCGTACAGCAGCTGAGCTATGAGTCAGACTTAAAATATATATCACAAAATATGAAAGTTCCTTATAAAGAGGCTGCTTTAATGCATTTTTTGATAAGAAAGTACTGTCCAAAAAGGTCTCAATGTCATAATTTTTCTTAAAGTTTTTGTCGAATTTAAGGAAATGCCTTTTTTATATTTTTGCAAATAAAAACATGTATTCATATTAAAAAGATTTTTTTAAAAAAGTGTTTAAATTTACACTGAGGCTTAAAAAAGTATCCATAAATTTTCCCAAACAGCAACACTGTTTAGGACTGACTCTTATGGTGTTATTATAAAAAGATAACTTTACCATGCTGTTTTAGGGATGTTTTCCTGTGCTTTTCCGACGTCTTTTGTAGTATACCTTTTGTTACCCATTTTGTTCCAATAATATGCAGATTTACAGTTATCAAACCTCAAACGTAACTTGTGAAATTTTTCAATCTACCATAAACCACATATAAATGTTTTACGCTCGTATTGGAACCAATATGAAGTAAAATCAAACATAATGCTATCCCTCTCCAGCGGAGTTTCCCAAATCTTTATCTCTGCTTCAAACAGCTGTTTCAAGACAGTGGTACCAAATTGTTATAAAGTTGAACTAAAAATGTTCCACTGAGACTTGATCTGATCTAGTGCCACGGGAATTCAGCTAGTGTCTTTTTTATTTCTTTTCTTATATTATTCCATTTAAATTTACAAACTTGTCTATTTTATTCTAGACATTGTGCACTTGTTAGTATTTTTTCACTTTTTCACTATAAAATTAATATTAAAGTTTTAACGTATTGCTGAAAAACAAAACCATAATAATCGACAAAAATATAAGTGTCCACTAAAAACATTTCCTGCGCTTGAAAAAATTTGGGAAAAAGACCTTCATACAAACCCCGCTGTAAAACGTGATTCTACGTCAAAAATTCCCGGTTTATACAAAAACAATTTATTAACGGCTACTTGCGAGGTTTTTTTCGACGGTCAACATCGATGGTTCATATAATATATACATTAGGGCGGGTCGATTTGTAGGGAGTGAAAAAATTCACCAATTTCCCTATGATTTCCGTATTCTATGGGTTATTCCATGAAAATTTGCCGAAGGAACCATACCTCCATCGTTAAAATCGAGTCCCCTACTTTTTGTTGGTAAAAAGTTCAAAAGTTACGGGCATTTTTGTCCAAATTTTGGACCATTTTTCCATTTTTCTCGTGATTTTTTCCAAGAATATTACTTTCATGGCCATTTTTTTGGCTCAATCCATTATTGAATTCAATTTACAATTCAAAACGAAGAGTTTAAGCCCAAATTTATCGAATTCGGTTGATTAATTCACGCGATATTGCTAAAACAAAATAACACATAAAACCAACTTTTTGATTTTTTTTTCCCTTTTTATTTTTTTTTTCTACAAAAATTCAAATTAAGAGCTAATAAAGTATCTATCAACCTTTTATCAAAAAAAAATATTTAGTTTGAGTGTAGTAAAAGACAAAATGTGAAAAAAACATTATTTTTTCTGAAAGTCTTGTTTGCTTTCAAGTCTTGGTGTTTTCGTACGGCTCTCTAATGTCGTCGCCATAGCGCCTTCTACATTCTTTCCTGCAACTCGTTTAGCAGTGGCAGCCAGCAATTGGACATGTCTTTCCGTTCCTTGAATGTGTAAAGGAATTTGTGGATCATCGAATTGAAAAAAAAATTGAGCCAAAAAAATGGCCATGAAAGTAATATCTTGGACAAAATCATGAAAAAAATGGAAAAATGCTACAAAATTTGGACAAAAATGCCCGTAACTTTTGAACCGTTGGACCAATGTTGGAGATTTTTTCTTTAAATTGATTAAAATGAGCTCACCTTTCCAACGCGCCTACTGGCGATTAAACCCGATCGATAGTTTTTGAGTTATGGATGTGAACGTGTAGGTAATATTTCATACGAACGTCAATTTGGGAAAAAATCTACCAACAAAAAGTAGGGGACTCGATTTTAACGATAGAGGTATGGTTCCTTTGGCAAATTTTCATGGAATAACCCATAGAATACGGAAATCTTACGGAAATTGTCGAAAAATAAATCGACCCGCCCTAATACACATATAATATATACATATAGTATACACAAATATACATTAAGGTGGGTCAAAAAATCAAATATTTTTTTAAAAAGTGACACGGTCCAATAAAAAAAAAATTCATAGCTCATCATTAATTGATTGTACAGAAAAATGTTTTTCAAGAATAAGCGTTCAAAAGATATTCATCATCAAACTTTAATGTGTACTGATTTTAGGAGTTTTTGATTAGACAATCGAAAAATTTCAATTTAATTTATGAATTTCATTCAAATATCATTTTTTTGTCTTATTTGAGTTTTATTTTCCAAATTTAAAAAAAAATCACTTTTTGATTATACCGTCCCATTAAAAATAAAGAAGAATATTGTCGAAGCTGTAAGGACTCGCGAAAGTACAGATTTTACAGCAAGAAGATTTTTAATTGATAAAAAAAATTTGGACTAAATTCAGCAAAATAACATAAGTGACTTTGTTTCTAAGAAGTCATTGAAACTTTTTGAGCTTTTTGATCTGCCGTATGATTTTCTTGACAAAAATATTCATTTATGGTCTACTGATGACAGTTATAATGAAAATAAAGAATTTTTGCACAATTGAAAATTGTTAATGATGTGGCAGAGCGAGGTGTCGCATTAGTAAGTGAATATAACCAATGCTTAGCAAAAAACGAAGAGCAAGTTGTTAAAGAGCATCGAAAAAATTACCCTACTTGCTACCAAAAATTGTTTGAAAATTAATGACTCATTTTAAAATTAAATAAAAAACTTTTTTACTAATGGAACATTTTTTTTCTCTAAAATTAAAACATATAGTATAATTATAATGAAAACTTTGCTTTTTTTATTAATAAATAATTAACTAAGCGATAAATAATATACAATTTATTTTTTAGATGTAGACAAAGATACTAACACAAAAAAAAAATTTAAAAATCTCAGTTGATGAAAACTAAAATTCCTGTAACTTTTCTGAAAACTTATAAATTAAACTGAAATTTTTTGATTATCTAAACAAAAACTTTTAAAATCAGTACATATGACAAAAATGAAACAGAATTCCCTAAAATAATCAAACTTAAATCTTCAATATCATTCAAATGGTGAGGTTTACGGAAAAAATATTGGGGACCTTTTCTGTAGAGCATTAATTTTCCTACAAAGTTCTTGGAAAATATTTTTCTGAACAATCAATTTATGATGAGGTATGCATTTTTTTCTATTGGACTGGTCAAATTTTTTTCTATTCACTTAAAAAAAAAATAATTGATTTTTTTGACCCACTTTAATATACATACTGTTCAAACAAATATACCGCTTCTCTTGCTTCGCCGTAGTCGGGTAAAAATTAATTAAAAAAGTATTTTATTGAGGTTGATTATTTGACAGTATTTTCAAATGTTTTTCAAATCAAAAAAAAAAATCAAAGCAGCTATGTGTCGAATTAATATAATTATGTAGTAAACCTACATACCCTCCAGTATCGAAAGTATCAATTGATCCATTAACGCTAGCTACTTCAATAGTTCTATACGCACTAGCTTCTTTTAAGACCCAAGTTAATGTGTAGTATACCTATACATATTATTTAAATTACATCAATGTATTTCATTATAAAACAAGCTATAAATACTTTTCTTAAAATGAGTAATAATATAAAAACCTCTACTGTAAAAATTTTCGAGAACATGCATTCAAACAATAGGAACATATGTTCATTCTAAGCACTACTATCTATCTCATTCGCTCACATGTACCCATATGGCTGAATACAAAACATATGATATTATATTATACTTTTTACTCCTACACAAATATGTTAACATATGATTATGTTTATTTTTTCTATTAATATAAGTCTACTCACTCACACATATTAAACTACTAATACTAAATTACAAATATGCATTACAATATTCTACTATTACTTTTACACTAATTAAAGAACATATGATTCTATTTACATTCTAAACTACACAAACAATTGTTAACTAGTTTTAAGACAAAATACCGTTATGCTTATTATAAAAGGATGAACATATTTGAAAATAAATCAATTAGTTTTTGAGCTTCTCAGCTGCCAGCTAATTCCTTGTTTTATTTTCAAAAGTCTCTGAGCTTTTCAAAAGCTGCCAACTTGTGAAAATTTGAAACTAAAGCCTTTGCACTATAAAGTGAACGGCTATAAAAAACAAATTTAGAGCCAGTGGCGAACTTCGCCGGCATCCAATTAGGCAGGACCTAAATAAAAATAAATAAGAAAAAATATATTTTTTATCGCGAATCCGCACAACGCATAAACCAACCATCTAATCATTACATGGCGATCCTGCCACCACGCTTACCAATTAATCGGCAGTTGGAAAACGTAAGTGTGCCAGAATACGTACCAACTGGACATCCATCGGAGGCACCAAGGTATATACCGTCCAAAATTATACCAAAAAAAAACCAGGGACCAAAGGCAATCTCCATTGAGGAGTACGGAAAGCTTCAGGAACGCTGCAAAGAAGAAATTAAGACGGCCATACCAAAGGTGGATGAACAAAGGACACGACGCGGAGGACAACTTGTCCAAACCAGGCGACGACTGGCAAGCCTTAAGCGAATTGTCAACAGCGACCCTCCACCGCATTGGAAAGTAGCCACCGAAATCTGGCTTCAGATAGAAGAGATAGAACGACAAATGCAAGGCCGCAGCAACAGAAACAATAAATGCAACGAATAATATTTCTTTTTCTCACTTTTTCGTTTTTACCGAATTTATGAATTTTTTTAACTACATTTTATTATACATAATGAACTTTTACAAAAAATTTTAAGAAAAATTGAAAACATTTAACTACACTATATTTCTTTTATTTAACCATTTTATAAAATTGATAAGACTTGCCTTTTCTTCTGCCTTCTATGCATCCTTTTTTTCCTTTCGGCACAAATATCGGTTTCGCTCACTCGCGCACAATTTTATTATTTCACTTTTTGAATATTTTACATGAATTTATTCTATTACATTTTTTCATATAATTCCAAAATGAAACTTTTTTAAATACATTCTTTTATTGTAATCGCACGCAATACATTAAAAATTTTCAATATTCTAATAATTAGATAGGTTGTTGCTTTGCAAATATGAATATAATTATTAATTTTTTCTCTACTATTACGTTATCTGAGCAACACTTTGGTATTTACATTTCTTACACACCTACACTTATACAAGTAATACTTAATCAAAACAAAAACTTTTCGCAAAAAAAAAACTACAATAACCTCGACACGGAACGTAGCTTTTATTATATAAAAAACTCATTACTTATTATTTAAAATATGGCCATAATTTAATTTAACACAATTATCAATTTTTTTTCACAAACCACTTAGAAACCGAACGTAAACAACCGACCGACATTTTACTTTAGCTATGTACATTGTTTTCTTTTTTTGACATTTCTTCTTTCGTTAAAACTTGACGAACACTTGTTGCGCCACCTGCACGTTCAACTTGTAACGAAAAGCTGAATGTAGCACAGGGTGTTCATAAATATTAAAAATTTTAAGTATAAAGTACTAAACAATAAGGGTATTCAGGATTAGATGGAAAACCTCCAAGAAAGCATTAAATTCTTAGAAAAACTAAAACTAAATATAAACAAAAGTAAAAATAGAGAATATACTGAACAGTATATTGAAGAAAAATTAAAAACTTTAGACTATCTAAAAAACAAAGTAAATCTTGAACAGTCGATTGATGAAAATTATGAGATTTTAAAAGAAACATTTAATAACCTCTTTCAAGATTTAAATACAATTTTGAAAAATTTACCAATTAAACAAAAACCAGATATAAAAGAAGAAAACAATATGGCTAGTTTTGATATCAATGTTGTGGGAAAAAACCTACAAATTTTCAAAGGACAGTTTATCAATTTGGAAGATTTTATATCGCAAGCAGAATTGCTTCACGATATTTTAAAAGATGAAGATAAAGCTCTTTTCATTAAATACGTATATAATTTCAAACTTACTGCTCAAGTGCGTAGTATAATAGGTAGAACTAATAGACCTCCGACATTTACTGATTTAAAAAATTCATTGGAAAATGCTTACCCCAATCCGAAAACGTTACAACAAGTTTTAAGTGAAATCGGTACAATTAAACAAAACAATAAAAGTATTTCTGAATTCAGAGAAAAAATTTCAGAGCTTTCTGAACAGTTAATAACCTTCGAAATTAAATCTTTAACTAATCCGACGCAAGACGCAAAAGATGCAATTTACAAGGTTAACGAAAGCATGACATTGAATGTTTTCATGAAAGGTGTTAATTTGGAATACCAAACTATTTTGTTAGCAAATGCACCTAAAACATACAATGAAGCGGTAGAACGATGTATCACTGCAGAACAAAGTTTAAAGACAAATAAATCTAATATTTTCCAAGTTAGAAACAGAAATACTTACAGAGAAAATTACAATAGATTCAACGACGTTAGAAATAGCTACATTCCACAAAACAATAATAGAAATAATAACAATTTTATGAATACAAGATACAATACAAACTATACAAATAATACAAATAGAAACTTTAACAGAAACAACAATTTTGCAAACAGTAATAATAATAGAAATTTAAATGGAAATCATAACTTCGTAAATAACAATAGTAATTCCACCCGAAATTTTAATAGAAATTCCAATAATAACAATAGAAATTTTAATAATAATAATTTCAGAAGCAACAACTCGCAGGGAAACCGCTATGGCCGGGTAGCAGAGATTGTTACCCGCAGGAGCCAAAATTAATTTGCAAACTTAATAAAAATCTTTCTTTTTACATCACATTAGAATGCGAAAATACAAACGACGATTTGAAATTTCACGTTGACACTGGAGCGGATATCTCCATATGTAAAATTATAAATATAGATCACATAAACACACAGAATATTTCGACAATAACGGGTATTACAAATGAAGAAATTGAATGCATTGGTACAAAAAATTTAAATTTAATAGTGGACGATGAAGATATCCAACATAAATTTTATATCGTAGAAAACAATTTTCCAATTGCCACGGATGGCATTATAGGACGCGATTTTTTAGAGAAGTATTTGGCAAAAATTGACTTTGAAACATATACTTTGACATTAATCATAAATGATAAAGAAATAATTTTACCAATAATTTTAAATAGTTGTAGTAGAACAAATATCGTGATTCCTGCTCGTTCAAAATCTATAGTTCCAATAAATATTAAAGTCAATGAAGATAGTATTATTTTAAATAAAGAGATAGAAAACGGAGTATTTTTAGGTAATAGCTTGATACCAGCAAATGGCAATGCTCACGTTAAGATTCTAAATACGAATAGTAACAATGTAATATTGAAAAATCTTGATTTTGAAACTCAACCACTAAAAAACTACAATATATTTGCCTGAAAAATCAATAATAAGACTGACAAAAATATACTAGATACGTTACTAAAAACTTTAGACATTGGTTGTAACGACCCAGATGCCAAGACATCAATAATAAACATTAAACAAAAATACAGTGATATTTTTAATCTCCCTGGAGAACATTTAAGTACAAATAATTTTTACACGCAGACAATACAAACAACAGATTCGACCCCGGTATACATTAAAAATTATAGACTTCCACAAACACAATTAACAGAGATAAATGAACAGGTTGACCAACTTTTATCAGACAACATAATCGAACATTCAGTAAGCCCCTACAACTCACCATTACTAGTAGTTCCCAAAAAGTCAACAGATGACAGCAAAAAATGGCGACTTGTAGTAGACTTTCGCAAATTAAATGAAAAAATTGTAAACGATAAATTCCCACTTACAAAAATAGAAGACGTTCTCGACCGACTGGGAAGAGCTAAATACTTTTCGACTTTGGACATGACCAGCTCTTTCCACCAAATTAACTTAGACAAAGACTCAAGACCGTTAACTTCTTTTTCAACTGGAAATGGACATTTCCAATTTAAGCGTTTACCATTTGGATTGAAGATATCATCCAACAGCTTCCAAAGAATGCTGACTATCGCATTAAGTGGTTTAGATACAGAAGCTTTTATTTATGTAGACGATATAATTGTTTTCGGTTGTAGTTTAAGACATCATAACGACAATTTAATAAAAGTTTTTGACAGATTAAGAAAATATAATATAAAATTAAATTCACATAAATGTTGTTTTTTAAAGCCGGAAGTTATTTACCTTGGGCATCTTATAACGGCCAATGGTATAAAAATTGACCCATCTAAAAATAAAATTATAAAAGAATATCCAATACCAAAAAACGCGGAC
Organism: Dichetophora obliterata; assembly: GCA_963920525.1. Classification (NCBI taxonomy): domain Eukaryota; kingdom Metazoa; phylum Arthropoda; class Insecta; order Diptera; family Sciomyzidae; genus Dichetophora; species Dichetophora obliterata. The sequence continues at coordinate 2,029,723 of OY986439.1, forward strand.
GAAGTACGAAGATTTGTTGCTTTCTGCAACTACTACCGTCGATTTATTCCAAGATTTGCAGATATTGCTAAAAATTTAAACTCATTATTAAAGAAGAACACAAAATTTTACTGGAATGAAAATTGCCAGAACACTTTTGAAGAGCTAAAAACAAAACTTTTAAACCCACCGATACTGCAATATCCGGATTTCAATAAACCCTTTATACTCACCACAGATGCTTCAAATTACGCTCTTGGTGCAGTCCAATCGCAAGGCGAAGTAGGCTCAGACTTACCAATTTCTTACGCAAGCAAATCTCTTGCAAAACATGACCTGAACAAGCCAATTATTGAGAAAGAGTTCTTAGCCATACATTGGGCAATCAATTTTTTCAGACCCTACCTCTACGGTAGAAAATTTCGGTTCTAACAGACCACCGCCCGCTAGTGTCTCTTTTCTCTCATAAAAATCCTTCTTCTAAAATGACACGCATAAGATTAGATCTTAGCGATTATGATTTCAATATTATTTATAAAAAGGGTAAAATGAATACCAATGCAGACGCATTGTCAAGAATAATTTTAAATAGTGATTCCCTAAAAGCTATGATTCCAACCGGAATGGAAGATAGCAAACAAAATATACTAGCAATTACAAGAAGTATGAACACAGATAAACATACAAAAAACACTGATTTAAACAAAAGATAATGTCCTGCCAGCGAAAAGCCCGCAAAACTTTTTGTTTGGGATTGTACATCCATAACAGATATAAAAACAATAAAAAAATTAAGGTTCATTACAGAAAGAAAGTTTAAGGATACCAAAATTGAAATACATGATGAGGAAGTAATTATACGATGTAGTGCTAATCCACTGTTCACACCGCTGACTTTGGAGAAGCTTTCATCAAAAATGTATAATGTAGGAATAGAAGAATTAGCGCTAAAGAGAAATGATGAAATATTTAAAACCATTGAAATGGATAAGTTCAAAGATATTTTTAATAACATAAAAAGAACAAACGAAAACTTAAAAATTTTAATTTATAATGAACCACAAAGAATAGTCGACAAAGTAAAACAAAACAAATTAATCGAAGAATACCACAATTCGACACATGGAGGACATCTCGGTATAAGAAAAACAATAATGAAACTAAAACAAAAATACATATGGAAAAATATGAGCAAAATGATAAAAAGTTTATTTTCAATTGTAACAATTGCAAAATTAATAAACAAACTAAACATACAAAAGAAAATTTAACAATGACAGACACACCAAGTACCAGCTTTGAAGTAGTTTCTATCGACACAGTAGGTCCCCTACGCTTATCCAACAATTACAGATATATATTAACGATGCAGTGCGACTTAACAAAGTATGTAATAGCATGTCCAATGGAGACAAAAGACGCGAAAACTGTTGAAAATGAGGAATGGGACCAATGGATCCCATACTTCACTTTTTCGTATAACACAACACCTCATGTTGATACCAATTATACACCGTTTGAGCTGATTTTTGGAAAACTTGCATATCTTCCAAATGATAATCGTTTCGAATCAATAGTATATAATACAGACAATTACGCACAAGAACTGAAACATAGATTAAAATATTCTTTAAAAAAAGCAAATGAATTAATAAATATTGCAAAAATGAATAGAATAAAAAAAGATAAATATATAAATCCGTTAAATTTAAACATTGGAGATAAAGTTTTGATAAAAAGGATGAATAGAAGAAAAAAATCAATCTCCTTATATTGGTCCATTCATAATTGTAAATAAAAAAGGAGTAAATTCAATAGTAAATTTAAATGGAACACTTAAAGAATATCATAACAATATGTTAAAGAAATATTTGTAAAAATTATATCTTTAAAAATTTAAATCTTGTAAATATATGAATTATATTAAAATATTGTATAAGTTAAAACACAAAAAATTTTAATTTTTCATAAATTTCAAAATAAAAATTTTTTTCTTAAGGGTAAGGGTGTAGTATACCTATACCAGAGACCTGCAGCGATGAACTGCAACTGCTTTTACACCCAGTACATACTTGGTTTTGGTATGACTTCAATATCATTAATACCATGCAACATATTCTACGCCATCGAGCTCACTTACAACATCAAGCATGTTGCATTAGCCAATTGTACCAAAGTCAAACACTGTGTGATGTGTGCTTCGACTTCAGTGGAAAGTATAGATGTTTGCATAAAATAATTAAGTGTATAAACCACAGCGCACGCACGGCAATCGTTATAATTATGCATTATTTTGAGCTACTGCCTCGTGTACCATTGCAGGTTGATTTCAACTTCGGCTAAGCAGTGATACAAAAGTAAGCTTACGAACGATGAAATCAGCGCGTACACTGCATTTTTACTCAAGTGTTTGTAGATTACTTCAGTATGAATAGAGTAAATAGTTTTAGGAAGTTTTAGGGGTAACTTATTTCGAAGATGATGTCAAACTTTAAAATTTAAGATGGCGGATAGAGTTGCCACCTAAATTTTCTTATTTTTGCGAATTCTTGTAGTTTTGAAATTCTGACAACGGATTTGATTTTGAATAAAATGTCACAGTCTTAAAATTTAAGATGGAGGTTAGGGTTGCCACCTAAATTTTTACCACAGTATTGCCACCTAATAATATGTATTTTTAAGAGTTTTAAACATCATTTATCAGTGTTAAGGGGTCGCTGATTTCGAATCTAAAGTCAGAATTTTAAAATTCAAGATGGTGGATAGGGTTGCCACCTTAATTTTTTGTAGTTTTATGAATTCGGGGCTGGAAAAAAAAAATCGTACACCAAAAATGGGTCGCTGAATCCGAACCCATTGTCAGAATTTCAAAATTATAAAATTTTGAAATAATAGGGTTGCCACCTAATAATATGTCTTTTCAAGAGTTTCAAACGTCATTTATCAGTGTTAAGGGGTCGCTGATTTCGAATCTAAAGTCAGAATTTTAAAATTCAAGATGGTGGATAGGGTTGCCACCTTAATTTTTTGTAGTTTTATGAATTCGGGGCTGGCAAAAAAAAAATCGTACACCAAAAATGGGTCGCTGAATCCGAATCCATTGTCAGAATTTCAAAATTATAAAATTTTGAAATAATACGGCTGCCACCTAATAATATGTCTTTTCAAGAGTTTTAAACGTCATTTATCAGTTTTAAACTCTTGAAAAGACATATTATTAGGTGGCGACCCTATTATTTCAAAATTTTGAACAATTGAACAAAAGTTGTAGCTTTATTAAAGATCTGCATGCATACAAAATCTTATCAAAATCAGTGATTAAAGGTGTTTTATAGTAAAATGGCGTCTGATATAATTTCTTAAAAAACTAAATTTAATAAATATCTTTAAAAATTTACTAAGCAAATTTTATTGCTCTCTCAATTAAACTTTATAATTTATTTTAAAAAAGAAATCAGCTCAATTGAACCATTAGCTTATGAGCTACAAGCTCTCAAAAGTCACGCAAAGTAACTGCAATATTACTGCAATGTTACTGCAATGTTACTGCAAATACTTTGTGTTCGGAGAACAAAATAAGCGCTGGTTTTTTTATGCAGGAGTTACGCTTTATGTCTTTGTTTTGTTGCTTGTAAATGACCATACTTACCATTGCATACCAGAAGTTGAAAAGACCCTGCGCTGGTTATCAAACCAACAACTCGAACATGCATTATTGTGGTGTTACGACACGCTCATACACAGTTGGCTTCAATGTTGCAAGTATGTTCGACACAACAATCGCAGCGCTTGCGTAGTGCGGTCAGACTGTCACTGTATTTGTTGAGGGTAGATTGCAAGTAGCGAAAATGCCATCGCTTGCAGATCACTGACCTATACATATTATTTAAATTACATCAATGTATTTCATTATAAAACAAGCTATAAATACTTTTCTTAAAAAGAGTAATAATATAAAAACCTCTACTGTAATAATTTTCGAGAACATGCATTCAAACAATAAGAACATATGTTCATTCTAAGCACTACTATCTATCTCATTCGCTCACATGTACCCATATGGCTGAATACAAAACATATGATATTATATTATACTAAAGTTTTTTCTAAATGACCTCTATATTAATTATGTTGACTTTATATGATTTAAATACAAATTCTAAATGTTTGATAGTTTAAATCATACTTGATTTTAAATACAAATTCTAGTTGTTTGATAGTTTAAAATCGTTTATTGAGCTTAAGGTCAAAGTTAGAACAATTAATTGTTCTAACGAATTTTTCCAAAGAAACAACAACAACAACAAAGTTTTTTCAATATGAAAAGGAAAAAATCACTAGCTGATCTGATTGCAATTTCTACTCTGCTAAAAGCGTCATCAGAAATCTTTGTGATACCCGTGCAAGCGCGCGCTAACGCACTGCACCATCGGGGCGATGAGATTTGAAGCGTCAATTTCTCAGTTTTTCCTCCATTTCATAATGTCACATTTGTTGTTGTATTTCTGTTTTACTTTAGTTTCTATGCTTATGTTATTATATGTAGTCCAACAGCCTGCTGGAAGTCTGCACTAACAAAGCATGTTTACTGAAGTTGTTTTTAGAATTTTTGCTGATTTTGTTTTCAGCTGTTTCCGTTTGGTCGAGCTCTACCATTTGATTAAAGTTTTTTCTAAATGACCTCTATATTAATTATGTTGACTTTATATGATTTAAATACAAATTCTAAATGTTTGATAGTTTAAATCATACTTGATTTTAAATACAAATTCTAGTTGTTTGATAGTTTAAAATCGTTTATTGAGCTTAAGGTCAAAGTTAGAACAATTAATTGTTCTAACGAATTTTTCCAAAGAAACAACAACAACAACAAAGTTTTTTCAATATGAAAAGGAAAAAATCACTAGCTGATCTGATTGCAATTTCTACTCTGCTAAAAGCGTCATCAGAAATCTTTGTGATACCCGTGCAAGCGCGCGCTAACGCACTGCACCATCGGGGCGATGAGATTTGAAGCGTCAATTTCTCAGTTTTTCCTCCATTTCATAATGTCACATTTGTTGTTGTATTTCTGTTTTACTTTAGTTTCTATGCTTATGTTATTATATGTAGTCCAACAGCCTGCTGGAAGTCTGCACTAACAAAGCATGTTTACTGAAGTTGTTTTTAGAATTTTTGCTGATTTTGTTTTCAGCTGTTTCCGTTTGGTCGAGCTCTACCATTTGATTAAAGTTTTTTCTAAATGACCTCTATATTAATTATGTTGACTTTATATGATTTAAATACAAATTCTAAATGTTTGATAGTTTAAATCATACTTGATTTTAAATACAAATTCTAGTTGTTTGATAGTTTAAAATCGTTTATTGAGCTTAAGGTCAAAGTTAGAACAATTAATTGTTCTAACGAATTTTTCCAAAGAAACAACAACAACAACAAAGTTTTTTCAATATGAAAAGGAAAAAATCACTAGCTGATCTGATTGCAATTTCTACTCTGCTAAAAGCGTCATCAGAAATCTTTGTGATACCCGTGCAAGCGCGCGCTAACGCACTGCACCATCGGGGCGATGAGATTTGAAGCGTCAATTTCTCAGTTTTTCCTCCATTTCATAATGTCACATTTGTTGTTGTATTTCTGTTTTACTTTAGTTTCTATGCTTATGTTATTATATGTAGTCCAACAGCCTGCTGGAAGTCTGCACTAACAAAGCATGTTTACTGAAGTTGTTTTTAGAATTTTTGCTGATTTTGTTTTCAGCTGTTTCCGTTTGGTCGAGCTCTACCATTTGATTAAAGTTTTTTCTAAATGACCTCTATATTAATTATGTTGACTTTATATGATTTAAATACAAATTCTAAATGTTTGATAGTTTAAATCATACTTGATTTTAAATACAAATTCTAGTTGTTTGATAGTTTAAAATCGTTTATTGAGCTTAAGGTCAAAGTTAGAACAATTAATTGTTCTAACGAATTTTTCCAAAGAAACAACAACAACAACAAAGTTTTTTCAATATGAAAAGGAAAAAATCACTAGCTGATCTGATTGCAATTTCTACTCTGCTAAAAGCGTCATCAGAAATCTTTGTGATACCCGTGCAAGCGCGCGCTAACGCACTGCACCATCGGGGCGATGAGATTTGAAGCGTCAATTTCTCAGTTTTTCCTCCATTTCATAATGTCACATTTGTTGTTGTATTTCTGTTTTACTTTAGTTTCTATGCTTATGTTATTATATGTAGTCCAACAGCCTGCTGGAAGTCTGCACTAACAAAGCATGTTTACTGAAGTTGTTTTTAGAATTTTTGCTGATTTTGTTTTCAGCTGTTTCCGTTTGGTCGAGCTCTACCATTTGATTAAAGTTTTTTCTAAATGACCTCTATATTAATTATGTTGACTTTATATGATTTAAATACAAATTCTAAATGTTTGATAGTTTAAATCATACTTGATTTTAAATACAAATTCTAGTTGTTTGATAGTTTAAAATCGTTTATTGAGCTTAAGGTCAAAGTTAGAACAATTAATTGTTCTAACGAATTTTTCCAAAGAAACAACAACAACAACAAAGTTTTTTCAATATGAAAAGGAAAAAATCACTAGCTGATCTGATTGCAATTTCTACTCTGCTAAAAGCGTCATCAGAAATCTTTGTGATACCCGTGCAAGCGCGCGCTAACGCACTGCACCATCGGGGCGATGAGATTTGAAGCGTCAATTTCTCAGTTTTTCCTCCATTTCATAATGTCACATTTGTTGTTGTATTTCTGTTTTACTTTAGTTTCTATGCTTATGTTATTATATGTAGTCCAACAGCCTGCTGGAAGTCTGCACTAACAAAGCATGTTTACTGAAGTTGTTTTTAGAATTTTTGCTGATTTTGTTTTCAGCTGTTTCCGTTTGGTCGAGCTCTACCATTTGATTAAAGTTTTTTCTAAATGACCTCTATATTAATTATGTTGACTTTATATGATTTAAATACAAATTCTAAATGTTTGATAGTTTAAATCATACTTGATTTTAAATACAAATTCTAGTTGTTTGATAGTTTAAAATCGTTTATTGAGCTTAAGGTCAAAGTTAGAACAATTAATTGTTCTAACGAATTTTTCCAAAGAAACAACAACAACAACAAAGTTTTTTCAATATGAAAAGGAAAAAATCACTAGCTGATCTGATTGCAATTTCTACTCTGCTAAAAGCGTCATCAGAAATCTTTGTGATACCCGTGCAAGCGCGCGCTAACGCACTGCACCATCGGGGCGATGAGATTTGAAGCGTCAATTTCTCAGTTTTTCCTCCATTTCATAATGTCACATTTGTTGTTGTATTTCTGTTTTACTTTAGTTTCTATGCTTATGTTATTATATGTAGTCCAACAGCCTGCTGGAAGTCTGCACTAACAAAGCATGTTTACTGAAGTTGTTTTTAGAATTTTTGCTGATTTTGTTTTCAGCTGTTTCCGTTTGGTCGAGCTCTACCATTTGATTAAAGTTTTTTCTAAATGACCTCTATATTAATTATGTTGACTTTATATGATTTAAATACAAATTCTAAATGTTTGATAGTTTAAATCATACTTGATTTTAAATACAAATTCTAGTTGTTTGATAGTTTAAAATCGTTTATTGAGCTTAAGGTCAAAGTTAGAACAATTAATTGTTCTAACGAATTTTTCCAAAGAAACAACAACAACAACAAAGTTTTTTCAATATGAAAAGGAAAAAATCACTAGCTGATCTGATTGCAATTTCTACTCTGCTAAAAGCGTCATCAGAAATCTTTGTGATACCCGTGCAAGCGCGCGCTAACGCACTGCACCATCGGGGCGATGAGATTTGAAGCGTCAATTTCTCAGTTTTTCCTCCATTTCATAATGTCACATTTGTTGTTGTATTTCTGTTTTACTTTAGTTTCTATGCTTATGTTATTATATGTAGTCCAACAGCCTGCTGGAAGTCTGCACTAACAAAGCATGTTTACTGAAGTTGTTTTTAGAATTTTTGCTGATTTTGTTTTCAGCTGTTTCCGTTTGGTCGAGCTCTACCATTTGATTAAAGTTTTTTCTAAATGACCTCTATATTAATTATGTTGACTTTATATGATTTAAATACAAATTCTAAATGTTTGATAGTTTAAATCATACTTGATTTTAAATACAAATTCTAGTTGTTTGATAGTTTAAAATCGTTTATTGAGCTTAAGGTCAAAGTTAGAACAATTAATTGTTCTAACGAATTTTTCCAAAGAAACAACAACAACAACAAAGTTTTTTCAATATGAAAAGGAAAAAATCACTAGCTGATCTGATTGCAATTTCTACTCTGCTAAAAGCGTCATCAGAAATCTTTGTGATACCCGTGCAAGCGCGCGCTAACGCACTGCACCATCGGGGCGATGAGATTTGAAGCGTCAATTTCTCAGTTTTTCCTCCATTTCATAATGTCACATTTGTTGTTGTATTTCTGTTTTACTTTAGTTTCTATGCTTATGTTATTATATGTAGTCCAACAGCCTGCTGGAAGTCTGCACTAACAAAGCATGTTTACTGAAGTTGTTTTTAGATCTAACTTTGACCTTAAGCTCAATAAACGATTTTAAACTATCAAACAACTAGAATTTGTATTTAAAATCAAGTATGATTTAAACTATCAAACATTTAGAATTTGTATTTAAATCATATAAAGTCAACATAATTAATATAGAGGTCATTTAGAAAAAACTTTAATCAAATGGTAGAGCTCGACCAAACGGAAACAGCTGAAAACAAAATCAGCAAAAATTCTAAAAACAACTTCAGTAAACATGCTTTGTTAGTGCAGACTTCCAGCAGGCTGTTGGACTACATATAATAACATAAGCATAGAAACTAAAGTAAAACAGAAATACAACAACAAATGTGACATTATGAAATGGAGGAAAAACTGAGAAATTGACGCTTCAAATCTCATCGCCCCGATGGTGCAGTGCGTTAGCGCGCGCTTGCACGGGTATCACAAAGATTTCTGATGACGCTTTTAGCAGAGTAGAAATTGCAATCAGATCAGCTAGTGATTTTTTCCTTTTCATATTGAAAAAACTTTGTTGTTGTTGTTGTTTCTTTGGAAAAATTCGTTAGAACAATTAATTGTTCTAACTTTGACCTTAAGCTCAATAAACGATTTTAAACTATCAAACAACTAGAATTTGTATTTAAAATCAAGTATGATTTAAACTATCAAACATTTAGAATTTGTATTTAAATCATATAAAGTCAACATAATTAATATAGAGGTCATTTAGAAAAAACTTTAATCAAATGGTAGAGCTCGACCAAACGGAAACAGCTGAAAACAAAATCAGCAAAAATTCTAAAAACAACTTCAGTAAACATGCTTTGTTAGTGCAGACTTCCAGCAGGCTGTTGGACTACATATAATAACATAAGCATAGAAACTAAAGTAAAACAGAAATACAACAACAAATGTGACATTATGAAATGGAGGAAAAACTGAGAAATTGACGCTTCAAATCTCATCGCCCCGATGGTGCAGTGCGTTAGCGCGCGCTTGCACGGGTATCACAAAGATTTCTGATGACGCTTTTAGCAGAGTAGAAATTGCAATCAGATCAGCTAGTGATTTTTTCCTTTTCATATTGAAAAAACTTTGTTGTTGTTGTTGTTTCTTTGGAAAAATTCGTTAGAACAATTAATTGTTCTAACTTTGACCTTAAGCTCAATAAACGATTTTAAACTATCAAACAACTAGAATTTGTATTTAAAATCAAGTATGATTTAAACTATCAAACATTTAGAATTTGTATTTAAATCATATAAAGTCAACATAATTAATATAGAGGTCATTTAGAAAAAACTTTAATCAAATGGTAGAGCTCGACCAAACGGAAACAGCTGAAAACAAAATCAGCAAAAATTCTAAAAACAACTTCAGTAAACATGCTTTGTTAGTGCAGACTTCCAGCAGGCTGTTGGACTACATATAATAACATAAGCATAGAAACTAAAGTAAAACAGAAATACAACAACAAATGTGACATTATGAAATGGAGGAAAAACTGAGAAATTGACGCTTCAAATCTCATCGCCCCGATGGTGCAGTGCGTTAGCGCGCGCTTGCACGGGTATCACAAAGATTTCTGATGACGCTTTTAGCAGAGTAGAAATTGCAATCAGATCAGCTAGTGATTTTTTCCTTTTCATATTGAAAAAACTTTGTTGTTGTTGTTGTTTCTTTGGAAAAATTCGTTAGAACAATTAATTGTTCTAACTTTGACCTTAAGCTCAATAAACGATTTTAAACTATCAAACAACTAGAATTTGTATTTAAAATCAAGTATGATTTAAACTATCAAACATTTAGAATTTGTATTTAAATCATATAAAGTCAACATAATTAATATAGAGGTCATTTAGAAAAAACTTTAATCAAATGGTAGAGCTCGACCAAACGGAAACAGCTGAAAACAAAATCAGCAAAAATTCTAAAAACAACTTCAGTAAACATGCTTTGTTAGTGCAGACTTCCAGCAGGCTGTTGGACTACATATAATAACATAAGCATAGAAACTAAAGTAAAACAGAAATACAACAACAAATGTGACATTATGAAATGGAGGAAAAACTGAGAAATTGACGCTTCAAATCTCATCGCCCCGATGGTGCAGTGCGTTAGCGCGCGCTTGCACGGGTATCACAAAGATTTCTGATGACGCTTTTAGCAGAGTAGAAATTGCAATCAGATCAGCTAGTGATTTTTTCCTTTTCATATTGAAAAAACTTTGTTGTTGTTGTTGTTTCTTTGGAAAAATTCGTTAGAACAATTAATTGTTCTAACTTTGACCTTAAGCTCAATAAACGATTTTAAACTATCAAACAACTAGAATTTGTATTTAAAATCAAGTATGATTTAAACTATCAAACATTTAGAATTTGTATTTAAATCATATAAAGTCAACATAATTAATATAGAGGTCATTTAGAAAAAACTTTAATCAAATGGTAGAGCTCGACCAAACGGAAACAGCTGAAAACAAAATCAGCAAAAATTCTAAAAACAACTTCAGTAAACATGCTTTGTTAGTGCAGACTTCCAGCAGGCTGTTGGACTACATATAATAACATAAGCATAGAAACTAAAGTAAAACAGAAATACAACAACAAATGTGACATTATGAAATGGAGGAAAAACTGAGAAATTGACGCTTCAAATCTCATCGCCCCGATGGTGCAGTGCGTTAGCGCGCGCTTGCACGGGTATCACAAAGATTTCTGATGACGCTTTTAGCAGAGTAGAAATTGCAATCAGATCAGCTAGTGATTTTTTCCTTTTCATATTGAAAAAACTTTGTTGTTGTTGTTGTTTCTTTGGAAAAATTCGTTAGAACAATTAATTGTTCTAACTTTGACCTTAAGCTCAATAAACGATTTTAAACTATCAAACAACTAGAATTTGTATTTAAAATCAAGTATGATTTAAACTATCAAACATTTGGAATTTGTATTTAAATCATATAAAGTCAACATAATTAATATAGAGGTCATTTAGAAAAAACTTTAATCAAATGGTAGAGCTCGACCAAACGGAAACAGCTGAAAACAAAATCAGCAAAAATTCTAAAAACAACTTCAGTAAACATGCTTTGTTAGTGCAGACTTCCAGCAGGCTGTTGGACTACATATAATAACATAAGCATAGAAACTAAAGTAAAACAGAAATACAACAACAAATGTGACATTATGAAATGGAGGAAAAACTGAGAAATTGACGCTTCAAATCTCATCGCCCCGATGGTGCAGTGCGTTAGCGCGCGCTTGCACGGGTATCACAAAGATTTCTGATGACGCTTTTAGCAGAGTAGAAATTGCAATCAGATCAGCTAGTGATTTTTTCCTTTTCATATTGAAAAAACTTTGTTGTTGTTGTTGTTTCTTTGGAAAAATTCGTTAGAACAATTAATTGTTCTAACTTTGACCTTAAGCTCAATAAACGATTTTAAACTATCAAACAACTAGAATTTGTATTTAAAATCAAGTATGATTTAAACTATCAAACATTTAGAATTTGTATTTAAATCATATAAAGTCAACATAATTAATATAGAGGTCATTTAGAAAAAACTTTAATCAAATGGTAGAGCTCGACCAAACGGAAACAGCTGAAAACAAAATCAGCAAAAATTCTAAAAACAACTTCAGTAAACATGCTTTGTTAGTGCAGACTTCCAGCAGGCTGTTGGACTACATATAATAACATAAGCATAGAAACTAAAGTAAAACAGAAATACAACAACAAATGTGACATTATGAAATGGAGGAAAAACTGAGAAATTGACGCTTCAAATCTCATCGCCCCGATGGTGCAGTGCGTTAGCGCGCGCTTGCACGGGTATCACAAAGATTTCTGATGACGCTTTTAGCAGAGTAGAAATTGCAATCAGATCAGCTAGTGATTTTTTCCTTTTCATATTGAAAAAACTTTGTTGTTGTTGTTGTTTCTTTGGAAAAATTCGTTAGAACAATTAATTGTTCTAACTTTGACCTTAAGCTCAATAAACGATTTTAAACTATCAAACAACTAGAATTTGTATTTAAAATCAAGTATGATTTAAACTATCAAACATTTAGAATTTGTATTTAAATCATATAAAGTCAACATAATTAATATAGAGGTCATTTAGAAAAAACTTTAATCAAATGGTAGAGCTCGACCAAACGGAAACAGCTGAAAACAAAATCAGCAAAAATTCTAAAAACAACTTCAGTAAACATGCTTTGTTAGTGCAGACTTCCAGCAGGCTGTTGGACTACATATAATAACATAAGCATAGAAACTAAAGTAAAACAGAAATACAACAACAAATGTGACATTATGAAATGGAGGAAAAACTGAGAAATTGACGCTTCAAATCTCATCGCCCCGATGGTGCAGTGCGTTAGCGCGCGCTTGCACGGGTATCACAAAGATTTCTGATGACGCTTTTAGCAGAGTAGAAATTGCAATCAGATCAGCTAGTGATTTTTTCCTTTTCATATTGAAAAAACTTTGTTGTTGTTGTTGTTTCTTTGGAAAAATTCGTTAGAACAATTAATTGTTCTAACTTTGACCTTAAGCTCAATAAACGATTTTAAACTATCAAACAACTAGAATTTGTATTTAAAATCAAGTATGATTTAAACTATCAAACATTTAGAATTTGTATTTAAATCATATAAAGTCAACATAATTAATATAGAGGTCATTTAGAAAAAACTTTAATCAAATGGTAGAGCTCGACCAAACGGAAACAGCTGAAAACAAAATCAGCAAAAATTCTAAAAACAACTTCAGTAAACATGCTTTGTTAGTGCAGACTTCCAGCAGGCTGTTGGACTACATATAATAACATAAGCATAGAAACTAAAGTAAAACAGAAATACAACAACAAATGTGACATTATGAAATGGAGGAAAAACTGAGAAATTGACGCTTCAAATCTCATCGCCCCGATGGTGCAGTGCGTTAGCGCGCGCTTGCACGGGTATCACAAAGATTTCTGATGACGCTTTTAGCAGAGTAGAAATTGCAATCAGATCAGCTAGTGATTTTTTCCTTTTCATATTGAAAAAACTTTGTTGTTGTTGTTGTTTCTTTGGAAAAATTCGTTAGAACAATTAATTGTTCTAACTTTGACCTTAAGCTCAATAAACGATTTTAAACTATCAAACAACTAGAATTTGTATTTAAAATCAAGTATGATTTAAACTATCAAACATTTAGAATTTGTATTTAAATCATATAAAGTCAACATAATTAATATAGAGGTCATTTAGAAAAAACTTTAATCAAATGGTAGAGCTCGACCAAACGGAAACAGCTGAAAACAAAATCAGCAAAAATTCTAAAAACAACTTCAGTAAACATGCTTTGTTAGTGCAGACTTCCAGCAGGCTGTTGGACTACATATAATAACATAAGCATAGAAACTAAAGTAAAACAGAAATACAACAACAAATGTGACATTATGAAATGGAGGAAAAACTGAGAAATTGACGCTTCAAATCTCATCGCCCCGATGGTGCAGTGCGTTAGCGCGCGCTTGCACGGGTATCACAAAGATTTCTGATGACGCTTTTAGCAGAGTAGAAATTGCAATCAGATCAGCTAGTGATTTTTTCCTTTTCATATTGAAAAAACTTTGTTGTTGTTGTTGTTTCTTTGGAAAAATTCGTTAGAACAATTAATTGTTCTAACTTTGACCTTAAGCTCAATAAACGATTTTAAACTATCAAACAACTAGAATTTGTATTTAAAATCAAGTATGATTTAAACTATCAAACATTTAGAATTTGTATTTAAATCATATAAAGTCAACATTATATTATACTTTTTACTCCTACACAAATATGTTAACATATGATTATGTTTATTTTTTTCTATTAATATAAGTCTACTCACTCACACATATTAAACTACTAATACTAAATTACAAATATGCATTACAATATTCTACTATTACTTTTACACTATTTAAAGAACATATGATTCTATTTACATTCTAAACTACACAAACAATTGTTAACTAGTTTTAAGACAAAATACCGTTATGCTTATTATAAAAGGACGAACATATTTGAAAATAAATCAATTAGTTTTTGAGCTTCTCAGCTGCCAGCTAATTCCTTGTTTTATTTTCAAAAGTCTCTGAGCTTTTCAAAAGCTGCCAACTTGTGAAAATTTGAAACTAAAGCCTTTGCACTATAAAGTGAACGGCTATAAAAAACAAATTTAGAGCCAGTGGCGAACTTCGCCGGCATCCAATTAGGCAGGACCTAAATACAAATAAATAAGAAAAAATATATTTTTTATCGCGAATCCGCACAACGCATAAACCAACCATCTAATCATTACAAATGCATTAAAAGGTCAGTTCAATAAATTTCCAGCTCGTTTGTACCTTTTTTATGTTTTTAACATCTTGACTTACTCATAAAATTAATTCTGACGAACTCATACTTCGAAGTAATATATTCGAGAAAACATGACATAAAAAGCTTTTCAGCAACATGAATAAAATATCGTGATGAAAAAACATAAATTTATTGAATAAAGAGTATCAATCTGCAAGGCTTTTTTATTTTGTTAAATATCAACAAGCGAAAAAGCCAGCTCTATGTGAAGTAACTATGGAATGGGAACAGGTACAATTGACCCATTTCTATGACATGCTAATGTAAAATTCGCCATCTTAATTTATTTTCAGAAATACTTGTTTTTAAAAACAAATTAGTTTCTTCCAATGGGGTATTTTAATTGTTAATAAATATACTCTTTTATTGTTCGCTATAGTTTGAACCCTATAAAAGAGAATGTAGAAAACATTGCACAATGAAGAAGACAGATAAACAAAATATTAACTACTTAACACTTTAAGTGCCTTCTTTGGAAACTATCAATATATTTTTTTTTAACTCCAGCACTTATGATTCCCTTATAGAATATCCTAAAAATTAAGATGTAATTTTGCGATACGCTCAGCCACTGATAGCGATGCAGCTAATTGAACAACACTTCTCCGTTGTGTGCACCATGACTGAAGAACAAAAAGCTCAGCTCTAAACACTTCCTTGATGCAACCAACATCCAATTAAATTATTTTAAATGTTTTAACCGCACAGCCACAGACCGACTTAACTAATCGACATTCAATAGACACCAAAACAACTCGAGGCCACAAGACTACCACCAGCGACTACCACGTGCAATGACTGCGCGCAACAGAATCACAGCAATTGATCGGCGTCGCCACCGACTCTTATTAGGTTTCAAGTGTTGCTTGCAGATGCACCAATTTAACCTCGGTAACACTGTGCTATATTGCTGATAATGGAGTGTTAATAGACACTGTATAACAACAATGCTGCAAGCCTTTTTTGTGCTGACATCGTTTCTCACTGCATGAACATGGTAGATCACACCTTTCCATGTTTGGGAAGAGGCTCAGTTCGAAGAGGCATTTATCGCCATCGTTGTCGAATTCAGCGAATGGCGTCACTGGGCAAATATATAAGGTGGTAGTGCTGCTGGCAGAACTGCGCTCAAATATCTAGAATTGTTGCATTCGCAAAGCTGTAAACTATAAATGACCGCCGTTTTCTGTCTGTGTGTCCATGGTAACCCGCTCGAGAATTCAGTCGACGATGCTGAGGAAAATCGTTACGCGAACTTCACACACGATTTTCATGAAGTGCGATTCTAACTGCACAAAATACCTACAACTACAATTACACATAAACGAATATTATCATTATCTGAACGATGCGATCTCTCACTGATAGTTCCTGAAGGCAGTCGCAGCAAGCAGCTCCACATTCTTGCAAGTTGAGAAACAGTCAACCGACTTGCCGATTGCCAGTCGTCGGGTGTAAACCCAACGAATGTGTCCCTTGGGTGCACTATGGCCAAAGCAAGCCAAGCAACATCGAATGTAGAAAGT
Organism: Dichetophora obliterata; assembly: GCA_963920525.1. Lineage (NCBI taxonomy): Eukaryota > Metazoa > Arthropoda > Insecta > Diptera > Sciomyzidae > Dichetophora > Dichetophora obliterata. The sequence goes on from OY986439.1 coordinate 2,046,177, forward strand.
TAAGGAACTGCAAGTTAATGGCGCAGGCCAGAGTGAGTCCATTTAAACAGTAAACTTCCGTCCCAGTTGCGCTAGCGACGCATCAGAGTCTCGTTCTTGGAGGCCAGGTGGTTGCAACCTCTTCCTAGCTGCACACTGAGAGCTTGCAACAAGAAAATTATTTGTGAATCTATCCATCTATGGTGCAAACATTTCCTTATTGTAGCTATGTCATAAGCGCCCGCCCTGCATGCTTCTGGCCTTTGTTATCGTTGTCATAACTTGATGACAATCTTCTCAGTGTTAAAGTCGCTGCTGCTTTCTACAAGTCCGCACCAAGTGGAATAGATTTACGACATTTTATTTAGCTTCGTTTAGGTTTGGAAAATACCAGAAGTGTGAATTCTGGCTGCTGCTTCTATCTTTTCCACAAAATCTTGTGTCTTTGGTATAAATGTTATCAACATTTGCTGCTAGTAGCAATCACAAAAGGAAAAACGGAGCCAAGAAAAGAGAAAAACAGGAGAGTTCTTTAACCCTTTAACTAGACTCAAATACAGTGTTGCCAGGTGCCTTTCACCATTTACCCTTTATTGAATTTTGAATCCCCCCAAAATTTCCCTAAAAATTTTTTCGAAAAACATACAAAAATTTTATAGAGTGGACACTGAAAAGAAGTGCAACTGCAATGCAAGCATTTTTATTTTAGGGGCTGAGTTGTTGGACGACTTTTTCAAGGGCAGGAAGTTGCTTCATAATTCTCAATTGTCCAATGTGAAATTGACCTAAAATTAAGTCTTACTTTTGAAAGGAGGCTCCGTCTGCCACTTTTTTATATATTTTTGGGCATATCTTTTTTGTTTATGATTAGGAAATGGGAAATGATTGGTAATTTATATGAAGTGCTGTTTTTATAAAGTGTTGTTGAAATACCCAAGAAGCCAAACATCTTGTTTTCTTAAATTTTTAGCATAGTTTTAAGGAAAAGTAAGAAAATATTATTTCCAAAGTTAAATTTTTCAAATACCCCTAAAAACCCCTAAAAAAATTAAATCTCCCTAAAAAAAACCCCTTAACATTCATTACCTCTGAAATCCCTCAACTCAGTTAAAAAATCCCTACAGCTAGGGGGAAATCCCCTAACCTGGCAACACTGCTCAAATAGCTCTGGCTGCACTTTTTTTTTCCTTAATAACTTAACGTGGCTATTGAGATTGGCTAAATCATTAAAGAAGACCTTCGCTGCGTATTGCATGAGTTTGGTGCCGCCCCCTCTTCCATCATACTGTCTTCGTTGGTGGCCTGTAAGTCCAAGGCTTTTTTATTTGTTGTCTTATCAACTCGCCGCGACAATAGCCAAGTGCTTGGGTAGCTTGAGTTGAAATGCTGTTTCAAACAACTGTGCTTGTCAAATCAATGTCACACCTTTTAAACTGAAAAACTAAATCTTTATTCTGTTGTTTTTTAATTTTTGATTTTGTTTTTGTATACAAGTAAGATAACGAAAGTGGCACGGAGAGAAAAAATAGTTATATATTGGACCAAAGTAAGAAGACATCTTTTCGCACTTATGCATAAAATTCTCAATTCAAGCATTATTTTACTTCTAACGAGAAAATATGTCCTTTATTTCTTTTACTGAATTAAAAATTGGCTTGATCCAAGTAAATGATTTTAAAAAAACCATAACGTTTTGCTTGCTTATATAAGATAATTTCCTAAAAAAGAGAAAGAGTAAATAAAGTAAATCATTTTCTAATCATAAAAACATTAACGTAGGGAAACTTTTTAGCTGTTAAGAAAGGAATTTACTTTACTCAGTTATGTTTATGTTATTATATTATTAAATATATACTATTATATAAAACATAAATGCAAATTTAATGTTACCACTTTACTCTAAAAGTACTGGGCCAATTTTTATGAAAAAAATTTTAAAATATCGAATTTGTGCTGCAGTTTTATAAAAGGTATTTTTCTTTCAAAAGTTTAAAAATAAGTTAACTTAATTTATCTGTTAAGTCTTGTAATAAATCATCTTACTAAAATAATTGTAAAAAAAAACACAGTTTCGATAGTAGAATTCCTTTTTATACAGTAATAGCGAAAAATTCTGGTTTTTTCATTTATATTTATCAAAACTATTTCAAAGCATCTCATCTTCTAAATAAAAATTATTAAAATTATGTTGTTACATTCCTCAAACTTACTTGATCTTAAAAGCTCACAATTAAATTCATGTAAAAATTTGTTTTGTTTTATAAAAAGTTTTCGTTTGATATTTTTAGTGATGAATTTGTTGTTCTTGTTAATTTTTTATGTTGGTTAAAACTAAATGTAATTCAAAGTTATGTTTAGTAAATGGAAACAAATATTGGAAAAATTTTAATTATTTATTTTTTCTGTAGTAAAGAGCATATACATGTGCATATAAAATTTCGGGGGGGGAATTCGAAAGTTCGACCCAAAATAGACTTTTGAGAATTTATTCAGATATTTTGGAAAAGGTTTAGAGGTCGCTCAAGGTCGTTTTTTCCAAAAAAGTAGTTATTTTAAATAATACTTATGCTTTCAACCCAGAATGAGTGCCTTATTGAAAAACATAAAGTTCCAACGATCTTATTTGGAAAGAAAAATGTTCACTTTTTTGGGCCTGAAAGAGAGAATCCAACTTTTATTTTTGGACAAGGGGGCCAAAAGAGGGAGTTCTTTTTTAAAAATGTTGCTGTTTTTTTCTTGAAACTGAAATTCCTCCAAATTTTCGACCTTAGTAGAAAATCTTAGTATGCTGTTTTTAGCAACATTCAATCTTAAGCAAGCAAAAGAAAATAACGTTAATTTATTTTTTTCTTACCGAATTTATACGCATTTAAAGTTTTGAATACAAGTCTATTTTCGGTCGATTTTTTAGCGTGAGCAACGACTTTATAAATAAAAGTTATGAGATATGAGAAAAAGTAAAATTTTAATCAAAAACAATAAGAAAACGTTAATCTTTTTATTAATTTTTATACATTTTTAAGTCTTTTTTTTTTTGCACCGTACTCAGCCCTGCGTATAAATGATTTTATAATTAAATTCATGTAAAAATTTGTTTTGTTTTATAAAAAGTTTTACTAAAGTTTAAACTAAACCTAAACCTTTAACTAAAGTAATCGATTAGATTTTCATCATTTAAAATTCTGATAAATTTACATAAGCATATTGTGACAAAATACTTCAGTAACTATGCTTTGTTAGTTTCGAATTCCGACAAATAATTATACTCCATAATAACATAAGCATAAGCTAAAGTAAGCAAAAAGAACAGCAACAAAATAGTATGAAAGGAAGAAAAACTGAGAAATTAACACTGAAATCTCATCGCCTCTGTAGGTCAGAGCGCTAAAATGCGCTGGCCCGGCGACCACGTCCGGGCTCGAGTCCCGGTGGTGGCATCACAAAGATTTCTGATGAAGCCTGTAGACGGGCCGAAATTGCAATAAAATCAGCTAGTGATGTTTTACTTTTCATATTGAAAATGTTGTTGTCTTTGGTAAAAAAATTCGTTAGAGTAATTAATTGTTCTAACCTAACCCAAAGCTCAATAAACAATTTTGAACTATTAAACAACTAGAATGATTTAAACTATCACTCATTTAGAATTTGTATTTAAATCATAGAAAATTAACAACAATAAATAATAAGGTCATATAGAAAACTTTCAATTGCTTCTAAAATTTAAATACCGCGCAAGTGAACAGCAATGACGCTACTTTTTAAAGTAGAATTGCGTCTTAAAGCGTGGAGGTCATTTTCACAAACTTTTTTCAATCACATTTCAGTATGTTAGTTGACACTTTGGGGTATACTTACAGCTTGTAATGTTCATCGTACAAATAACAAATATATGCCAATATATCAGTTAAAGTACGAACAAAACGAATATCTAATTTTGGATTAGGTCACTTCTTTAATGAAGTCACAAAACATCAAAATCTAAAAAGAACAAATTCATATATTCGTATGAGAAATACGCAAGCTTATTGCTATTGCTATGCTATTGTTGTATTACTACTACGCAGGTTTGCGCATGCGTTACTAATCATGCATTGTGCTTTGAAAACTCTATTTACAGTGAAACCTCTCTTGGGCGGACACTCACCGTCAGTCCATTTGTGTCCGTCCAATAGAGGTGTCCGCTTAATAGATAGGCTGAGTTTTATATCTTTAAATTTTGTTATAGATTAATGAGCAAATGTTAAAGGAAATTTTTTTCAATGCAAAATACATTTATTGCATTTATGTATTTAAGAAAATCGCGCATTTTATTATATTCTTTTAACGCATATGTGTTTAAAATAAAAAAAAATTCAGTTCATAGCATGAAAAATAGTATGTAATTGACAAACATTTTACATGTGTAATTCATGACTTAAGAAATTCAGAAATCGTCGATTGACGTAAGTTTTTCGTTTTTCTTTGAAAAAAAAAACGATTTTGCATATGGGTTCGCCATCTCATATGTCTATTCACTGCAACGTTCTATAGCTCAGTGATGCGATGGCAAGGCAAATGGAAAAAAAAACAAGCGAGGCGCTTTGTGAGGGAAATCCCCAATTTCATTTCTGTATGTTTACACACATTTTGTCAGTTACTTTTCTCGCTCGTGTCCGCTTGAGAGAGGTTCGCGTCCGTTCAACAGACGTATGTGTCCGCTTGAGAGACCCAGTGGGCATTTTAGCGAGTGCTACGCAAAAAAAGGCATGCTAGCACTGCTATTGTTGGCGTCAATACACCTTCCATGATCACTGCATTAATGAGTACTTCTGTAAGGCCTACCTTTTGAAGGTCCTAATTCTTTTCATTTTATTTTATATGAAAAAATTTACAAAAAAATTCCAAAAAAATTTTTAAATACACAGAACAGTTTGTAAACAAATGTAGATTTGAAAAAAAACAAAAAAAAATTTTTTTTTTGCCCGAGTTGGGTCTCGAACCCGGGCTCCCGAAAACTAACACATAACATATTATATTATATGAAAATATTTATATGGAAAACTCAGTCTTTTCTTATATTTTTGTATGAAGAAAATTTATAAAAAAATTCCAAAAAAATTTTTAAATACACAGAACAGTTTGTAAAAAAATTTAGATTTAAAAAAAACAACAAAAAAAAATTTTTTTTTGTCCGAGTTGGGAATCGAACCCGGGCTCCCGAAAGCGTACTTTCATTTGTATTCATGCAAAATTAGCAAGTGATTCTTAAGAACCACGCTAGTCGAGTAGGAAAGACGTCGGACCGCCGACTGAGAAGTTCATGGTTCAAATCTCAAATTGATCGTCGATTTTTATTTGAAGATGATATTTTTATTGCTTTTCCTTCTAACGTGACTTCTCGAAAGAGTGCTTCTGTCAGGTCTCTTTTGAGTAAGGAGAGCGGAAGGCCTGAAAAATTTTCCCATTTCATATAAAAAAGCAAGTGTAATTGTATATGAGTGCGGCAGTACTCTAAAATCCATACGAAGGCCTGCTAGCAGCGCTGCCAATGCCTACTGGGGAGGTTCGCGTTCGTTTAACAGACGTTTGTGTTCGCTTGAGGGAGGTTCGCGTCCGCCTAACAGAGGATTTTCGCCCAATTAGATGAAAATATACTGTCCGCGTCCGCTCAAGAGAGGGTCCGCTTAAGAGAGGTTCGTTTGTTTGAAAACGCGGACAAAAACTTGGTCGTAGAAAAACTGTCCGCTCAAGAGAAGTGTCCGCTTAAGAGAGGTGGCCGTTTGTAGAGGTTTCACTGTATTTTGAAACACCATAAAAAATTCGAATTATTTATACTATGAATTACATTTTTTCCATATTAAAAATATATTTTGTTAGCTAAAATTTAATTTTAAATTACTTTTAAAATAAACATACATGTATATGCTCCTTACTGCAGTAAAAATAAATAATTCAAATTTTTTCGATATTTATTTTCATTTACTAAACATAACTTTGAACTACACTTAGTTTTAACCAATAGAAAAAATGAATGAAGAACAACAAATTCATCACTGAAAATATAGCAAACGAAAACTTTTTATGATACAAAACAAAGTTTTACATGAATTTAATTTTGAGCTTTTTAGAAGAAAAAGGCAACAATAACAACAAATTTGTTTTTGAATAATTGAAGACATGAGCGGATGAAGGTGATGTGTCGCAAAATTGCAAATGTACTGAAATCTATACTAAATCAAACTTTGTGAAGAAGTTATTTTCTACAATAACCACAAACATTGTTGTTTGAGGCTTTGATATTATTTGTATGTACATTACATCTTCATCTATGCATAGAACAGCAAAAATCCGAAAAAATCACTTCATCCACTCACGTCTTCAATTTTTATTTATATGACGAAATGCTTTAAAATAGTGTTGAAAAATAGCTATAAATGAAAAAAACCAGAATTTTTTTTCTATTACTGCATAAAAAAGAATTCCACATCTATACTAGGGAAGTCAATCCCGGGATCCGGATAGAACCCGGATGATTTCTCAGGATTTTTAAATAAAAAATTTCTATTACAAATATTTATGTAAATGCAAACATTTCAAGTTGATATGAATATAGAATTAGAAAAACTTTTATTGAGGCTGAAAAAGATTGTTAGGCCAATGAGTGTGAATGACTGGAGTAAAGACTTTGCAAATTTTTAGAAGAATTTGCAACATCGGGAAGTCAGCTATGTATTAAAAAATTGTCAGATATTCTCACTTAGTAAATAATTTTGTTTTATGGTGAAGGCAAGGCTGCTTACGACTATACGAAATTATTACGACTTAAGAACGGTGCTTCTTATCAGCGGGTTATATTTGTAATAATATTCGAACAAAACTCTCAAATAAAAACTAAAACGAGTTGATCTGCTTAATGTATTACTTTAAAAATAATTAAAACAAAAAATTTAATTTGAATAGTCTTTTCCAACCCTAATTTGCTTATATACAAAAAAACATAAAGACTGTACAGAAAAAAATATAGTTACATTTATATAGTAATACCTTAAACTGTTCTGTCTTTATTTTTACATTTTTTGTTCTTTAACCCTTTCAATGGTTAGGCTAAACTAAGAACAAAATAATTTTTTGAGGTAGTATTTCCATCATTTAAGTCCTAAAAGATGAAAAAACATACTTTTCATTTTAACCTGCACTACTTTCGTTTTACAAGCTTGTACAAAGAAAAAAATGTTTTGCTCCTGTTGGGCACAAAGTCTTTTTTTAATCCTTTAAAAGCTTCTTAACCCTTTAGATTATTGTGTATTTATATTCTTATCATAAAAGCTATAAAAAGATAAGAAATTATAAATTTGAACTTTGTCCGGTTGATTTTTTTTTTTTATAAAATTGGCCAAACAAATTTTGTTTTACTTTTCTTCGCCAAAAGAACGAAAATCCAACTGACTTTAATGTCATATATATCTCTAAATTTATTTTTATCATGTTGGCTAATCTCTTTTCATAGAACCAAACGATTTGATTTAAAAAAAAAGCCTTGCAAAATAAATACATATAAAAATTACTTTCTGTCATGTCCAATATATTTGGCAAATCCACTAAATGGGTTAAATTATAACAATGTGCTAATCATTAATATTATTAATGTTTTTTGTGTTTATTAACAATAAGGTTATTCACAATTGTGTGGTATATTAGTATGGTTTTTTTGCCATAGCTGAAAATTACAATATGAGCACCCTTTAAAATAGAATTTGTGATTCGGAACTTCCCACTATAGCTTTTTGTTACTATGCATATAAATTAACTATCCAATTTTATATATAGCTTTTTGTTACTATGCATATAAATTAACTATCCAATTTTATATATTTTATTAATATATGGCATAAAAAAGTATAACTAGCATTTTGAGCTTATTTAATTTTTGCAATTAGAAAATACCTGGCAACCGATCAGTTGTTTATGGAACTCTAAAAATCACGTTCGTTAAGCATATCATTGGGCTACTTAAAATTACCACACTTTTGGTTTTTAGAGATTTTTGTAAAACAAGATAATATATAAAAACCGCTCGGTAAAGTGTGGTACAACACCACGGGGTTTTTTTTACTTCACTGAAAACCACGCAATTGTGAATATCCTTAATGTGTACAATTTTGTTTTGTTACTTTTAGTTTATAGCTTTTAGTTTTAAATAATAAATAACAAAAAATAGTATTAAAAACGTTTTGTGTTATTTACTTCTTAAAATTTTCAATCCCGAACTAATCCCGGGATTATCGGAATTGAAAATCTGAATTGTTTTCAAAAAAAGCTTCCGGGATTGGACCCCCTAGTCTATACCTACGATACTTTCGAAACTGTGTCTTTTTTCTCTATTATCTCTATTAAAAATAGTACATATACGCTTTTTTTTAAGGTAAATTAAAAATTAAAACAATAAAATATATAGAAACAGCATTTCACAAAAAAAAAAATTGATTTTGTGTTGCTTAAATACCTAAACAAAAAGGTTTCATCATAGTTTTACTTATGAAATTTTTTAAAATAATGCACAAAAAGAAATTTCAAAATTGCAGATGAACACGTTTATCAGTGTGCGTACTCAACGTGAAAAAATTATGACTTTCAAAGTGCATTGCGGGCAAACGGTGCAATACTTTTCAACAATTTTTTAACTTAGTGATGCAGAATTTTATCTTCTTTCATAAGGTACCATCACTACAATCTTCCTTTAAATTTTTTTTTGTCTTAAATTATGCTTACTTTTGCCATAAAATATCCAATTGTGCGCCGCGCGCGAGGAGTCGAAGCGCTCTGCGTGCAACGAGTCAAAACTTGCCACTTTGCTCGTTTACTTAAGGTGACATTGCACGTTGGAAAAAATAAACTCTATTTAAAACATTTTTTGTAAAACTTGATATATAGAAACTTTACATGAGAATTTTTTTCAATAAATTTTTTTTTTTTGTTGTGCAAAATCTTGAATCACGTGTCAACTAAATTTTTTAGAGAACCAAAACAGAAGACGAGAGTTTCAAGAAGTTTAGTTGTTTCTCCCGAAACTCGTGCGGTTTTTAAAAAAATGATCTATATGCTGTGATCTATAATTGTTTTGTTATTTTATTGATTTCACTAAATAATGAACATTTTATTGATAAAGATGGAATAATGAAATTTTGTACATTTATAGAATATTTTTAACTTATTGTTTTTTGTTTTTTTTTGGACATTTTAAATTCAATTTTGTAAAAAAAAAACATTGCAAATTGGATAAACAATGAAAATAAATAATGATTTCAATCATTTGTTAAAACAATTTTAACATATAAACACACGAAGGTAGCTGCTAATACTAGATACTCCATTGCTATATTTACTTTTTTAAATATTTGTTTTTTTTTCACTTTGTGAACCCAACCTGCAACTTACAAACCTAATTATCATTTCGTAGAACAACACTATGCCATTTAAAAAAAAAATTGATTTTTGAAAACAGTTTTGAAGAAGATTTCTGAAAGTCGTTTTGTTTTTCGTTGTATCTAACATTTATCATTTCAAACTATTAAGCATAAGGTATTTCTTTCTAAATCATTAAACACTCCTTCATTACTTAAATACCTATACTTTGAAAAGCTATTAGGTTTTTGACATGATCAGCCGTGACTGGCCTCATTCATAAAACCGTTATTCACACTCACACACACACTCACACATAAATGCTGTCTTTCTTTCTGTCCACCAATTTACAAAAGCATAGAGTCGTTGCTACTAATTGGTGAAACGTAGCAATATCTGGAACTTGAACAATACGTGAAACGTCTTAATTAGTTGTGCAGCAGCAAACAATCCCGACGAACATGCCAAAAACAGTTCTTTCTTTCTTTATTAGACTCAACAAACAACAAAGCAGCAGCAACCTACACAAAGGCAGCCTCATAGTCGTCGCCGAAGCCATTTCCATCTCGAAAGCAGCATAAAAGCGGAAATGCATTTCATAGCGTTCGTTTTTGCTGTGTGCCACCGCCACGTACTACTGCAGCGTTATGAAGATATCAAATGGCCTTAGGCAAACTTCAGCTTCCTACGGCATACAATTGTTTGTTCTCGTACATGAACTGTCCATTTTAATTGCCCAACTAACGCAATCCCACATAAATAGCTAAAAGAACGTAACACGCAGCGCCATAAAATGAGCCACACTGAAATTCAAAACAAGTCAAATCATATAAAAGCAAGCCGAATAAACCAAACAATAGTCTACATGCAATAAATATGTACCCGCAAAGACTGTGTACAAACTATAGTTTATTTATTTAGTAACAAGATTAAATGGTCTCATTGTATGTTTTGGCCATGAATGCAGAGATCCACGGCACGAATGTAGAGATGCGAGTAAAAACACCCGGACTGTTTCGTATCTTGCAACCATCACCCCAGGAAAATATACCAATAAGCTCTTTCTGCGCAGTCAACGGTCCTCCGGAATCCTTGGGACAAACATTAATACCACCGTTCACAAAACCCGCGCATATCAAGCGGTCGGTGACCTTAGCCCCCAGCAAGCGGCTACAATGATCGTGATCCACAATCGGCACCTTGACGAAATTCAAATTTTCAAATTTTTCTTCATTTGCTGTTCCCCAGCCTGCCATGGTTGCCAGTTTAACTTGTGTTTCGTTTTTTCGTGTTAGTTTTATACTCTGTACATAAGCTGTATAATTTAAATCTTTCGAAAGACGCACCAAGCCTAAATCATAGTCCATGGTATTGCATTTAAACAATTCGTGAGAGTGAATCGCTTCAACTTCTATCAACTGACCCTCACTTATATCATGCGAACTAGCGCCCGCATGAACCTTCAAATTGCTCGGTTTCCAGATTGCCAGACAGTGAGCTGCAGTTAAAACGGTGCGCTTGTTGATGATCGAGCCTCCGCATTTGTGAACACCATTCGCATTTATCGACACAATGTAAGGTATGTCGCCAATAAGATCCTGTTGAGCTACAGTTCTTCGCAATTTTTTCTTGACTGGCTGTACTATAATTTGCTCATTGTAGTAATGGTCCATGAATTTAACGATCCCAGGCAGGACCTTAGAGATGCGTGTGTAAACGCCCGGTCTGTTTGGCAAAGCACAACCATCACCCCAGGAAACGATGCCAATGAGTTTTCGATGCACAGTCAACGGGCCACCGGAATCCTTATGACAAGCATCAATGCCACCCCTCAAATAACCCGCGCATAGCATGCGGCTAGTGATCTCGTCATCCATCAAGCGACTACAAGTCTTCTGATCAACAATCGGCACCTGGCCGCAATTCAATTCTTCGGCTTCAAGTCCACCTGCTGTCAAGTAACCCCAGCCGGCTACTGTTGCCACATTATCTTCTATTTCTAATTGTTGTGACAGTTCGATAGGCTGTACATGTAAGCTATAAGTAAGGTCCTTTGTCAAACGTAGCAAGGCTACATCGTAGTCCATTGTTGTGCCGTTGTATAATCCATTAGAGTGAATCGCCTTAACATCTATCATCTGACCCTCACTTACATCATGAGTCCTTGCACCCGCATGCACCTTAAGTTCACGTGCCGTCCAGTATGGTAGACAGTGAGCTGCAGTTATAATGGTGCGCTTGTTGACGATCGAGCCTCCGCACATGTGAACGCCATTTGCAGTTATGGACACAATGTACGGAATGTCGACCGTAGTGACCGACAATCCACCTATGATACGTGCGTGTTTTATGAGAGCAGGTGAAGCCAATGAATCGACCGCTAGCAAGATCAAAAATAAAAGCATTTTAACGTTGAGATTTTCGAAAGTAGACAGTTCAGCGTCGAATAAATGCAGTTGTTTATGAAAATCTGAATAACTGAGACACAGACGGAACTGATACAATTTGCTATACGGTGAGAAATTTTCTCGAGAAAATCAAATGTATCGCATTCCTTATTAAGTCAGCAAGAAATTAACGAAGTAAATAAAAAATATCGAACGAAAACAATAAGTTAATACCGTTAATAAATGTCAATAATAACATTTATCAGATTCTTCAACTTAACACAAAAATGCTTTTCCGATCATTGTCGTTGTCGATGCTCTCGTGATAGTCCATTTGTGGAATAAATCAAAGAAACTAACTAATAAACCACTGCAATTGAGAAAAAAGCAAAAAACACATTCAATGTAGATATGTTTCGGCAGAGACCATAAACAACTTTCTGTTAATTTATTTAAAAGCAAGACTAGATTTTTTCCTTGTATTTCTTCTCCATGAATTTTTTGATAGAACGCCAAAGCAGGCCAATGTGCGTGTAAACACCCGGCTTGTTTGGTGTACCACAACCATCACCCCAGGAAACGATGCCAATAAGTTTTTTCTGCGCAACCAAAGGACCACCGGAATCTTTTTGACAAGCATCAATGCCACCTTTCAAATAACCGGCACATATCATACGCTTAGTGAGCTTACCATCCATCATATGGTTACAAAGATCGTGTTCTACCATCGGCACCTCAGCGAGATTCAGCGATTCGGCTTCAAGTCCAGCTGCTGTCAAGTATCCCCAGCCAGCCACGGTTGCTTTACTAACATTTAATGTTTCCTGTTCCGATAGCTTGATAGGCTGTACATTTTTACTATAAGTGAGGTTGTTTGCAAGACGCAGGAGGCCAACGTCATTGTCCATGGTTTCCGGGTTGAAAAGTCTGTGAGATTTAATCGCTGACACGTTGACCCACTGACCCTCATCTTTAGAATGGGTCCTTGCACCCGCATGTACCTGCAATTCGAGTGGCGTCCAGTGTTCCATACAGTGAGCTGCAGTTACAATGGTTTGCTTGTTGAGGATGGAACCTCCACACATGTGAAAGCCATTTGAAGTGATGGACACAATGTACGGAACGTCTGACATTGTGGCCGATAGTCCACCTATAATGCGTGAACTTTTTTTAAGAGAAGGTGAAGCGAAAGCCTCGACCGCTAGCAAGATCAGAAATAAAAACATGTTTACTTAATAGTATTCGAAAGTAACCGTTTCAGTGAGAAGACAATGTAGTTGTTTATGACTAACGTTCAGTTGACAGAGTCATAAATGTTAACGATACGGTTCACAAATGATGTTTTATTAAAATCATGTTATTTGCACAAATCAGAAATGTTCTAGAGCAAATCAGAATTGAAATGCATCGTGAACAAAAAATTCAAACAAACACGGACGGTGCCTACCTGGGCTTCTATATATTAGCATGCATTTATATGGAAGTATACTTAAGTTACCGTATCTCTCTCTTTTATAAAACTTCTTAAAATTAAGAATACAAGAGACATTTGTAAAAGAGACAGAATGAAAGAGAGAGAGAGAGCATCTCAAAAAAAAAATACGATACAAAATTTGCATACAAATTCTGCTTATTTAATATTTACACATTTATTGGTTGGTGTTATAACCCAAAAAGCCATCGACTAATTAGTCTCTCATCTTTTCTTCTAAAAATCCTTGAGAGATTAATTCACTTGAGATTTAAATTAGAAAAAAAGCCATTGTCAATAGCACAACATGCTTACACCAAAGACAAATCCGTGAAAACAGCTCTCCACTCCATAGTTTCCATCATTGAAAAATCCCTCCATTGGAAGGAATATACGATGTTAGCTTTTCTTGATATAGACTTGGCCTTAAATAAAGTCGAAGCAAGAGCTATCACTAATGTGCTAATGGAGCTTGGGGTGGATGCCGCGCCGATAGCACTTATAAATCAAATGCTAGTTGGCAGGATTATTGGTCAAAAATTTGGTGCAGCATCCTCGTTAAGATCTGAACTAAGGGGAACCCCTCAGGGAGGGGTTTTTCGCCTCTACTCTGGAATTTAGCAGTAAATGAACTGTTAATCAAACTGGAACTAGAGGGATGCAGGGTGATAGCTTATGCTGATGACGTTGCTATTGTTACCTCTGAAAAATACATACCTACACTTCGAGACATTATGCAAAATTGCCTTAATACTCTAGTCAACTCGGCTATCAGCTGTGGGCTCAGCGTAAACCCAAACAAAACAGAGTTAGTGGGTTTCACCAGAAAACACAATATTCCTCTAATTAGTCCTCCTTAACTGGGCAACACAAGACTTAGCTTCTCAGATCAAGCAAAATACTTGGGCCTTATACTGTATAAGAAATTTAACGGGAAGCCCAATCTGCTCGAGAGAGCCAAAAATAGCGAATATTGCCCTATGCTCCACAAAAAGGCGGTAGGTAGCAAATGGAGCTTACAACCAAGTGTTACTCACTGGCTATACACAGCAGTTCTAAGGACAATCTTGCTACATGGTGCTATTGTCTGGTGGCATGCACTCGAAAAACAGACTAACCTAAACCTTCTCCGTAAAGTTCATAGATCAGTGGAGCCCTAAGAACCACTCCAACAGACGCATTAGACATAATGCTCCATCTTACACCACTTGACCTCCTAGCTAAACAGATGTCCGCTAATACAGCCATCCGCCTAGAAGCCACCTCCTAGTGGAAAGAAGGCACACAAGGACAATCTTGCATTAGAAAGTTTCTCCCTCCCATCGACTACATCACACAAAAACTATCCTTTGAAAGGAAGTTCGAAGTATCCAAGCATCAATGCCACCCCTCAAATAACCCGCGCATAGCATGCGGCTAGTGATCTCGTCATCCATCAAGCGACTACAAGTCTTCTGATCAACAATCGGCACCTGGCCGCAATTCAATTCTTCGGCTTCAAGTCCACCTGCTGTCAAGTAACCCCAACCGGCTACTGTTGCCACATTATCTTCTATTTCTAATTGTTGTGACAGTTCGATAGGCTGTACATGTAAGCTATAAGTAAGGTCCTTTGTCAAACGTAGCCAGGTTACATCGTAGTCCATTGTTGTGCCGTTGTATAATCCATTAGAGTGAATCGACAATCCACCTATGATACGTGCGTGTTTTATGAGAGCAGGTGAAGCCAATGAATCGACCGCTAGCAAAATCAAAAATAAAAGCATTTTAACGTTGAGATTTTCGAAAGTAGACAGTTCAGCGTCGAATAAATGCAGTTGTTTATGAAAATCTGAATAACTGAGACGCAGACGGAACTGATACAATTTGCTATACGGTGAGAAATTTTCTCGAGAAAATCAAATGTATCGCATTCCTTATTAAGGCAGCAAGAAATTAATGAAGTAAATAAAAAATATCGAACGAAAACAATAAGTTAATACCGTTAATAAATGTCAATAATAACATTTATCAGATTCTTCAACTTAACACAAAAATGCTTTTCCGATCATTGTCGTTGTCGATGCTCTCGTGATAGTCCATTTGTGGAATAAATCAAAGAAACTAACTAATAAACCACTGCAATTGAGAAAAAAGCAAAAAACACATTCAATGTAGATATGTTTCGGCAGAGACCATAAACAACTTTCTGTTAATTTATTTAAAAGCAAGACTAAATTTTTTCCTTGTATTTCTTCTCCATGAATTTT
This sequence comes from Dichetophora obliterata, assembly GCA_963920525.1. Lineage (NCBI taxonomy): Eukaryota > Metazoa > Arthropoda > Insecta > Diptera > Sciomyzidae > Dichetophora > Dichetophora obliterata. The sequence continues at coordinate 2,061,644 of OY986439.1, forward strand.
TTGATAGAACGCCAAAGCAGGCCAATGTGCGTGTAAACGCCCGGCTTGTTTGGTGTACCACAACCATCACCCCAGGAAACGATGCCAATAAGTCTTTTCCGCGCAACCAAAGGACCACCGGAATCTTTTTGACAAGCATCAATGCCACCTTGCAAATAACCGGCACATAACATACGCTTAGTGAGCTTACCATCCATCATATGGTTACAAAGATCGTGTTCTACAATCGGCACCTCAGCGAGATTCAGCGTTTCGGCTTCATGTCCAGCTGCTGTCAAGTATCCCCAGCCGGCCACGGTTGCCTTATTAACTTTTAATGTTTCCTTTTCCGATAGCTTGATAGACTGTACATTTTCACTAAAAGTGAGGTTATGTGCAAGACGCAGGAGGCCAACATCATAGTCCATGGTTTCCGGGTTAAAAAGTCTGTGAGATTGAATCGCTGACACGTTGACCCACTGACCCTCATCTTTAGCATGGGTCCTTGCACCCGCATGTACCTGCAATTCGAGTGGCGTCCAGTCTTCCAGACAGTGAGCTGCAGTCACAATGGTTTGCTTGTTGAGGATGGAACCTCCGCACATGTGAAAGCTATTTGCAGTGATGGACACAATGTACGGAACTTCTGACTTTTCGGCCGATAGTCCACCTACAATGCGTGAACTTTTATTAATAGAAGGTGAAGCGAAAGCCTCGACGGCTAGCAAGATCAGAAATAAAAACATTTTTACTTAATAGTATTCGAAAGTAACCGTTTCAGTGAGAAGAAAATGTAGTTGTTTATGACTAACTATCAGTTGACAGAGTCATAATTGTTATGATACAGTTCACAAATGATGTTTTATTAAAATCATGTTATTTGCACAAATCAGAAATGTTCTAGAGCAAATCAGAATTGAAATGCATCGTGAACAAAAAATTCAAACAAACACGGACGGTGCCTACCTGGGCTTCTATATATTAGCATGCATTTATATGGAAGTATACTTAAGTTACCGTATCTCTCTCTTTTATAAAACTTCTTAAAATTAAGAATACAAGAGACATTTGTAAAAGAGACAGAAAGAAAGAGAGAGAGAGCACCTCAAACAAAACTACAATACAAAATTTGCATACAAATTCTGCTTATTTAATATTTACACATTTATTGGTTGGTGTTATAACCCAAAAAGCCATCGACTAATTAGTCTCTCATCTTTTCTTCTAAAAATCCTTGAGAGATTAATTCACTTGAGATTTAAATTAGAAAAAAAGCCATTGTCAATAGCACAACATGCTTACACCAAAGACAAATCCGTGAAAACAGCTCTCCACTCCATAGTTTCCATCATTGAAAAATCCCTCCATTGGAAGGAATATACGATGTTAGCTTTTTTTGATATAGACTTGGCCTTAAATAAAGTCGAAGCAAGAGCTATCACTAATGTGCTAATGGAGCTTGGGGTGGATACCGCGCCGATAGCACTTATAAATCAAATGCTAGTTGGCAGGATTATTGGTCCAAAATTTGGTGCGGCATCCTCGTTAAAATCTGTACTAAGGGGAACCCCTCAGGGAGGGGTTTTTTCGCCTCTACTCTGGAATTTAGCAATAAATGAACTGTTAATCAAACTGGAACTAGAGGGATGCAGGGTGATAGCTTATGCTGATGACGTTGCTATTGTTACCTCTGAAAAATACATACCTACACTTCGAGACAATATGCAAAATTGCCTTAATACTCTAGTCAACTGGGCTATCAGCTGTGGGCTCAGCGTAAACCCAAACAAAACAGAGTTAGTGGTTTTCACCAGAAAACACAATATTCCTCTAATTAGTCCTCCTTAACTGGGCAACACAAGACTTAGCTTCTCAGATCAAGCAAAATACTTGGGCCTTATACTGTATAAGAAATTTAACGGGAAGCCCAATCTGCTCGAGAGAGCCAAAAATAGCGAATATTGCCCTGTACTCCACAAAAAGGCGGTAGGTAGCAAATGGAACTTACAACCAAGTGTTACTCACTGGCTATTCACAGCAGTTGTAAGGACACTTTTGCTACATGGTGCTATTGTCTGGTGGCATGCACTCGAAAAACAGACTTACCTAAACCTTCTCCGTAAAGTTCATAGATCAGTGGAACTGTGCATCAGTGGAGTCCTAAAAACCACTCCAACAGACGCATTAGACATAATGCTCCATCTTACACCACTTGACCTCCTAGCTGAACAAATGGCCGCTAATACAGCCATCCGCCTAGAAGCCCCCTCCTAGTGGAAAGAAGGCACACAAGGACATTCTTGCATTTCTGAAAGTTTCATTGAAAGTTTCTCCCTCCCATCGACTACATCACATAAAAACTACCCTTTGAAAGGAAGTTCGAAGTATCCATTCCCTCTCGAGAAAAGTGGGAACCAGGAAACCGTTCAACTCACAATGTCATTGAGATCTTTACTGATGGATCCAAACCATTTTAGAAATAATTTTTTAATCGGATTATTGGATTTTAAAAAGTATATTTAAATGAAAAAAAATCAAAAGACAAACAAGTCTAAATTTAAAGCACCCAAAAATTTTTCGATTTTAAAAAGTATATTTAAATGAAAAAAATCAAAAGACAAACAAGTCTAAATTTAAAGAACCCAAAACTGAAATTATTTTTATTTGCGTTGAAAACGTTTGTGTTGCACGTCTTAAAATCTTGAACGAAATATTAAACTTTTTTGGATTACATTTAGGACATTTACATTTAGGACCAAAAAAGATTAAAAGAAAAGTTTGAAATTTTCTAATCCAAAAAGGATTACTTTTTAATCCGCTAAAAAGGAAATTTTTTAATTTAGGTTATTCCGAAAACTAGGCTTCCCCAGCTCAAAAAGACTCCTCAGTGAAGAAGAAATTATGTGGCCAAATCGTAAGATTTATAACGCCGTCACAAATTACGAATCGTTTTGATTCTCTTTAATAACTGTTCTTTAATTGTGTCAGCCGCATCAGCAGATGAACCACAAACACAATTACCGTTGAGTTTAAAATTTTGAAAATGCAAGTTAGCAACAAAAAAATAATACAGACTTAAATCAAATCAAAGCTTAAAATAAAATTTGGCAATGACATTTAATGATTTGAACCCAATTCCTCTCGACTTCAGGTTCAACATCTTACCCACTCGTCTATCGCAGTTGTTATCAAAGTTTCGCTTATTTTGCATCATTACAAATGCAAGTAAGCTTTCGAGAACGTGGGTTCGAGACCCAGCCCGGACAAAAAAAAGTTTTATTATTTATTTTATTTTTATTTTTAGAATTTTTTTATAAATGTTTCCCTTTATTCAAATTTTTTTTAACCTTTTTTTAACAGTTTCTTCATACAAAACATTAATGTAAATTCGTAGTCCAAGAATAGTTTAAGACTTAAACTTTAGTATATTAAAATAAATTAAACTAAAGTAGGGATTAAAAAATTGTAATCTTTGGATTAAACATTCCTTAAGTCCAAAGCTTCGATTAAAAATTTGTCCAAAATTTTTAACCGTGTAATAGGAAGAACTAACTATGGAAAAATTGTTTTAGAATTGGCTTTTGGGCTATATTAAACAACATTGGGAGTATTCTGTATTGATGTGTTTTTTACACGAGTATCTTATGTGGAAATTTTCAAATGTCATGTTCTCTTAAAATAAACTTCTGTTGCATTAATTTTTTAATGTATGTTATTAAAATTTTTAAATTAATGTTAAAGATAGCAATTAATTAATTGTTTACATAATAATAAGATCTCATATTAATAAACTTAAACTATCTCTATTACTGTATAAAAAGGAATTCTACGTCCACACTTACGATACCATCGAAACTCTCTTGATTTTTGGGTTTGTTAAATATTTTAATTTTGTACCATTATGTTATAAAGTTGAAGACAAAAAGAATTACAATGAATTTTTTGGACAAAAGTATAACGCAATTTAATTAGCGATTTGGAACAGAAATAAACGAATTTTTCAGCGCATCTTTTGGTATTCTTGTAAACAACTTGACTTGTATCGGCGCCGCAATAACGTATAACGTATACAATAACGTATTGAATAATTTTTGCACTTTAAATTAAATATAAGCTTTATTGCGTTTAAGAAAAGGTGATGCATACTTACTAAACCTCTGCACAAATGCACTCGTTTTTTCTACAACAGTAGAGCCAACAGTGCCGAGTTCAGAACATAACATAACTCTGTTAAGTCAAGCAGAACATAACCAATTCATTAAACGACAAGAACGGCTTCAAAACAGAACTTGTTCGCCGCTTGCTTTACCAGAACACGATGTTATTCGTTCTATTAAACAAAATTTATCGATAACAACGAGAAAAGCATCGATCACACCTAACGCAGCAGAACATTGGCAAAAAGATTAAGGGCTAGGAATTTCATGCAAATGCAAGTTTTTACTGGGCATCTTAAAGCGCGAATTATCTTTGCGAATCATGGAAATTCCTTCTAAATGGCATTCAATAGCTAGTGCATATTTTTAAATATTTTGCAATAAATCCATGGTTTTGCATATTTTACAAAAAATGCTTATTTTTGCATATTAATTGCGTATATTTTTTATACAATAAATTCATGTGGTTTTTGCATATTTTGCTTGTTTTGATTTGCAACCATTAAAATTTAATAAGACATACGGGAAAAAATAACTTAGAATTATTAGGTACTTTTAAATGTACTTTATTTTTTTTTATAAATTAATTTTATATGTACTTAAAAATGAATTGTTTTTTTTTAATTAAATGCAATATTTGCTTTACACCGATAATAATATATAAGGAAAATATTTTTATTGCATATTTTACCTTTTTTTAGCGCATATTTTAGAGTTTTAAATGCATATTATATTGTATTTTGCAAATTTAAGTATTATTTTATGTGATTTCGGAAGGTATTTTTTTAATCATTTTAACTCAAATTTTTAGAAATAATTAAGGTACATGAAAAATAACGCCAGTATTTTTTGCCAGGGCCGTAGTCAGGATTTACCAATGGGAGGGGTCTTGATGAAATTTTTTTTTAAATTAAAATATAGGTACAATTATTTGTTTCATTTAATTTTTACTTTAAGTTTGCAAAAACTATTGCACCAGCCAATATATTTACGGAAAACATGAATTTTGGAGGTTTTTGCAAAATGGTTTAGCTCACTGGCGATTATCGTAACAGCTAAAATATTTTGGGAATTGTTATAAACGAGACTAAGGTTCATTTTTAGAGGGGTACAAATATAAATTTTTACCCCATACAAGTCGAGGCACCATTATATACATACAGCTGCGAGCGAAAAAATAGCAGTCTACTTATATTCAAATATGTTTCGTTACAAATTTCGTATCCGGTAAACCCAATATCATTCCAATATGTACTTTCAACGCTGGTTTTAAATCTGTAATATAGTAATATACAGGATGTTTTACGCTTATGGCACGTGTTAAGTTTTATTGATCTATAAACTTAACTACTCACCATAAAATAAAAAATATAATTTTGTATTTAGAAAAAATATCGGCTTTTCAATTCATACATCAACACTCTCATGTCATGTGCGGTAGCGGAGCAAAAATGTTGATATTATCCAACAAAATATCAACAAATGTCGTATCTTTTGTATTAGCGGAGCTGTAATAGTCCAAATTTAAAATGTCTTTTTTTCATGTAAAAATACATATAATCAACAGTTTTTTCCAAACTCTTACTTTGGACGTTTACAACTCCGCTAAAACAAAAGATACAAAATTTGTTGATATTTCGTTGGATAATCTCAAAATGTTTGCTCCACTACCGCACATGATACGATAGTGTTGATGTATGGATTGAAAAGCTGATATTTTTTCTAAAATACTAAAGGATATGTTTTATTTTATGGTGATTAGTTCAGATTCTATATCAATAATACTAAACACGTGCCAAGAACGTTAAACACCCTGTAAATTGAAAATGTTACAATAAAGGACGAAACTGAGTACAGATTTGAAACCAGGGTTAAACGTAAATATAGGAATAAGAATGGGTTTACCGGATACGAAATTTGTAGACTAGTATTATTTATCTAAACATATCTGAATATTTATTTTGTTCGCTACTGTATATAATATATACAACACCTTACGTAAAATTGAAATGAAACAAATATTGTCCCAGTATTATAATTTTGAAAAAATTTCATTAAGACCCCCCTCCCATGGGTAAATCCTGGCTACGGCCCTGGCACAAAATACTGGCGTTATTTTTCAATTACCTTAAATATTTCTACAAAATTAGATTTAAAATTATTGAAAAAAAACCCTCCGAAATCACATTTTTCTAGTAGATGATTCAGTTTTACTAAGATCTACCACAAAATAATAACAATGAAAAACATAAACGTCATCGCAATAGACCAACAACAACACCAATACTACCATAGACAACAATGCCAACAAAAAACGTAAACACATCATTACTAAAAATCATATTTACAAATTAATCATCATTATAATCATCAACAGAAAAAACAACAATAACAACAATCGAACATCATAAGAATGCAAGAAACAATAATCAACAAAACCACCACCAATAGTAAAAGTAAAAACAACAAGAAAATATCCTCATAAACAACACAATAAAATTTAATTAATTTTTTTGTTGTTACTTGAAACATGTATTTATTTTTAATTCTTTAATAACTTTTATTAAATTAAATATTGTGAAAAATTAAAAAAAATAATTTAAATAATTAAAAAATCGTTGGCGTAAAAAATCTTGGCGTTTTAGATGATTTTTATTTCAGAAGGAAATGCAGAAACTATTAAACCTAAACAACACATCATAACTCTAAGCGCTCTGCTGTTGATCACATAACATTCAAGTCATTTCGTTCTGCTGCGCTCTTCTCTGTCGACAGCGCAGACAACAGTTGGCAACTGTTGTGTAAAAATTCGCTGAATGGTACAAATTTGGTAGCTCTAACTAAAAGTGATAAAGTAGCGAACGCCTTTTAATCGAGCGAACAAACTCTATGCTACATGAACACAACTGTTGGCTTAACTGTCAGATGCTGTTACTGACGCTGTTAAATTAATAAACGCAGAAAGAACGCAGGAAATTTAAATGAGAAACCTTTGCAATTGAATTAAATTTACATAAAAATTAAATTGAATCTAACTTCTGCCGTGTAGAGTAGCAACACATTCAGAGAAAAGCATCGTGAACTAAGGAAGCGCTACCATTACAGTTCACAACAGTTGTCTGCGCTGAATGCGGCCATTGATTCAGTTTTCTTTTGTTTTTGTTATTTTTGTTCTAATTAATGAAAGCCGAACATAACCAACGCTTGCTCCACAAATCTGTGTTCTGAAATGTATTTCAAGCGCTTTCATGCATAGGTTTAATACTTACTAAAATTTATCAGATATATTCAGCACAGTTTTTTCCATATATCGGTCATTCCATGTCAAATCGGACGCTTTTGTCCAAAAACTAATTTTGACGATTCCGATTCTTTTCAAATTTTGCACGTTGATAGAACTATTAAAACAAAAATATTTGCATAGTTTTTTATAATTTTTTTTATTTTTTTGTTTTTTTTTTTTTTTGCAGTTATACACAGTGAAAAATTAAAAAGAAAATGAAAAATTGTCATTCAAACATGTAGTCAAACAACTATATCTTCTAAGCCGTTAGTCCTACAAAAAAATGTTCAGGACATACTTTAAAGATCTTGAATTGGTCTTCTTTGTGGTGTCCTTTTTTACAAACACTTTTGTGAAAAATTTTTATTTATTTTACCGCTAAAAAGTTTATTCACATTTTTAATGGTCAGCACCCTTTTTTTTTGGAGCTTTGAAAATATTATCGTATTGAGAAATTCATTTTAAATGCATTCTCAAAATTTGATGTTGGAGAATCAATGTTGACTATTTTAAACGAATTTTTCAAAATCTGACACAATTTTTATATACAAAATACTTTAATTTTTAATTAACAATTGAATTTTTAGTATTTTTTTACTAAACTAGCTACATATCGTCGCTGCGCCAACAATTGTATGTTTTTCACAAACTTTTCAGGAAAGCAAAAAAACAAATTTTTAGGGCATATCTAGAACTGCGAGCAGTGTTGTGAACATTGACGATTTATCATCATTTTGACGATTTTTGAAACTAATTATGACGTGACGATTTTATTTCATTTTTAGGCCAAAAATTACAATTTTAATTAAGTTTAGGTTAGATCAATTCAAGTTTTCAAAATATATTTAATATTATTTTGGAGGCTTTTTTATAGTAGGATTGATTATATGCAATTAAAAACACAGTTTTAATCCATTTTTTTCCCGACGTTTCTTTGGCTATTTTCCAACATTTTCAAGGGATTTCTATTAAATGTGTTCTTAAAGAAAAACAAAGTACACTGAGTTGATATACATAAGAACATAAAGTGATATTAGCATTAAATTGAAAAATTTGAATAATTGTTTTTTTAAAAAATATTTAAAAACACGAACTTACAAGATTATGTGTGTGACATATATTGTTATTAATAACTTTTAATGCACATAAAAACTTTAAACAAATTTACAGGAGTTTTGCACAAACTCTAAAGAAAAAACGGTGCAAACACAATTAACACAATCTGTGTATTTTAATAAAAATCCCTTGAAAATGTTGGAAAATAGCTAACGAAACGTCGGGGAAAAATGAATTAAAACTATGTTTTAATTGCATATCACATCAAAAGCCTACGATCAAAAAGCCTATAAAATAATTTAAAAAATCATAATTTTAGTTTACTAGTTTTTTTCAATTAAAAATTTTAGCTGACAAGATATTCAAGTTCAGTTTAAAATTGAATTTCAACTGAACAAAATGTAGCAATATTGAAGTGTGTGGACTTTTATGTTTTCTTTGTTTCTTACTGTTTGTCGCCAAGTGCAGTTCAATTGAAATATATTGTTGTTCAGAAAAATTATTCTATTTTGAAGTTTTTACTGAAAAATTAAACGTTTTTTTTCGAATCTTGACATAAATTTAACTTGAAGTAACAAATTAAATTCTAGTCAGAGTCTTGTACTAATTTCAAACTCTAATTGAATCAAATAATTTTTTACCTCTAATAATGCATCTATTCAATTTTATATTAATTATTCTGTATTAATAGCCAATGCATTTTTAAAGATTTTATTTAATTTTTTATTTAAAACGACGTATACTTAAATAAATAAATATGCTTTTGTTGAAAAAATTTTTGTATTGTAGTACTGGTTTATAGTTAATGACGATTTTGACGATTTTCATGGTGTTAAAATTACGTTTTTTTTAATTTTTTTTCATCCCAGCCCTGTCTGCGAGCAATAACTGGGTTTGATGCCTTTTAAATCAAAAGAGATATAAAAAGCTGCAAATGCAGAAATGTGGGCAATAGATAGTGTAAATAAAATATGTATTTAAAAAAAATGCAAAAATCACATAACTGTTTTTGTTGGCGCAGCGACGATATGTAAAGTCACATTGAAAACTTTTATCAACTCGTTAAAATATACTATGTATTCCTCTGCAGACACTCTATTTTTAAAATTTGATAAAATATTACTTGGTTGTAATTCCGTGATGTATCCCTATGTTAATACTAAATTATGTAAAATTGTTTTAACGTTTTATTTATAATTTTTTTTTTGTTCTTGTAAACTTGAACAATAGTTGAAGTGGATGTAATGCGCATATCAATTTCCCTTTTGCCCCGTGGTGTAAAGGAATGGTGTGTTAAAGTCCCACGTATCATTTTTGCTTTTTTGGATCGCTTTTTGAGAGATTGTTTTTCAGAGTTGTACTGCTTTGATGAAAAATATTCCGATTCAATACTTGTCATGTTGTTTGAAACCCAATTTTAAGATACTACAGGAGTATTTGTCGGATTATTAATATTTGCAGACTAGCCTTTGCCGCAGGTCTTTTTACTGTTCCTGCCAAATCATCACATGGCCCTCTCCGCAGGAAAGAAATTAAGCCACGCTAGAATAAATGAACTGCTACTGTAACTTATGCGCACCACACCCACATCAACTTTTTCGACTATTGTTCAAGTTTACAAGAAAAAAAAAATTATAAATAAAATGTTAAAACAATTTAACATAATTTAGTATTAATATAGGTATATATCATAGAATTACAACCAAAAAATTTTTTAGCAAATTTAAAAAATAAAGTGTCTGCAGAGGAATGGTATATTTTAACGAGTTCAAAAAATTTTCAATGTGACTGATTTTACATATCGTCGCTGCGCCAGAAAAAACAGTTATGTGATTTTTGTAATTTTTTATAGCACATTTTGTTTCTACCCACATTTCTGCATTTGCAGTTTTTATATCTCTTATGATTTAGAAGTGATCAATAACAGCCATCACACCATAATAAAGACCAATTCAAGTTCTTTAAAATATGTCTTAAACTTTTTCTTGTATGACTAACGGCTTAGAAGATATAGTTGTTTGAGTACATGTCCGAATGATAATTTTTGTTTTTATTTATAATTTATCACTGTGTATAACTGCAAAAAAAAATTGAAAATTACCAAAAAAATTATGCAAATATTTTTCTTTTTTAAAGTACTATCCGCTTGAAATGTACCAAATTTTTACAGAAATGTGAGTTTCGAAAAGCGTCCGATTTGACGTGGAATGACCGATAAATAATTATCAGAGATATGCTTAGTATTTGAACAAGCAGAGTGCTTCCAATTTTTTAATCCAGCTCAAATAAAAACCAGCCATATAGCTCGTACTTATTTCTACTTAATCTCAACCACAATTCTTGTCAACTCAACCGACGAACAGACAGGCATTCAACATCATGTATCGTTCGGATTGCTAAATTCTGCTTTTGTTTTTTGCCACTCAAACAAAATGAGCCTCGGCTTAAAATGAGCTCCTAGCCAACTGCCCACTCCTATCCAGCCCACAAACAACTCGCACTTATTATGGATACCAGATAACAGAGTGACAACGCTACGCTACAAATTGCAGCCTTGTATGTGTCGGAACATCCTAATAAATTTCAACAATTTACAATTTTATACTTTAGTAAATTCGGCTGCCACAACGCCGAGCTTATCTCACGCTCCGCAAAGCGAAACATGCGGCTGTTGGACGAAACCATAGTATTGATCGATATGTGCGAATAATGTGCAGTTTCCGTTATTCAATTGCATTCCCTTAAAGCTGACTGACTGGCTGGTGTTTCGGTTAGCACTTAACTGACGTTTGGATCGGGCTCCGTAATCCAGAGTAAATTCGAGTCGTTGGGCTCAAACTGATATTAAAAAGCTTCTACATATGTGTCGCACACAACGAAACTTTCTGGCCAAGCTTTTTTTTCAGTTCACTTCAGTTTCATCGCTTCCAATCCCCGTCCAATTTTTATAGCCTTTTGCCACTAACTTAATGCCTCCCGCTACTACTTGCCGCTTACTACGCTGTGAATTAAGGACTTAAGCGCTTGATTGCATTCTGTGTTTGTCGCATATTCATCGATTCACATTATTTTGCAGCAAATTTTTCGGAAACAAAAGGCTCAGCAAATTCGGCATAGGGCAATAAAGCCCGCAATAAACGCAGTCATGCATTGTCCATGCATAGATCCATGAGGAATACAAAATTCAGCATAATCAAAATTCACCATCGAGTAGATACTTACGTTCTCTGTGCCAGCTGCGGTAGCACAATGCGAAACAATAATTTCGCTAACCGCAAAACAGGATGCAACACGACAATAAAAACAACAACACTAAAACCATCACTACAGAAGCTATTTTTGCGTTTCGGCTGCTCTCTTGCACTTGGTGGTGCTGGTGGAGCCAGTGGAGCTCCTGCCTGCTGATGATGCTTTCGATAATTCCAAATCAACACTTAATGGCGCGTTCACATTCAGCCGCAGCGCTTGTTTTGAATGCGTTTCGAATGTGCTTAGAAAAATAGATGAATACAGGAAAATGTGTAATTATGAAACATGATTTTCGCACAATAATTACAAAATTCGTCCTTTGTGCTGGTGCACACTTTAATCTGAAAGGAATCAGACAGCGTGGGCTAGTAATTTACAATATCTGTGGAGAGAGCTTCGGAGGAGTTTTTATGGCAGTGTGAGAAAATTGCAGGTAATGTTGAGCAGAAACAATCTCAAAATTTACTGAGAGTGGAAAGTGAACAAAAAATTTATCAAATGACACGGAACATAAGCAGCCTTAAAAGTGACACCGCTTTTAAAGGAAGAGTCTACGGCTGGAACTGTAAGGTCGGTCACGTTAAGTGTCATAATGTGAAAAAAATAAATATGCGTAAACAATAAATGTTTACTAGAAGTGATGCATTGAATACAACTTCAATTTGGAACACTCTTTATCAGATTTAAGCATCTCTGGCATTTAAATTTACAAAAATAATATAAAATCAAAATAAATTGAAAATAAAAATAACAAAATGAATGTAGTTTTTACTTATTTAGTTTGACATTATTTGATTTATTGACTTTTAAGTACAAAACTGTCAAAAGAAAGAAAGAAAGAGACTGCAATGAAAGTAGACGAAAGTATTAAGGATTAAAAAAAAGGAAGAGGTATTTTAAACAAAACATTCACACCTCACTAAAAGATTTAGCACAAAACCGTAGAATCTATTGTTTAAAGTTGTACTTAATAAAAAACACACATCAAGTAGTAATTAATATATCATGTGAATTTAAGAGTAGACTGCTACTCGAGTTGAGTTCGAATGAGCCTCTGGCATTAAATGCCTCCTTTGGCAGCCTTAATCCTTTGCTTTCACACCTTGCTTCAGTAGCATAGCTGTCACACTGAGGTAGTTCGTTACACCAACGACGAAAATCGCTCTCAAACTATAGAATAAGATGCATTGGCTTACCAAAGGAGCATATGAACGTTTTGACGTATAATTATCATTTTCACAAATTTTTTCAAGCTCATTTAAGTAAGTTAGTTGACACTTTATGGTATACTTACAGCCTTTAATATTCATCGTACGAAGAACAAGTATATGCCAAAATATCAATTAGAGTACGAATACAACGAATATCTAACCTTAGATTTGGTCACGTCTTTAATAAAGTCACAAAACAGCAAAATCTAAGAAGAAAAAATGCATATATTCGTATGAGATATACACAAGCTGCTTCAGTAGCTGCTTATGCCATTGTTATTGTTGTTGTTCTTTTGGTTCGGAATTGTGTCGTTTGTTGTTGTGCTGCTTTTATTGTTGTTGTTGTTATCAATATAAATGTAAAATGTACATGCATATATACACATTAGATCATAGATGCCCAGTAGTGGCTGATATCAGCAAATTAAACTCACACGTATACTTACGCTCTTTTGTTTGATCGTCAATCAACTAATAGGAAATCAGCATGTTGAGTGGGAGAGACAAACTGCACTTGCAGAACTTATGTGTCTCTCTCACCAGTAGTATTTCGTCACTCTCACCAATACTACTACTACTTGGGCATCTATGCATTAGATGCTTTCGCTTTTGTCATTTGTTATTAGTTTTGTTTATTTTCAGCAAGATAAATACACTTTAGAATACAGATGCGTGTAGCTACAGAGCCAGTATGTATGTATTACTAATACGCAGGTTTGCGCATGCGTTACTAAGCATGAATTGTGCTTTGAAAACTCTATATATTTTAAACACCATAATAAATTCGAATTATTTATACTATGAATTACATTTTTTCCATATTAAAAATATATTTTGTTAAAAATATATTTTGCAATTTAATTTTAAATTACTTTTAAAATAAACATGTATGTATATGCTCCTTACTACAGTAAAAATAAATAATTCAAATTTTTTCGATATTTATTTCCATTTACTAAACATAACTTTGAACTACACTTAGTTTTAATTAATATAAAAAATGAACAAGAACAACAAATTCATCACTAAAAATATGAGACGAAAACTTTTTATGATACAAAACAAAGTTTTACATGAATTTAATTGTTAGCTTTTTAGAAGAAGAAGGCAACAATACCAACAAATTTGTTTTTGATAATTGAGGACATGAGTGAATGAAGGTGATATGTCGTAAAATTTCAAATGTACTGAAATCTATACTATACCAAACTTTGTGAAGAAGTTATTTTCTACAATAACCACAAACATTGTTGTTTAAGGCTTTAAAATTGTTTGTATGTACATTACATCTTCATCCATGCATAGAACAGCGAAAATCCGAAAATGCCACATATCACCTTCATCCACTCATGTCTTCAATTTTTATTTAGATGATGAAATGCTTTAACATAGTTTTAAAAAATATAAATGAAAAAAACCAGAATTTTTTTTCTCTATTACTGCATAAAAAACAATTCTACGTCTATACTAACGATACTTTCGAAACTGCGTCTTTTTTTTAAATTATGTTTTTGTTGTTCTGTTCTCAAATATTTATGAAAAAAAAAATTACAGTATAGCGTGTAAGCAGTACAGAAGTGAAACTTCTTAAAATTTCTTAAAAAAGAGGCAAAATAAATACCATACAAGGGTTACATAAAAAATATTCTGCTTATTTAATATTTTTACTGTCATTGGGTTGGTGATTTTATTATTTTTAATTATTTATTTAAATGGTTTGTGGTAAATATAAGATATATGTATGACCGTGATTCGATATTTTTGAGATAACATGAAAAAATGGCATCTATTGTGGGGATCTAGTGTGGGTATTGTGGGTAATATACAAAAAACTCAAAATATAGAAAAATATATTTGAATTATAATTCACATCAAAAAAATATGTGACCCCTAGGGGGTCAAATTTATAAGCTGGTCCTGTTAATGTTTACCTCTCAACATTTCTTCTCAACACACCTTCACTCTATCTGCCAACCTTCTGGGGTCCCCATACAAATTATACAAAATATAGAAAACATCTCGTGTACACACAACATGACGAGACTCGAATAATTTTACCCTCAATATCAAAATGCATCCTAACCGACACCTTACCTGGCAGCTAAGGTTTAACCACCAGCAGAAGTCGTATTTTGAAAAAATCACGAATAAACTCCTATGTACATTGCGGAGGCTCATTGCTTAAAGGATTAATTTTTTAAAATAAACTAAATTGAATGAATACATTTGTTTTCGTAATGAGATTTAAATAGAATGTAGCAAATTTTTAAGAAAGCTTGGAATATATGTGTAGGTCCTTGTTATACACTCAACTCTTTTTTACGCGATCTTTTTTTATACGATTTTTAAATAACACGGCTCAAGGGCAGGATTTTTTACGATTTTAATTACGATTAAAAATCATGATTAATGATCGGCTTATGCCCACACGAGTGTGTTACTGGCTTGAAAATTATGCCGACTACTGGTTTACTTTTACGAGTTTCGGGAAAAATCTGAATTCTAGTCTTTTTTTAACGTTGTACTCTTACTTCTTTTTTCTTCCGGTTTTTTTAATAAAAATTTATTGTTTTTTGTAATATAATTGTATGTTGCATTGAAATCATTACTTTTTAAATGGTTTTGTGGGTAAAAATATATAACTTTTTCAACTAACACGATTTTTTAAGTTTTACACGAATTTTCTTACACATTTTACGTAGCAACGTATCTTTCGTGTAAAAAGAGAGTTGAGAGTAGTTGTAAATTTTATTTAATGTACGTTTATTTACTAAGCATATATTTTTATAAATTATTTTATTTGGAAATTTTATTAACAACAAATTAAATCGAAGAAAATTTTTAAAAAGGAATATTTTCAAAAATTTTTTTTAATTATAATAATTTGACGTTGATGAAAATAATTTTTGAAGCGAAGCTTTTTACATCTCGTTTTGTGCATGATAAAATTACTTATCAGGTAGCCTTGACGACTACCTATTTTCTCACCAGCAGGTGTCAACGAACGTCAAACAAAAGAAAGCAAAAAACGAGTGTTCAATAACAGTTTTTTTTTAAACTTACATGAAACTTATACATAAATTGTCGTTGCTACTTTGTAATAATTATACTATGGTTTTGTGATTTGCTTGAGTGAAATCTCAGAAACCTTTTTCTTACAATTGTTGTTGTTTTTTACTTGCGTCTTTTACAACAAGAGGATATAAAATTAAAAATATATCTTTGGAAGCGTGAGAATCGAACTCGCACCATTTCGACACACTTACCACTACTCCAAAACCCTTTGTGTCATGATGTGACTCATTCAATATTAAGGATTGTGCATTATCTATCCTACATATTATATTGTGAATGCGTGAAGCTATGATGCAGCAGATCACAATAATCGATTAAAAACTTTGTGCATTAGCTATATACAATTATCACAAATTGGGTTGAAAATTATTACAAGACGCCAATTGTTTTAGGTGTTGATTCTAATTGCGAATTCAGACATGAATGTTCATAGGCACTTAGGGCAAGGCCGGTGGTCTAGCGCTTGGAATTTTAAGGTATTTTTAGAATCTTTTTAAAAAGTTAAAATATTGAAAAACGATATTTAAACTTTTAAGGTATTTTCATTATAACACTCATTCATTATAAAAAAAAATTATTTTTTAATTTAAAAAATTGTTGATGTTGTTCAAAATGGCGCTCAATGGGTCGCTCTCAAAGGGATTGGGCGGCGTTGTAGATGTTGACTTTTCTATTTAGATGAACAATTAAAACCAAGAATATTATTAGTCACTTTGAGTGCGGCTATGGCTGGCACTATTTACTGTTTTTGGCAACTTCTTTAAGTTTGGACAAGGTATTTGACGAATTTGAAATCTGATTATTTTGTATTACAAGTTGTTGTGGTAATCTGAGTGTTTGATCAAAGACCATTTCTGCTGATGAAGCCTAAATGTCTTCTTTAACTGTAGGTCTGAGCCCTAGAAGAATTAGTGGTAACTCTGCGAACCAGTTTGTTTGATTATTGCTCGCTACTATAGAAGTTTTTAGCTGACGATGAAAACGTTCTACAATTCCGTTAGCTTGTAGATGATAAGCAGTAGTTGTCATGTTTCCTTGTAGCTTTCAAGTGCTTCCTAGACTTTTTACAAAATTTTTGAATGCTGCTGATGTGAATTGAGGTCCTCGATCGGAAGTAATTTCCAGAGGAACTCCAAAACGTGATATTTATTTCCTTTGAAGTGTGTCGGTGAAGGATACACTTCGGGCCAACGTTTGTTTCGGTCGATTAAGGTAAGTAGATATCTAAAAATATTTGATATCGGCAGTGGACCAACTAGGTCGGCATGAACATGCTCAAAGTAGCCCTGTGGGATGTCCATTTTGTGTGGTGTTGTTTTCGTGTGTTTATATACATTCGATTTTTGGCATCTAACGCATTCTTGTGACCATTTGTTAATTTGTATGTTCATTTTGGTCCAGAAGTATCGTTGTGTTATAAGTCGACGGGAAGCTCGAGTACCTGGGTGTGAGATGTTGGGGGGTAGTAATTCTGAATTGAGGTAGTTAAAGCTTCAATTTCAGTTCGCGAGAGAGCGTCTGCTACGTCTGTACCTTTGATGTGTTTGGTGTCGTTAGAAAATTGTGCAATGAATTCAAGGTGTCGTTTAAGGATTTTATTGCAATAATAATTTATTTTTCATTGATTTATTAGAATTAATTCCGCATCCATTAAAAACGGCATTTTTTAGTATAAAGGGTAGTTTTGTGGGGATTATTGTTGGTCGTTTTTATTTATTTGTAACAATTTTTATTTTAACTTTTTAAAAAATAAAGAAAAAAACAATTTAAATTGAAGAAAATTCTCAGAATGAATATTATAATTTTTGATTATAAAAATTTGGCGTTGATTATATTTGGCGTTGATTTTGTTTGATTATATTATAAATTAAAGTAAAGTGTATTTTCTAATGTGTGTGTAATTTGTGTGTTTTGTTTATATGTGTAATTTGTGAGGTGGTTAGGCACCACATACGTAAAAAAATTCTGTAATCGAAGAATTCCAACCGATAAGACCGCTCTTAAAAACTTGTACTAAAACTATTTCTTAATAAAATTTTGCCAATTTATCAATTTGTAAATAAAAATTTAATGCTTAGTGTTAAAAAAATAAAAAAGGTAAAATAAGTAATCAAACAAAACATTTGGTGCAGCATTCAAGTGAATACAAACTTTACGCGGAAGTCGTAGATATGGTAGAGTATATTATAACTGCATGCTCGAATTTACGAATTTACCCTTCAAGTCCGAATTTGGGTTTAAAAACAATTTTCTGGCAGATGGACGTAAATAT
The DNA here is from genome assembly GCA_963920525.1 of Dichetophora obliterata. Classification (NCBI taxonomy): domain Eukaryota; kingdom Metazoa; phylum Arthropoda; class Insecta; order Diptera; family Sciomyzidae; genus Dichetophora; species Dichetophora obliterata. The sequence goes on from OY986439.1 coordinate 2,079,926, forward strand.
TACTTTACTCAGAGCACTTTTTTTTATTTACCACTGATCTTTTCACAATCCGACGAGTTATTTATTCACACAAGTTGTTTATTCAATGTTACCCGTAAGCAAGGATTTTTTTAAAGCTTTTTCTACTTTTTGTATGATAAATTAGAAATTTAAAAAATAATATGATACGTATCGCAATCTTGGCAAAAAACATAGTTTCAAGCAATACCTACAAAATTACTTCAGACGATCATGTAGAATTTTGCGAGGCAAATGGAGTTTTTTTTTTCAAAAACATACACATTCAAAATAATCGTATTATTATTTTCTGAAACTGAAACAAATACTTTTTAATTCGAATTTGCAGACCTGTGTATTAACGACTCATAAATAAATGCTGCTTGTGCAGCGCATAGATACTTCCAATTGGTTTCGCCACTTGCCAAAATATTTTATCCGTGTTGCAATCCAGCAAAAGTTTCATCCAATTGTGGCAAAGCTGTTTCCAAAAGTATCAAACAAATAAAACAAAAAACTATGGCAGTTCAATGAGTTCAGTCATAAATTTACGATTTTTCGAACATTTATACAAACACGCATAACCACATATATGCATTCGCGCACACAGCGACACACACACACACACAAGAGTCATTTGATACGACTACCACTGAGCGAACGAATGCGGCCGAAATTTGCTTCCTACGTATTCTCTAACTCGTTCGAATGCGCATCCTTTCGCTTTCGTCCTTTGCCATCCGAGTGAGTGCATCGTTGAATACATGCAATGTTGCCATGCAACGCAGTCAACAGTAAAATTTGTATGCCTTTCAAAACAAAGTGTTCGCTCGTCCATGTGCACTGAAGGCACAACTTGAGAATGATGCATGAGTTTTTTTTTTTTGTTTGTTTTTCAGTTTGATTTCTCGCAAAAGTTTTCGAGAATAAATGTGGCCTTTTGTGTGGTCAGCAACGCGGCTACAACGGCTGCAGCCGGTCGCCATTGCTTCTGTTGCATCTGCAGTTGAAAAACTCCGAAACGACAATTTATTCCTTTTGTGGCCAAGACTGAGTGGGATCCACCCTAGCTCTGGTGGTTGCCAGTGGCCAAGACAAGCCTACCAGAGGACAAGAAATATTTTGGTTTATGAATCTCTCAATGATTCATATGTTAGTTATTGCGGTTTCAGCTGGTTGGGATGGTTCGCCGGATGTTTGTCGGTCTGAAGACGCTGGCTGCTGCTATTGGCGCGTGTGTTAGTAGGTCACTGGATTTTCTGAAAAGGAAGTTAATTTACATTAAATGGAGGCACTTTCAGACCTAGTTAAAATTTATGGCAATTTCAATGGCAATCGCTGTAAGAGAGTGTGTGTGTGTGTGAGAGAGAGAGAGGGAAAAAGCAGACAAATTTAAATGCAGCATTTTTTGCTTTCGCTTCGTTGGAGTTTTCGTCTCATTGAGCATTAAGCTCCATAAAAAAAAATAAAAATAATCAGCTTTTTGATCTGCTTCGCCCTGCCCTGTTAAATCCACTCACCCTTTAAACAGATTGCATATTTATTATAAAGTCCTTTTTTACGCTTTTTCATAGACATGAGCAGCGAATATAAAAAAAAACATGCGACTAGATTGACGCTCATTATTGGAAATTTAATTAAAATCGAATAAGAAACGCCAATCACTCCAAGGATGAAGCTGGAATCATGCTTGTAACAGCCCTTAGCATCTCTTTTCAAAAGCTCTGCTAAGTCCGGACATTAGCGATGATAATCATCCGCGCGATGCTCATCAAGCGCACAATTTTAAATTCAAATCGCAAGAACCAGTGAAACTCTATAATCACTAGCGAAAAGGGCAACCCGGTCACACCCCAAATGAATACTTAAAGACGCCATTAGCGGATGTAATAAAATCGAACTTAAAAACAGCAAAAAAAAAACGCAAATTCCAAGCACAATAGAAGAAAAAACTGCCAAGGATTCTTCAATCCGGCAGACGACTCTGCCGGCAAAAGTTTTCGGTTCTCACGCGTTTTGTGCTCATACCGCGGCTCATATCTGCTCAATGTCGGAACCTCAATGTTGAAGTAACGGCTTCATTGTTTCGTTTCCCCCTACAGCCCCTCCGCCCCTTGCAATGTCACTTTCTCTTAATTCTCCCACTCGAACACGAACGCCATCTGCTTATTGCTGTTGTAGCTGCTGTTGTTGTTGGTGTTGTTCTTCTTGTTGTTAATGCCGCCGCCGCAGCAGCAACGAAGGCTGGTTGACTTCTTCGCTCGAGAACTTCAATTAATTTCCATTAAAACGCGCTGAATGGAATTTAATTTCTTTTCCGTCATTTTGTCAGCACCGCTCAGTGAACGATGGGGTATGGGAGTGATGGATGGGTAGTTGAAAGACCTGAGTTTTTGTTTATGTTGTTAGGGATGTTGCAGTGATAATATAAATTTCGAAATTTTTTGTAAATATTTGCCTGTGCTAAAAAACACAAAGTTTTTGAAGTATTTAATTCTCATTTTCTTAGTTCTTCACTTGCTTTGCTCTTTACTAGTTTTGGGGCTTTTTTAGAAGCTCTATGCTTGATCCTTAAACTTTGCATATTTTACTTTTCCCACTTTTATGTTTTGCTGTTTTAGATGGTTTGGAAGGAGACACACTGGGTTGTTTTTTCCTACTTTTTTACTGCGCTCAACTCTCAAAGTATGCTTGTTTTCAGTTTAACAGTATTTGTGGACAGACGAGTTTGTATATTACATTTTTTTTTTTTTTAAACTATTGCTGTCATCGCACAGTGTGAATTTTATCGCTTCTAGCATGCCAGAAGTCAAAAAGTAGTGCTCCGTTCTCAAGAATGCTTTGAGAGATAATGGAAATATAAATTTTATTATTGCAAACATAAAGATAAAACAAAGGAAAAAAGTATTTCTGTGAAAGTTTGCTCTTTTTGTATATTTTGGCTTATAAAATTTCAAGAGTTTTAATAAATACATCTTTGAGCTTAAGTCTTTTAAAGTTCAGTTATCTTTATAAAACCTTTATATTAATATTCTCTTCGTATTCATGTAGCATTTCCATTTTATTGTTAAAAGCCTGGTGGTTCCTCTAGGAACCATAACTTTAGAGGAGTGTATTTTGAGTATATTTAATTACTTACTTCATTATTGTATGTATTTTCACTAATTACTCGTATTGATGTATGTTCTACCTAGTAGTAAGCCTTACAACGCGACTGACACCACTGAAAATACTTTACTTGAACAACCTCACAAAGTGTAGACATTAATAAAGGAACTGGTCCTGATAATATTCCCCCAATATTTCTAAAAAACTGCGCAGCTGTGCTAGCCCAGCCATTAGCGCTTTTATTTAATTTATCTTTAAAGACAGGGCAGCTTTTGAATATTTGGAAATAATCCATTATAGTCCCTATCCATAAGTCTGGCGCTAGGCAAAATATAGCGAACTATCGACCGATATCAAAATTGCCCTTGATCCCTAAATTATTTGAGTCAATTGTCAAAAAACACATTTATGCTAGAATTAAAAACTCTATCTCTGAATTCCAACACGGTTTTGTTAGTGGTAAATCTACTTCTACAAACCTAACACTGTTCTCTCACTTCATTAAAACTGAAATGGAAAAAGGCAATCAAATTGACGTCATTTTTACTGATTTCGCCAAAGCCTTTGATAGAGTTCAGCACTCCATTATGGTTAAAAAACTTTCCCTAATGGGATTTCATTCCTCTTTGTTATCCTGGCTGAGGAATTACCTTTCTGATAGATATCAAGTTGTCCGTATTGGTAACTGCTACTCAAAATCTATTACCAACCATTCTGGTGTGCCCCAAGGAGGCCACCTTGAACCTCTATTGTTTGTCTTGTTCATCAACGATCTCCCAAACTTTTTACAGCATACTAACTGTTTGATGTATGCTGATGATGTTAAACTGTTTAATTCGGTTTCTTCACCTTCCGACCATCGACTTATTCAAATTGATTTAAACAATATGATTAAATGGTGTTTAGTTACTAGACTGTATTTAAATCTTGCCAAATGCAACATTATGTCTTTTTATATGAAAAAAAAAACAGATTTTTTTAATTACTCAATCGCAAATAGTGGTCTTTCACGTGTCGAGTCTACATCTGATCTGGGAATTCTATTTGATAGAAAAATTTCTATTTCCAACCATTACTATTGCATAATTACTAAAGCTAATGCAATGATGGGTTTTTTGAGGCGTAATTCGAAGGAATTTAAGGATCCATATACCCTTAGAACATTATTTTTATCTTAAGTAAGGTCTATCTTGGAATATGGATGTGTGATCTGGGATCCATATTACGAGGTAGATTCTTTGCGATTGGAAAGAATACAAAAACGTTTCACTCGTTACATAATGTTTAAATTAAATTGGAATTTTTTGCCAACGTACGTATCCAGGTGTGCTCTTCTGGGTCTTAATACCTTAGCCTCCAGACGTAAATTTTTTCTTGTTATTTTTGTTCGCGATATAATTATGTCACATATAGACTGCGCGCCACTCCTCGCTCTTTTAAGAATATATGCGCCTGAGAGATATTTTAGGCAAAGAGATTTCTTTTACATTCCGTATCATAGGACAAACTATGGCCGTAATGATCCAATTAATAATATGTGCTTAGCATTCAATTCCATAAGTGCTCAAATAGATCTCACTCTGAATAGACAAACTTTTAAACAAAATTTATTAAGAATTGTTTAAAATGAATATATAAAAGTGTAATATTCTTTAATATAATTATGTTTACATTTTATTAGTTTTATTTGATATTGTTTTTATAATTTATATGTTGTTACTCAAAGTGTTAAACGATTGTTGATAGTTAAAAAATAGAAATAAATAAAATGACAAATATGACAAAACGCACTTTTTCAAGATGATACCGTACAAGATTTGCTTAGTGAAGTATATTCAAAAGTAGTAAGGAATTATCTTCGTCTGGACCGAAGTTTAAATACGCACACGGCCGTAGTTTAGTTTATTCGAAGTCTTGAATGTTTCATTATTTCGAAATCAAACGTCTTCAGACTATGCGAGGAGCAATAAGAAACCCCCGAACACATTCTGTGTGAATGTCCGGCAACCCATGGCCTAAGACGCCTACATTTTGGAGGGGAAGTAGTGCCCTCGTCAACAATTTGGAACACCAAGCCTAAATCTGGAGTGTTAATTAAGGGCATACACAATAGATCCTATGTTTCGCGGTGCACATGGGCCCCCTCCTTATTTATCAAATCTTATGTGCCCAATATCAAGTTTAAATATTAATTTTTTTAGAATTTATAAAGGTTTTACTATTATGATTACGTCACCTGTATTGGAGGTGGGCGGAATTTTCAGTTGTTTTTCTTTACAAAATTCAAACATCAAGTACATTGTTAAGATTTAAACTTATTTGCAAAATTTTAAGCGATTGTACTCATTTTTGTTGAAATTATGGAGATTTTACTGATTTCATAAAGTCGGTTTGTAAGGGAAGCAGTCGTAATTTTCATTCGATTGAATACTAAAAGTGCATATTATGAATATAAGCTTATTTGCAAAATTCCAAGTCCATTCCAATTCCAATTTTGGGGAATTTAAAGGTATGCGTGGTTTTCATCTCATTTATCATTTTTAATCTTGATCTGTATTATCGAATATAAGCTTATATATTGAATTTCGTTAAGACAGCTCTAAAATTACGGCTACTATCGTGATCACAGACGGACATGGCTAAATCGACTCAGGAGGTGATGCTGATATAAATAGATATACTTTTCTACACATAAATACGCCAATGCAGACATGTTACCCCCCCCCCCTCCCCCGGTAGTAGAGTTAGCCTAACTATACTAGTTCTAGTTATACTAGAGAAACACGCATTTAAAGTTTTATTACTGCACTTCGGCGCAAGAGTATATGTATTAGACCACCCATATGTGCAAAAGTATTATTTTTTCGCTCCCAGCTCATTTTCGTAGAGAACTAGACTAAAAATAAGATCAGCAAAAAAACAGGATGCGTGTAGTGGTAAAATGCCAATCGCATTTGACTTAAAGCCTCAAAAACACACTTTAAAAAAGTTCAAAATTGTTTTGATCTGTAACTCTTTTAAAAAGTGTTTAAAGTAGTTCATGATTGGGAATTTCAATTTAAGAATAACCTAGCCAATAATAACATGTATTAACTTTTGACCAACTTGTATTATTTTTGGTAAAATTAACGTTTAAAGACAAGATTTTTGAGAAATTTTTTGAGTACCTTTTTTGCAAAAACGGTTGCCATTATGGTTTTAGTACGGATATAATGATGTGCTTTATTTCATAATAGAGATAATTAAGTAAACTTTAAATGAAATTTTTTTTTATAAAAAAATATTTATTTTTAGCGCCGATGACGCGGTTCAAAGTAAGAATATATAAAACAATAATTAAAAACATTAATACAAAAAATTATATAAATCAATTATAGTTAATAATATAATTCAAGCAGAAATAATATTTATTATGTTTTAGGTTAAATCATTGGTAACAAATTTAAGAACAAAGAACATTAAACAAGTACCTTAAAGTTAATTTTTAATTTTAACGACTGGAATTTTGTTTTGGGTAATTTTTATCAAAATATTGTAAAAATATTGTCTTAGAAAAATTGTTGGATGGCAAATTTTATAATATTTCTCCATTGCATGCAGGATAAACTCTTTCTGCTCTTCTTGGTGAGTTAAAATGGCATTAAAACGTGAAATTAATGCTACACCACGTTCTGCAATATCATTAACGACTAATAATTTTTTAACAATTAATTTTGCAGCAAGATAATCTTCATTTTCCTGGCAAGTGGCTGTTTTCCATTTTCACAATTTATTTGATATAGCTGCGAACGCTAAACACTATCACTATATTATACAAAGAACTACAGATACTAGGTGTGTTTCCGTACTCTACACTTTGTAAGATTTGTGTAACTTCTGGTAAGCTCGAACTGAGAGAGTAAAAATGAAATTTGAGAATATTGGCAAAAGTACGAAAACAGCTTCTAGCAAGTTTCGAGCACAAAACAGCTGATTCTGACAGCAGACGAGTCAAACGTAAATAGCGCCAATTGAAATTGTCGTAATTTTGTTTGTAAAGTAAATTTTTTTAAGCTATAAAATCTTTTAAGCTATGTTTTAAGTTATAAAATTACTTTAAATAATTTATTTATAGTTAAAAATGGAAGGTCAAAAGAAATTAAAATTTGTAAATTTATTTTTAGCAGCTTTGAATGTTTGTGAAAAACATAAACAAGCATTTGACATTTGCTAGTTCTTCTTGATGCTTTTTCTTATTGATGCTTGTTCTTAATTTACTCGAAGTCTTGAGTTCTAGCACGCTCTGTGCACATTCTGTGCTCGAGAGAGCAATTTTACGCTTGTTCTTCTTCTCCCATTTCTTACACAAAAAGTACGGAAACAGAAAATAGCGACTCACAAGTCACACAGTGTCAGTACGGAAACAGACCTAATGTATTACCGGCGAAACAAAAAATATTTACTGCGCACCTCGTCATTGGTGCTCGTCAAATGTGACACTTGATGAATACATTTAAAAGAACATGTCAAAAAGAGACGAAGATAGCAAAATGAAAATGAACAAACAGTCAAAATTCTGTCGAGCACATCAAGCAACATAGCCACTTTTTGTTTAAAGCGGTAAAAAGGGGAAAAATCACCCCTGAAAAATATTCAAATTTTTTCGCAAACAGTACTAAAAAATATATTAATTTTATTTTGGACATGTGCTTTATTTAATAATATATATTTCATTTCAGTAAAACAAGTTTTCTTAAGAAAATTTTGACATTTTAAAATCTTTACACCCTATGAATAAATTGTGGCTACGTTTCTACCAATGAGCACCTTCTACATCACTGCAAAGATGGCAGACATGTGCAATACTTCATCTGCGGTTCTCTGTATCATGCTATCACTATATTAATTGTTAAAATGTCAACAAAAATTACAAGTGGATTTTACGTTAGCAACGAAGCATATTTATATTCAAAATATTTTAAAAAAACTGTACGACTAGACATACTGGTCTAGTCTTTGGATAAGCTGAGCACGCAGTTATTCTTTACTTGGCTTCAGAATGAATTTATTTAGATTTTCACATAATTTCAAAACTTTGTCGCAAATTTTTTTAATTAATGTTTTATATATTCTTACTTTGAACCGCGTTATCGGCGCTAAAAATAAATATTTTTCATAAAAAAAAATTAATTTAAACTTTACTTAATTATCTCTATTATGAAATAAAGCACATCATTATATCCGTACTAAAACCATAATGGCAACCGTTATTGCAAAAAAAGTGCTCAAAAAATTTCAAAAATCTTGTCTTGAAACGTTAATTTTACCACAAATAATACAAGTTGGTCAGAAGTTAGTACATGTTATTATTGGCTAGGTTATTCTTAAATTTAAAGTCCCAATCACGAACTACTTTAAACACTTTTTAAAAGAGTTACAGATCAAAAATATTTTGAACTTTTTAAAGTGTGTTTTTGAGGCTTTAAGGGAGGGTTCTCCTGGATTTTTTTGGATTTGGCCGAAAAACAAGCAAAATTTGAGAATGGTTTGTGGGAAAATGAAAAGACATACGAACTTATGCTTTTGAACTTTGATTCGTGGTTTATTGACGAGTAAAAAAAAAAAGATATTTGAAAAATTCAAAATGGCGGCTTGAAAATGGCGGATCTCGTCGACCTCTGCGCGCAAAACATCGACCTCCCGCGGACAGTGTGGGGCCTCAGGTAGTGAACTGAAATGAGAAATGTATAAAATTTATTAAAATTGATAACATTTCATATGCCTGGAACCTAACTTCAATTAAGTTTGGTAAAAAAAACCAATTTTATGGACTTTTAAAAAAAAAATTTTAATTTTTTGCTTTTTTTTTTACTTAGATCTCGTTTAAAAATTATAAATAAACAATTTTTTATGCCAATGTTAGGTTCCAGGCGTACAAAAAAGTATATACTTTCAAACATTCTTTGAATGAAGGAAATCGGATCAATAGAACAAGCCCTGTGCTGTCCGTTAGATTAGAAAACATGGTTTTGAGAAAAACGCGTTTAAAGTTTTTAGAAAGTTGGTACGCGCGCGTGACATGGGTACGTTTGACACGCTCTAGCTCGAGAAATACGCGTCGTATTGAAATATCCCTTGGCACAAACATTCTACATATATGTAACTTTCATTTTATGTAAAAAAAAATCGATTTTTTCAAAAAAATCCAGGAGAACCTTCCCTTAAGTCAAATGCGACTGGCATTTTACCACCACACGCATCCTGTTTTTTTTGCAGATTTTATTTTTTGGTCTAGTTCTCTTCGAAAATGCGCGGGGAGCGAAGAAAATAACACTTTTGCACATTCCATATATATCATGGGTGCTCTAACATGTATACATAGTAACTCCAAAAATAATTGGAATTAGAAGGATTAGAAGGATTTTAGAAGACATTTATGAAAAAAAAAACAAATTGAAAAAAAAATTTACTAACCGCAAGTCATGCTTTAATTACACTTTAATTTTTTTTTACAATTTCTACTTTCTTTTTTACCCGACTACGGAGAAGCAAAATGAGCGGTATAGGTGTTATACCGGTATGTATGCATGTTTCATATGTTCCACTCTCACTTCTTAACTACTTGTCATAATTTGACAAATAAGGTATCGTTGGAAGCGTTTTGATCGTCTCCTGGCTGTGGGCTATGTGACGTCACAGTGAACTTAATAAAGACTCCCTCTAGTAAACATAAAGTCATGAACCAAAAAAAAAATTTTAAGTTACATAATCAAATAAGGTATCAGAAGCGTTCAAAAGGTATCAGGTATTAGAAGCGTTTTGATTGTACGGTGAAGAAAAGTAATGTGTAGTCACTTTAAATTAAGTATAGCGCCCTCTAGCAGACAAAATGTCAACGAAATCCTTTATTTCTATAAAATAACATTCAATATGATGCCCTCTAGAGAACCGAAGCCCAATAAAACCCCTAACTTCTAAACTACTATCTTTTATATGGTGATCATTAAGGTCATGAACTAAAAAAAAATTATTTAATATTTTTTGTCTAGGAAATAAACAACTTACCCATAATAGTGCCTGTAGAAAGACAAAGTTTTGCACTCGTTGTTTAAACAAACTGCATGAAATTTATTTGTCATTGCTGCTTTCATAAATGTATTTCAAATTAACTTACAAAATAATTGCTTAAAAAATTACTTTACTTTGTGGTTTTTCAATTATTCAGATTTAAATATGATGGAACAATCCTATAACTTTACTATTTTCTGTATATTTGAAATCCAATTGATAGAAATATTATCGCGCCAATTTAAATATAGAATTACAAAGTCTCGATTTTTTTAAACGTAAATAAATTAATAACACAAGAACCGAATGCATTTTTTAAAAATTATAGTCAGTCTAGACAGATGCCTTAAAAAGAAACAACCAACAATAATTTTTACTCAAATTAATTCTCGGCAACAGTTGTGAAAATTAAACCATTTGAAAAATAAAAAAAATTTTATATATATTAAAAGAGAATACCGCCAACTTTCAAAAGCTTGGACAAAAAGAATAAAAATGAGCGGATTTTGGAAACAAGTTTTTACTTTAACAATCACACAATTAAAAAAATAAAATTTTTTTCTAAATGACCTCGTTATTTATTATGTTGATTTTATATGATTTGTATACAAATTCTAAATCTTTGATAGTTTAAATCATTCTTGATTTTAAATACAAATTCTAGTTGTTTGATAGTTTAAAATCATTTATTGAGCTTTAGGTCTAAGTTAGAACAATTAATTGTTTCCACGAATCTTTCCAAAGAAACAACGTACAACAACAAACCTGAAAATATGAAATGGGAGAAAAACTGAGATATTTACACTTAAAATCTCATCGCCTCTGTGGTGTAGTGCGCTAGTGCACGCTTGTACGGAAATCACAAAGATTTCTGATGAAGCCTTTGGTAGGGTCGAAATTGCAATAAAATCAGCTAGTGATTTTTTTCCTTTTCATATTGAAAAAACGTTGTTGTTGTAGTTGTTTCTTTGGAAAGATTCGTTAGAACAATTAATTGTTTAAACTATCAAACAACTAGAATTTGTATTTAAAATCAAATATGATTTAAACTATCAAACATTGAGAATTTGTATTTAAATCATATAAAATCAACATAATTAAAAAAAGTTTAATTATGGCTAAGCTTATCTTAAAAATTATATTTTGTGGCATGCTTAAATGCATGAGAAATTAATTAAAATACTTCATGAAAACCCTCGTCCTATGGAGTATGCAAAGCAAACGATCTCATGTACTAGCAATTTCAAAAAAGCGAAGACTTCTAAAAGATTTCCTTTATTTTGTATTCATCAGACACAAGTGCAAGTTGAAGAAGTAATGAGAGAAATTAAGTCTTTAAAAAAAAAAAATTAAAGGGATTTGGTAAGTTTGAATATTTATGCATTTTTTTCACAGAATGATGATATACTTAAGACTCAAAGACAATTTCTTTCCACCAGACTTTTCTCTCACACCCTTTTCCTCCACAATTTATTTATTTTTGAAAAAATTAAGGAATTTTATTTGGTTCTGACACTCTGATGCCGTTCCGTATATTCCAATCTCAAACTCAATTAAAGTTTGCAAATAAGCAAACTTTTTGTTGCTAGACTGTTTCACTCGCGCATTCATGAATTATTATCAACATTTTTAATTACGGACCAAAATGACAAATTGTGTCCTATAGGCGTTTGTGATGTTCTATAATTTCCGAAATGCCATGCCTTGAAAGTAAAAAAAGAAAACAATTTCGCATATTCAGCCAACAATACTTCATAAATTATATGATAATGGACTTGAAATTTTCCCCAACAAGACATCCAGCTCGTTTCACTTTTTTCAGTTTATCAAGGATCGTAACTTCAGACAACAACATCAACCAGAACAACAACATCAACAACAGCAACAACATCTACAACAATAGCAACAACTGAGCTTAAGTTTGTTCATCTATTGAATGAAAAGGAATTTCATTTGTTGCCAGAGTAAGCAACATTTTCATCATCAGCAGCGCCATTAATTCCAGGCACATTCAACAGCACAACGTGGTCTGCGAAGAAAAACAAACTTTGTTACCTCAAACACCTCCAGATATGAATAATTTATGACACCATTCGCTACGTTCAAGAGAACGAAGAGTACGACAACTACGTGAGGAAGGAGTAGGAGAAATATTTTTTGTCCACACTGCAAAAGCATCACACCAAAACAGGGTCGGAGGAGGAGTTGCTGTCGGTAGTGTTCTGACGCACTAGCAGTAGCAGTTGAACAGCCACTGATATCAATGTCAGTTGAACAGCAGCCTGCAGAAATTTTCGCCTTTCTTTTTTTTCTCCTTAAGTAATGGTGAGTAAAAAAAAGTTTAAGGTTATCTTGGCAGAACATGCCCTATGGCTTTAAAGACTGACTTTTGAAGATAAAAAATGTACAGACAAGGGCTGTATTGCATAATCTCACAATGCATTTAAGTACACAATTTAAAAAAATGTAATTCAAAACATTATGACTTCTTTTGCACTAAAACGAACCATCATCATGTCAAAGTCGCTGACATCCTTTCGGGATTGTGCAAGTGAAGAAAACAAGCCAACAGCAAGTGCTTGCTGTTTCACTCACTGCCACACGCCCGCCCTTTTGACTAGCCCTCATAATTTCTTAATTTTCCAGGCATTACTTTGAATGGCTTAACGGTATATTTTAGCAATTTCCGTTGCTGCCACCTGACTTAGCTGGCAAACAGTAGCACTTGAAAAACTGTTACACGATAAATTCACAAAAAAAATTTGTTCGAATTTCAATATGGCTGCATGCACTACTTCCGCTTGTGGCAATGCAATGACTCATTATTTTTCATATTTTAACTTAAAACTGTTGGACTGGGACGATACAGCTTTGCCAACAACTAACAAACAACAGCTGCATTATTAATAATTGCTGGAACATGCATTAAAGCAGCAATAACAACTACAAAAAGTGCACTTTTAATACAAATACTCTGTGCTATGGGCTAATAAATAACAGTGTAAATTACTTCATAAAAAGCATAGAAAAACCATCAGTTTTAGAATCGCATTTTTTCCAGTTCGTGCCGCATGCCACATTTAATCATGTGCCACATATAGTATGCTATACGTTACATGCAGTTGGAAAGTACCTCACATGCCAACCTGCCACGCAATGGCATGAATACTGGCTTTATAAAACTATATTTGAATAAAACATATACACAGCAAGGACTGCAAACAGTCGGTACACACACACACTTACACACTTACACACATAGGCAAGAGTGTCAAAGCATTCGTTCACGTGGAAGATGACAGGCAGGAGAAGGCATTTGATATGATTGCATTCTTTGCTGGCATGACTAGCAAACTGCGCTGAAGAGGCAAAAGGCGCGTCCTATTCCATAAATGTTGCTCATACGCCTGCGTGTCCACCTAATTTTGATGATGTTCTCATGAAATGGCAAACAAATAAGCTCTGAGCAGTTCGTTTACTTAACATAAGTAGCCAAAAATCAATAAATTCTGACCATACAGAAATTCTGACCATACTATTATCAGGAAGGCCAACGCTGAGGAATTTATAAAATTCCAACAATTATTTTAAGCGAGGTTATAGGCAAACATTTTTTAAGCTGATTTTATGTTTTTTATTGATTATTGTTGTACAACTATTCTAGAATGTTGAAACAACGTTTAAAATCAATCCTGCTTTTAATACAGATGCTACAGTAACTTCAAAAGAGTTTTTCTCGAAACATACTTTTTCAAAACAAGCCACACTACAGCAATCAAACTAATCAGCCGATTTTAGTTCTTTTTTTTTTAATCTGTTTGGAATGTACAGAGTGGGTCCTAATAACTGTCGCTTCTTTTTGAAGTGGCCCTGTGTCAAACTAAGCAATCTTAAACTTTTTCCGTCACAAACTGTCATTCTTACATTAAATGTGAAATTAAAAATCTTTATGGTTTTTCATAAAGCCCGGTTTCCATGTGATCTTCTAAGATCTTCTAAGATCTCCGACAATCACATCTTCTGCTATAATGTGCAAGTTGGATATATGTTATTCTTGCTATAAAATAATTACATTTGATTTGTTGTTATATGTTGTGCAGCTTTTATTTGTTTTATTAAGAAATTATTTTATTGAATTTTTTTTAATCTCCGAAATTTAAAAATGACGGAAAAATTCAACGGGGTCAGCGCCGGCTCTATAAAACCAACTTTTAGATGCTACCACGGCATAGCACGCATGCGACAGAAGTCGGCGAAAACGAAACATGAAGCAAACATGCAGCTGCCACCGTCACCGACACCACACCAGCAAACACTGCTCATCAAGCCAACTAGTGGAGCTCAAGCTGCAAAATCCACACACGATGACACGTTGGAGGAGATGGACCTTGACTCTGGTATGTTCAGATCAATTGAAGAAGCATTGTTTCAAATTTAATTTTGTCAAAATAATATTTTATACATATTATGTCAATATTTTCTTAATTCATAATTAATATCTTATTTAGAAATGCCCTTAAGCGACGACGAAGCAGTTGATTTCTTACTACTTTTTTCTAGTTCGTCGTCTTCATCTTCATCGGAAGATGATGAACCGCGTCCCAAACGAAAGCCTCCGTCTGCATGGGTGCGAGAATTTTACCGAAGTCGGAACACGGATGGTGCGTACAATACTCACTTTTTAAAACTAAAATTGTCGGATCCACAACTGCTGCACCAATATATAAGAATGAGTGCAGTGCAGTTTGAGGAGCTACTAACCGATGTAGCTCCTCTTATTATGAAATCTTGGCTTACAAAAGAGCCAATAAATGCAAGCGCTCAACTGGCAATGACTCTAAGGTATTTTTTTAGTTATTTTTTTTTTATTAAATACTAAAAATTATTATTTAGATATTTGGGTAATGGAGAATCGCAGAGCAGCATTGCTCTCCGATTGCAGCATTACAAATGCTCTCCAACTGTTGTTCATCGGATAATACCGGAAACATGCGATGCAATAGTAGCTGCCTTAAAGAGCAAGGTCTTTGCTGTCTTTGTTGACCCAACGTTGAAGTGCTTCCAGTAAGGCTTGAAAACGTTTTTTCATCAGTACAAGCATATAGTTTTTTCAGCATAATCAAGCACTCCGGGTGCTTCGACTTTAACTTGACGTTGTTGGCCATCTTGCGAAGTGGTTCCCAAAGAAATAACTCCAACCTAAAGCAAAAATTGTCCAAATTTTTTAATTATACGAGACTCAAATAGCAAATGTTAGGGGTCGACAAACAAAAATTTAAATTTATATTCAGAGCTGAACTCATGATCTTCCTTTTGACAATTAACCATATTATGAAGTCCCTACAGCGTAACTTACTTCAACGAATTTATCTGCACCTCTTAATTTCTTGCTTTTGTGATGCACAGCCAGAGTGCAGACAGCGCGTAGCCATGTGTAGACGCCCTTGATGTAGACATTATCACCTTTAGCCCATTGAACATCATTGAATGTTTGTCTGAGAAGACCGCTGATAGATTAGTTTAAAATACACGATGGAGGATCAATACTTGCTGATCCAAATATGACCACCAGCTGCAACTGATATCTACAAAAGAAAATAAGTTATTTTCACCAGTCAATATTGTTGCACTTACCTCTTTGCATCCTTTTTATTGTGCCAGGCGAACAATTATTTTGTTATTTGAAGTTTTTAGTAATTTTTTTTGACAGCTGCGATTTTTTTTCTATTTTATTAGAATGCTATAAAATAGTTGTCAGTGATGACAATAGTCCAACAACAAAAAACATAAATGACTGCCGTATTTATAGCAAGAGATAGACTTTTATAGCAAAAGTTAAAAAAGTTTATCTTTCATGATCTTCTACGATCTCCTAGCATCACATGATATTGTACAGAATATCACATGCTATAAAATGCAAAATGTATGTATGTTTCACACGCTCCTTTATCAATCCCATTAAGAGGCACTCGCATTCTATTTCTTTCCCACAGAAGATGTGATTGTGGGAGATCTTAGAAGATCTTAGAAGATCACATGGAAACCGGGCTTAAAACTTCAAATACAAAATTGTGAGCAATGGAAACAAAAAAAAAACTTTTATAGATATTGCATATGGAGAGTAAAAAAAAACAAGTGGGGTTGTTAATTCGCTGCAAGACCTGGATATTACTGCACTGTAGCTCTGCTAAAAGAAACTGGCAGTGTTAAAATATCCCAGTGTTAAAAGGCAAGCTTCCTCTCCTTTTTATTGAGGTGTTAAAATTCATGCAAAATATTAATTGAATAATGTGCACATAAGTTATTTTATACCCCATGTATCTGAGCTTTTTGGTAATGAGTCATATTGATTCCAGCAAGACTCTGCACCGGCTTACAAAGCAGGAACTGTTTAGAGCTGGTGCAAAGAAAACATTTCCTGTTTAATTCCGGTGGACGAATGGCCTCCATCTTCTCCGAATCTGAATCCATTGGATTTTTGCATATGAGGATAAATGTTATATATAAATGGAACAATTCAAACGCCATATGCATAGAATTTGGGACCAAATACTAGAAAAAGTCATCCGTATCACGTGTTCAAGTTTCCTTAAACGTTTGAAGCTTGTGAAGAAATTGAAAGGAGAAAGATTTGAACCTATAGACGACTAATGTTAACCAACATTGCAAAAAAAAAAAATTTAAATAAAAATGCAAAATTGCAATTATACGCATCTTTTACCAAAATGAGCGTCTTTGCAAAGTTTGTCTAGTTCTTAAGCTCAACAATAAAAAATAAAGTAAATTTTTCGACCTGGTTTCCACGCTTCATAATTTTCTTAATTTTTCATATTTTCCTTCCATTTTAATAAAAGATGTGCATTCAAGGGTCTTTTTTCGAATGCATTTTTAATTTTTTTTAGATGGTTTGCCCGATTTTCACCTACTTTGAGCACACTAACTTCAGCGCCATCTTATTACATAAAAATAAATGTTAAAAAATAAAAACAAATATTTGGCTTATACTGGTGATGTAAAATTAACATTGAAATGAAATTTTTTGTATAAATAATAAATTTTTTAAGAAAGCATCTTCTAAACTATGCCTTAATTTTAATTGTTTTTGCCTAAGACCTTAAAACCAATTGTCAATTGTACTCTTTCCTTGTCTTTTTTTTTTGTTTCTTTTGTTTTCACAGTTAATGTATTGCGTGAGTAGTTCAACAATTTCTTTGAATACATTTATTTTTTTATAAACGGTAAGTTCAACACCAAAAGTGGAATTTACCCAATCACTTAAACTAGGGATGCTCCAAGGCATATTAACCAGATAGACTCGATAGAAGAGACGCTCTAAAAATTTGAAACCTTGTTCTTCTTCTCGTTGTGAATTGAAATGCTTGTCACAATCTTTTAATATTAGTGTCCTACCGAATATTCGGTTTCGGTTTCGGTTTCGGTTACGGCCGGTTTCGGCCCTTTTTGTCAGTTTCGGCCAGTTTCTTTACCAAACTTTTGGTAAAAACTTCTTGCATCAGTCATTTAATTCAAATATAAAAATATTTGCAACGCCTTGTACAAAACAAAAATTATTAATTCGTCTATAATTTGATTTCTCGTTTTTACGCAAAACATTTTGGTTAATTTTATGCGTTCGATACTATCATTTTCGATGCTATTATCTCTATTACAATTAATATTATAGTTTTATAGGTACTGAAGCAATTCAAAAATTGATTATTAAACTTCCGAATGAATTCTGTGTGTGTAGAATGAATGAAAAGAAAACTAAATATTTCTATTTTTGTAATATTAAACCTTTGAAAAAAATAAAAATACTTTGTTTTGTAGTTCTATTAAAATGTACATTTTAGGTGCATACTATTTTGAGTGTGTACTGAAGATATAAATTATGCAATGATTTTGTAATAAAAAATAAAAAATTTTCTCTTTTATTATTACCAGGGAAGACAATTATATGCAAATGCATATAATAAATGCTTTTGCATATTTGGACGTTTTGTTAATAATTTTGCATATTTATAACGATTGTGCTTATTTGTGCATATTTTTACGTATTTTTAACTTTTCGAACAGATTTTAGCTTGTAATCGGGCAAATTTTGATACTTCCTTCACATCTGGCAACATTTTAATTTCTTTGATATTATATATATTTATAAAGAGATATTATATTATATATGTATAAAAAATATTTTGTTTAAAAACTCACAGACAATGGATCCATACGCCGAAAGTCTCCTTCCGAACGAAGTCCCTTATTTTAAATGGTGCCCAACTACATCCTGCGATGTCGAGCGGTCTTTCTCACAATACAAAACTTTGTTGGCTGAAAATCGTAGAAAATTTCTTTTTGATAATATAAAAATGCATTTAATTGTTCATTGTAATCGCTGAATGCAATACACTGTTTTTGCTATAAGCACCATATAAAATAATGGACTTCGTCCGGAAGGAGACTTTTGGCATTGGCTTCAAGCTACCAAACAAAATATTCATTAAATGATTAAAATAGAATTAAATTTTTACTTTATAATTAAAATTATAATTTATTTAAACTGAAATATTTACTTTTACGCCTTGAAAGGGCTATTGTTTTGTTTTTTTTTTATGAACTATTGAATAAAATTTTGAATAATAAAACTCCGACTTCGACATTTTTCGTGCTTATTTGATGGCATATTTTGCCATTTTTTAGAGCATATTAGCATACTTATTTTAGATTTTTTCGTGCATATTTCTGTCTTCCCTGATTATTACAGTAAACTTCAATTATTTATTTTAAACGTTAATATTCAAATAATACTTTTTTTTATATTCAATTTTTTTTAATGTGTATGAAAGTACTTTAATTCTTTAAAAAAAAAAAACATTTGTAAAAGCTTTAATTTTGATATTAATAAACAGTTTCGGTTTTGTATCAAAACAAAAGGTTCAAAATTTGTTGATATTCGCTAGATAATCTCATCATTTTTAGTAGCGGAGTAGTTGATATATTGACTGAAAAATTGATATTTTATCTAAATTACGAAATATTATTTTTTATTTTATGGTGAGTAGTTTAGATTCTAGATCAATAATACTAAGCATGTGCTAAACACGTAAAACACCCTGTATTTTGAAAATTTTACAATATAGAAGGAAACTGAG
Organism: Dichetophora obliterata; assembly: GCA_963920525.1. Taxonomy (NCBI): domain Eukaryota; kingdom Metazoa; phylum Arthropoda; class Insecta; order Diptera; family Sciomyzidae; genus Dichetophora; species Dichetophora obliterata. The sequence goes on from OY986439.1 coordinate 2,099,227, forward strand.
CACCGGTTTGGAACCAGTGTTGAAAGTTCATAGAGGAGTGTTAATGGGCTAACCAGATCCAAAATTGTAGACTAGTATTATTTATCCAAACATGTTTGAATAAAAGAGTACTGCTATTATTTCGTTCGCAACTGTATATTTAAAATCGTTTGTGCGGTGTCTTGCGAATATTATTGATTGGGGAGATTCCGATTATCGGGGCGACAAGCTTTGAAAATTCCGTTTTGAAGTACTCATTGAGAAAATAAGATTCACCGAAGGAATTGTCGATATATCGATTACCTATCAGAATTTCAGATGTCAGAATTAAAAATTCTTGTAAATCCTGTGGCAAAAGTTTCGAAGTTGTCGAAATTATCGAAAGTCGGTATGTTGTAACACTTTCGACAGGCGATATTTGCGATAAAATATCACTTTATTTTGGTGGCAGTGATCAAGAAGCAAAGTAAATATAAATGAAAATATTTATCCATCTAAGCATAGTTTTGTTTATTATATATTATTTATATAACATAGAAGTGTTAAATAATGATTTTAAGTTAGTGAAATGATAAAAGTAGTGACTTTAATAAAAGTATATATATGATTATCGTAGAACTGCTTGTTCAAATTAAGTTGACTTTATTTTTTCTATGTTTTCTTTATATGTTGAAAATAACTACTTTATAATTTTTAGTTTAAATGACATTTTTTATTAATAAAACAATTTTTAAAAATATTGATTCACGTTATTTAGCATGCCAAGTATCAGAAAAAAGCTTGTCTGCAGCTGTTAAATATTCGAACATAACTTCGAAACAAACCAAATCGCCTCTCGAACGAAAATATTACAGCATACTGCCAAATCGAAAACTTAGCTTCGATGTTCGCTTCGATAGTGAAGTTACAACATGTCGCCACTGTATTGTATATATAACGACACCGAAACTATATTAAAATTTAATCGACGCCAAATGTTAAAATTGAGTTTTATGCCCACGTGGGACTACATCTTAATGCATGCTTGTATTAGCATTAAAATATTTTTGGCAAAAACAAAAAATAGCTAAACCTGTAAAGTACGAACCCACTACTCTTAGGTTATAAGTTTGTGGCTCTACCAACTGCTCTTTGAGGCCAGATGTATAGAGAAATTAAAAGCATGCATAAAAACCGAACCAAGCCGTACGCTGCTTTCTTAGAGTATTCCAACATGTATTAAATATTATTTTTGGAGTTATTAAAAAAATTTTTAATAATTTGAACCTTTTAAATTCTAATAGAACGATATATGGTATAACGATAGGATGCATTAGTACAAGATTTTTTTCCGTGTACTAATTATTTTATTTATTGTTCTTATGCTATCGTTTTTTTATATTTTAAAAAACTTCTGATCGTGGATCTTTTTTAAGTTTCTTGTATGGTTTGTACATGTTAATATATTAATAAGAATAAATTTAACTATAACTAATAAGAGCTTATAGCTGCAATTAATAGTCATATGTACAAATATAATAAAAACATCTATGACGTTATGTTAATATTATGGATTTATATATTTTCTTAAAATATTTTAAGAAAAAATTTGTGGCTCAGTTGTCGACAAATGGCGGCCAGGAGTACAAAAAAACTGGCAACTCTGTCCCTAACTTAAACAAATGACAACGATTGGAGTGGAACATTCATCAGCTTGGCACAAGAAAAACTTATTCTTTCATTCATATACTTGACTTATACTTTACTTTAGTTACTATATTCTTATCAAAAACTTTAATAAAAAGAACCATTTTAAAATGTATTGAAATGCATTAGATGCAACATCCTTGTAATTATTTTAGATGTTGTTTGTAAAAATAACGATTTAGGCAGTAGCTGTTTTTTCAGACAACATCAACGTCAGTCTGACGTCACCAAGTAACGTCAGTTCAAACAATGTGAAATGGTATTGAAGTAAAACTAGAACAGATCTTTTTGAAACTAGATCTAAACTATTTTTATAGTTTATCGTTTTTCTACTACTGAATTCTTATCGAAATTTTAAATCATGCTTTTAACGTATTCTCTTAAATTCTGTAACGTTTCACAAATCGAACCAAAGCTCATTCATCAACATTCAATTCAGTTCATGTCATCGATTGAAATTTCTTAAAATTGTTCTTTTTTTTCTCTTCTTGAGTAACTCGCATTCAATTATAACTCACCGCACAAAATCTGAAACTGTTTTTCACTGTTCTACTTCCTTCGATTTGTGTTTGACTTTTATTTTTCCCAAGATACACCCACTTCTACGTCGCAACTCCGCTTTCAAAGAGGCTAACTGAAGGGTTAAGTGATGAGGCAAAACTTTTTTGCTCCTAATTTAAGTCTTTTCTTTGTTTCATTTTGGAATATGTTGAAAAAGAAAAAGTCTGTGAAAGAAAAGGCAAATAAAAAGTCCAAACAGAGGAAGACAATCTGACGTTGATTGGAAAATTTATGCCGTTTTCAAAAGAACGACTAAGTGTAAAAAGTGCTTAGTAAGAAGAGCAACAACAATAACAAATGTATACTTATTTAAAAAAGTTTTGTCAGAATTCAACTTCTTCGGTGAAAGCAAAAACAATCTACAGACCAAGATCCAAAAGTCACTCAGCAGAAAGCCCTTTACTGCTGTTCCATGTTCTCTGTGCTGTTGTTGTTTTGGTCGTTGCTGTTATAGTTATTGTTGTTTTTTGTATGACAAAAGGATACAACACGGAAAGTTTTATGCGTTGAAATGATTTTTGACTTACACAACCTCTCTTTTTTACAACATAGGTAGCATTCCTTGACTGCTCGATTATTACTTATATGTATGTATGTTCCAGTTGCTTCTTGTTAGTCTTAGCTTTGTTCTTAATGATTTTATCATAAATTTTCACTACTCTACAGGAGCCGATTCTTGCCGTTTTCTATGGAAAACAACTTTCATCGAACTTTAATTGGCAGAATAAATTATTGCCAAGTTTCGTCCTCGCAGGAGTGTCCCTTTTAATCAACGAACCGTTTTTGAATGCACCCTTTTATGGGTCCGAAGTAATTGTGCCTTTTTTTTAAAAAAGTTATTTACCCAACTTCTTTGTTTGTTGTGCTTGTTTTTGTTAAAACAAACTATTTAATTCTTAATTGGATGTCGGTTAAAAGTTCATTCTTAAACTTTGTACCTCGTTAAACATAAGGACTTTCCATAAATAACAAATTGAAATAAAAGAGTTTTTGTCTAATTAATATTAAAAATTACAACAATTAATATAACAACTTGGAAATAAATAGTAGTAAGAAAAATTACACAAGTATACGCAGTCTTGGACCCGATTTCATTTATCAAGATTTGTTTTTGCTTTGTTTTGCTTTTTCATGTTAGACTTAACAGTATCTGTTACACTTAACAGTATCTGTTCTAGTTTTTGAGGTATACCCCTTTAAATCTAGAAGATCTAAATTTTTTTTTATATCTAAAAATTTTACCTAACTAAATTTGAAACTTCGATTTGTTTGCCAAGATTGGTTATTATTTTGAAGATACAGAGAGTTTTCCATTAGTTCCATAAGTTTTATACTATCAGAAAGTGATTTGTGTCTCTGCTTTAGCGTGATTGTAAAAAAAGAACTCTTTTTTCTATTTTCACTTTAAGAATTGTTACCAATACATGTTCTTCAAACAGGAAACTTTATGTAAGTGCTATTATAAAGAATTGTGTAGTTAGGAAACAAAATAGAATATACACACATGTATATATTACGTCAAGAATCGTTCCTATTTACTGAGGTTCAAGTTAGACCTCTGCACAAATGCACTCGTTTTTTCTACAACAGTAGAGCCAACAGTGCCGACTTCAGAACATAACATAACTCTGTTAAGTCAAGCAGAACTTTACCAATTCATTAAACGACAAGAACCGAGCAGTGCAGAGCACTCGTCGGCTTCAAAACAGAACTTGTTCGCCGCTTGCTTTACCAGAACACGATGTTATTCGTTATATAAAACAAAATTGATCGATAACAGCGAGAAAAGCATCGATCACACCTAACGCAGCAAAACATTGGCAAAGAGATTAAGGGCTAGGAATCTTAAAGCGCAAATGGTTAAGTTATCTTTGCGAATCATGAAAATTCCTTCTAAATGGCATTCAATAGCTAGTGCATATTTTTAAATATTTTGCAATAAATCCATGGTTTTGCATACTTTACAAAAAATGCTTATTTTTGCATACTAATTGCGTATATTTTTTATAGATACAATAAATTCATGTGGTTTTTGCATATTTTGCTTTTTTTGATTTGCAACCATTAAAATTAAACATGGAAAAAGATAACTTAGAATTAATTATTAGGTACTTTTAAATGCACTTTAATTTTTATTTGATAAATTAATTTTATATGCATTTAAAAATGAATTGTTTTTTTAATTAAATGCAATAGTTGTCTTACACCGATAATAATATATATAATAAAAATATTTTTATTGCATATTTTACCTTTTTTTAGTGCATATTTTAGAGTTTTAAATCCATATTATATTGTATTTTGTAAATTGAAGTATTATTTTATGTGATTTCGGAGGGTATTTTTTTAATCATTTTAACTCAAATTTTTAGAAATAATTAAGGTACATGAAAAATAACGCCAGTATTTTTTGCCAGGGCCGTAGTCAGGATTTACCAATGGGAGGGGTCTTGATGAAATTTTTTTCAAAATTAAAATATAGGTACAATTATTTGTTTCATTTAATTTTTACTTTAAGTTTGCAAAAACTATTGCACCAGCCAATATATTTACGGAAAACATGAATTTTTGAGGTTTTTGCAAAATGGTTTAGCTCACTGGCGATTATCGTAACAGCTAAAACATTTTGGGAATTGTTATAAACGAGACTAAGGTTCATTTTTAGAGGGGTACAAATATAAATTTTTACCCCATACAAGTCGAGGCACCTTTATATACATACAGCTGCGAGCGAAAAAATAGCAGTCTACTTATATTCAAATATGTTTCGTAACAAATTTCGTATCCGGTAAACCCAATATCATTCCTATATGTACTTTCAACGCTGGTTTCAAATCTGTACTTAGTTTCCTCCTATATTGTAAAATTTTCAATATACAGGATGTTTTACGCTTATGGCACGTGTTAAGTTTTATTGATCTATAATCTTAACTACTCACCATAAAATAAAAAATATAATTTTGTATTTTAGAAAAAGTATCAGCTTTTCAATTCATACATCAACACTCTCATGTCATGTGCGTTATCGGAGCAAAAATTTTGATATTATCCAACAAAATATCAACAAATTTCGTATCTTTTGTTTTAGCGAAGCTGTAATCGTCCAAATTTAAAATGTCTGTTTTTCATGTAAAAATACAAATAATCAACAATTTTTTCCAAATTCTAACTTTGGACGATTACAACTCCGCTAAAACAAAAGATACAAAATTTGTTGATATTTCGTTGGATAATCTCAAAATGTTTGCTCCGCTACCGCACATGACACGATAGTGTTGATGTATGGATTGAAAAGCTGATATTTTTTCTACAATACTAAAGGATATGTTTTATTTTATGGTGATTAGTTCAGATTCTATATCAATAATACTAAACACGTGCCAAGAACGTTAAACACCCTGTAAATTGAAAATGTTACAATATAGGAGGAAACTGAGTACAGATTTGAAACCAGGGTTAAACGTAAATATAGGAATAAGAATGGGTTTACCGGATACGAAATTTGTAGACTAGTATTATTTATCCAAACATATCTGAATATTTATTTTGTTCGCTACTGTATATAATATATAAAACACCTTACGTAAAATTGAAATGAAACAAATATTGTCCCAGTATTATAATTTTGAAAAAATTTCATCAAGACCCCCCTCCCATGGGTAAATCCTGGCTACGGCCCTGGCACAAAATACTGGCGTTATTTTTCAATTACCTTAAATATTTCTACAAAATTAGATTTGAAATTATTGAAAAAAACCCTCCGAAATCACATTTTTCTAGTAGATGATTCAGTTTTACTAAGATCTACCACAAAATAATAACAATGAAAAACATAAACGTCATCGCAATAGACCAACAACAACACCAATACTACCATAGACAACAATGCCAACAAAAAACGTAAACACATCATTACTAAAAGTCATATTTACAAATTAATCATCATTATAATCATCAACAGAAAAAACAACAATAACAACAATCCAACATCATAAGAATGCAAGAAACAATAATCAACAAAACCACCACCAATAGTAAAAGTAAAAACAACAAGAAAATATCCTCATAAACAACACAATAAAATTTAATTAATTTTTTTGTTGTTACTTGAAACATGTATTTATTTTTAATTCTTTAATAACTTTTATTGAATTAAATATTGTGAAAAATAAAAAAATAAATTAATTTAAATAATAAAAAAATCTCTTATTATAATTTCAATAAATAATAAGAAAATCCCTTTTCTTGGCGTTTTAGATGATTTTTATTTAAGAAGGAAATGCAGAAACTATTACACCTAAACAACACATCATAACTCCAAGCGTTCTGCTGTTGATCACATAACATTCAAGTCATTTCGTTCTGTTGCGCTCTTCTCTGTCGACTCAAGCATAACATTGATTCGGTTTTCTTTTGTTTTTGTTCTGCTCACGCGACGAGTGCTCTCTGTAGTGTTACGTTTGTTCTAATTAATGAAAGCCGAACATAACCAACGCTTGCTCCACAAATCAGTGTTCTGAAGTGCATTTCAAGCGCACTCGTGCAGAGGCTTAGTTCAAGTGTTTACCGAAATTTGCCACCTTGTCTTATTTTTTTACCTAGTGATTTAAAAGAATATTTTCCAATACTGGAAGAGTTTTAGACCAAAAACGGATGACTTCAATTCGACAGAAATTTATTGTTTCACCCACATTATATATTCCCAAAAATATATACGATTTTTGCTTTTGTTATTTATTGTTTGCAAAAAAAAGTAATTGTGTTTTTTTTGTTTATCATAAAAATAATATTACTTTCGCACCTTTATCTTCACCTTGATCTGCTTTAGAAAAAAAATTTATTGAATACCGACGGCTCTTCTCGGCATTCTATTAACAGTAATCAAACACCAGTTATAAAAAAAATATTATAGATGTTTAAAGTTTTTTCTAAATGTAATTGATATTTATTATGTTGATTTTATATGATTTAAATACAAATTCTAAATGTTTAACAGTTTAAATCATACTTGATTTTAAATACAAATTCTAGTTGTTTGATAGTTTAAAATCGTTTATTGAGGTCAAGGTTAGAAAAATTCGTGAAACTAGCCACCTAAAACAAGAAGTCGTAATTTTTATATCTTTTATGGATATTATTGAAGTGTATATGAAAAAAAGATGAATTGCAATTTTTTTTTCAATGCGTTACGAAGAATTTAGTTTAAGGCCAATGTAACCAGTAATGCCACAAAAACAAATCTTTGAATTATAATAAAATACGGTAAATAGACTTGTTTATGGAGAATACATCATTTTTATTTTTTTGTATTATTTCTAAATTTGTATTAGTATTAAGAACATATGTCTCATATTTAAGTTATACAAACCAATAATAGTAAATCAATAATTCCAATTAAAATAGTGATTATGAAATCAGTATTACCAACCAATGACAGTGTAAATATTAAATAAACAGAATATTTTTTAAGCAATTTTTGTATTGTATTTCATTTGAGATGATCTTTCAAAATGTTTTGTTAAATGTATGCAGGGGCGAAATCATTGTGATGGACGAAAAGTCTAAAGGACGACAGAATATCGTAGCTTATTTAAAAAGTACCTTTAGTTTCGTGTTCGAAAATTTTTCGTTCATTTAAATAGTTTTCTTCTATAAGTATTGTAAGAAGAGAAACACAATATAAGTTCTGCATAAAAAATAAATCATATTTTTCATTTACGTGATCTTTGCCATGTATACCCAAATGTAGAAATACCATTTTAAATTTATTTAATTTACAACTTTCGAAGAGGACTGCATGGTTTTATGGAAATGCAAATTGGACTGCGTAGCATAATTTTTACCACAACTTGAATTGGAAATTATGTTTTGCTAATAGAAATGTGAATGTCATGGTACAAGAAATATTTTATTGGTTATGCGATTCCCAATAAGATGAGAAACATTAAACCAAAAGATTCTTCATAGTTTGATGAGACTTGCAGAATTGCAGTCATGCCTACAGAGGAAGCCTTTCCGAATTGGCGTTCCTACAAGAATACTAATAACAAAAGACTTTGCATCGGAGCAAGGAATCGCTGTAATTCAATTTTAAACACGATAAGTTTCTGCACAAAACTTGCATTCGAAAAAAGTTTCTTCAAAGTGAGCAAAAATTATTGGACATTTGTTAAAAGAGTAAAGTATTAGACATTGTCATCAATTCCAACTCTTTCAAAAGATGACCAAATCCTTACTGACTCTGCTGATAAAGCAAACCTATTTGCTGGATTGTTTCCACAAAATGCCACTCTTGCTGGTAGCAATCAGCCACTGCCCTTTGTTAAAAGTAGATCTTCTTCAATGCAAGAAACTTACTTTCGAACGAAAACAGTTTAAAGGCTTCTTACAAATTTAAACTTGGCCTTTGCGCAACTTTTTCAACATCTCCTACAGAACAGGAGTATTTCCATTTTGTTGGAAGAGAAGGTCCCAAATATCCAGCTGGTACCCAAAAAGGCCCATGTGTAGTGTACTTACATACATGTACATACATCATGCAAATATCCACCTAAAAAGACCTTCACTTTAATGACCTACAGTTGTCTAACATACGACAACAATAATAAGAAAACATATCAACATGATATGTTGACAAATTCCCAAATTTAACTCTAAAAAAAACCTCAACCTAAACACAACTAATTGCAGCTTGAAGTGCATTCTTATGAAGTGCATTTAGCACCCCTTTGCGTTTGTGCCGCTAGATACCGCACAAGTTGAAACGCGTCAGCGGTGTTGTGTTAAAAGTGCATTGCACAGAAAAACACACTACAACAACAACAGGCGATAAGTCGAACAAGTGCCTATGACACTTTAAAGTCAAGGCTATGAATTTCAAGCGAACCAATTAATGTTGAAGAAAATAATTAAATTAAGGGGAATAAAAAAAAAGGTTAACAAACTGAAAGTGATTGGTCGATTATCGATTTTAAAAATTAAATTCAAAAAATATTGGAATAAAGGGCGGAGTCTTGGAAATAGTGGTAAAATTATTTTAAGAAAAATACTTGTATTTTTAGTTTATAAGTCAAGACTTTTCTGTAATAAAATTAGAATTTAAAGACGACTAATTCTGAGCTCTTCAGCTCCATGTTTTATTTAATTCTCTAACTCGGCTCTTTAGCCAAAAATAAAGCGAGGCTCTCTAGCCAACAAAAATAGCGGATTGATGCGCTTAAACATCAATCACTTTCATCACGACAGGCTTATTCGTGATAAGTGAATTCTTTCTACTACTATCTATTCTTTTCACAATAAATTTCAACATACCCTACACATGCCACGAAGCCTTTACGCTTTTCAAAGCTATGGAGAGCGTAATAAACTTTAACATTATGAACTATATGGAGCACATCCAACTGCTCAGTGACCGTCAATATGGCTCGAAGGGCCTACTGATTACCTTATGGCGTTCTTAACTAAAAAATTGAACCTATGCCTTCATTTTTTTGGAGACAACAAGGTTGTTGCTCTGGATATTTTACAGGCGCTTAGCCAAGAGTGGAATAAAGCGCTCGTGTCAAAACCAATTCCATGTGGTGTTGGTGGTAACTCTGTTCAATGAATCACGTGTTTCCTCAAGGACAGAACGGTTCGTCTAATAGTTGACGGTATTTCGTCCGAGGAGCACGCCATCAACGCAGAAGTACCGCAGGGTTGGGTTTTGCTGCCAACCTTGTTTCTGGTTTTTATAAAAAACCTTTTTTTTGTTGACACATAACCCAACCCTTTTGTTTGCGGATGGCATTTGTCATTCATACTCATTCAAAAAACGCCCAAGTTGTTTGAAGATTGAGACGAAAAGGAAAAAATAAAAACTGTTCAGGAAAACGATCAATAAAACATAAAAACGAATTTAAAACTATTTACGAGAAATTAGATAGAGGATCGATTAAATGCACAAACCTTATTAAATATTGAATCGGATCTAGTCAGTGCTGCTGTTTTGGCTATTTATAGGCATAAATGGCTATTTTTTTCTCGCTGTCAGTTTTTGGCTATTTGACGATTTTATTTTTCATTTCGCTATATTGTTTATTGGGCTATGTTTTTTTTTATTCGGACGAAAATTAATTTTTTTGTTTTGCACCTAAATAATTTAAAATCTGTTCGCGAGAATAAATTTTCTCTTCATGTAAACACGACCTCCCAGTGATACCAATCGTGCCAGCACACTTCAAGAGTATACAAAAATTTTACATGTGGCTACTCAAATCACGAGTATCTTTAGTTACTAGGGTAGTGTAGTGTACTTATACATATTATTTAAATATTTCATTTACATTATAAAACAAGCTATAAATACTTTTCTTAAAATAAGTAATAATATAAAAACCTCTACTGTAAGAACTGTCGAGAACATGCACAATAATATTCAAACAATAAGAACATATGTTCATTCTAAGCACTTCTATCTATCTCATTCGCACACATGTACCCATATGGCTGAATACAAAACATATGATATTATATTATACTTTTTACACCTACACAAATATGTTAACATATGATTATGTTTACGTTTTCTATTAATATAAGTCTACTCACTCACACATATTAAACTATTAATACTTAATTACAAATATGTATTACGATATTCTACTATTACTCTTACACTAATTAAAGAACATATGATTCTATTTACATTCTTAACTACACAAACAATTGTTAACTAGTTTTAAGACAAAATACCGTTATGCTTACTATAAAAGGATGAACATATTTGAAAATAAATCAATTAGTTTTTGAGCTCCAAAAGCTGCCAACTAGTTATCATTTTAAAAAGTCCTTGAGCTTTTATAAGCTGCCAACTTTTAAAATAAAGCCTCTGCACTATAAAGTGAACGGCTATAAAAACAAATTTAGAGCCAGTGGCGAACTTCGCCGGCATCCAAATTAGGCAGGACCTAAATAAAAATAAATAAGAAAAAATATATTTTTTATCGCGAATCTGCACAACGCATAAACCAACCATCTAAACACTAAAGGGGAGGCTTTGACACCCTAACAAAAAAATTTTTTTTTTATTCTAAATGCAATGGGACAGGTTGTTTTCAAAGCAAATACAGGGCCATCTAACTTTTTTTTTCCAACTAGTGCTTATTTCGTGAATGGTAACACTTAGCTCATGTTTGATTTGACAGATAATTAGTTTTATCCTTCCGCTAAACAAATATAACGCTGGGAAATATTGCGACATTACTTTGAAAATCATGGTAATGTTGCAGAATGTGTGCGAAAACTGCGTACGGATTTTGGAAGAAGAGAAGCACCGTCAGCTCCGTATGTTCGTTATCTTGTGAAAAAAGTGAAAGAAACTGGCATCCTCATCGATAAACCAAAGCGTGAAAAGCCAAAGCCAGTGCGTACACCCGAGAATATTGCTGCTGTGGCAGAAAGTGTGCTTGTAGCGCCATCAACATCAATTCACCGTCGTTCTCAACAATTGAACATTTCGGAGACATCATTGGGACGAATTTTGCATAAAGACCTTGGTATGACGCCATACAAAGTCCAATTGGTTCAGGAGTTGAAGCCAACTGACCATCCAATGCGTTTTCGCTTCGCTAAGTGGGCCTGCGATCGACTTACAGAAGATGCCGATTTTGCCAAAAAAATCATCTTTTCAGATGAAGCTCATTTTGATCTTGGCGGGTATGTAAACAAGCAAAATTGTCGCATTTTGGGTACAGAAAACCCGCACGCATACATTGAAAAGCCGCTGCACCCAAAACGAGTCACTGTTTGGTGCAGATTTTAGTCCAGAGGCATAATTGGGCTATTTTTCCTTCGAAAATGAGCAAGGAGTGGCCGTTACAGTCAATGGCGATCGTTATCGGGCCATTTTGAACGAATTTTTGTTCACAAAAATTTAAGAGGAGGATATTGGCAACATTTGGTTTCAACAGGACGGCGCTATGTGCCACACAGCCGAAGCTACACTCGATGTTTTGCGCCCTGTTTTTGAAGATCGCATATTATCAGCCGCAGGGCTGATGTCATTTGGCCACCTCGGAGCTGTGATTTGACACTGGTGGACTATTATTTGTGGGGTGCCCTCAAAGATAAGTGTTATGCCGACAAGCCAGAGACAATTGACGCTTTAAAGGACAATATTCGTGAAGCCATTGGTGAAATACAGCTGCACACAATCGATAGCCGAGGCAGCCATTTGAATGAAATTATTTTTGATTATTAACCGGAAGAATTGTACTTTTAAATAAAAAAGAAATTTGAGAAAATATCAAGTAATTTATTTTTAAAAAATTTTCAAAAAAAATGTTATTTGGCGGACCCTTTATGTGCGCTACGTTTAAAAATTACCAGAAACTCAATATTTTTGTTATTTTCGAAACCGTCAATAAACGGTTCGTAGAAGGAGTAACTGTAACTTTTTCTTTGTTAATTTAAGTCGCACGAACTGATATTTACTTCTTCTACTACTCTGATAAAATAAAACGACTGTTTTTTTTTTTTAACTTGACGAACATGAAATTATTTTTTCCACAGCAAAAAAGTTACCCATCATCAGTTGCGACAATTGTTCGTCTTCATTTTAGACAAAAGTTAGGGATTTGTAGGAGTCAGCAATACTAAAGGTATCGCCGTGTATTCATCGATACACTATGTCGAAACCTCCCTTTTCATTTGGTGAATCCTCGCCCACTTATTTCACAAATTTCAAAATTTAGCATTTTCCTTTTATTCATTTAACAAACCTTAAATGGACGTTGCAGAAATACAAAATCATTTTTCATGACAACAGCGTTCGGTAGGAAGAAACGTGTTTTTGATTGAGCGAATCAAATAGTGTGAAAAAAATGTCAAAAACTTTCACTGTCGAAGCCTCCCTTCTTTCCTACGCAGCAATGTAGATAACTTTGATCATGAAAAGTAAACTGTGAGAAATTTGTTTAAAAAAGCAGATTAAAATCAACATGCAAAATTAAGAATCTATTGCAAATAGTTTGTAAATCTATTTAGAACAATTTAGTACAAATTGGTATGTAAATTTATATGGTTTTTTTTTATAATACGATGAATATTTTCGCTGTTTCTTATATTTTGGCTTTTTTTTTACATTTCGGCTATTTTTATTCTGCGTTCTGGTTACAAAAAAAAAATTTCTCCGGCTCTTTATTTTTATTTGTATAAATTACTATGTAATTGTATGTAAAAAATGTTATATACAATTTTTATAATTTTCTTCTATTGTAAGAAAAAATAGGCCTAGGGCGGCAAAATGCCTTAACCCGCCACTGAGTATAACCCTTTCATTTTTTTAATTTATTAACTTTTAACCAATTTATGTAAAAAACATTGTACTTATTATCTGCAGATTACTTTCACAGTGATTAGCTCAATTTTAAACTGCTAACAATTTCTTGCTCCAATTCATTGACAAATTCTTGACTTCAATAAACTCTGTTCCATTATATCTAAAATGTATTTGGCAGTTGCGCAGTTTGTGAGCTAGTCTGAAATAAGTTTTTTTTTTTCATTTCAATTGATGCCTGTAAACTTAAAGTTGGGTTGGCCCAATTTTCACTGAAAAAAATTAAACAATAACTTAAAAGTTTTATGCAGCAAAAACTCAAATGGTCTCTGTAATGAAATAACTGTTTACAATTTTCTAAGTCGATTTTTTAGGTCGATCTAAAGAAGTAATATTGTTGTCTTTGTTTTTCTTTTACTGCACAACTTAAGACAATACGAACGTAAACTTTACGATTGCAAAAAGTTAAGAAATAATGTTGAAGTAAAGAAAATAAAAGCTTGTGAATTAAATGAACTTTCGTTTGAAACATAATTTGGCAGAGTTCTTGGTTTCGTTTGAAAGCTGAGTTCAATAGCTAACAAAAATTTTAAACGGAACTTAAAAATTTTGAAATATACGATTTTGGCAGTCGATTTTGCAAAAGTCTCGAAAATCGATCCTCCAAAAAAGTACCTGCACGCATTTACACTTCGCTGTAAAATATCAAAAATGAAGCATCAACACTAGTTGATTAATTTTTTTGTGTTATTTATTCTTTCAGTGGTTTACACAGACCATTTGAACTGAAAAAAGTTATTTGGGAGATTTTATAAGCAAATTAAATGGAAATAAGCTGGAAATAAGCTGGAAATTCTTGAGTGAAATCGTATTTGAAAGTGGACAAAATCACAGTTAAACGAAAAGATAACAATTTAAAATCATTTAAAGCACCATTCGCTATCATTACAACTGAATGATTTATGAAAAGTGAACGCTTATTGAGATGATACTTTGACATTAAGCACAAAGTAGCTGTCATCGCCACGGAAGTCAGAACTGATTGGTGCCAGTAGGAGGGCACTCTCCCCTACTTATTGAATTTATTGTTTTTATTAAAAAACTGTTTAATTCAGAGCTTATTTCATCTTATAATAATTATAATTAGTATTTATGTCCGTCTTACAAATACATTTTTATTCAAGACTTAATCGTCTTAAAGACAAAATAATTGAAAATTTCACAAAATCCCTAATCCACTTCCAAGGCCTAGGTTTTTCAACAAAACTAAAACAACTTCCTTTCGAGAAGACCGTTTCCTTTGATCTTTTCAATGGAATGACTTTTACTCGAATCATCCTGGCATTGCCATATGGTAATACAAATGCAAACACTTAAAATGTGATGTTAGCCATTATGATTCGGGTTAAAATAATTTGCGGCTAATGACGTCACATATAAATGTGACCCAGCTTGGAGCCCAACTCGATTTATAGGATGAAATAATCCAATCCCTAAATTTGATAACTTTCAGTTTGTGCAAATATGTATTTACACTCTTTCCTTTGCTCCATTTCCGTAGCTTTATTCATGTCCATGTCTAGTCTTGTGTTCAGAGGCGGTTTTAGCCATATCTGTCCGATGCTGTTGCTGATGAGGTCACTTGAAGCAATTATCAGCCATGGCCACAAGTAGAGCATTTAATGGAAATACACACACAAACACACTCACGCACATCCAAACAAGCTCATTGCAAAACTTTTTAATAGCTTTGTTCCTGGCGTCGGTTAGCGCACAGCGCGGAGCCAGAGGAAAAGAAACACATAAAACTGACTAAATGCACTTTTGCACAAAAGTTTGCTAATCCACATGTTTATGGCTCGCATATGAGTTTTTATGGCATGGCATAGTTACATCCCTGCCCACGCCCTTGACATCCATCAACTTCTGTATGAGGCGCCTGCTGCGCTACCTCGACGACTGCTGCCACTGGTCTTGAAGAGCAGTTTTTGCTGAAGATTGAGATTGCTATAACTATTGACCATCGACGCATCCCGCTAGCTGTGGTGGAAGTCGTTAGGAAAATTCAAAAAACTCAGAAAAACTTTCATAATTGAGCAATCGCTTGGAATTTATAGTTTATATAGGATATTTATAGGATAACAGTAAAATACAAACAGGAGAAGCGATTTGGAGCAGCTTCAATGAATGTGCAAAATGCGCGCTTTTTTAAGTATTTCTGTTTTATATCTTTTTTGACTGAAGAAGACCGACTTCTACTGTACTTTGCAAAAAAAAATGGTTCGCTTCTTCTTTTGCAATTAAGCGATATATGTGCACATCTTGAATTGGACAACTCCATACAAACACACAATTGTACAAATAAATGTATTCAAAATTCAGTTGAATAACTTTTCAGATTTGAGCATAAAAGTTTTTAGAATGATTTTTATTACGGTAAATGGAAAAATGTGACTCCAGCGAGGTGTAAACCGATGAACAATATTTTTCATTAGAAACTTTTTGTTTTTTATTATGATTTGAATATTGCAAATAATTAAATATTGTTGTTGTTGTTGTCGCTAACTTGTTTTGCGGTCATCGGCAAAAATGTTAAAATTTACAGTTTTTTTACTTTTGCTATCGAACATGACATCTATTTCCCAGCTGACCACAACTCGTACACACTCAAACATGAACCATGATGCATACTGGTTGTGTTAGGCAAAAACTAATGTCAAAATTCAGTTTTATCCAGTTCGAAAACATCCAAAATTACTAAACTATTTATTTAGAAGCACTGTGCAATGCCGCGACCTCAACTGCAAATAAAAACACACACAGATGCACAAGCATACAAATTGATACCTTCATCTACAGGATTACACCGCGGTGGTATTTTTTTTTTTTTGTGCTTTCCTCATGTTTGCTATAGCTTACTCGCGAGATGCAGGGGCAGGCTGTCAGCAACGGTGTGTCACTAAAACATGCCGACCTAAAACTAAACTGCAAAATGTTAGCTCAACACATACAAAAAACTTCAAAAACATAAAGTTGTGTATTTTTCACAATTTCATGGCGAGGCGCTTCGAGGCTGAATTGACATTTCCGGTGAGCTGGGACTGACGACAAACGTAGTCGACAGCGTCAGCGGACGGAGGCGGAAGGAAACCAATGTGGTTTTTCAAAGCATAGCGACAAACCTGAACCAACAGCAACAAATTTTGGTGGGATTCGTGCTACCTGCCTGCATGTGTGTTACTTATTATACTCTCGTATGTATGAGTGGCTGTGAGTATTTATTTGAGCTGTCCCAACATTTAAATGTGGATTCCGTGTGATTTAGAACTTCAAATTGAACGCCTAAAACAAGCTCAACACCGCTCCAACCCGACCAAAAAAGAGACCCCGACCATCAACAACATCAGAACCCAAAAAGAAAAGAGTTGAACAATTTTTACTTTACATAACCTCAACATTTGTGTGTGTTTGCCTAAAAGGCGGTGGATCCAGCAAATAAATTTGTGGTCGAATGTCCTTGTTGTTATAACTGCTGATGCTCTTGTTGTTGTTGTTTTAGTTGAGCTACCTTATCTAATTTATATGCAAAATAATGTTAAGCCGGGCAAAACTTTATGCAAATCACACAAGAAAATTACGACTTTTTCAAAGTAGCAGTGTGGGAAGTAGAGCTGAATGGGGGAGGGGAAAAGGAAATGTGACCATTCACATACGACAACACTTGGCTGTCATACCGCAACGCCCGGCAGCAGGGCAGTGTGACGTTATCCACAGTTTCACAACGAATGACAACTGTGACAACTTTTTAATTAGTCCCTTTAGTTATGTTGGTGTTTAACCCTTTTTGGTATTTTTTTTTCCTTATTGTTGTTTTTCTTTCTGTTCTGTGTGATGTCCTTTTCAGCTCGTCATGCTGTTGCTGTTGTGGCTGCCAGTTGACATATGTTAAATTATGCAGGAGCAAAAATCGGGAGAGCAAATCATTTAAATAAAAGTGCGTGAGTCAAAAGCCAAGGCTCACACGACCTTGATCGGGATTTAAATAGGACTGGGAATTTGTTTTTTTAATTAATCCATTAAATATGTATTAAACATCGAAGTGACTCCAGCCTCTAACTTTATATTTAACTGTCTGGTTTCTCAAGAATTATTGTTTCATCAAAAGCTAGATTTAATTTACTATCAAAAATGTACACAAAATGTTAATACAACTACAACTAAATTTTGCCAGTTATAAAATTTTCCAGACATCCTGAGATCTGCAACATTTGCTCTAACATCGAAGCAAGTCTTGTTGACAGGAAGGAAGTAAGGAAGAATGAATGAACGGTATAGAAACATCCGTTAGTTTGCAGTCACAGTGAATTTCAATTTTTTGGCAGCGGCTGTTGGAACATTTGTTGACTGACATACAAAAATTTGCATACGTATACTCAGCCCAACGGCCAGCGGCATCTATTTTGGCGTTTTGTCACCGGTTCGGCAATTTTACAAAATACTTTGCCACGCGGCTTGTGGCAATGGTGATGGCGATGGAGTTTGCATCGATTGGCAGGAACATAAGCTGGGATTGGGCTCGTCGTCGGTACTTGTTCAGATGTTGTCAGCTGTCACCTCGAGGATTATACATGTCGGCTTGATGTCTGTTCATCTGTCGGTCTGCACACACAAATTACGAAACACACGCACGCACACACACACACAAGCATGCAAAGGAAACGCCAGGAGAATTGGCAACAGCAACAAGAGTAAAACTCTAAAGATATGCATGTGCCCAACATCACCAATGGGTAAAACATGTGCAGAATGGGTACAACTCCAACTACAGCGTAGTCATCGAAGCATTGTAACATCATCATCACATGAAATAATTTGCATAAAATATTGTTGCTGTAACTTCCCAAATTCACCGAGTTCTCTAAACTTTATTGTTTGCGACAGCGACGTTCAGCTCCTTCTCCTATTTTTAATTCTGTCTGTAACTAAGTCGTTTTAAGCTCGCCAGCGTACATCCAACCTTTAGACTATTCCAGTCATTTTGTCGTTTGACATCGTTGGTCGTCAACAGGAGCATATGTTCAATCATTTCCGCCTGTGCATGTGACGCCAAAAGGAGTTTGATGACATCACACTTTACTTCCGTTTCCTTTTTTACAGTTTTTCAGTAGATACGATGGAAACACTTTGTGCTTATCCAGTATGGTAGATTTTATAGCTAATGCATTGCAAATTAAAGGTGATACAAAGGTTATACTAATCACTTTAGAGTCAATTCGAGAACTGTTGAGAGCTGTCAATGTCTTTAAGATGGTACTAAAAAAAGCATATTTGCAGATATTTGAGGTTACATCAGATGGGGCTAGACAATCCTTTTGTATTGAAAAATGCGTATCAAGCCCCAAGTCAAATTAAAAATTCTTTACTTTAAAAACAAACACACTTAAAGCATTTCGCGTCGGAACGACAGAATCATTCGGGTTAGGCCGTCAGCAAGAAGTTTAGAAAAATTTGCCGCAAATGAACCAAAGTCTTGCATCTTTGATACACAAGCAAATTTAAGAATACAATCAATAGATATCAGGAAGTCATCAGGAAATCGTCAGGAAAACAATATTTTAAATAAAAATGCTATGTATAGCAGAGCTTAATAACCAAAGTAACAACAATATTCAACCAATGAATTCTTTATTCCGATTTTATGCTTATTCGAGATATATAATTTACTATTTTAGTGTACGCAAAAAAACAACTATTTCGTATGTACTAATATATAAATAAAGTCAAAATTAAATAAACTAGAAGATAAAGATCCCATACTAAAGCGGGAAACAAAAAGAAGGAGTTGTCTGATTTAAATAAAACTAGTACACCCGTGTGACGTTAAAACGCCAAAATCAAACATAAATTATATAATATATTTATTGCAACAAATAAACTTATTTGCAGTGAACTTCAAAGTGAACATAATTTCATTTTGGAAAATATTTTATGTTTACCATAAAATAAAAACACATTTCTTGTAAAAATTAACTTTTTGCTTTTTTTTAAAACATAACACGAGTAAGTAGTATTCTTCGCTATTAGGTTTGTGTCAAATATATATGTCTTTTTTTCTACGTTTGCTGTAATTGGGGGCAAGAGGTCACCAAACATTTTTGCTTGTATTTATATAGAACAAAAAGGACACGAAATATCTCAGTTTCTGGAAACAATAGCAAAAAAAAGCAGAAAATGGATTGCAGATTTGAACAATTTGGTATAAAAATGCAATAATTTAAAATTGTCAAAAAGGCGCATGGAACACTTTAATCCCTAGACAACGATATGGCGATTATAAACTGTGGAGCAAGATTTGAAATCGAAACTTGGAAATCTGATTTTATCTGAGCTGTTATTGCTTATCGACACAGAAATCTTGATCAAAGAGACTTGTATTTAAAAATTCCAAGAAACATTTCAGTTTCAGGGTAATCTCTGTACTTTTTAAATAATTTTTTTAAAGTGTTAAAGAAATGTTTTACAAAAATATTTTTGCGAAATTTTTAAAGTCTGTAAACACAACAACTATGTCAAAGGCATACCCAGCAAAAAAGTGCTTCCAAAAGAAGGTAAAGTGGAGGGAAAGTCTTGAATTTCATTCCTTCCACTTTCATACCCAGAAGGCATTCTTTTAACATATGCATGTCATTTGGAGGAATGCTTTCCTTAGTTTTCTCTAGAAATGCTTCCAAAATTATTTCAATGGAAGATTTCTTTGAGCCCTTAAATGAAAGGATTCTAGTAGGTGTTTTAGAGGAGAACTTTAAAAAGGCATTCCATGGAATGAAATGGTTTTTGTGGTTAGGGGGGCTTAAAAAATTCCACGGAAAATATGCTTTTACCCGATTGTCTCGCGATTTTAGTGTTGGAAACGAGAAGAGTTTGGGTTTTGTTGGGGGTTTAAAAAAATCCACGCAAAATATCCCTTTGGGAAGTGGTTGCGTTTTGTTGGAGGTTTGAAAAATCCCACGGAAAATGAAAAAATCTAACAAAAAAATAATTGAAGTTAAATGCTATTTGAATGTCCTTGAGAAGTGGTTTATGAGAATGCTTCTTGATAAGGCTTAGAAGAACACAATTGGATCTATAGAATGTCTTCTGAAAGCAGTGTCCCTAAGAATGCGTGTCATATTTGTAACAAAAATTTTGCTGGGTATATTTAGTAATTTTTTACTCTCTATGTTAGTATATTGCTTCATTTAGAGTAAATTAAGAACATTAATTAAAAATTGAATAGACATGAAGTTTTAAAATGCCGATACACGTATAATTTATTTTGCTCCACCAGGATCCGTTGATAGACTTCTGTAATTTTGGAAAAGGTTAAGGAATATCAATCAGTGTAATAATATTAAATTTTATTGAACATGGGCTAAAAACATAATTTTTTTATGAACATCAACTCTGGAATTTGTTTGAACTCAGAAGAATATTCTTTAGATCCTTAACTAACTTTTTCGGTTTTTTCTTACATTCAATCATACAATGATTAACCAAGAAAAGAAGTTGCCTCATTCATAACATTTTATTGACACCCACCAATTTATTTCAATTCATACAAAGTGGCAATAGTTCGAGGAATATCTATCATGCACATTCTAGAAAATCTACTCATTTTCATTGATATCGTACATTTAAACTCTGCATTACCGAAGGCATTACACAGCCATTGAATTAGCAACAATAGCAACAACAACAATCATAATCCTAGGAAACAAATTACAACTCGTCAAGCATGGAAAAAACTCGATTGTTCAGCTCTACATATTCGAGTGTTTTAGCGAAAGAGGGTGGCAAATGGGGCACCCTGACGAGTATGCGTGCATCAGGATGCACACGCATTGCCACTCGCTAACGCACACAACTACATTCAGCTAGATGCATCGTTTGCTTGTTTGTATTTATCTACACATGTACAGTTATCGCGTGCCTTAATCCTTTTTGCAATTAAACGCAACGACATGCATTTTGAATTGGTCTGGAGTGAGAACAACTGAGGGGCAAAGTGGGCGAAGGTGGTCTAACAAACGACTGTCCGATTACACTGCGGTCGAGGCTCATTGCGCAATTTGTATTCGTACCGAAAAACTTTAATGGAAAATGTTGAATGCAAATCTAGTGAAAGCTGCAAAGCATCGGTAACTCAACATTGTAGCCGCTTTGAAGCACTAGACGCGACGCTTGCTGACCAATGCTACAGCAACAAAGGCGTCAAACAAATACCAACTGGTTCTCGGTCGAGGGCGCTTCAATTCTATTTAACTTCTTTGGCAACAACGTGCAGCAAGGAAGACTCTGGGTTCGGTGGCAGTGGCGGATGCCCGTAACAAAAGCAGCACAACATAGACGCTGCCCAGT
This sequence comes from Dichetophora obliterata, assembly GCA_963920525.1. Lineage (NCBI taxonomy): Eukaryota > Metazoa > Arthropoda > Insecta > Diptera > Sciomyzidae > Dichetophora > Dichetophora obliterata. The sequence continues at coordinate 2,121,167 of OY986439.1, forward strand.
CGCTGCATAGGTGCCCGTTATGCAAATGAATGCAACGCATGATGCATGAGATGCACTCGGCTTGGCAAGATTGTGGAGGGTTTGCCTTTGAGCTGCAGCTGCTGCTGTTGCTGCTGCTGCTGTTGTTGACGGTACCGTCATGTCCCGCTTTGTTAACATTTACTCAACTGTTCGTTTACCTGGTCATTTGGTCACTTTCGCAATGTATTTGCATAAGTTTGAGGGCACTTGTTTGGTTAGTGTTTGTGTGTGTGTGTGAAACGTGTAGATGTGTATATGTTCGGATGTGTGCCTCGGTCTGCTTGCGTAGTACGTGCGTACTAGATATTTACACATCTGCATTCATACACATAAATACACGTGTACTTGTACAGATCTGTGTGGTTTGGGATGCAAAAAGCAAACAACTGAATCGTTCCACCAAAACGAACTCCTACTATTGCAGCACTGTCTTTCTCACTCTTTGGTATTTCGGCAAATTTTTTTTTAATTTTTTCAATGTTTACTTACTGTCCACACATCCTTGCCGGCCAGCAGCTCTTCTTTACAATTCTGCATTTTATTCATTTACTCCTTGTCGACACTGAGCGAGTGAAAATTCTTCTATTCGAATGTTTGATTCGGATTTTAATTTGAGAATTTTGTTTGCATACATTTAATAATGTAGATATTTTGTGCGTACATAATGTTTATTTTAATGTACATATGTGCACAAATGCATTCTCGGCACGTATTATAGGAATGTAAATATGTATGATTAATCTGACTGCTGCATTTCTGTGAAAGATTTATTTTTATCTGCAATTAATGCAGATATGAGATTGAAATCTGTCACAATTGTCGGACAATAAAATAAAGGAAATTCTCATAAATATGTTGTTGAAATAAAAACTGTAACTGCAAAAGTCAGTCTTACGGTTCGCTTACAGAGTATGCAAATTTACAGTCATTACAAAACATTTGGAGTGAAACTCAGCTAATACCGGTATTATTAAGAGCACCCTTGATCAAAAGATACTTGTTGCTTTTAGGTGAGATTAAATACTCTAGTCAAATAAAGCAAGCATTGGATCATAGCGAACTTTTTACATCTTCTTAATTCCATCTTAATTTATCAGTACGAAAGTTTCTGGAGAGCTAAATGAAATTTATTCATTTCTCAAACAGCTTTAGAAGAATTATATATAAGACTAGCTGACATACCTGGTGTTAATCAAGAAGTTTTGTCATCGCCAAACATACTAAGGTTCTCAAATTCATCAAACACCTTAAATGTTTAAGGAAACTAATTTGCCTTGCAATAGTTTTCGAAGTTATATTATTGCGATTTGGTAATTGCATACCTTTGTAGTAAGTAATATTCTTGGTTTAGATATATTTTATTAGAAACATTTCGTTTTCTATAGGAACTTGTAAGTTCCTCAAAACACAAAAACTTTCGTACCTGAAACACACAAAAAGTTTTTAGTACTAATATTATTTTTTGCTGAAATAGAAAAAAAATCAATCAAAAATTAAAGTGCTGAAAGTCAATAGCTTCATTTTTTTTAATTAATTTTTATTAATTTTTATTAATTGTCCGTCCAATTGTGTTTCAATCTTTTTCATTTTCGTTTCTCTTTTAATTTTTATAATTTTCCAAAAAAACCTTAACGAATTTATTCTTTCGCAAAAAACTTTGGTTAAAATAATTGTTGTTGAAAAAATATTCAAAACCAAAAACTTTTTTTTTAATGTTCTTTCATATGGTAAGAAGTGCTTTCTTCAAAAAACTACTTTTTGTATGAACAAGTTTTTTGTTTCTATGGCAGGTCTTATAACTGTTTTTCAGTGATATTTCTTTCAATAGTTATGATATCTGACAATTCAACTTATCTCAAATTTTTTCCAAGGAAGGAAAATTTTTTCCAATTTTTTTCAGATAAGTTGAAAAGCGAATTTAAATTTAAAAGAAAAATCGTAACAATCTTTTATCAATACAACTTATCTCGAAATAATAATAATAATATAATAAATTGGTCATTTCAGCCCTTGGAAGGACTTTGGCCGAGCTTTTATTGATCAATTGTGTTGTGCGTGCTATTTAATGTTTGAACACAAATAATCGAGAACTGGATCTACGCGTTTAATACCGACTCCGAACGGCTACTGTTTTCAAGAAGCTTTGCATGGCAGTTTTAACTCTCTGAGGTTTGCCATTGTGTGCAGAGAGGTGACGACCGAACAGAAAAATAAATTCGACTGTAATAATATTCTGTCTGAGCTGGGAATTGAGCCCGGGCTACCGCAGTTCCTTACCTTAGGGGCCACGCACTCTGTCCACTAGGCTGCGGCCACCACTTATCTCGAAATAGCACTACAAATTTTTATCATACAAAACAATTTTTCTGATATCAGTTTTTTTATCCAATGCGAAATTTAAAAGTATGATGTCCATAACTCTATTTTGATGTTTATAAGCTGTTAAATGACATATGAGAAAAGCAGATAAGACTACGGCATAAATTACTCAATAAATTATTCAACTAGCTGTTCGTAATTTGTTTTGACAGTTCGTTGGCAACTCATATATTTGCTTATTTTGTGGCAAAAGTAAGTAAAGCAAAGAAAGTAAATATGCAATCGCAAGGCATTAAAGTGAATTTAAACATTTTTTGTTTTATTTAGCATGTCCGACCAGGAAAAAGTAATGTTTCCACTATTTTCAATTTTTATATCTATATATTGGGGGTTGGAATTAGTTTTAAAGGTTTTCTAAGAGATGGCGTAACTATCAATAGATCGCATCGGGCACACCTGTGACTATATTCATTTCAAAGCACATTGTGTAAGCTTCATTTTTCAGTATGTGTCATTCCACTGAAGAGTAAACAACATATATTTTTTTTCTCTGTGAACATGTCGACTTTCGTTCCAACAAAACGCAATTTGCGGGAAGGTTTACTTTTGTGCTTCCATTTGAAGAAAAAAGCGGTTGAAGCACAACGCACGCTTACTGAGGCTTACGGGGACTATGCTCCATCGATTTCTACTTGTGAGTACTGGTTCCGTCGGTTTAAAAGTGGTGATTTTGATACGGAAGACAAAGAGCGTCCGGGCCAGCCGAAAAAGTTTGAAGATGAGGAATTGGAGGCTTTGCTCGATGAAGACCCGTGTCAAACCCTTCAAGAATTGTCAGAATCATTGGGAGTCGACTTATCAACGGTCGGCAAACGCTTGAAGGCCATGGGAATGATTCAAAAGCAAGGAAATTGGGTGCCGTACCAGTTGAAGCCGAGAGACGTTGAACGGCGATTTTGCATGTGCGAACAACTGCTTCAACGGCATAAAAGGAAGAGTTTTTTGCATCGTATTGTCACTGGCGATGAAAAGTGGATCCATTACGATAATCCTAAGCGAAAAAAATCGTGGGGACCACCCGGCCATGCATCAACATCGAGGGCCAAGCCGAATATTCATGGCGCCAAGCTTATGCTGTGTATTTGGTGGGATCAGAAGGGTGTCGTGTACTATGAGCTGCTAAAACCTAACGAAACCATCACTGGGGAACGCTACCAAAAACAATTGATGCAATTGAGCCGAGCATTAAAGGTTAAACGGCCGGAATATGCCAAAAGACACGACAAAGTGATTTTTCAACATGACAACGCACGGCCACATGTTGCAAGAACCGTCAAGGAAACGTTTGAGGCGCTGAATTGGGATGTGCTACCCCACCCGCCTTATAGCCCAGACATAGCCCCTTCCGACTACCACCTATTCAGATCGATGACGCATGGCTTGGCTGAGCAGCGCTTCACTTCTTACGAGGATACCAAAAAATGGGTCGATTCTTAAAAGACGAATCGTTCTTCCGGCGCGGAATCCATATGCTGCCAGAAAGATGGGAAAATGTTGTAGCTAACGATGGACAATACTTTGAATAATATACATTGTACCGTTGTTTCTAAATAAATGCTCAAAAACCGAAAAAAAAACCTTTTAAAATTAATTCCAACCCCCCATATTTAATTGTTTTTGAAATAATTTTATTAGCCTTCCGAACGATCTCATTTAAGGGGCAGTACACACCTGAATTTTCAAAAAATTAAATTTTTTTATAATTGATTTTTGTTCAAAAGACCTCAAAGAATCTATTTTTAATGATATTAAATTAGAAATAAAGTTCAATGTTAAATGGCCGAAAAATTTTTTTTAGTTCAATCTATAGCGGCATTGATGCTGATTAAAACCACGTTTTTATTTTTTTTTTCAGACGTTTCAGTGAGCCAAAATTTTTGATGTTATTTACAAAAACCTGCAGCAGCCAAAAAACGCTTTACTTTTTTTGTATACTATTTTTACATAAAAATAAGTATGCAAAGTTTCAATAAGATATCTTGTTCCTTTCTTAAAAAAATTTGCATTTTAAAAATTTCATTTTTGAAAGATCCAGGTGTGAACTGTCCTCTAAATTATTTTTTTTTTCAGAATTCAACTTTGTTTTTCAGAAATAAACAATATATACTATCCAAACATTTAATCGAAACTATTTTTTATAACTGTGTTTTTTAGTTTTTTTGAAATCTTTTGCATTGTTTTGTGTTGTATAAGGTCTTCCAAATAATTTTTTTTCTAAGGTTTGTCAATGCCGGAACTAGTCCCGGGATCCCGAGATTGTGTATATCCAATCCCGAAATTCCGGGATAGTCGAAACGTCCCGAAATTGGATGCCCTAGCTATTTCGTCAACACTATTATCGAAATATTGCTAAAGAATGGCATGAACTGAAGATTGAATAAAAATATACAGTTTGAAAATGAAAAAGTCGACCTTTATTGCATCTTTAATAGTGCAACATTTTTACAACCAAATCACGTACTCACTTTTCTTGAATGTGCAAAAATGTTTAACTCGATCATCCTGTACCGATTTCCTGTTCTCCACATCCTGTATCCACTTAAGCAACGCCACATGATGACCAACATTACCTTGTTCTGTGGCATAACTTTATTGAATTATGAGAGCGAAACAATGACAGTCGATTGTGTTTGCTCTCGTCCCAGCAACCGACCCATAACTCGGTCCGAGTAGCCCAGAATCCTTTTATGTTTTGTTGATTTTTGACCCTTTTGCGGCGGAAGCACTTGTGGTTGTTGTGCTGTTCAGATGAATATTTTTGTTTTTTTTTTTACTCTAGACCACGGAGGTTGTTTGTAGTGGTTTGTCAGACTTGTAGCTTTATGTGTGTGTATATTTTCCTTAAACTACTTGCCGTATAAATGTCAATAAGTTGATGACTGCTAATGTGCCAATGTACACATCTTTGAAAATAAACAAACAAGCTTTTTATTGTACTACATTTAAAATAGTAAAAAGTATAAACAACGACATAAAATCATGTTTTACTATCAATAATTGTGTTTTTATTTATTTATAATGTGCTGATAATTTCAGTTCTACTTTGCTGAAGAAATCTTTCCTGCCTGACCAACTAGCTGTTATAAAATTTAATTTTTGTTTAAACAGAAGGAGTTTTCCTGATAAAGGCAATTATATTTTTATAGTAAAAAATGTGCCTACGTTCTGAATATTTTTTTCACTCTTTACCTCCGGTCTCCAAGCAGTGTCTTGTTATCAGTAAATAGCTATTTTATGGAATAAAACAGTTATCTTCTGAATACATTTTACAAATAAATTTTGTAATCTGTGCTCAGTAATCACTAAACAAAACGAAAAATTAACAGTAAAAAGAGTAGCTAATAATGTCTCATAATATTAAATACAGATTAATTTTAATTTTTTGCTCGTTGCTGAGAAGTATCACTTAAAGTATCTGCAACAGAGCTGCCAATGAGTAACAGTGTTGCAGTATTCCCAGTTAGCACAAAAAGGTTGTAAATGAGTCGCAAAAGAGTCGCCAATAAAGATATAAATCGTAATTGTAACGTAATTTCAACTGAAACAGCAGATATTTTCAGCTTATTTTGTAACAACTTAGGTGTCAATTAGGCGAAAAATGTGTTACAATAATGTTATAAATGTGTTGTTGGTACAAACTTAAGTTGCACGCCACAAGATGAAACATACTTGAAACATCCAAAAAAGTTTTTATTGTGTTATTCTTACGTAACAATTCGTAAAATAACGTAAATGTAACAAATATTTTGTTTTATTGAAGTTATTTTTTGTTATAATGAAAGATTTTTTAACAAGGAAGGAGTACTGATGTCTAGTGTCCTACCGGAACCGGAATTTCGGCCAAAACCGAAACCGAATATTCGGCCATTTTATAATATTCGGCCGAACCGAAACTGAAACTGGTTATGAACATGCAAATTTAAGTTTTTACATATGATTTTTTTTTTTTTATTAATAGGAAACAAAAGTACTTCTAGTACAAAAAAGAATTATTTGAATATTGAAGTTTTCTATAAGAATAAATGAGATAATTTTTTATTTTATTTTTTATTACACACTTCCGTACATACTTAAATGCACCTACAATGTACATTTTTTAGAACTACAAAACAAAGTATTTCTGTTTTTTTTTTTAAGGTTTAGTATTATTAAAATAGAAATACGCATTCCGTTTTCTTTTCCTTTATTCCACACATACAGAATTCGTTCGGAAGTTTAATTATCAATTTTTGGCTTCAGTACCTATAAAACTTTAATGTGAACTGCAATGGAGATGATAAAATTGAAAATGATAGTATCGAACGCATAAAATTAACCAAAATGTTTATAGACGAATTCATAATTTTTGTTTTGTACAATGCGTTGTAAATATTTTTATTGAACCAAATTATATATTTTAATTAAATGACTGATGCAAGAAATTTTGGTATAATTCAAGAATAGCGACAACCGTCTTTTTTAATATTTTTTTTTTTTTGTTGGATTATACGGATTTTAACCTCCAAATCCGGCCTCCAAATAGGTCTCCACAGTTGCAAAAATGGCCTACAAATCTTGCTGTTTTTTTTTAGTGTTCAATTATGGGTATCAAAAGAAAGGTAATGGGAATACCTATTCAAGGAGCATAAAAACCCATTCATAACTTTTTAAGATATACCTATTATTATACTTACAATATGTCTGGAAAACTAGTAGTTTCGCTCTTACGAAAGCACTACACTAATAATGTTTATATCCTTAAAAGTTATGCATAGATGTTCATATTTAAATATTTAGCTTGTTGAATATGTACTTAAATTACCTTTGTTTTGATACCCATAATGTGTAGTTTTGTTGAAAAATTTAAAAAATAGCAAAGCCATTTGTAGGCCTTTTTCCAACTTTTAAGGCCTATAACTTCTAAACCAATTGCGAGCGGCCTGCAGTTTTTTCAGATTTCTAGTTAGGAGGCCGAAATCCATATAATCTGCAAAAAAATAAAAAATTAGAGTTGTAGCTATTCTTGAAATGTTCCGAAATTTTTGCCAAAAGTTTCGGCTAGTTTCGGCTATTCGGCCTCAACATGACAAAAGGGACCGAAACTGGCCGTAGCCGAATCCGAATATTTGGTCGGACACTACTAATGACATAAATATTCCTGATTGAAAAAAAAATAAGTTCTTAAAAAGTTTTAAAATGTTTTGCATCCACAATTTCTTTTTATAATTTTCATTAAGCCAGTGATAATTTTTTGGAGTGTATTTTAAAAGTCAAAGACAAATTGGAATAAAATAAAAAGATGTGAAATTAAGTTGAAAATATGAAGAGTTATACACTAAAATTATACAACAAATGACATTTTATAGATGAATGTTTGTGTTTTACGTGAAGAAAACTCACGCGCCACCCAAAAAAAAAATATTTTTTAAATAATTTGGAAATAAGAAATATTTCGAGTATGTAATTTCATTTTTTTAAGTTCCTAGTGTCATATTGCACTGAAATTTCTAAAAGAAAATAAATACTAAAGAAAATCGTATATAAATTTATTTCAATCAAAATTCATTGTGTAGATAAAAAAAAATCAAATATAGCAAGTATGAAGTTTTAGACACTTTTTTCCAAAGTTTGGCAACTGAACAATGACCTCAATGCATAATTCTTGCAGCAAACTAAATATCAAAAGTAACAAGTATTTTTTAAAGTTGTTGCAACTGAATAATAATTTGCGTCACAGCAAAATTGAAAACATTTAGTTGTTGTGACTTCCCTATAACTTCATAAAAACATCTTCAAACCGAAGTTTTGAACATTTAGTTGTTGTGAGATTGATATAACTTAATATAAACATAAAGCAACTTAGTCGCATCTAAGTTGCTAACTCGTTACTGTATTTGTTACAATTACAATACACAAACATTTTTTATAGGTGCTACAAAAAGAAATGTTATTATAATGTTAATTTATGAATTTATGAAACATTTTCACAACAAGTACATTTATTCATAACATAATTAACACCGTAGTTTAACTTATTTGCAAAATAACGAATGGTTTGTTACAAATTACTTATTTGAAACTTAATACAGCCCATTTGTGACTAAATTTGTTTAAAAAAACTGGAATACCACCGAATTATAACATATTTTTGTTGCAAATCGAAATCTGTGCTAGCTGGGATCGCTGCAGTTGTTGAGTGGCTCGAACAAACCCAAATTGCTCAAACCATGATTGCCATGATTGCTCAAACATTAAAGCCTTCACCTCATTCTTAAGCCTCGACATATTTTTTATTTTGCGTCAGCTGGTGACAGTATGCTTCTTTCCCGAGTTTACTGACCGGTCGGTATTCCTCAGTCTTACAAAGGAAACGCGAATGGCATCGTTGATATGACAATCTCATTAAACTTACCATTCTTCAGCAATGCGTATGTGGAAAGTGTTGGCAAAAATTGTATACCACATGTAAACATTGATCCTTAAACTTTCTTTCAAACTCACTGCAGAAATGCTGCGCCTTTTCTCGCCTGTAGTTTTCATGTAGAAGATATGCACTCAAAACTGTGTGCTGGAGAATAACGATGGAATGTGCTTGCAGGTGCAAAAGGGAGACATATGTCTGATTTTCATCTACTAATTTTATCACGACGCAGATGACTATCCACAACCGGAGAGTTTCGAGCCAGAGCGGTTTTCGGTTAAATGGCGGCACACGTAAATACCAGAACATGGGTGTCTATTTACCTTTTGGCAATGGGCCAAGGAAATGTTTAGGTTAGTATGCATGTACATATGTATTTCGCTTTGGTGGCGCTACTTATCTATGGCGTTAGCTCTCTTCACTGCTGCCAACTGACTAGAATTCCGCATGTTTTATTTCTGTGGAACGTGTTATTTTCATCTATGTTTCTTTTTTCTATGCACACCAGGTATGACGTTTGGCTTGGCACAGGCGAAGGTTGTCATTGTCGAGGTAATTAAAAACTTTGAGGTCACGGTTAATGAAAAAACCCATTCGGACAATTGGCAACAATCGTTTGGCTTTATTACTGGTCTGGAAGGCGGCTTACATTTAAATCTTAAGCCATGCAAAGCGTGGAAAATTTTAAGTGTTGGCATTTTTAATAAAGTGTGCTACAAGCTGCCATACCTGCCCATCATGTTTTCTTGCTTTAATATCTCAATTTTCTTAGACGTGCCTTGACTTGAGGTACACTTCAAAAGCACGTCCGCACATGTGAACTTTTGCCCCTCACCTTAATATGTATGTCCTAAGCAAACCGAGAATTATACCACGGCATGCTACGAACTACTGGGTTAACATGTTGTTTTCAACTTGGAGGCAATTTGACTGATTTGTTGCTAATAAAGTTATTAAACTTTGCATTTTTCATTGCAGCGTATGTTGCTTAGTGCTTAGGTTGCTTAGTGCTTTAATGCCAGGCATTAAATTCACGCTATGGAAAAACTTCTTGTTGTTTCAAGTGAAAGTTTTTTGCACCTGAGTGTGATGCATTCATGTTGTTCGTCTGAAACTGCTACTGTTTCACCTTCCTGTACTGCAAACCCGGATGTAAGCTTTAATTAAGGGCATTTAACATCAAGGTTGGGATGTCGGAGGTGGCATAATGATGAAAAACTTAGCATAAACATTTTTTAAAAATGAATAGAAGACTCCATTTTGATAAATAGATTTGTATTTCACTAGTTATATGTCTTATTTATTATATAAATTTGTATTCATATCTGGGAATGCAAATGTAAGTGTTGTGATACTGTATGAATAACTTTCTATAAGAACACACTTGTGATGTACCCGTAATACTTTAAAAAATAGAAACAGTCCAATTAATCATCGATATTCATATTATTCTCTTCAAAGTAATCTTCAAACAATAGATATACATATTCCAAAGCTTCAAAAGGTTGGTTTTAGAAACGTCTTAAGCTCCTTTGGCGAATAGGAAAGTGTCCAAAGATCCATGTTAGTGGCATATGGAACTTGGGGAACGATATGAACGTTGTTTTTGGTCGCTACTATGTACAAGATGACTTGTGTGACTCGGTGCGTTGCACAGTGGTATTTAAGTTGTACAAAACCAATTTTTCTACCACAGAATTTCAGAAATTTAATGATGCAGATTTAAAGAGAAAGAATTTACTGAGTAAAATCCATAATTTCTTTTCCTAAAATAAAACATTTTATCTTACAAAAAATAGAAAAAATTCACTTAAATGAGTATTTCTGTGTATTTCTTTAAAATTTGTTTTTTGCTACTACCATTTGAATTTTTAATTTTAATTAAAATATAGCATTTTGTAATTAATTTAACGAAAAAGTTTTCTGAATAACATAAATGGTTAAAGAAATGCGCAAACTCAAATGGGTCTATAAAATTAAATTTTTGCAATTTTTGCAATTTTTGCTTCAAGTCGTCGCAAAGCGGGGTAAACATTAACACTCCTGAGTGGCACTTAAAAATTCAACCGCAAAAATTTCTGTGGTTGACTGTTGAATGACGACGGTACACACACGCGAACCTGCATAAAAAGAGAGAATTTGAGCATGAGTGTCAATCATGATCGCTAATGTGTACCCCGCTTATATTTCTCTGCCCACTTACGGCACGTAATGAAACAACTGTTAAACGGCTTAAAAAAGGCAACGTAATGTTCAATGCACACTTAACGAAACTGCAACAAAAATTTTAATTAAACAAAACAATAAGCGCAGAGTTTTCTAATACACAATTAGCTTGAACAGCTTTGCTATTAGATGAAGAAGATGTAGAATACTAATAAAATCATAGATTTTAGATTAATCTTATGCTTTAAAAACGACCTATCGATGTCGAATTTGTTGGAATCTATTGTAATTTTTGTGAACAAAGCGAACGACAAGCAGGTCAGAATTCTTTGCAACGATCACCACCGGCTTTTTCGTCGGTGTCAATACTCGTTGCCGCTTCGTCGTCGCTTAGTGAGCATGTGTACATAAGAACACATGGTAATTATATTTTTTAGTTTCGTGTCGTTTCGTTACGTGCCGCAAGTGTCGACACGACATGTTTTCAAAACTACCTAAGGCCTTACCAAAATAGAATGTCTGCAATCGTTTCGACTATTTTGACATTTGCTCAACTCGTCTGAAACAACTGATTAATTGCGCACACAGTGTTTTTTAGTTATCGATTGATGTGCAATTAAAATTTTTTAATCAATAAACAAAAATTTGTGAGCTATGAGTGAAAAAAATGTCGCACACTTTGAACAGCTGTTGTTGACGAGTTGAGACGCTAAAAGTTCGGTTCTTACGGAACAAAGCGTTTTGCCTTTTTTAGACAGCAACATTGAATTGCATTTAAGCGAACATTTTCGTCTTCACTTGTTACATAGCGACTCGTCTATTTTGGTTAGGCCTTTAGCGAGTACCGCATACTCGTCATCACACGCTCAGAAATCTTGGAATTAATTTTAATCCAATCGTTGGAATCATGCATTTTTTAATACTTTTTCTATTAGAATTAAAACTCTTCAAAATACTAGACATTTTTTAATAAAACCTGGAATACTTTTTAATACAGTTTGGATTAATCTTTAAAAACAGCGTTCGGCTTGGTTCGGCTCTTATGCATGTTTATCATTTCTTTATACATGTGGCTTCATAGAGCAGTTGGTAGAGCCAAGAACTTATAACCTAAACGTACTGGGTTCGAATCCCACATGTTTCGTTAATTTTTTTTTTGTCAAAAATATTTTAATACAAGCATGTATTAAAATTAAGTCCCATGAGAGAATAAAAATCAATTGTAATATATGTAGTGTATTAGATTGTAATACAATTCTGGTGTGGTCATATATACAATACAGTTTGTATTAGAATTTAATCCAAGATTTCTGAGCGTGCAGCTACCAATTTTAAGATGATGATAGAAGACGACGACGACTCATATTGTAGGGCTGATTAAGAAACTACAACAAAGCCTTAAGGAAGCACCGTACCGAATGTTCTCTCTCACGTAACCAGCCTCGTTCTCAAAAAAATAAATTAAAGCTGCTTAAAAGTTTCTTCGAAAGCCCTTGTGAGCAAGAGCTTGTTGAACAAATTGCGAACTAATCAACACAAGACATTATTTCACAAGTACTTTCGAAATTATACAAAGCGAAAAAGTTTTGAGCCTTTTTCAAAAAACTAACTATATCGAGTTGTAAATTACAGTTAAAAGATAAATTGTTAGTTGAGAAGCTTCTCAGACATAATAAATACAATTTTTATTTCAAACATCCTATTAGAATAAAAAAGAAACAGTACACTTGTTTTTTTACGAAACTACTACATCATTTCTACATATTAATCATGTCATAATTGCTCAATGGAGTGTCCAAGCATCATTGGCCAGATACCCATGTTTTTTTCTTATATAACCTAAAACGGCAAGTAATTTAGACCTGATGAATAACTGCTTTAGTATCCAAGCTTAATTAAAAAGAAACCTATTGAAAAAGAGAAGAGAATTTGCTTAAATTATGTTCAACACAAGTTGGTACACATGTTTTTCCAACTGCTCCCTGCAGCAGGTATGTGTAAAATTTTAATTTCAATCTTATTGCAGCCGTTTTTCGATGTGGCCGAATCGAGTGGGAGTTCTTTTTGCTGCAAAAATGCACGCAATTTCCGTGTTCCTTTTGTAAGTGATGGATGCCTACTTGGATGAGTAACCAAACAGCCTGTATAAGGGTTTCAAGTAGAGACGCATACATGTGTTCAAAATTGCTTTGTGCAATGTGTGTGTGTGTGTGAGTATGTGGCTGCATATGTGTGCCAAGGTAAACATAAACTTTAAAACAAACCCATAAAGAAAAACACAATTCGAAACAGAATCAGAATCCTTGCCGGAACACAATGTGTTGGCACTTTGCGTCTCTTTGCTGGAGCCTGAAAAATTTCCAGTTTGTAAGTTTGGGTAAATATTTGATTTATTTGCCATGTTAAGCGCAAAGGAAACGAGTTGTTAGTTCAAAATGTAACGCACGATTGGTGGAAGCTCTTTAAACATGCCCACTGTTTACCAACACGCATAGAAATTGAATTTTTAACTAGGATATTGAAATTGGAGCTCGTTCGTGGTACAACCGCAAAAATCAATCAAAATGCAATGAAACTGTCAATTGCGCGACAGGCGGTTGCGCCATTTTCAATTTTTACCCAAAATCAAGCCGTGCTTAGCTCCGTTTCGCCATATTCCGCCTCATCATTCCTTTTCGCCTTTTGCCAATCGTCATGTCGTGGATCCAATTACAGACGACGCTCGTTGCTATTGTATAGCATTTTTGAACATTACACAAAATATTTTTTTCATTGACACCACCATCCATCCACCCGCTCAGACTCACCTTTGTCGAGGTGAACTCGTGCGTTGACTGGCTATGCAAGTGAAGTCCCGGTGCCGCTGGTGCTCAATCAACATCTACACTCAATGCGAACACCTCATGCGGCAAAAGTAATTCTGATTTTCATGTTGGTGGCTAAACCAATAGTGAAAGCTTGCGCGTAGCACACGTATAGGTTGGTTATATAGATGGATGGATGAATGTGGGACAATAGCGCAAATGGATTCACCAATTTATGCAAGAAACGTAGTTGCGGCGACAATTGTTGTCGTCACAATCGCGCAAAGTGTGAAGTATAATGGTATTAATTCCAAAAAATGCTTATTATGTCGCCAAAAGCAAGCTCAAAAATTTGGTTAAAATGTTTATGAGTGGGGACAAAGGAGTGAGAAGTGCAAATGTGAGCCAAGGATAGCATATGGCGACACTCGAAGGCATATCTACATCAACATTCTATGGACAGTGGGATATCCTGAGAATATGTGTTGATAAAATTAAAATTTTGCAATTTTAAGCTTGTCAAAAGTCGAAATCGAATTTTATATTCCGAACATGTAGAACCATCAAAATGTATCCACTCATTTCAGGAATAATTTCTTATTTACCTTTGCTTTCTACAAAAAATACAAAAATTCTTAAAAGTTGGCCCAAAAAGTGTTTTTTTTTTAAATTATTGTTCATGAATTTCCATGTTATATATACTTGATTATATTTTTGGAATATTTTCCAACATCAATAAGTGTTGAAAATCGGCAAATTTTATGACTAAGCTATGTTTTTTTGAAATAAAAAAGTCAATAACGTTTTTTGAATTGTTAGCACTATTTGCACTATTAGCACTCATTGGCGTTGCAAGCGGGGACAATTGCCCCTTCCCCCCACTTTTTTAGCTAGATAAACAATTTAAAAAGAAAAGTTATTCAAAATATCAGTTTTTTTACAACGATAATATTTTTGTATTATATATTTCCCTCTTCTTTCTCTCTTCTTCATGTTTCATGTAAAGAAATTTGGGTGAACTTTTTTGCACCACCATTTGTACTGCCCCTCAGATGAAATTCGCTTCCGACGCGCTTGATAAAACGGTATTTAAGTATATATATGCGTTTAAACGCTACATTCTGTAGGCAACTTTGGAAAATAAAAAATGGACCCGTCATATTGGCAATATTTCTTTTTTATTTAATCACAACTATGTCTTCTTTAAGACCTGGAAGTGCCAATGTGCGAAAATTTTTTCTTAATTTTTTTAGTCTCTGATGTTCCTAAAAATGCCTGTATAAACCATTTTGTATAGAATTGCATTGAATGTGAGGTCGATAGGGCTGTATACATGGTTTAAATATGCTTAACACAATAATAATTACACTGGATTTGTAACTGGCTAATCTAATTTGTACTCTGTGTCTAATCTCCCCGATTGTACAACGTTTTGCTTAAATTCATTTTATTCAGGTAACCAGGTCGACTGTATTCACACTGATTTTAGTAAAGCATTAGATAAACTACCACACAACTTAATTCTATTTAAACTAAAGTTAATCAAAATAATGTTAAATCAAATACGATTTTGAAGCGTATTGTCTGCTGAATTTATTGCTGAATCAGGTGTTCCTCAGGGTAGCCACCTTGGTCCACTTCTGTTCATTTTAGACATTTATGATGTAACCCACATCATTGAACACTTTCCTTCTGCTTATCTACGCAGATGATATGAAACTATACAGAACGATAGATGCTAAAGACAATTCAGCTCTACTCCAGTCTGATTTGAAATCCTTGGTATTCTAAAAATAATGTACTTCTAACCCAGAAAAATGCCAAACTATAACATTTTCGCAAAATGCTCTTCCAATATGCATCAAAAAATTTTAAAGTTTAGCAATAGCATTAAAGATAATGCTATTTTTGTGCCTTGTTTTAATTTATATTCACTAAAATTGAAATCACTTCATTATTTCTAATCGTTGGAAAGGTTTTCAGTGGTGATGATTATGATTTGCACATACAGTGGTGGTCACGAATTTAGCACACACTGTGTTAATAACTCTAATTTGAAATTTTTTACATCTTAGCTTGAGAATTGTAATCAAATATTTTTGTTGAGCATTTTTTATGAAGTAGAGTTATTTACCGTTAGTTGGTTTCTTGTACCGTTGTACCGTTAGTTGGTTTCTTAGTTATTCTTACATTTTCTGACATATTTCAAGTAGTATGAATCAATGTGGTTTAAGTGCTGGACACGAATTTAGCACAGGTAAGAATTACTGTTCCATATCGTATTTTATTTTCGTTAATTAAACTTTACTAGTAAGAAATACTAAATTTGTTAAGTTTCTATTTGAGTTCTAATAAAAAATTGCAGAAAGATATGGCGAAAGGCTACTGATGTTCAGAAGCTCAGCGGCATTTGATTCGGCAAATGAAAAATGGTGGAAGCACAGTTTCAGAGATTGCTCTGCTTCTTAGATGTTCGTGAAAGTTATTATATAACGCATTACAACATGTAGAGCAGTATTATAGTATTAAAAATGTAAAATAGCGACCAAGAGCGCGAAAAAGAATAGCAAGAGAGGGCCATTTGATTTATATAGCTTCACTTAGTGATCCTTTTAAGACCTCAAATTAAATTTAAAATGAAATTTCATCAAAATATGGCATAAATCTATCCTCAAAAGGCATAAGAAGCCGCTTGAATGAAAACAATTTCCGTAGCTTCATAGACCAACAAACACCACATGTGTCGCAAAAAATATTAAATGCAGTCTTGCGTTTGCAAAAGAATATTTAAAAAGTCAACGAATTTTTGGAAAAATGTGCTTTGGAGGGATAAATCAAAGTTTTGCCGGTTCGCATCTGACAGCAAACAATATGTGTGGCGTCCTCAAAACATGCAACACAATCCAAAGTACACGCTCAAGACGATTAAACAGGGTGGCTGAAATGTTATGGTATGGGCGGCTTTTTCTTGGCACGGAGTTTGTCCGATTGTTGAAATTTACCAAAAAATGGATCAGCACGCTTACAAAAACGTACTTGTCAATACCATGATACCGTTTCAAGAGGATAATTTGCCACTTTAATGGCGTTTTATGCAGGATAATGATCCAAAGCACAGTGCTCACATAGTTAAGAGTTGCTTGGAAGACAAACATATTGATATTTTGAAGTGGCCATCGCAATCATCGGACTTAAACCCGATTGAGAATCTGTGGAGGGATGCCGAGCAGCAAATACTAACAGTAAAATCCAAAAATTTGCCAGATTTGTTTAGGGAAATCCGAAGGATTCGGAATAGTATTCCAAAGTACCGTTGTGAGGCTTTGGTCAAAAGTTTACCAAGGCTATGAGATGCAGTAATTAAGAATAACGGATTTCCTAAGAAATATTGAGTTTTATTCAATCAATTTTGATCATATTTTTCATCCTAGACATTTTTTCGCTCGTGTGCTAAATTCATGACCAAGTCGAAATGCTTATTTTTAATTTTTATTTAGTTTTAAGTTCTATAAGAAAAACTTTTGAAATAAAAAAATGTATATAAGAAATAAAGAAGACATAATATATACACTTAAAAAAAGTTAATTAAAAATTAACAACAAATAAATGGAAAATATAAGTATTCACTTTACTTTTTTAAATGTGCTAAATTCGTGACCACCACTGTATCTTAAATATTAGTTATAAAATAAACAAGCTCTGCAAAAATTTTGTAAGAAATTAAAAAAAATAAAAATTAAGTTATTTAAATTTTGAAATTTTTTGTATGGTAATTAAATAAAAAAATATCAAAAATTAAGTCTTCTTTATTGCAAATTCTGCCAACACGCCCTGTTCTGTTACTGTGCGGTCACTGTGTATGCTAAGGAATGCACATCCGTTCAAACGGATCTTGACCATTGAATTACGGAGGTATGTTTAGAAATTTTAGGGATTAGAGCCATATCTCATTTATCTCAAATTAATAAAGTTTTAGAGACAGAAAAACTTTTACATATACTTAATAAATCTCAAAATAACTTAAATGATTGACTTAAAACTTTTCCTCGGGTCAAAATTCTGAAAAATGTAAGTGAACTTTTTATAACTCATGAGCAACTTCAAACATGGTTTGAGCCCCCAAAACCCCCCTGGCTACAGGGCCAATTTTTCAGTGCGAGCTTAAACTCTAGTCAAATAAAACTGAGGTTAACTCACCAAAATTGAACGTTTAAACTAGGTTTATGCAAAAAAGAAACACATTATATGACAGTATAAGTCAACGAATGCTTAAATATCTAGTTAAACTGAGTTTAAACTTCCAATTTTGGTGAGTAAACCTCAGCTTAATTTGACTAGAGTTTAAACTCTAGTTTGGTTAACCTCAGTTTTATTTGACTAGAGTTTGAACTATAGAGTTTAAACGTCAAATTTTAGAAAGTTAACCTCAGTTTTATTTGACCAGAGTTTGAACTATAGTGTTTAAACTCTAGTCAAATTAAACTGAGGTTAACTTTCTAAAATTTGACGTTTAAACTAGGTGTTTGCAAAAAAGAAACACATTATATGATAATATAAGTCAATTTAACTTCAACAAATGCTAAAATATCTAACTAAACAGAGTTTAAACGTCGAATTTTGGTGAGTTAACCCCAGTTTTATTTGACTAAAGTTTTAACTTGCATAGAAAAATTGGCCCTTAGTATAACAAATTATATGGCTACTGCTCCTTTAAATCGCATGTGCACTCGCAACTTTGTTAATAGCTGTAGCTTTTTTGATGTTGACTTATGGAAAGGTCAACTCAAAAGTAGATTGAAAGCTTATGTATGATAAGATGCATGCAAGCATGGTTAGTTATGTCTTGTGTTGTCCCTGAGCCCAAGCCATTTTATGATGGGTAAATTTTAGTCACTTTGAATTGTTTTGGACCACTCTTACCGATATCGTTGAGTTTTTATAATAACGTTTGGATTAGTTCTTAATATGATCTATTGCGGAGAAAGTGCGAAAAAGCTGTAGTAACAGAACTCTATTGTTATTGCATGTTTATAACTATATATTATTAAAAAAATATTTTATCACTAAAAAAAAATTCAATATGTAGAATATTAAAAACACTTTATTTTATGAAGACATTTTTTTAGTAAAATTTGGTAATACCATGATTCAATTATTATAAGGTTATTCGTATTTTTTGACGTATGCTTATTTTTTATAAACAAACATTGTTTTACGGAGGATTAAGCGTTTTTAATCCCCAAGATGGTTAGCGAGAAAAGGTATATTTCGAGATTTTTAATAAAACACGTTGATGCTTGTTGGTTACAAAATTCTTAGGTAGCAAAATTTATTAAATCAAAAAGGAAAGTGAAGAAAGATAAGTAGCTAAAGAAATGTCATCTGACATGTACAGGGTGTTTATGAATATTAGCTATGTTCAGTGAAATATGTATTAAAATCAATTTTAATAAATGATATTGAAATTTATTTAATATTGGAATTCAACAAACATATTTTAACAATCTGCTAACAGTGCTTTGTGCTGTTTTAAAAAAAATGTATGTTTCAGTGTTTCGTTGTGTAGTTTTCTAGTGTAGTAGTTTTTCAATGATTTCTTGCCAAGTTAATAAGAAAAAAAAACTATGTACTAGCTGTTGCGTCGTAAGTGTATGCTATAGTGTAAGTATATTTTAGGAATTTAGAAAGCTCTTTTGCAAATTTAAAATAAAAAGTTATTTTTGCCATTGCTCAAAACCTAATTAGTGAATTTTATTAATTGAAAGTGTAATTTAGAAGAAAGTTAGTTAAGGCAAAATACAAATTATAAAGAAATACTAGTGGTATTCAATGAACGCCGTGTTGTTAATGTAAACAGCGTATGTTCGGTAAGTTTACATCATTAATTTGCAAAAATAAAATTGTAAGGGATTTAACATACGCAGCTTGCGGCACAAAAACGTGGTGTATACAAAATGTGAAAAACATTTTCAAATCAAAAAGAAGTACACGCACAGACTTTAAAAAGAGCCACAAAAGAAGTACATAGAATAAATATAGAATTACAAAATAGAAGTACATCCACAGAAAGTAAGGAAGATATTAAATAATGCATGAATAAATCCATTAAACAAACAGTTTAATTTATAAGAGATTCAAAATTAGATCCAGCTTACAACTCATTGCTGCTATATAAAAGTAGTAGTCCACCAGTTTGACGAATTCAAAAAATCAATTTTTTTTTTATTTTTAAAGTTACTGCCAAAAAAAGACAAAGCGTCGTAACGTATATTAAAGTGCTGTAAAAACTTCAAACACGTTTTTTTCGAAACTACGTTTTCGAAACTTCAGGGAAGCACTAACTTAAAACTATTGGACCGATTTGGCTAAAAATTTCACCTGTTATTAGAGGCATACATAGCTAGTTCCGGAACTTTAAAACAATAATAATTTTTTCAATAGGTTAATTTTTTAAAACAGATTAAAAAAGTTAGATTTACAAATTTTTTTTTCACAAATTCGCCATTTTTTATTTGTTTTTTTAAATATACATATTATAGGGCAGTGCACTACAATAAAGCCTGCAGAACGATATTCTCTTTGATTTTTTTTATTTCAGATGAACACGTAAGAATGGGTGCTTCCCCCAAAAAACACACCTTCTTTCGAGTACTCTTCTTTGATATAGATAACTATAAGCAAATTAATGTACAATTTAGTCAAATTGAATTCTTTTGCATACTTTACAACAATAAAAACATGTTAAAATTTCAAAACAATCGCATTTTAATGCGTAGTTTGAGAGGAGTATTTTGAATAGATTTATGAACAAATTGACAAAATGGTGTCAAAAAGAAGTACAACAAGTAAAAAGAAGTTCTTTTAGCGTACTTCGATACGAAATTTTTTATAAAATTTACATTAAGCTTTTTGATTTGATTGCTCATTTACATTACTTGCCTTAAAAAAAATTATACAAAATAAAAATAATACAAAAAATAAAAATATACAGATTTTATTTCGAATTACATTTGGAATTGAAGACGAAGCGTGAGGAAATTCGTTCCTGACGGGGGTCCCCCGACTGCACCACTTTTTTTTGCAGAAATGTCTTAATTTTACTCAATTTAGAAAGAATAATATCTTAAAAAATATTTTTCACAGTATTTCTTAGTGCGGGATTGAACCTAAACCCAAGCCTACATATTAATTTGTATGTTATTCTATTTTCAGTAAAATTATTCGATTGGTATGACATTACATAACATAACAAAACATAACATAACATAAGGGTAAATTTTTACTATCCAGAATAGTGTTTTTATACCCCCATGCACAAAAAAATGCGTTAGGGGTATATTAACTTTGTCACTCCGTTTAGAATAGTATCGGTATCAAATTAAGTTTTGTATTCAAAAATACAGAACAAGTTCGAAAACGAGCTAAATCCACAAATAATACCACGACTACCTCCCACATAAAATGACTTTACCAAAACTTATCCAAAAACCAAAATTATCCTAACGGCTTAAAATTTTGCACATTAGCTTTAACCCTTAAAATGCACTTTGAAAAATATTAATGTTTAAACTTGATATTGGACCCATGAGTTTTGATAAATAAAAAGGACTTTGAGTTTCACATGTGAACTATTTGGGCAATAACACGCCTTATAAAAGTGACGTTATCAAAATAATGCAACATTCAAGACTTTAAATAAACTAAAACACGGCCGTGTGAGTATTTTAACTTCAGTCCAGTCGAAGATAATTCCTTACTAGTTCCTTTTCAATTTGTCTATTTATTTTAAAAGCGAGCTTAAGTCTAAATTATAATAATCTTAAAAGCATAAAAGCATACATATCGAAGGATAAATTAGCTTTATTAAAGACTTCACATCTTTTCTTTTTTTTTCAATACATCTTTATAACATACTTTGCAGTTACAGAATGGTGCCATTACTCTTTATCTTCTTACAGCTTTTTCAGGAAAATATTCAATATATGATGATATTAATGCACATGTCTGTGTATTTGTGCTTGTGTGAAGAGCTTTCCTGATTATGAACAGAAGACGTAGCAATTTTCTAGAAGCCACATTCCTCCATTCTGATTATTAAATAAAAACCCGCGGTGCCGTCAGCCAATTAGGAAAATATGTGTCACCAACACAGTTGTGCTTTGCAGGGAGGTCGCCAAGGAAATCGGTACCAAGGTAAAAAAGAAAATCTGATTTTGCCACAAAAGAAACCCAATGAAATGGATGACAAGATACTCCTCTGCCACCCGCAGCCTTGATTGAATACTTAAGAGATGTGCCATAGTTGCCACACAAACACATACACACCTATACATAATTATACATCTTTAAATTGTATGCACCTACTACATAGGTGAGAGTGAATTGGGATGGTGTTTTAGACTGCGTAGTATGTGCGAGTGATATTTTTGATAATTTTATCGGTTGGTTATGGTGATGAGTTTATTGGCACCCGCTGCTTTTGTTGCCAACACAGCAGCTACACTGAAAGCGGTGAGAGTAGAGCCTGGAAGTCTGTATGTGTGTATTCGTGTGGATTTCGTGTGTGTGTTTGCAAAGGCGTTGAGTGTTGGGCGGACGACACACTTAGTTGTGGTGGCAGTAATTATGGCAGCGGCACTCACGGTGCTTATTACACCTGCGGGTGCTGCTTTTAATCACAGACATTTTCATTTAAGTAAATTTTGGTGGATTTTATGGATGCGTTTGAAGTGCGAGCCTCTTTTGTAATATATATAAATTTTTTTTTTATGTGGAGTCAGAGTTGATGAATGGAATTAAATAAGCGAAATTAATTTGCTGCCTGTATTCAAATGAGTGTGTTTGTGTGTGAAATTCATGGGTATATTCCGCAATTTAAGTGACATTTAAGGTACACAACTGTAAGAAAGTGAAAGTTTTATTATGTAATTGTGGAAGTAAAGATAAGAATTGTTAGTTATAAAAATAATGAATGAATTTACTAACAACTTGACTTGCATTTGTTAGGTTTATATAATGTAATAAAAGAGAAAAAATAAAAATGCGAAGACTTTAGTAATTCTCTTAACAGCAGACGGATGTAGTTTTATCTCTAATTTAATCTACCAAAGAGAAATTTATAAAATTGCACTTGTTGTTAGTTTATTGTCAAAGTAACAGTTCATTTCTAAATAAGATGACGAATGGAGTCGTTTTTTTTTATTTGATGGTTATTAATTTGTATTAATTCATCTTTCACTAGTGAAGATTTCATATAGAATAGAGTGCACAAATGAGTACACGTTTGAACTTCTTGCATTTTTATGTGTGATATGTGAACTCTTGCAAATCTTCATCTTTACATCTTGTCTGAGTATATTATTTTATTTTACTTAATTACGTCGTAATCTTCTCGTTTCTTCACGTACATTTATTCATTAATGAATACTTAGCTGTTTTTGCTAAAAACGAAGGATTCTCTACAGTTGGGAAAGAAGACCACTAGATCAAAATCTCAACCTAATAAGGGCACGGAAGCTCCTAAAGTTAATATAATATAGTCTTTTTCTTCCACGCAGTATACAGGTGAATAATATTTAGTCTCCGAGCCTGTTATTTATCCTACAAATATATTGGATATTAATTTAATAAATTCACATATAAATTCAGCATCTGCAACTACGTCTTTAGCTGCTTCTTCTTCGTCTACTGTCTGCTTCTACAATGTCTTCACATCTGAAACAACATTTACCCCCTTCAGTGTCTCTGACCACGCCCACTTTTTCCTCTAATGAATGATGTAAACTGTAACCTCTCTTTGTACATTGATCGGAACGCAAGGTAATTTTGCTGCTGCGCCTAGCTGAAACTACATCTGCTGATGCTTTTTTAGCGTACATCTCTTCTAAACTTCCTCAGAGATATATTAGCTGCGTTTTTTCCAACATTCAAATTTGGATTTGGATTTTGATTTGCTGCTCATGAGAAGTATTTGACAACTGGATGGGTTTGAATGCAAACATGGGAATGCCAACAATGCTTGTTCCAATCACTTACGCAATTATACGCCACCTTGCTATGATGTTTCAAACTAAAAGTTCACAAAATCTAAATACATAGCAGGATTTTGTTTGTATGGAAATTGGATTTGGATGTTGGAAAAATCGCGGCTATTGCATTTTTTAAGATTTTCGTTGCAGATTAAGTACATTATTCACGAAGCAGCACACCAACGACAAGCAAGACACGAGAAGCAATAGAATTTCGTAAAGAAAAAAGTATTACTTCTCGTGTCTTGCTGGTCGTTGGGGTGAATTTTCATTATACAGATTAAAGCAGTCAGTCTTGAATTATCTCCTTTCTAAGAAATTTTGGCCTGATGGGATAGTTGCTCTAGAGTTTGTTTTCCGTGAAACTGGTAGATTACTCCAAAAAAAACTAGAAAATAATAATTATGTTTTAAATCCTAAAATTAATAACATCTTTCGCTACTCTTAAAAAGGATGAGTGGAAAGTGTCTTATACAGTTTCAATCAATAAATCTGGTTCGAAGCAAAATGTCTGCAACTATAGAACAATTAGTAAAATCTTTTATGATAAATATGAAAATAGTTGTGATAAATTATCATTTTGTTTAAAAAATTTAATATCCTTTAATCAACATTAATTTTTATCAGGTAGATCAGCAGCAATGAATTTAAATAGTTTTTGTTCTTATATCCCTTTCCGACCAAACGCTAAGCTACTGAGAATTTTTTTTAAGTTTTTTGGAGTACATGGTTCTTATATGATATGAAAACATATTCAATGCTTAAATTTTGATATTTTCATATCCTTCAAGGATTTTCGAGAGCCGAAAGTTTGTTCTGAAACTAATTTTTTTTTAACCAAATAACCTCCAATCATTTGAAATTTTAAACTATATTATTTTTTTAGTTGAAATATGTTCACTTCACTTAAATTTCGGTACTAATATTTTAGTAAATGAAAAAAACATTTAACTTCCGCGGCTCATTGAAAAAAAAAAGAAAAATGTGACGCGAGAATTCCGTGAAAATCTAAGAAACGTCAAAACGAACAGCGAAACAATATGAGAGGCAAACATAAACAATAGTTAGCGCAATCGATACATATAAATTTGTTTAACATTAGTGAAATGGAAGTGAAGATATTCAAACTTAAAATTACCCGCACAATTGTGCGTCCACGGTCGGAAAGGGATATAGGAAAACAAATTTCCCTAACGGCTTACACTGACTTTGCAAAAGCGTCTGCTGAACTTAATCATTAAACTTAACTCCTTAAGTTTTCTTCACTTAGCATCAACTCTAATCTCCTTGCTTGGACTAGATCTTATCTCATTATCATCTAGTGTACTCTTTATAATGGTTTTTATGCATTTTATATGTAAGAGCTACTCTGATTGATGAAATAGTTAAGTAAATAAATAAATTTCTTTAAGCTTTGCGATGAAGTTGACTGCAGTTTGCTATATGTTGAGCGCCGTTAGTTACGTTGTTTGTCGAAAAACATACAAAAACATTCGTAGATTATTTAAAATAAAAGGATCAAAATTAAAAAAGAAAATTGAATTAAACAAAAGTAACTCGTTTGTATTTAATTTTGTACCTTTCGACTAAGATTTGAAGCATATTTTAAAGTTCTTCATACATTTCTAAATATAGTTTACCAACTTGATCCAATATTTGTATAATTTAGTTGGAAATATTTTATCAAACCCATTGCACTCGA